>CM060266.1:21654341-21854341 GCA_030684275.1 Acipenser oxyrinchus oxyrinchus
TCACTCAATACATGGTCATTAATTTTAAATGCCCTGTTCCAACTGTAAATAGAAAGGGTTTGGTCCACAAAATAAAAGCCATGGAGATCAATCAATTATTAATTGATTTATTGTCTATAGTTTGCATACTTTGCTTACGAGAGTAAGTAGTGGGGTTCTGAAAAAATTTAGGGTTACATGTCCCCACGTGTTGGTACAACTGTTTAAATAATGTATTTGTAATTTCTTTTCATTGTAATCCTGACAATGTTTTACACTATAACTTTAAAGTCTGTTTCAAAGCTCTTTTCAAACTGTCCACTCTAGTGCACTGATAACACAGCAATAACGATCTATGATGTAGAATGGAACAGAAAAGCCAGAGCACTTTTTTTTTTAAATCGCTCTTCTTCTAGTGATTTTGAGGACAGATCTCAAAACCCCAGTGCACTAGAGTGGCCATTTTGAAAACAGCTTTGAAACAGACTTTAAAGTTGTCAGGATGTTAACAATAAAAAATTACAGGCACGTTATTTAAACAGTTTGTAGCAACACATGGGTAATATTACGCTATATTTTTCAGAACCCTGCTACTCTTTAAACTCTTGTTTCGGGTGGATAAAAGAGCACAAAACATTAGTTGAGCATTTCTGTCACACAGTCCCTACGAAGGTGTAAAGACAACATGACTGTCTAATGCGTATCGTTTCAGTCACGATGGGCTATACTTCAGGTCTCACGTGGACTTTGACAGTGGACTTTCATGCTTCAGGAATTAGAGGTCGTAATAATTCAGGAATGGTCACAGATCCCTCCAGAAAACGCCACAATAAATTAATGCGTAAGAATGATCTCTTTTGAAGAAAGAGCGCTCCATAACCCCAGTGTTAAAAACAACTGCACTGAAAGCACATTCAATTTGCAGAAAGCCACTGAGTATAGTGAGGCTGTGGTTTAACTGCACGTTATCTGCAGATTACAACCGAACGGCAACCTTTGTGCAGTTCTAGTGGTTTTAGGCTGCAGTTACAAATTACGGTAATTATGGTGATCTTAAATTGTATTTTAGAGTTTAGTTAGCTAAACTGCAGTTGCAGACAGTCTAAATTCACAAAACAGTTTATTTGTGCCAATTTAAAGTACTTTCCCTTCTAGTGATCTGCAATTATTTTTCATATGGGTCTATAGCTGAAATGTTATGAATTTGCATAGAATTAAAACAATGGTCCGTTTTAAAACTGTGGATCCAGTGTAGTACTATAAATGATGTGAGCATATCAAATGAGCCTTTTGTATATCCTTTAAAAGTACTGGCACCTGGAAAAGGAATGTAAACAGTAAGTAGCTCCAGATGACATTTGAATAATTTTGTTTTAATATTTCCCTCACTATTTTATGGTGTTTAGAATAATTCTTGTGGTTCTGGGTTCTGTTTCTCTAACTCTGTTTTTACCTGGCATTGAGCTTGCGTTAAGCTTTTCTAGATAATCTTACGTACCAGGGCCGAACATCTTCCTCATCCCATTCAAATCATGTGACAATGTGACCTTTAAACTCTGCCAGCCCCACCTACTCTCTCTGTCTTTAGGTGGGGCGGGCAGTGTTGAAAGTTCATCAAATGATTTGTGTGGAATCAGGAAGGCCGCTTCTTCAAACAAGCTCAAAGCAACCTCAAAGTCAGGTAAAACAAATTAGTCAATAGTGGAGCAACACAGAACCACTCCAAATTACTGCAACACTATAAGAAATACTAGCTGCCAGCAACAACAATTTTGTGTAAAGATGTGGTTTTATTTTTATGAGGTAAAGTACAGTAGTAGTTGTTTTGAATTTCATTCACGCACAAAGTCTGTACAGAAACTTTACAAAACAGCCTTTTGACTAAACCCTTTCCTAGCAATCTATAATGACATCTTTTGACCTCCTACATACTAACCCACCATTATGACCTTGGCAGACACGATAAACTTCTATCTTCAGTTTAGGCCAGTATACATTTTTCTTACATTAGTGCCAATTTCCTCAGGGGATATAACATTTCAAGGGGAACATGCTATGTGCTTCACCATGCTTTCTGGAGCAAGTGCGTATAGGAGAGTTGGCTTTAGTTTTTAAAAGGACAAAGATTCAGTCTAAAGACTATTTGTAAAGTAAAGACTGACTGCCAAGTCTTTCAATTGTGGGTCCTCACAGGAATGTTTTTGTTTTATTTTATTTATTTATTTTGCTTCATCTGATTGAACTTACAAAAAAATAATAAAGCTGAATTGGATTATGATGTTGTTGGTTTTTTCTTTTTTTTAACTTTTCCATTGTCCTGAAATAAAACAAAGCTGTGCATAATTAGAGGAAATAAACTACAAATGAGCTGATGAGTGGAAAATAGTCTGGATTTAATTATTGTTTTAACTCAATGCATCTGTGCTGAGCTGTCCTTTCTGTAGTGCCATGCGGGATGCGCTGAAATGTCATGTGGAGGGAGGGGGGGGGTCGGGGGTGTTCTTTTCCGGGAATGCTTTTTCCTTTTTAATCATTTTTGCAGTCGCTTTTGCACATTTTGGAACCACGGAATGTGAGAACATCCAAGTGCTTTCTCTGGGTTCTTTTTCTGGGCCTTTTTGAGCTTGAACCCGTGAAAGTTATCAAAATGTGGTACATTGTTTTCTATTTACGGTCACTTTATTCATCATTACGGTACATCTTTATTAAAACTTCTTCCAACATTGTTACCTTACCTCTGCTGATAGAAGTGGCATTGTGATATTAAGAGCAAACATGATAAAATAGGAACTATTCTTCTAGAAGAGCAGCAATTCAATATCAATGGCTTTAGTTAATTTAGATTTGCACATACAAGCTGCATTTCTGTTACATGGAGATGTTTAATTGCAGTCTCTCATGATCTGAGGTAATATACTGTACCACTGTAAGCATCATGCATATCCATTCCATGGTTAAAACATACAACACCCTTAAAAACTCCCTCCACCTCTCCATGGAAAATTAAAACAGAAATCTGGAAAAATAGCCTAGTTTTGGCATTGAAATTGAAGTAGTCATTTGGGGAAAACTTTTCTTTGCTTGAAGCACAAGAAAATATATATGCTATGTAATTTCCTTTTCCAGTTTTTAAAGAGTGAATTGAGACTTTGCTCTCCGCTGAGTTACATTTTTTCATATTTTATTTTTTAAAGAGCGGCCTCACTGTGGCTGCATGATTTATAGCAGAGCTCTGACTAATTCCATCTCACCTTGGCTACCTTACAAAGAGGTGGGACGAGGCAGCAGTCGAGTGATGAATAGACCGCGAGTGGAAAAAAGATTACGGAGAGCCTCAATTGCTTTCTCTTCTATTTATTTTGTAATAAATGTGTATGGGTCTGGATTTTCTTAGTGAAACATTAACTCATTAACTGTTTCAAGTTTAAAAAATATAATACCTAGTATTTCTCAAAAGAAAGTTTCATGAGCAGATCCATTACTGGCAATACAATGGATAGGGAACATATTATGGAGTGCTATACTAATATGGCCCACATAGTACTTCAATGGATGCTAGTGTGTATTGGTAAAATTATGATACCACTTGAAATGTTAAAATGTAAACATGTATCATTCTACCAATGTCTCATAACACTATAGCTGCCCTTACCAGTTACCATTGCTGTTAAGAACAAAACCATTGCATTGCCTCTTTAGTACTGCTCGTTGCCATTAAAGACGATATGATAAGAAAGGAACCTACTCTAGCAGTCTAGAAGATATACTAACTGCATCTTAAAGCATCTACCAGAAATTAGGCTTGTCCTACAAACTGTTGTGAGCAATTTTATAATCCAGTCTCAGCTTAATTGGAAGCCAGACCTAGGGTAATATCCTGGCTAGATTTAGTCTGTGAAAACAACACTAGTCTAGAAAATTGCATTAGACTAAAACTGTCCCACGATGATTTTCAAACAGAAATGATAGGATCTGCTGTACAAAGATGTGTAAAAACATGGACAAAAAAAAAAAATGTCCAAATGAAACACGTTGATGCTAACTTGCCCCCACATTTAATTAATGCCAGTAGAAAACTGACATTGAAGTACTGCCAAGTGTGAGTTTATGAATGTGACTCACAACAACAGGAAGTTATAACATGTTCCTGTTACTCAGGAAAGCAAAACAAGAATGTAAACAAATATGCAAAACCAAAAAAGATTTTTTTTTTTTAGCGAAAAGACATCTGAGCTGATATTTTTTTTAAATTGCGTAGTACGATTACAACTTTCTTAAATACATGTAAAAATAAATAAATATATATATATATATATATATATATATATATATATATATATATATATATATATATATATATATATATATATATACTGTAAAACTTCAATTAACTGCCTCTGGCGTTTATTTACAATATTTGCCAGCAGACCCGGTGCGTATTGGAGACTCTTGAAATCAGGACTTAAAGGATGTGTTGCAGTAAGAATACCTCTGTTAAGAAAAGGGAACAAGACTAAAAGGCTAAAATATGCACAAGAACAAAGAAATTGGACTATGGAACAATGGTCAAAGGTGCTTTGGACTGTTGATAGATGGACAACGACACCTGTGCCTTCTGCCAGTTCTTTCTATCCCTTAAGGATATTATCTTCAAGTATTGCTCATCCTTGTTAGACAACTTTGGGTCTTCCAGTCCTGGGTTTGTTAATTACAGATGATGTTTCTCTGTGCTTGTTGATTATGCTTCGGATTACCACACCTTGAAAATCAAGTGATGTGAGCTATTTCACTCAATGTTTTTCCTTCTTTATGCAAGTCAAGGTTGTTATAGTAGTAGAAAACACTAGCTGAGTCTTTAAGTGAATTGTTGATGCTCATAATGTAAATGCAACATCATGTCTAAGACTTTTGCACAGCAGTGTATGTGTGTATGTATATTATAACCATATAGAAAACTCCTTATTTTATATGTTGTGTAGCCTCCTCACTTCTTCCTCTGCCTTTGCAGTGAACATCATTTATTTTTGATAGGTCAGTTGCATTGTCAGACCACAGGAATTGGGTAGTTTTGTATTTTTAAACCATGAATATGTCATGGAAGCCAGACTGCTTGCCTTTGAGAGAGTACAACTCTTTCTGACTCATGTTGCTGGAATATTGTATTCTGATGCCACCGGGTGAAATAATTATAGCATGCGTTCCTCTTAATGGTAGTTTAGGATGAGCACAAGAATCCTCAGGGAGAAGATTTGGACGCTTTCAAATCCGAAAGGAAATTTCATTCCAATCCAGTGCAGTCTTTTTTAGTTGCCAAAAAATCTGGCACTGAACTGGTAAGTGTAAGCAGATGTACTCTTGTTTTTAATGGAAATTGCATGTTCTTTTTTTTTTTTGCTTCGTAATTTCTTGTGGATTTGCTTTTCCCAATAGACCGCCCTCCCTATGTTGTTTGAGAGTTTCTTAGCTTTGCTCTACAGCGATCCCTGCTGGTTTTCAGGGGGAAGTGGCATCCATTACGGTTCATCCAATTTTATGGAGGCACAGCCAATCAAGCTTGATTAGCCACATTTCCACCTGCACCATGAAACATGTCTGTAAAATATAATATCATTTTAATATCAAACATGGTTCTGCATTCTAATCCGCAGCTGAACTGGAATCAATAGTCAAAGCTATAATTTACATAGACATTACTCAAGCTCTTTCCAATGTTTCCCTGATTGTACAGTTAATTGACAGCCTTCCATTCCATGTTTTTTTTTTTCTTTCACATTAGATGCTTGTTAGGTCACTTCCTCCATCAAATGAATTTAGTGAGGCTGATTTCTGCCAGATTGCAATCCTAAATGTGACTGATAGAGTATTTAACAATACAGACAGTGCAAATATACCAAGTCAGACCCAACACAAGACAACTGCCACAACCGGTCTGTTTTACTAATAGTTCTGGACAATTTCCTTAAAGAATTTGGAATTGTTTGCACTCTGGTATATTAATGTAAATACATTATCAGCTTATTTCACAGGCCCCGATTACCTCGAATCTTGAACTACCTAAATTATAAGTAATCCTAGTGTAATTGGGTTCTGGGAAACCAGCTGCAAATGTTTACCGTCAGGATAGTCTTTTATACGAAGTATATAGTACAGTATACCATATTATTAAGCGTTATTTATGGAACATGGAGGGACATACACTCCTCACCATTTGTGGTTAAACTGTTCAGTAATGCTGATGGTTATTTTGTTTTTAAAAATCACCAAACGTATCTCACTTGTGACCACTGTAACTGGGGTTTGAAAGCAAGCAAAAACGCTGACTGGCGTAAATAGATCCCATACGTGTATTAAGGAGTGATATTTTAATTTTAATTTGAGATATACCGATTTCTATAATGCCATGGCGTATTTAAGTATAAAATCAAGCAGCGAACCAAAAGATGTTCAGCACTGATGTTATAAGCACATTTGTGACTCACATAATGACAGATTAACATAATACATGTATTGGCTTTTAATTCTTTCAAGGAAAATGCAAATATAAGGAGATATCCTACAGGATTTCCCAATATGTAAACTAACACCAGCTTTATGACTTCCTCTAATAAGATATATATACCTGCCTTTAAGACACACTGTGGCAGATACCCTTTGCTTGTCCTGCAGTGTTTACCGTGGTTCTCTGCTTGTCATGCAGTGTTTACCGTGGTTCTTTGCTTGTCATGCAGTGTTTACCGTGGTTCTCTGCTTGTCATGCAGTGTTTACCGTGGTTTTCTGCTTGTCATGCAGTGTTTACCGTGGTTCTCTGCTTGTCATGCAGTGTTTACCGTGGTTCTCTGCTTGTCATGCAGTGTTTACCGTGGTTCTTTGCTTGTCATGCAGTGTTTACCGTGGTTCTTTGCTTGTCATGCAGTGTTTACCGTGGTTCTCTGCTTGTCATGCAGTGTTTACCGTGGTTCTCTGCTTGTCATGCAGTGTTTACCGTGGTTCTCTGCTTGTCATGCAGTGTTTACCGTGGTTCTCTGCTTGTCATGCAGTGTTTACCGTGGTTCTCTGCTTGTCATGCAGTGTTTACCGTGGTTCTCTGCTTGTCATGCAGTGTTTACCGTGGTTCTCTGCTTGTCATGCAGTGTTTACCGTGGTTCTCTGCTTGTCATGCAGTGTTTACCACGGTTATTAGTTTCATGAGGATGAATAAGCGTATTGTGGAAATAACATCTATATTAGGCTTATCCCATTTTTTTGTTTTTGTTTTAGCACATAGATTTATCAAATGCAATCTTTAATGGAAACATAGCCATAGTTTAGGAACTCCATCTTTCAATATTGTTGAATCATCCTATTGTGAAATCACAAGCCATATAAAACCAGATGAGTTATAAAACACAATTATAGACAGAAGCCTTTTTAGTGAGTTGTAATTTTTGCACATAACCAAAGGTTCCTTGTGTTCAGTTGCTTGTTTTTCCTTTCTCTTTCTGTTAGCCATTGGCAGGTCTGATCTCTGTTTTCAGCAGTGGGGTTTATCTTGAGCATAAAGTGAGACACCAGCTGATGTATCATATGAGCACTCTCATCGCTGCTTATCAAGCTCCATCTATATACTGATTTAATATGCTCCCTGAACATAGAAATTCGTTTTACTGCTTGCTCCTTCTCAGATACTGACAGTCTATGTTGTGTCCTCAATTGAACCAAGATGGAAAAGGGAGATAGCCAGTGTTGTTGGCTGCAGTAATCTCTCAGGGTTGTATTTTTATGATTTAGGCCACAGGCTGAATTTTCTCCATTGTCTAACCTATTCTTCTTCTTCTTAATAATAAAAAGTACATTTCATCTACATTTAGTCATTTGTGTCCCTGAAATGTGCTACAATCCAAATGCAGGAAACAAGAGACCAGTAGCAAAGATTTTCAGAATTGTATACCTTAGTACAGGGTTCTCAAACTGTGGGTTACAGAAAGGTTAATGACATTAAGAATTATAATTATACAAACTAACTGTTGTTTGTTACTCCATTCCCTGTATATACTGTAAAATCTACTGTAATTCTAATATATTGCTGTGACAGGTGAGTAAACACTATCCTATATTTTCAGTTAATTTGTGTTGCAGGGAAAGGGGTTGAGTATATTGAGAATGGCTCCATTTAGTTTACAGGGAACAAAGGATTTTTAATATGGTCAACCCTCTTGGTGAAAGCATTGCACACACAAACAACATTTAATAGATCCAGAGTACCAATAGTGTGTTCATGTGTTAGTTCTTACAGTCACACTTCAAAATGATTATTATTAAGCATGAAACCATTGTCAATTGTTTGTTTGGCAGATATGAGATATGCAGCAACGCATCTACAAAGTTAGTGTAGCCGTGGCGGTATAAACCCTTGTGGATGTATGTTGAAACCGTTATATATTTGCATGAATATGCCATTTCAGGTCCGAAGGCAGATTACTTTTGTCAGGGAGTTCCCCACATTGCATTGTCTCAACAGCAGCAGTTTTTGTTTGCATAGGCCCTAATGCAAATATGTAACGGTTTCAGCATTGCAAGGGTTTATATCGCTGCAGCTACAATAACTTTGCTGCATATCTATAACTTAATAATGGTGTCTTCCTGCTTACTGGTAGGTAGGCACCATTATCTAATGGCTACAGTACATTGCGGCCAATATAGTTGTATTGATTCATTAGCCCTTTGTTCCCTGCTTGTACTGTAAAAATGTACATTGAGGTCTAGCCTGGTGGATTAAGCATCGGGACTGAGGGATCAATAGATTTAGGTTCTGGATTGTACGGTTAAGCAACCATACTCACCATTATTGACTCTTGGATCAATGCAGATTGGGGTAATTCTGGTGACCCATCACATCGATTTGTTGCCCTGAGTCAGACCCTGTTCAGTTATGTCTGTCTGTAAATAAGACTGCAAGAGATAAGCCAACTGTCTTTTGATGGAATTGAATGCAGATGGACGCTAGGAACTACACCCATACAATGACATTCTATCAGGGAATTACACCCGTACACTCAAACTGCATTAGTTCTATGCTTGGTTTAGATATGGGGTCACTAACATGTGACAGCTGTCCTCCCCCAGGATATTATTCACGTTGATAATTAAATGGATAGTTAGGAGTACAGCATTCATAAAGAAGGGATGTTTAAGCATGGGAGCAAAATGCATACTGTAAGAGTTATTAAGAAAATGCACCTCCAAACCCCCCATTAAGCATCAACCACTTGATTTAGTTATTGCAAACATTGGCTTTGCATGCTAAAACTGCATTCAGCCCATTGGCGGGGTGGGGGATTAATTGCTTCACTGCATTTATACCGCACACTATTATTATTTTATTATACTTTTTTTCTGAATCTAAACTGGAAAAAAACTACCCCCAACAAAATGGAAGAAGGAATGTGGTTAACCCCCCAACAACCCACACAGAGAGATTTAATGGGTGTGGGGGGTGGAAATGAAAGAGGCAGTTAAGCTAAACCATTTGTCTCCACAGGGTCAAATGAATACCTTCCATCATTAAGGCTTCCTGATTCAAAAACATGAATTAGCGTACAGTCCTGACTTCAAGGGGGCAAAGGGAATTTTTGGTCAACGAAAGAATTCTGTTCTTGAAGAGTTTTGCATAGTTTTGACCTCTGCTGTGTTTTCTTCTCTCTTAATTGGCACTTGTAATGCCCCTTTAGAGTGTCTATTGGAAAAGAAGTCTGCAGTGGTAGATCTTAAATCAGATTCTTCAAGCTATGATTACGTGCACTGGATAATAAAGACCAATAAAGAAAAAATATCTGACATTTACTAAAATGTAAAATCTCTTAATGTCATGTATATAGGCACGATAAGCTATGGTCTAAAGGATTTAGAATTTAAGCTGGTAGACTAAACAGAAATTGAAAACATCAGACAAATGACTTTGGCCTATTCAATTGAGTAGTTTAAGTAATACAAATCTAGCCCTCCTTGGTGTTTTGACTTACCTAAATAAATGCTCTTGTGAGACTGTGTTAGAGAATGTGGTTATAATAACCATGGTACACAAAAGGCACTATTCTAATGATCTATTTAAAACTCCACTTCAGGTTTAATAGGTATAATCTAATAAAGAACTACTTTAGAACCCGGTTGAGTTAAACAATTTAGATAACTCCAGTGATAATGAACAGATCAGTATGTAGCATTGATTCTGGCATTTTCAAGCGATCATTGTGCCTATTTCGTTATTAAATAATTGTACTAATGCGATTTGTGAAATGATGTAGATTTACAAAATAATGTTACTATCTTAACAAGCAGGGCTCCTTGCAACTGTTTCTTTTGTTTGCGTGGGAATTTAAAAGGAAATCCATGTTGATTGTTATAATTTATCAGGAGTTAATTTGCACTTGATAAAGGAGGGTTTTAATTAACAAAAAAACTATATAACTCACCTTGAAACAGTATTTAAGTTCTTTGGTGTAAAAAAATAGAAGAAACAAACTTCAGTATGGCTTTGCTGGGAGTGGCAGCAGTTACAGTGCAGCAAATGTAAATTATACACAACATAGATATCCCCATTATTTTTTATTTCCCTTTGGCTGCTGCTCGGTGTGGGAGTGTTGTTTCCCTGTACGTTAGTAGTTGTTTCTATAACAACGAATTATGCTTCCCTTAGTTTTTCTTGGTCTCTTTAGTATGCATTTCGATTAACAAGTTCCCCTTATCTAGTCCTTGAGACAGGAAGTGATGTACGTGACCTGCGGCAATTAAGCTTTTTAATGAGAAATTAGTTAATTAGTAGTTAACGACCTCACCGACTCAATTTCACAGCATTATTGGATTGATTTTATTAACAAATTCCGTTTGAAAATCCCTTGCTACTAAAGCTGTCGTTACTATACCGCGAGTTCAATACAATAATGCTGATGTTTGAAAAATCCCTTTATACAATTAAGTAAAAAGACACAATGGGGTGGGTTGTTTTGGATATTGGCGTGACTTTGGTGGGTTGTGAGGCAAGAGGTGCAGCCATGTTATAATAGATGGCTATCAATCTACAAAAATCCTTTTTTTATATCATAGAATGAAACACATACCTTGTTTTGGTCATCTATTATATTCTGTAATATATGATCATGAAAAGATAAAGCAGGTTGCCACAGAATGTCTGTAGGTCTCTGCTTTACTGGATATATTTTAATTAAGTATCGGTCAACACTTGCTCTAAATCTTCTGATTGTACATCCTCTGTGGTTTATACACTGAATTGTATATATTATTTTGTAGACATTAGCCAGCAAGAAGTCAGTCTTATTTAGTGGAATGTGGCACTCACTGCACTGTTCATGGTTCTCATTCAGCTTTGAGTGATGCTTTTTAGTCTGCTTGTTTTCTTGTTTAGAGATTAACTGTTGTAGCTCACTGCTGCAGCCCTGCTTACAGAGTTGCTATTTAATAATGCATTTTTTTTTAATTGGAACAGTGGTTGGCAAAAGATTCTGTCCTCAGAGAGTTGTTCCACAGATACAGCAATAATGATGTGAATGCTAATAAGAGGTACGACAACGGAGGTTAAAGACTTTGTAATCTTCTTATGAATGTTTGGCTTTATTACCATGTTCCTTCCTCGATTTGTATAAAAAGTTTGATTGAAAATCTCTTATGTAATCCAACATTTGTGTCTTTGTGTTAGGCAATGTCCTTGGCTTCAGTTGGAGCCCATCTGTTTAAAGTTGGGGGACGGAAACTGGTTCACCTCTCTCTGTGAGGCCTATCCCACGGTGTTCCGGGGGATAAGTGCAGGTGAGGCCCACAAAATGAATCAGGCTGAGATGCCTTGTCATTCTTCAGGAATGCTGGAAGAAATTCTTTTGGCTTGAGTGACCCATGCTTCAGGGAGAATATTGTGTAATCTCCAACAGCTGTCATTGCAAGGGAGGCGTTTGCTGAGCGGAACTCACTTTTGCTAACCAGCCAAATAGGGCTAAATTAAATCCTATTGAAAATGGAGTAAATTGGTGCCAAAAACATTTGTAATTAGAAGGCAGATTAATTCACACTGTAGCAATGGTTCTCAAGACACAGTGTATACTTTTGGGTGGCTGGTGAATAGAAGCTGTCATAAATTAACCATGACAACAAATAAATAGACTAAAGAAAGATGCACAGCAGTTACTATTACTAATTAACTAAGAGAATAAAGATGCAGTATTATAGATTACATTACATAGTGTTGTACACGTATTTTTGGATGCAGTCTTTTTCAATTATAAACCATTTTACCATACCTGAAAAGTTTTTGTGCTGTGTTTTTCACAGAGATCTGTCTCTTGCTGGGTTTCCATAAGTGAATTGTTTGTGTATTTTCAGTTTAGGTCCCAAAAAATAAAATACCAGCCATCAAAGTGCTATTAAAAATATCCCTGACTTGTTTTCAAAAGATTGCAGGAATCAAGCTTTACCTGATTACCGCAAAAGAAGTAGCATGTCATTCAAATACTGCCACCTTTTCAGCAGAGGAGAACAACACTCGGGTTAACTTTTTTCTAAAATGACTACTAACAATATAAGTTAATATTTGCAAATGACTTATTAAGAGATGCATTTTTCAAGACCTGGACAAATATAGGAAAAAATAAATGAAAGGGACTCCAGACAAAAATATAAACAGGATAGATTGGAGTTGCTCAAAGCAGTTCATAATGCCGAAAAAGTACTGAAAGTTATTTCACGTGATTTAAGTTTAAATACTAAACAGTAGAAAAGTGCTATTGCCGGGTAAAACATACCCTGTCTATTTCACTTCATAGTGTGCTGTTATGTTTATGGTAAGTTTCCCAATATTAAAGAATTAAAAGGTGCTGTTGCCGGGGAATTTCACTTGTTAGAAATGTACAGTGCTCCGTTGTCTGATTTGTGAGGTTTGTTGTATACGCTTCATCAGACACTGTGGAAAGTACAGGTCTTCCCCCTCCAAACACCTTCAGCACTGTCACTCTCACCTGCTGTTAATCATAACCACCCTGTGGGAATGAGCCGTGAGTCACAGCCATACTGTATGTTAGGTTTCCATCCTTATAAGCGCATTTTTGTGATGTGTTTGTTATGGGGAGGGTGACTCATGGGTTAAACCATATAGTATCTTTAGATTTTTGTGAACTTGTTCTGCTTATGGAGAAATGTACCACTGTAAAAAGGGTTAAAGGGTTTCAAAAGTAAAAATGAAAGAATTGCAAAACAACATGTGAATTGTATAACAAATTCTGATTTCCAGCCTGATGGGCTTTAGTAGATCTGCCTCTCTGTATGTCACACTTACATTTTTACCCATATCTTGAGAAATGTTTTTCCAGTTATGATGAGGCTTGGTAATGACATGATATAGTATAGGTTACTGAGTTTTTTTATAGGATATAGTCACACTTTGGGTCATGGTGATTACTTCTTTCACAATACTGATGCCATTTTTATTTTACAGCAATGACAACAATATACTTGATGTACTTGTTACTAAAAAGTCTGAAAAACATCCTTTTAAATACCATTTTATTTTAAACTTAGATTTAGATAACTAAAAAGGTAGCCCCGTTATACAGATATTTAAACCATTCCAGATTTTAGTATGAACTACTTTTAATTCACAGTTATTATACAGTTAGTAATGTTTTCAAGCAAACCTATATTAAAGATTAAGAGTTCTTAAAGTAGTTTTGTATCCTGAGAACAAAATAACCCAATTACACCAAATCTTAACTCACAAAATAAAATAATTTACGTAATTGTACTGGTTAAAGGCAACAATTCTTAGATTTTTTTTTGATTTACCATGGTCGATTTTCATCCATGATTTTGCAGTTTATCAATCATGTTTTTTTTTTTTTTTTACAGTGTTTTACCATACCTGTCTGTACATTACCAATACCATCACTGCCTCATTAGAATGCAAGCTGCATAGTTTGCCTAATGTAGGACTGGTCAATATCAATTTCCATCTCCTTTTGATACTTCAACAAGAAATGGAAATTCCACCAAACCACTATTGCACTTCCTTCACTTGATGTCACAATCTGGGTACCTTACAGTAATGTCTTTGTAGAGGAGATGGTGGGTGTTTTGACATACATTTCTAACTACATTAAGGGTTACGGCTGAACCAAATGAATTGACATATTAACCATGTTATGATATGTTTCCACTTAACATACATTTATTTATTTCCGTCTTGATTGTCCTATATGACTTTTTAACCTGCCCAACATACTATTTCTCTAAATGTCTACATACATAGAGTAAGTGGGAATGACAGACTATTCCCTGGCTGAGTTGAAAGGTCATATCGTCACATGATTTGAATGGAACGAGGAAGGCCAAAGTAAGCTCTAAGTGAAGTGAAGACCAATATAGAGAACAAATATAATAATTAATTATTGGAGCAACAGAACCCAGAACCACTTAGAATGATTGCAGCTGCTTACTCTTTAAAGTATTTGATGTTACTTTAATCCGTTTTAAAACATGAATATATGACATGTTTTTATTAAACATAATTTATAGTACAGCACTATATATTTTCATATTATGATTAACATAAGTATGTCATTAGTTCTGCTTGAATTCATTGGCCTAAGTGTTTATGTTTGTGATAAACAGTATCGGTTCTCATGTACTATTACCTGCAACGTCAAACCCTGACATTTTTTGCTTCCAGCCTTGAACTTGGACAACCACAGACACAAGTTTGATTATTCCTCAAGAAAATGATAATTAGAGAACACTCCCTCAATTTAAGCATGCTGATTACTATTAAGATAACATGGTGTACCACAAAAATATCCAAGCGAATCTCATAAACCTCAACAGGTTCAAAAGTTTTCATACTTGCATTTTAAATACCCATTTGTTACAAAAAAATCTAATAAAAAAATAATAATATGGTTTTTGGAGAATCTTGCCCAATGTGTGCTTCTTTATTATTGGTAAATATCATATCTACAATTGCATTCATCATTTTCTTTTATTGAATCTTAAAAGAATAAAGAATTAAAGAAAATTGTTGAAATGTTTTTCAACTGAATATTTTTTTTATTTTTACTTTTTTTTATAAATTTAGTAGTTGCCAATTGATTTTTGCCCCATTTTTCTCCCAATTTGAAATCGCCATTTGTATTATTTTTAGACTCAGCTCACCGCTACCACCTCCGCGCTGACTCGGGAGCGGCGAAGGCAAACACATGCTGTCCTCCGAAACATGTGCCATCAGCCGACCGCTTCTTTTCACTCTGCAGGCCCGTCATGCACCCACCTCAGAGCTACAGCGTTGGAGGACAACGCAGCTCTGGGAAGCTTATAGGCAAGCCCGCAGGCGCCCGGCCAGCCTACAGGGGTCGCTGGTTCGTGGTGAGCCCGAGGACACACTGGCTGACCTATGCCCTCCCCACCCAGGCGACGCTCTGCCAATTGTACGCCGCCCCTTGGGAGCTCTCGTCCATGGACGGCAGTGGACTCGAACCGGCGACAGTGATTGTGGTGTTTAGATTTTATCTCACAGTAAAAATACATTCTGTATTGATAAATTGAGGTTTTTTCCATAAGATTGCTATCAATTTGTAGTAATAATATTTAGACAGTGCAAAGAACAGGCAAGTTCAAAGTCAAAACTATACTAAACTATATTAAACAATGATTGTACACTCCAGGCAGTCTTTGATTATTTTATTGTATACAAAAGTCTTGCAACACATCATTTGGCCCTCTGTATTGTGAAAAGAATTTCAAATCGTCCTACATAACAACAATGCAATTTCTGTTTATTCATCTGGTTAGTCATAGGAAAATATTTCTCCACTGTTAATCCATGCTTAACCACAAAACCTGTAGAAAGTGTCACACAGGCAACCACAACCTAGAACAATGATACTAATTATACATTATCCCAAGGAACTTCACAATTTTACCATGAAAAAGAATAAAACCATCAAAATGCTTTACAATGAAATCAGATACAAACACCAACCCATCCCGCCAGTCATGATCATATCCCCAGACTTCAAGAACATTAGGCTTAAACGCCATAAACCTGAGTGAACAAGTGAAGCTTTTAGTTTTTACTTTATACACACAAATAGAACATCTTTCTTTTATATCTTTGGTACCACACAACCAAAGGAACAGCCACTAAAAGTGCCTTGTTTAAATCTTGACTCGTCTGAAGCTATATTTATTGGCATTTCATGATGCCAATGAGATTCTGAAGTTTCAATAATGGGAAGGCTTTCATTCAGCTTGCAACGCTTGCCACAGGCTAAAATGTGTTCTTGTATATGGGTGGCTCAGTTTAGGAAGGGTAATGGAGACCAATTGGACGATTTGATGCCCATCTCTGGTGCCTTCTTGAGAGTTACCTGGACAGCACCCCAGACCTACCGGTCCGAGTTGGTTTAACAGTTTGAGATGCAAAGTGTGTAGTAGTCGCCCTTATATAAGAGCTTTCTGAGCACAAAATAGGTGGGAAGTACAGAATTAGCAATCGTTTTCTTTAATGGTACCTATATCTTTATGGAAGCTCACAGGCAAGTGCAGAGTCAAAGACACATTTTCTAAAAGGAAAAAAGGGATTTAATGTATAAAATTTGCATAAGAATACGTAGTTGTAGCTAAGGGCATGTCAAATATTGTTCTCAGTAATTCCTTGCTAGAGTTGTACAGCTAAAACTGTTTTATTCCTTTAAGAAAATTCGCTTTGCCCCTTGTTGCTGAACAGAGCCCTGTGTCTTTTAAATATTGCCTGGAAACGACGAATAGTTAATGATCCCTCACAGATTGAATGAATGTGCTCAGAGACAACTGGAAAAGACTGCTCATATTGTGATATTTGAATACTGTATGTTAACTAGAATTCATGCATTTTAAACATTCTTTTAATTATATCAGCACATGAACGTGGATGGCTAGTTTTCAGGGAATAGTTTATTCTTAACAGGAAAAGGTAACATTTCATGATACTAATTGTGCTTAAACTCCATATTAAGGTAAATAAATAATAACTTATATTTACGTAACTACATGTGGAATTAAAGTGTAATTTAAAATGACCAATGAAAGCACTTTAGTTTTGTAAAATACACAGTTTAACATGGTAACACTATATTTGTAATACAATTCTAATTGCAGTGTAACTGATCTCTTATAAATAAATACACGTCTTTTAGAATTACTGTATATCAGTGCTGAAACACGCCATGTGAAATCCAGGGGTTTAAAAACCCAGTTTCTGAATGAAACCTACTATTACTAAGTACGTACTCATATGACTGTTTACGACTGCCTGCTTGATGAGTCTGATAGTAGTGTAGGTGGTCAAGCAGACTGGCAGCAATCACACAAAACAGGATATACAATTACAAATGATAAACAAAATGTATCTCCACAGCTTTTAAAGTGGAAACGCGACTCCCATACTATTGTCACACACTGTTGGCAGCAGAGCTTGTCTATCACTCTGTCAGTACCAGCTCTCAGGTCCAGACCTGTAGCATGAAGCCGTCTCTCTGACACACATGCTTAAGTACCTATAGCCTTACTTGAATCTTCTGTCAACACCTGGTCAAACACTACAACTCCAAATACTACAGACGCTGCATCTCCACTTATGTCTGTACCATAATTTGCCAAATGTAGATCAGTTAACTTAATTGTGGATCTATTTATTTATAACACAATTGTTGTATGCACATGGATTTATGTTACATTATCTATGTGCTGCTACTGACATATTCCCAAGACTGGGCCCTTTTTAAAAACATCACAACTATTTAGGTAGCAAGGCTGTGCTACCATAAAAAGAAGTACCGGTAGTGATTTTTTTTGTTTTTGAATGTTCAAAATTTCAATAAGAAGTATGTAAATAGGTTATATATAAAGTATGGTACTATTTTTGGATTTAGGCACCTGGTTTTATTTGTATACAACCAGAGTGAATGTACTATGCAATGGTAGAAATGTACCTGCATTTTCAGTGCTGACTAAAAACAACAGATCTCTGCTTCATTATTAATGCACTTCATATCTCATAAAGGGTTATCAGTTCACTCTCACTTCCCCTACATTCTGTTTATAGCTGAGGAGAGGAAGTGATCTAATTTCCTGTCACACTCTGTCTACCTCTAAATGGAAAGTCACCTGGAAACCCAAATCCAAATACCCCCGTCCCGTCCCCACCACTGTCACCACACACACACACACACACACACACACACACACACACACACACACACACACACACACACACACACACTTCCTCCTCCTCCTCCATACACATTTAGATTCACGGTTTTTAGCTTAATTTTAAACAAATATTTTTCAAATGTTTTTATTTTTTATTTTTTAAATATACTGTGTACTAAATTGTGAAACTGCTGTTATAGTGGCACCAAGTAGCATCTGAATATATTTCTGCTAGACATCTAGGAAGCAGTGTAGTTTAATCAGACTGGAGGAAATGGAGATTGTTAATGTCGGCTTCCTTTAAACAATACTGCAAAGGTTTATGTACCCCTGCCTTTTTATGATGTTATCGATCATTCTGAGATGTTGTCATTGCAAGGACTCAAATTGTGTGTGTAAAGGGGCTTTGACTATCATTCAAGAGTTGAATGACATCCAGTGTCTTTATGTTAGTAAGCGACAGCACCATCTAGTGTACTGAAGTTTATGACCAGCTAAACAAAAAGAAATGTACGACCACTTTTATCCCATTTCACAAAACAGAAACAAAAAAAAACAACAAAAAAGTTTTTGCTGAGAAGTCTGTCTTCAAGCAAGTTCAAAAGAACTAAACCGTTTAAATGTTTAAAACCAGAAAACTAACGGTACTCAGAACAGCCAATGAACTGCTCCTTTGTGCAATTTAGTTATTTCTTGCTAGTGATCTATCATTGAAATTATTTTGTTCATCATGGAAATCATCTAAAATATGACCCTTAAACACATACAGTACATACAGTCTAATAAAAAAAAAAATGATCATCTTCTGTAAACTCAGTTAAACTAACATCAACCCATCTCACAAACACTGATAGAGGAATCATACCCAGGTTTTGTGACCACTAAATTCTTAAGAAACCCCCACATTACCCTATTATGAAGCGAGAGGAAAGTTCACCCTGGCTTTTATGAAAGGAATACAAAAAAAAAATGATGTAAAAAAGCAGGCCCTTTTTTTCTTATTTTATCTCCCAAAACAAATTATCAACGCTATCCACACCAGTGGGTACAATTTAAATAATGGTACAATGCATGTCAGCTGTGTTTGGACTGCTTGTCCTGTCCTGACAGTGCCTGTCATCTCTCCAGTATTTAGTATGAATAAGAATTTAATTCCATCATTGTCTTGTTATGTGGCATCATTGTGCCTCAGTCTCCATCAGCACTAGTAAATTGGGGTGAAATGGGGACAGCACTGAAAGCAAAATTCTAGGTGAAAAAAAAAATACAACAGCAAACATTTTTATAGGGCTTTTGTGGCAGTACATGAAAACAGTGAATTAAGCTAAAATTGTGCCTTTGTGCAACATGCTGGAAAGTGGGTCAGCCTGTGCTGAACATTTGCTGAATGTGTATGCGCCTACTGTTAATTCCACCCACTGGGGTTTTTCTGTTATCAAGCCTAAACTGAAGTTGATGATGTCATTAATAGGTGCCGCTGCATCTGTAAATATTGAAAGAGGCGAGTTTCAGTGAAGCAGGGATGCAGAGTGGAGATATCCACTCTCTCATGTGATGTCATGTCATGCCGTGCAAAGCGGACAACAGTTCAGTTTAACCCTTCTTGGCCCACACTGGAAATTCACAGATGCAAAATCCTCAGCTTTTTTAGCAACTCAGTGGTTCATGATGCTGATAGAAAGTAGAATGACCCTTTTTCATTACAGAATGGTTCAGAATGGATTATTTCAAAATGTCATGGGCTTACCATGTCAGGTTAAACTTTCCATTATTGCTATTTGATTAGTTTTAGCAGTAAAGCTTCCTCTTCATATGGCCTCCATGACTGGCGGGCTTTGTGGTGAAGCATCACCCAACAATCTGCACTGAGAGGCTGGGAGGCAACAGGATCTAACCATTAATGATGTGGACTAAAAGATACTGTGTTGTTGTTGAGTTGAGGAGCTGCACTGTGGTCTATATGGTTAAGGTTGAATCACTGCTGTGGACTGGGAATCAGCAATGGTCTAGTGGTTATAGCTATGGACTGAGAGGCTGAGTGACCTGTATTAAGTGTGGTGATGACTGGTCTTGTGGTTACAGTTAGGCGAGTACATTTTTTCTGAAAGGAAATAAAAAAAAAAAACAGACCAGCTCTAATGTTATAAAACTATAAAACTAACATACAGGTAAGAGCAATCAAACAATTCTGTTGCTTCTTGATAGTTTTATAATGTAAAATGTGTTCCTGTCAGAAACTCAAAATATGGCCCTGTGGCAGAGCTGAGGCCCTACACATGAGAAAGTGTGTGTTACTTTGTTTTTGTTTGGGGGCTTTGTGTTTGCTTTCTGAAAATCGTTATTAGAGAGCCAGACCCTCCACCTGTGACGTGATCAGTTTTTTTTTTTTTGTTTGTTTTTTTAAATGAAGACCCGATGCATAACCGATGTAAAACAAAAATAACCACTCAAAACTGATTTATGACAAGGGATATATTAATAAAATTGTCAAAACAATCACTATTATATTGAAAAAGATATTGCAGGAATACATACAAGAAAGTTAGGGGAAATAATGCATTGTGTTTTAAACCCTACAGCCTCTTCAGTAACACTTTAAGGTCTCCATATAATATATAGCGAATACAATAATGTGCCTTAGATTTTTTTTAACTAATACCCAGTCACAAGATTGACTAAATCCCTTACTGACAAGAGTAGGTGATCTATTTGAGTCATTTTTAACATACAGTACAGTGCAGTACAGTAAACTAATCAGGTGATGTGAAGGGCCTTGTTGACAGGCTTTAAAACTCATACCTTGTTCAGCCAATAGCTTTGAGCACAGGCTAAAAATACTTACTACAATCAGATAGATCATTGTATTTTTAGGTGAAAGCAATTCATGTTGGCATGTCTTGTTAACAGATTGTCATCAGCATTTAAAGGGGAGTGGGAGACGCAGGAATGTCCCCAGAGTCAACCAGAAGAGGCTGCCTAAATTAAACAGAACAGTGGGATGACCAAATCCATTTTCACTAATTAGCCTCTGCAGCTAGCTAATTTGCTTGAGTGTTTGTTAAAGCTATTTACAGGAACATGACATTTGTGTCAGTCTTGTTGACTATTTCAATACTGTCACTCACTGCAGGACCAAATTAAAAAAAGACCAACAACAACAACTTCATTTTGTTATATGAAAAGAAATGCAAGGTTTAAATTGTGCTGCCTGCAGAGCCATGTTACCTTAAAAGCCTGGGTCAATTGCCATTCATACCAAGTATGGTATAGAAAACCAATGCCTACAAACATCTCTTTCAACTAGATAAGTATGTGGATCAGATAAATTTTTACAGTTGTTTTGTTTCTGATTCTTAAAATATACAGAAACTGCCCATTGGAATATTTATCTTCTGTTCTGACTTCAATTACAATTATACATAATTGCCTATTATGGCCTCTCCTATTTATAGCGCTTGAATCTTATCCCTGTGTATTCCTCTTACCTTGGAATCTTGGTCTAAAAATTAAATGGCACGCTCCAATGGCACTATTCCCCCAAAATTGCAGAATTCTTTTCAATTAGGACATCTTGAAGAACCATCCAAAAATCTTTGATAGTGTTTTTTTTTTCCTATCCACAAAGATTAACAACGGTTAATCTTTGACTTGAGACTTGAGGTATTGCTTTAGTAAGGGGGTAGGTTAAGGTCAGGTAGTTCATGTACATTGAAAAGTGGAGCTACGGAATTTTGGTTTCAATAGCCTACAAGACGAGAAAGACACTCCATACATACTATAATGGATGAGGTTGGATTTTTGAAATTTAAGTACGAGGTGCATGTTATGTGTGAACCAAACTTAAACCCACACAAAAGATCCTGAACAGATTTGCTTGATTTTTTACCAAACACCCTACCCTTTAATGTTCTTGATGTTTCCAATCATCCTGAGTGGTTCTGAACTCAGAATCACAGAATAATTGCAAACATTTAAAAAAAGATGAGAAAGAAAGAAAGGGTTCAAGGAGGCTCCTATGCTAAAAGCACAGTCACATGAGTCAGGGGAGCACAGGTTTGCATCCTGGCTGTGCAAAGTGGATTCCACAAGGAGTGTCATGTTGGCTCTCTCTCAGGCTGATCTGTGTAAAGAGGCAATTGGCTTGGTCAAAGGACTGAAGGATGTCCACTGACCTTCAGTTCTCCTGTGTGTCATAGGGGAATTGTTGTGGTGAAGGAGTGTAATTGGACATTCTAAATTAGAGAGAAAATCAGGGGTAAAATAATTTGGCATTCTAAATAAAAAAAGAAAAACTTGAAATGTTTACTAGTATTTTTTTTATGCAAAATAGCTGATTGTGCTAATCTGTTTGAGGTATACAAATCAAGCAATTTTAGTCATACCAGCATTAAAGGAAGTAATTTTCTTTAGGTTGGTCATGATAATCCTTAACAGAAAGTGTTTGGACAATTTCGGGCAATTTTTTTTGCTAATTTCTTGCACAGATTGGTTTTCTATTGGGTCTTTCGGGGGTTTTGTAAAGAAATATCAGTATTGCCATTAGCATTTAAATAAAATGCGCAGTCTTTATTATGTGACTTATTGATGGTGGTTTGTCTGATGATAGAATATGAAACTGAGTGCAATGCAGAAATTGATGCTCAAAGCCTGAATGGTACACTAATATATGCATTGTTCTTTTCTGTGTCACTACTACACAAATCATTATTTCCAACAGCATCAAAACATGTAGTGTTGGCCTACTCCAGGAACATTATTTGTGAGAACTTAAAAAGTAATACTTAAAAGTTTTATTTTAGATGAAAAATAGAAAAGAAAGCTCTTTAGAACCCTTTTGATTTGATGTTTTCAGGGTATTCCCCTTTGAAACCCATCAGCAAGTTATGAAAGATATTTTTCAGTGGAGAATTACAGGGTTAAAAATATGCACTGCAAAGTTTCAGGGCCTGGACCTGTAATGATAGTTTAAAGTAAAAGGTGGAAAGCTGCCACATACTGACACATTCCCCATTCCAAGTGCTAAGTAATAAACCTAACAGAAATTGAAGCCAGATTTGAACTCTGGTCAAAAAACCTGTCTCATGGAACCCCCTGTTCCGAATGAAAAATGGAAATAAAAAAAAAACGACCTAAATATGCAGACAAGCAAAAAATGATTTCCTGTAGTAAGGCCCTGAGTCAGCTTTTGCTGCCTAACCCTGTTTATTTTTGTTGGGGGGAGGGAAGATATCCGATCCACCTCTAAAAATGATTTATTTATGCATTCCACCACAAACCCCCTTGACTAATATGCTGCCAAGAATCATTCGGTGTGTTTGTAATGCTGGAAAGGCCATTTCCCATGTTATAGTTTGCCTGCGGTAATATCTTATTTATATGAAGACAGATATGGAGGAACAGAGGGTTTTATTTTGGGATATTCCCAATGGATGTATCTGATTTCATAGCTACGTGCTTTGATTCAGATCTTGGGATATGCCTGCTGACTAAAGTTAAAAAGACACAAAACCGGACAATGGATTTTATGTGTTTAGTGTGTGTGTGTGTGTGTGTGTGTGAGCACTAAGATCCATGCGAAATGGAAACATTGGAAAACAAAGGTCTTAACTGTTTGTTAAAGTAATATCAAGCTAAGTAGTCAAACACATGGGTGAATGTGCGTGCAAGAGAACAAAAATTGTACTACGCTGTCTACTGTATTTGGAAATGGTTCTACTTTTCAGATGACGATTGAATATGCTACAGTCAATGTGTGTTTATTTTGAGCTGTTTTATTTTGCCAGTGTTTCGTAATAAGGTCTGTGTGCTGTGGAAAGTCAAATGCGTTGGTTTGAGATGAGTTATACTGGGAGCTGGTAGGCGTGCGGTGGTCAGTTACTGTGGGCAATGAGAGAGTCCCTTACAGTTTTGATTAATGACTCACTGAATATTTTTTTAATATCCTCGCTGCTTGGAAATAGATTGTTTCTATGTCTACTGTTTTACAGTTTTCTACACATATTGGTTATTGGAAATGACAATAGTTTGAAGTGGCACAGTAAAGTCCATAACAAAGGTGAAGCCAACTTAAGTGAGTTATAGAGTCTTGGTGTCATGTAAAGTAATGGCTGGACTGATGATTTTAACATTGCCATATTTTCTCAGTACCCTAACTGTGTAGTTAGGCTACTCAACCAGATGCTCTTGTGCAAATACTTTTTTCAGTTTGTAGCTTTGTTGATTACTGGTAAAGTGCATTATGTAATACCTACTAGAACATGTGAAGTACTGACACAATGGTTTAGTCATATAATTTATAGCTGCAAGATAAAGGGCAATGTTTTTAATGTATAATTTATTTATAATTTGCCGAAGTTTACTAACATGGGATTGCACATTTACAAAACATAGTATTCAAATAAAGAAAACAGTGGAAAAGTGTAACAGACTGAGGCTGGGCACTAATCACTATCATTGCAAGTGAGTCTCTTGGCGACAGTACAAAAGGGACTGTGTCTTTTTTCAAGGTCATATCTCATAACCTTGTTTTTCAGGGAAGACTTTTGTGGTCCTTGTTTATAGGTTAAGTTTATGAGTTTACTGGGGGGATAAAAGTTAGATGGACCAATCAGTAGACAATGAATCAGTGGAGCATTGAAGACAATATACAGTTACACATCTGCATCTGAAACACTATTATATCAACATGTTTCCTGGTGAGTTACATTAAAGTAAGAAATCTAGCACTTCACTTTTAACCTCTGCTAGTTCAATACGATTGCGTCTTCACAGGCATACCACTGTGCATAAATGAGAAGTGAGATGAGAAAGCTAGAAAGTAAACTTTCTCAGGGGTCCTCAAGTGGTTTGCCTGGTAAAAAGCATGGCCGTGTGGTTGCAGGGCAGTGTATGTTTGCACTCTGGCTCTCAAGTTCCTGGATGTAAAGAGGCAGTTGGCGTGGTTGATGAATGAGGATGCTGACTGACCTTCAGTTCACCTGAGCATGTTGTGGGGAATTGCTCTGGTGAGGGAATTTAATTGGACATCCTAAATGGAGAGAAAATCAGGGGTAAAATAACTGGGCACTCTAAATTCAAGCCAGGGATCCTACAGTACACAATATGATAGCTGATTGATCTAATGGCCTGCCATCATCTATTCCATTTATCCTACTTTTATAAATGATATACATTTTTGTACCTTAGTTTTGCCCAAAATTCAAGATCACAGCAAATCAGAAGGTACTGGGTTAGGGTTAGGGTTCTGCTGTACTGCTCAGACAGAATTCAAGTTAAAATCAAATAATGTAAATAAATAATGTGTTTTAGAAGTAGGACATATTTATTTTTTATGTTTACACTTATAGATGTCTCTTTAGTTTGTTATGGTTCCGTTTCCCTGGTTATTTACATATTTAAGTCAGATGTCTGTTGCACATCTGCACCAATAAAAATGTCCTTTGCTTTTGCACTTGTTGCTAGGGTCTTTAGAGGTTTACTCCCAGTCTTTGTGGAAACTCCTATGTAATTCTGAATGTGTGTGTTTTATACCATGTTTACACTAGCAAGTTGAAACTAAAACATTTAAGGTGAAGTCAATTGTCAAGATCTTATCAGTTGGTTTGCTGTTTATATTACCAGCCCTCCCAGCCGTTATGAATTAAACGGGCTGGGAGGCCGTGCTTGTTCAGAACATGTTCTTTTTTGTTTGTTTGTTTTTTTTACTCTGGAAACCACCACTTTTTAGTTTATTGTGTAAGGTAAAGCGCTGGTGTTTAAACTTTGAAGGAAGCATATTTCAGTTGTTTTAAGTTAATCGGCAAAAAAAATGACAGCGTCCTGGCAGCAAAGATTGTATAACTCTACATGCTCCAATCAAGTAAGTTATGGTTGTGCTTAGATGTGCCCTAATCCATCCCAGATATGGTACTAATTCTGCAGAGGCACAGGAGGAGAGAGAGTAAAGGAATGTCTGTTTAAGCAAATAAGGTGTCAACTGGTGGTACTTTAAAATCAAAATAATGAGATAACCAAGGTTTTAAAATCAACTTTCTTCCCTACTTAAGCAACAATATCCACCCACCCCCTTTTTTGGTTGTGCTGAAGATAATTGGTGAACTACAGGTTTTTCAAGCACCAACTGTAACAATTCCTTCTTCCTGCTCCCATCACTTCCTGTATCTGGCAGGGCCTGTTACACTGTCTGTCTGACACAGGAAGTAAAAGTTCCAAATCATGCTGAAACAAGGTTTCTGGCTGTTCTCCATTCCTCCTTGCCTCAATTGACATAGCTCTGCATCCCACCCTCCACCTCAGGGAATCATGAGGGCCTGCTTTTGCTTATCACCCCATAAAATTGTCATCACTAACCAGCTGCTTTTGACTCTAACATCCGTCCAATCAGGCCTCAAGCAGGCTCTGGGTGTTATGATGTCAGCCCTGGGGCGCAGCAGAGCATGACTCACACAACAATGCCTTTTGCGGGAAAAAAGTGAAAAGATAAAAGCAAAACATTTTAAAATTTGGCAAGAGGCAGTTATTGTACAGGGAACTGTGATTTGTATGTTTTTCCTAACTGATTTCTTTTTTTTTATTTCAGTCAATGTAATTGAAAGTTTTCATTAGAGAAATAATAGGTTTTTCCTGTCCCCACTGGTTAGCAGAAACATGTCCTTTTTGACTGTGTTGAGAGTACATTTGGACTGAATGCACTGCTGAGTGATACAGTCGAATGGAAGGCAAAATGATTGTCAGGCAGGTAAGTCTCCTGAACCTGTCAACCAATATAAATGAACCCTCATAAAACTAAAAACACACAGGGAACTCCTGTGGCCCAAGATGGTATCGGCAGGAAAGAGACTCCAAGACAAGAAGCTGCAATTAAAGTGCTGTTGGCACACGTTTATTAAAAAAATAAACGCACACAGCACACAGCACACAGCACACAGCACACAGCACACAGCACACAGCACACAGCACACAGCACACAGCACACAGCACACAGCACACAGCACACAGCACACAGCACACAGCAAACTCTCAAACAAAGGATTTGCTCCCCTTATATCCCATGTGGCTGGAGCCTAATTAATCATCAGTTATTCAATTAAGGCTCCAGCCACATTCCCACATGTATTCTGGCAGGGAGGATTTTAACCCCCTCATTGCCAACCCTATGTTTACACCACACACACACAGTATTTACATTGTCTCAACCCGTCAATCAAGTAGAAACCACCATTAACATCCAAATTTAAACCTAGCTTTGTATGCACTTTGTATGTGCCTTGCTGTTGAGTGCACTCACTCCTCTCCAGCCTCACCTGTCACCTGTCCCCTATCTCTTTGACTGACCAATTGAAATATGTGTGTTCCTAATGCATCATTGAAAGACTCAAAAGGCCAAGCCTTACTGAAAATCATGTAAACCATGTACTGTGTTGTAAACATTTATTAATGACGTCTTTTATTAGACTTCTCCTCACTGAACTTACGGACATATACAAAATTAACACACCCCAAACAGCACTTTCATTGAAGTTTTCAACATCAACTGAGCTCAACAAAAACATCTCACAGGTATTATTATTATTTGTTTATTTAGCAGACGCCTTTATCCAAGGCAACTTACAGAGATTAGGGTGTGTGAACTTTGCATCAGCTGCAGAGTCACTAACAGCAACATCTCACCCGAAAGACAAAGCACAAGGAGGTTAAGTGACTTGCTCAGGGTCATATAATGAATCAGTGGCTGAGGTGGGATTTGAACCAGTGACCTCCTGGTTACAAGCGCTTTTCTTTAACCACTGGACCACACACGTATGTGCTTGTAGCAATAATTCTTGGAGACACGATTGTCTTGTATGGCATATGCAGTAATATCATTTGTGTTTAATAATGTGTTTAATAACTTAAATCTCATAGGCCATCAATTTCAGAAAACTGACTCAATTATGTTAAAATTGTTTTTGTGAAAAACTATTTCTACCATATGGTTTTTCTATAGAAATTAAGATCTCTCCTACTGTAGGTAGGATATACAGTAAAATCCAGTTAGATTTCACAGTAGGTTCAAAAAGACCAAAATAATAATAATAATAATAATAATAATAATAATAATAATAATAATAATAATAATAATAATAATAAATTGATTGCACTCCAGGTTCAGGGTGTGAAGGGGAAAGTATATGGTTAAAGCAGAGTAAATAATGTTGTTATAGGTCATTCTTTTTTATTTACTTGGTAACAATTTAGGGGCTTATTTCAAAGCTTGGTAACATACGTTGAGTAAATCTCAATAAGTTCTGGAACTAAAAAAGCCAATCACATGTTGTCCATAGATACTAGGGGACTCGTGCTGCATTTATTTGAAGTCAAGAGAGGCAATAACTCCCAGCAATTTGGACATTCTATTGCAGCCCACATTCTGCACATTTTCTATGAGTTAACTTTGTTTCCACATTTTAGGGCCTCCCATTCACCACATTGCTTTCTGGTGCAGTGCACTGAAACCAGGACAGTTCACAGTTAGTAGCCAGCACAGTGTAAATGTATGCTGAGTGTGTAAATACATGAATATCAGAACCTATTGCCATGCAAGATAAAACTTCAATTCAAGGGGGTTCGGGTTATCCAAAAATAATAATAATAATAAAAAATAACCTGACTGTATGAAACATTAAAACATTAATGCACCACCATTTCTTTGCACAATGGCAAAACTATAACATTTATCATTTTACCTTTGATGCAGCTAGCCTTATGCATTGATAAGGACTGTTAAAAAAAGGTGTAGTAGAAGTCTGAATATCAAACCCTATTCACTGTGCTAAATTATGCCATACTGTATGTTGGTTTTGTTATATGGACTTATGTCTGAGAGGTTAGTACCTAACCTGGATCCCTGGTAGCCTATATATGTTTGAGTGGTTCCAGATTTGTTTTTGGTACATTTTGTATTTAACTATATGTGTCTATCAAAAACTAAAAGCAAACACTCTATAGAAGACTCTATAGAAGACAAAATTATAATTATTATATTTAATTATTATACATTTCTCATAACAAAACAGGTCTGGACTTTCCATTCCACTTCCCTGCTGACTAATGAAAAAAAATGTTTCAAAATTCTGATTTATAGCAAATAGGTGAAAGATCTAGAGTTTAAATTCCTGTGTGAACCCTCAGGCAAATAACTGGCTCTCCTTAAACCTCAGTCTCTGTAATAAGCTGTAATACTGAAATGCTGGAAATCAATGCAGAATAAAATAAATAAACACACTGTCCTCTTTTCATGACCCTGCAACTTTAATGAAGTGGACAGAAATGTTCTCCTTGCTTGTCTGGTTGTCTTTGAAGACTACACCAAATGGTAATTCTTTGAATCAGTACCAAGGTCTATTCATTAGAAAACACATTGGAGTCTATTCAATTGATCCAAATGGTGGCAGATCCACAGCTGCTTAAATCCTTAAAAGAAGGGAACTTTGGCAAAACCAACATCTTTAACAGTATGTCTTACATGATGTACTGTATGTAACTAAAGTAGATCTTCATAGTAAAAATTAATTTGGAATGGTTGATGACCACACTGTTTAAAAAATAAATATATCCCTCCCTGTCTCTACTCGGTTCACACATCCTTCTCCTGATTGCTTTGGAGGATGGTTAAAACTGCAGACAGAATGGAAAATACTTCCCGTCTCTAATGACAATGGTATTACAGTATAACCCTATACTCATAATCCATTGCATGATATCCCACATCAGGACCACATGTGTAATATTTGTTCCATGACTGGCAATGCTTAGGTCTGCTAATACTTTCTACTGTGTAATACACTGGTATACAAATGTTTTTTTTTCAAACTTTTCTGTGAGGGCAGTCAGCCAAAGTAGGCTTGGCCTACACAGTTGCTGTTGAGTTGTTTAGTTGCTTACTGGAAAAAGAATGATAGCCTCTATTTTAAAAAATAATATTTCAATTCAATTATAAAAGTGTCATTTACTTCAAACTCCATTGGGGATGTCATAAGTGGGTTGACAGAACAGGCCCAAGGCTGATAAGTAAGTAGGTTGTGTTTCTGTTTTCCACCCAGGGCTTGTAGTCAAGTATGTGCCTGAAGCCCTCATGAAATTGGCACCTGGGCTAGGAGCCCTGATGCATCTGACAGAAATATGAGACGGCAGACAAACTGCAAGCTTGCTGCATTACTGGAGGGGCTTCTGCCCTGTTATTAAGCAGCAGAGCTGATTGATGAAGTGTGGATATTGGGATTCATGGACTTATCCAGGAAACGTTGGAAAACAGGGGTGGTCTTGCCTCTTTATTTTTTCGTTCTCTCAGAGTCGGTAATTAATCTTAACTTTCCATGTCAATGTGAAATAGGGTTTCAGATTAGCTCAGAAGTCATTTGGTCTGGAGCCCTCATGAGCCGCAATTTCATGATACTTTCTACATACAATTAATGTATATGTTTTTATTGTTTTAACCCTTGGGCCACACAAAAACAAAATATTTTAAATTTGGAGAGCCTTAACGTGTAATTGTACTGTTTTCTCCTCAATTTGAAATGCCCACTTTTTATGTCAGTCACCAACACAATGACCAATGAAGGTATGAGAAATGGCATGATGAGAAAAAACAACTTGAATTGATTTTTCTCCCTATCTAACGGGGAACAAAGGCAAATTCAGTGCTCCCTGTTGGGTCCCCAGCCAAGATTGACAACCCGACTTGACCAGAATTGAACCTGCAAGCTCATGATTGCTCCATGTGGAGTGCCTTTACTAGGTGAGCTACAGGGGACCCACAAAACCACTGGTGGTTTCTCAACTGATCATGCTCTATGCCAATGAACAGGAACCAAGGTTGTAGGTACACTGATTAATAGGCCTATTAGCCGTTAGTCTTGTCTAGTTGGACTATAGGTTTAAATGGAGATTATAGATATGTAGTTTGCTATGAATGAGATGTTCGATGGTTGTTTTCTGGATGAAGGTAAGTATATATATATATATATATATATATATATATATATATATATATATATATACTGTATATATATTTACAACACCTCAGATATTGTCTTTACTGTATACATATTTTATTTAATTCTGGATTTTTCATTTCAATTTCATTTTAAAAGCCTTTCAAGCATGTTTACCTATCTGTGCCTGATGAAACAATTAAATTAAAAGTCTTATAACCTTCCACTCATTAGTGATATTTTTTTCCACAAGTGTAGGAAAGTCTGATACTGTATTAGCTGAGACCCGTTATGAATCTTCATATGCATTCAGTTTTGATGTTATATAACAAATAAAAACTGTACATCAAGTTGTCAGAGGTTTCAGCCACCTCCTTCATTAGTGTTAGACAACTAGTTATGAATGATGTACAGTCGCAGAGCTTTAAAAGATTAGGTGAAATTTGGTGCTTTGTATGTTTATGACATAGAGCCTTGGTTTGCTTTTCTTTCTTTCTTTCTTTCTTTCTTTCTTTCTTTCTTTCTTTCTTTCCCTGAAACAGTGGGCCGGGGGTGGGGGTGGGGGTGGATCCTTGTGGGAACTTTTCTATTCTCATAAACTCCAAAGTATATGTTTAGCTTCGCTCCAAGTAAAAATATGAATTTGTATGCCAGTTCAAACGTAACTTCATCCATCTGTGATTAAAACCTGATCTACTTAGCTTCTAATGGTTTCCATATTTTAGGGGAGGAAATGCATTTCATCACAATGTATGAGTGGATTAATCCAGGAAAAGAACTAGCATACCAAGCTTAACATTTATAAATATGAGCTTAATTTCTCAGTTAGATTATTATAATAACTTTAAGATACAGACCAGGGTTATATATATATATATATATATATATATATATATATATATATATATATATATATATATATATATATATATATATATATATATATATATATATATATATGTGTAGCAGAGCCTGAAAGGAATGTGTTGGAGGTTGGCAGGGAAAGGGTTCATTTTTGTTTCTGCCAGAGAAATGTGTCTGCGCACAGCCATAGGTGCAATTATTTTTGTTAAATTAATTAATCGTCACATGCCTGTAGCATGTATTTAAAACAGGATCAAATGTTTGTTGTTTTAAAAAATCAATTTCTGTTTCTGGATCTGCATAAAAGGGCATATTTATACCTATGAAATATCAGTGAAATATTTCATATATATATATATATATATATATATATATATATATATATATATATATATATATATATATATATTTTTTAATTAGCTGGGAACAAATCCTTTAAGCCATATATCCAGGAGTTCAATAGTTATTTAGATGTGGATATAGTTGCATAAAGAGTTGCTGATATGCTTGAAATTATCCAGGATTTATACTCAAGAGCTACAGAGGCAAGCATGCACCCAATCTGGCTCTTATTGGCTCACGGAATTTCGCTTCCTGCGGTTGGGATCCTTATTATGCTGTGTGTGAATCAGTACTGGTGCTATCTCTGCTGTGTATGCTGGTGCCTGACGCTGCCAGATTACTGAAATTCAAAGGGTCAGGTCTGGAATGAAAACAGGATCAAGTGCAACCTAATATGAAGTCAGTAATTGCAGCATAAATGTTCTCTGCTGCTGTTGTAATGTGATTTCAGATGAAACAATGCTCATTTATAGTGATATTGCTAATTAATATGTATATGACCTGACTGTATGTACACTACCTGGCCACTTTATTAGGACCTGCACCTAATAAAGGGTGTGGATACTGTTTGTCCAGATACGCCGTGATGTGATGTGACTGGTAGTTGTCTCGAGGAGTATTAATCCATTATGTCATTAATAGTTCAGACAATTGTAGCAGAGAGGCAGGCAGAGCATTGTGATATAACAAATTTGTTCTTAATGTTCATTCCAAACAACTGGATTGAGATTGGTGGATTGTGGTGGCCATGGAAGATGCATGAGGTCTCGGTCATGCTCCTCAAACCATTCACGCACAATTCTGGCAGGGTAGCTGGGTGAATTATCATCTTGAAAGTAGCCATTGCCCTCAGGGCATAAGTGCAGCATGGTTGGGTGGACGTGATTCGCAGCAACGCTTAAGTAAACAGGCATTAATAGGCAATAATAAAGTGGCCAGGCAATGTCTATAAGTATGTCATGGGACTCAATACTTGCTCCATAACCATTAGTTCCACTTTTCAGCCAGTTCTAAAAGCATTCTGAATTTTGCTGGCATTGAATAAAAAAGCTCACGGATAGTTTTTAAATCTTTTTATTTTATGTAAAAATGTTCATTCCAGAGTAAAACCATGCTGACTTGGCAACCCACCTCATTTAGTGGGTGACGGTTCTCAGTAACAACATTCTTACATCATTATTTACTTTGATCTATAAAATATTTAAACATTATGGTAATTTCCCAAATTGTCCAAGGTTCCTCACCTGAGGTAAAGAATTTCATATGGCGCTATTAAATATGAAACGGCCCTTTTGCCAGATTGTACTCTAGGAGCAGACACATTTTCCCAAATAACATAAAGGAAAAAAAACTACTCAGAACAATTATTTCACTGCTCTTTCCTGTAAATAGGTTGTGTTGCAAAGCTAGTTGGTAGCACTGCGGCATGTATAAAAATATAAAAGAAGAAAAGCAAAGATAGGCTGCAGTACACTAAGAATATTTTCTATTTTTAATGTACTAAAGAAGCTGGTTTGTCCTTGCAGCTGTTCTTCTGCACAATCTCAAAGGAAAGAGGATTGGAAACTATTTTGGTTGCATTTCAGGGATAATCTACTTACAATTTAATATGTTTTTTTGTAGATGCATTTTAATATCCTCCTAATATCAGTTCCAAACCTTGCTTATTTGATATCTAAGGCCAGACTTGTAAACCTGGAATGAATTTAAACATGTATGCCACATTATATGTATTTATACTGTGTATAAAAAAAATCAATTAAAAAAATTCTCTTGAGTGCTTTTTAAGGTTATGAATCGAGCACAGATTGTTTACTGGATCGCTGCCTGTTTGCAGTGAGTCCAACTTTTTCCCTTCTTTCTTTAATTTGTGGAAAAAAAAGCCTTAAACATTTGTGTATGATTGTTGGAAAATAAACCGTCCAGAGTTTGGCAAGGACAGGGCCTCTTGACTCCTTTGAGAGAGTGCTCAGTTTTGCAGTAATGTGTTAAACTATATATAACCCACAGCGGGTTGGGAAGAGGTCACAACTTGCGTCAACTGGTAAATACTTCTTTTCTGGCAGTGCTTTGTTTTTTTCTGATAATTCAGCAAATACTCAAGTGGACGACAAGGACTTTGATTATAAAAGTTTGTGACTCTCATTAGCGATAAGGCAACTGGATTTCATCAAATAAAAAAAAAACAGTGAATCATTAACTTATGTCTTAAGTACTTCCAATCTAGCCTTCTGAACAAGTCAGTTCAAGGGATGCGGTGTCTCTTAATAGTGGTTAAATGGAACTTGGGGCGGGAGGCTTATTAGGAGAACTGGGAGCCAGCTATGTATTGAACAATTGTTAAACTGATACCAAAGACAGTCTGCAGCTTTGCTTTACCCCTTTCATGTGACTGAATCCATTAGTCTTAATTCTAAAACCATGGAATGCTGGACCTGCAGTTCATTTATTCATATACCCAGGAAAATGTGTGTCCTATATATAAGGAAAAGTAGAGTTTCAAAAAATTTTACCCTAGGAGATTTACCATGTAGAAAAACTGAATAAATGGGCGCTCTAAATAAAAAAAAAAAAAAAAAAAATATATATATATATATATATATATATATATATATATATATATATATATATATATATATATATATATAAAAGTCATCTCAGAGCTAAAGCAAAACTCTAATGTGACTTGTTTAAAAAAAACAAAAAAACATTGCGTGCCCAATTATTATACCCCTATTGTTTTCCTTCACTACCCATAACTCCAACCCCACTGCTAAACTAATCACCTTCTTAAACTCAGGAGCTTGACAGTGGATGTTGGTGAGCTACAGACCCCTGGAGGACAAAGGGTAGCCCTCAAGGTATCTACCCGAGCTCACTGGTTGCGCTGTGTTGAGGTGACTCTGCCAACTTTGTCAGAGTCAATGAAACGATCCCTCTGGAGTCACCAGCAAAGATCAGCAACTTCACATTAAAAGGGGCATTCATTAAAATAAACAATTAATCCTCATACCTGGAGGGACCAATTTGAACAGAATAAACTGATAGACTCCATTTGGAGTTAAAGAAGAGATCACCACATGCACCCCAAGCCTGATATAATCCTAAGTAAAAGAATTAATGGTTTTGGCCACTGTGTCATTCTCCAGGTCAACATTTCACCTCTTGTGCTCCAGCATTTGTCAACCTGTCCCCACTATATAAACCTCTTGCCTGTTTTATACACATAATCCATAATGTTTTTTGCTTGAGGCTGGACTGTGCTGTCATTTGTTATGCTGATGTTTACACACACACACACACAAAACAGAGAAGAAGCAGCTGTCTTGCACAACTCGGGGGCTCTTTCTTCCGAGGTACTTGACCCTTCTGTTTACCTAAGCAAAGAGTAATAGCTACAGCAGTGTGTACTTACAGGGTTGGAGGTCAGAGTGATGGCAGTGGAGTGTATCTCCTCACTGAGTGTCTGTCCTGAACTGCAGTGGAGTGCTAGGTGGTGGGAAGATGTCAGGAATTCAAGTTCCTGAATGCCAGGGTTTTATCTGTTGGCTCTGATTGCAAGCGCTAAATGTTAGAGCAAGTCTACAGTTGTGCAGGCTCTCACCAGCGATGAAGGCTTTAGCCAAAATGTTTCACTACTTGTTTTTTTTAGTTGTACCTCGTAGTTTTGGCCCTAAACTTGCTTCAGGCCTACACGTTTGCTGGTTTTAGATTAGCCCTTTTGTCAATAAAAAATCCATCCTATGATACATTTTTGTTTCTTATGTATGTCACACTTACATTGTTATTGAGGGGAGAGTAGTAGTAGTAGTAGTAGTAGTAGTAGTAGTAGTAGTTCCAGCATTGCTATAAATGCATGGTATATGTACCAGGGAAAGCTGTGTCTTCCCAATCTTAAAGCCTGAAGACCGTCAGTATTTTTATGTTCTTTGTGTGCAAAATCTATAATTTATTTATATGATTTCTGCTTTCACCTGCCTGACCATTGCCTGACCTGCTACATATATGCATGTGGCCTATGCTCACTATACAGATATATGGAGAAAGTTTTTAGTTCCTGTATCCCTTTCTAATGTCAAACCTTCAGCATGTATCTGTATATGGAATGTAATTAGGTGAATTGTTAGAGGCTTTTGCGTCCTCCATGTGAAGTCACTAGAGCAAACATGTGCAAATGTTTCAAATCCATTGCCAGGGCTCAGGTTAATGGGCAGAGGATCAGATTGGACAAACAGGCCTTTGCAGTGAATGTTACACTTCAGTTGTTCTCCACAAAAGGTTTCAGTAATTAAGTATGTTGCTCCATAGTAGCCAATTAACTTTAACCTCATCAAGAAAATAAAGAAACTCTAAACTGGGGTAAAGTGACTAGCCCTGGGCAGCTTTCATTGTAATACCTAAACATAAAAATCTGAAAGATGATGTTATGAAAGCTGCTGTATGACGCACTTTGAAAGGGTTTGGGTATGTTTCTCCCTTTATATAACTACTAATACTAGACAAAAACCTGACTTACTATTACTAAAATGTCTCAGTTCAACCCAACTGGGCACTCCTAAAAGTACAATTTCTAAAGTGTTGTAGTTTGAAAAATGACAACTAGGGATCTGTAACTGTCTTGTCCCTGCTAAAACTGTTAATATGTACAGAGATTTTTCATTTTCAGTATTCACAGTTGTCATAGTTGCAAAGGGGTCAGCAATTACAGTTGCTCACCCACAATGACCATTTCTAGAACAAGCTCACTTTAGTTATTTCAGACTGCGGTTAAAAAAAAAAACATATTTAGTAAGTCTGGGTAATAATGATCTAAGAAGAAACAGCAAAAGAGAATTATACAAAACACAAATGATAAGTAATACTACTACAACTACTACTACTACTACTACTACTACTAATAATAATAATAACAATAATAATAACAATAATAAGAATAAGAATAAGAATAAGACTACAAATAATAATAATAATAATAATAATAATAATAATAATAATAATAATAATAATAATAATAATAATAATAATAATAATAATAATAATATTATAAGGAATAATGTACACCCAACTGTGGATAAACAACAGAAGTCAATAGGGATATTTGTTCAGTGTATAGGGTTGTGTAATTGAGCAGGTTGGACACTTTACATTCAGGAATGTCTGTTTTCTGTTACTCATTCATATTTTATTCTCAAACCACAGACTTGAAATGCTTTATCATTTATCACAATGATATCAGACCAGGAAATATTTTGTGTTCTCCACGCATTTTTTTTTTTATTAACACTGATTGCTTAATCTCTATCAAAGAAACCCCTTGCTATCATTATCAGAGCAAATTATGACCATTATAAAGGGGCAAGGTGGTACAAGAGGCTAATTCACTAGCTTCTCTTATCTTTCACCTCTGGAGGCCTGGGTTCAAATCACAATTGAAATGAGATTGGTGTTCTAAACATAGTCCCCGGTGAACATTAGTCCACATTACAAAAGTACCACACAATTTGACACTAAGTCAATAGGGATCTAGGTTTCAGTCGCGCACACAGAACTGTGAAGACAAGCTCTAATGATGCCTGCTAGCATTGTGCCTTACTGTAGACTGTGCCAAAGTCCCTTACCTTTCATGTGAACTACAGTACCAATTGTAACCTCCACTGAATGTGGAAAACAGCTCAGCTTGCCTCTGTTCTCTGTGAATGCTAACTATCTGAATGTAAAGCTGCTGAAGTCAATCTGTATCAGTCTGTAGACAGACCTCAGCAAACCTGAGTGTAGCACAGTCTTTATTTAAACACACAGTATAATTCATACACATTTGTTATTTGGTTTAATATATCTATGGAATGTAAATTAATTAACTTTCTTGGCATAAATTAGTGTTTCATGCTTGAGTTGATTTTGGATGAAAATCAGCAATAAAACAAAGTTTACTGTAGCTTATGTGAAGCACAAATTAACAACCATAGTACACTGCAGTAAACTTTTTAAATGGGGTGAGGGGAAGGGCGAGGGAGTTATGATCTAAGCAGAGAGGGATGTAATTACTGCCGCACTTTAACTGTACTGTATAATAATCAAGCTGGGGTTTTCCCCCTGGGTGATTTAATAACCCACATACTAACATTACTAAATACATGAAAAAGTACAGTGAAATGACGTTAATGAAAAACCAGGTTTATAAATCAGCAAGATCATTAATATAGACTCCCATGTATGTTTATAACTAAGAGTAGGGAAACAATTATTAAGGAAATAAATAAAGAGAAAAGTTTTATCTAGCAGTGTTCTTTTTTCTTTTTTTATGAGAAGTGATCTACTTAATATTATCAAATGGTATTCTGACCTGCACCTCTTGAACTATACCAAAGTGGGTTTTCCTATCTACTGCTTGAACAAAAATAAATACAGGCCTGCTGACTGCTGGCCGGAAAGGATAACTGCATTTCCATTCTCTCTTGGGACTGAGAAAACCAATACCTGTATACAGTGTGCCCCCTTTTTACTACGTTAAACTGTGGAAAAGCAGAGCAAAGTGCAGTAAAGCTTAGTAAAAGCATAGTACAGGCAAGCATGGAAAACTATTGGGGAAAAAACATGTTATACCCTTGCCATTACCTGAGCTGATTTTTCGCTAATAGTCAGTATCCATCCAGACTATATTAGTTTTGCATCTCTGCCTCCTCTCAGAGGAGTAGATTCTGATCCCTCACATGCAGGTACTTCACTCCAATACCTCTGTGACTCTTTATTTTTACACAGTTTTCATTTCACAATAGCAGCACGGTACATTTACTGGCTGGAGGAGGGGCTGGCCAGGATAGGTGTCCCCTCTGTCAGGTTACTGACTCCGGCTTTCGGTCAGAGGTTAATGGAAGACTGTATGGGTTTTCCATTCATCTTGCAATACGTTTTACGGCTTTAGTAAACATTGGGTTTGTCATAGAGGATTAATGCTGAGGGCCCTAATTGCTCTGGTGCCTAAGAACATTTTTACACACACAAAAATGAGAGGATTTCTACATTCTACAAACATCTACAGGTCTCCGAGGTTAGAAGCATGTTTTGCCAGTCAGGTCAGCAGCCATGAACAGGGTGTATTTTAAACAGCACTTTAAGTGGAACCTAATGGTGCTGTAATTAATTTCCCTGTGTTTAATGAACCCTTACCAAATGGCAATGCAATGTTTCTGATGGTACAATATTCCTTCATAAAATAGGTAATAATAGTTTATTGAAATGTATTACAGTATTTTCTATAAGAGGTTTCCCCAATACAAGGTTTCCACAAAAAACATCTGACAACACCTACTGTTTGGTATGTGAGCATGTATGTTATGTGAGCAAGTTTTTATTCTACATTCAAAATACCCCATGTTAGTAGAGAAATGACCATTTTATAAAACTATATGTGGTAGTGCCGGAACAGGCCTATAAAGCATTTTCAAAAAAGTCTTCCTCAGTAGGTTGTTCCATACACCCGCCCCAATGCGTATTTTATGTTTTGTGCTATTTTGTATTGTTTGGGTTATGTAGCACGGGTGATTTAAAATGTATATATGTATTTAGGCACAGGTGTTTTCACAAGTAGTTCACGTGCAGACTGTGCCTGGACTCGATTGAATAATTAACAAGCAATCGAGACCCGGCACAGCTGCATAAAAGTCACGCATCTCTCACTCGGGGCTGGGTGTTCAGAGGATAATGTGAGAGAGAGATCAGAGAAAGAAATCTAAAGAAAGTAAACAATTGTCTGTGATTTTACTGTGATTTTAATGTGCTACATTCTGCTATGCTTTAACCATAATATACTGCCTGGAGTACTTCAATTAAATCTGCCTTAACCTTTTATGTCTAGACCAAACACAGGCACGTTTACTTACCAGTCTTCAAAGGTCATACCCTTTGATCCTGAATCTACATTTATTTTATGTACCATTGGCTGTGCTGTTGTGTTTTACAAATGCATGACAACTGAATATACAATGTAATGTGCACCACCATCAACTAAACATAATTACTGGTAACTACTCTTATCTAATAGAAGCTGATATCAGTATCTTAATATCATTACAAAAGACCTGGACAGTATTAATAAAGCTTATGTTTTACTTTAAGAATGTCTTGATTAATTAAACATGGTTTGGGATGTGTGACTTTTTCTTCAACAGGGTTTGCAATGTATCCTTGTGTTTTAAAACTCCCTCACCCAATCTAACCTTTGATAACATTAACAAGCACAAAATATCTGCCCTATATGTGTTTACTGCAGAATGTTATCAGAATAATGACTCTTTGTTTAATTGTAGCTTTTCTTGCTGAGCTATAACAGGACTTGATGTATAAACCACTACATCTGAAGCAGCAGCAAACACAAGTTCATTACATGACTGTTGGACACTGCAGCATTTAAAAAGGGGTATTTTTTCCTTCATAAACTTCGATTAATAGCAATGTTATGGTTGGTTAATAGCAATGTTATGGTTAATAGCAATGTTATGGTTGGTAATATAAGGGGAATCTGTGGCCGACTGAAATGGCTATGAAAGGATGAGTTTCACTGAAGGCTCCAGCCCATCCACTGAGCTCTGTGAGTTGAAGACAATATACTAAACAGGGTAAAACTGTCTATAAAGATTTTTAGAAAAGGGTCTAATGAAAAGCTCAGAGGATTTTTTTGTCTCATCAATTCAGTAAAATAAAAACAAACAACTTCCCAGGTCTCCTTGTTTTCCATGCAGGATAATTAATCTCACCGAGGTGCCCATAATGAAGACTGCCGGTCACAGGGTCAAACGAGTCTATGCTGATTGAGGAATGCATCTGGTTGGAAGATAGTGAAGATACTAGTCAGAGATGGCCACAAACCCCGATAAGCTATAATTAACAAGATAAAATACAGAAACATTTAGGTTATTTGTCTGTTTGGTTAACAATGTAGTCAACTTTTCCCAGTGTAGTTTGAAACACAGGGATTCTCATTGACTAACCAAGGGATACACTCCAGACACAAACCTGGAAAAAACATATGGCAATGCAACATACTACTCCATCACATGTTGCAGCTGCAGTTTGAGAACAATCTGGGATTTGAATTTGTTGTTTTTGTTTGTATATTGTGCTTTGAATAGAGCCCTCTTCTTGCATAGATGGCCCTAAGTGTACTCTGCTTTATAGTGATTTTTTTTCAAACCAGTAAGTTCGTCCAGTAAGAGAAAAAAATCTAACTGCAATCCCACCCTCACATATTTCAACTAACACGTCTTCTGATGGTAATACATAAGAAAGCATGAACTTTGTCACTCTAGATGATCGTCTTTGTTTAATACATGCCCTGGGTGTAGTCTTCTCTGTATTTTAAAGATCTTTGCAAATTGTTATCCCTGCTGCATCAATGGGACAGGACACAATAGGTAAAGTGTATTTCAATCATGTTGTATGGATGCATTGTGGACCGTACCAAATTAAAGAAATACCTACTGTCAAATATATTTTGCATATCACGTTGATATGGGAGCCCACAATGCATTATATACCTCTTATCTCTTATTCACGTTATCATGGTAGTCAAATCGCATCACAAGACTGACATGTAATACGACCAACTTCAAATGAATTAATGCACAGAAGTCTGTTACTGTAAATCTAAAAGGAGAACCATGACAAATTAAAATGTTAAACCACTTAAGCATAACCTGCAGAGAAAATAAAGAAAATAACTGGTGAATAGAAATCATACTGAAAGGGTGTATGATAGAAGCAGCAATTCAATCGCTGAGATGAAGTTCACAAACCACTCTTACTTTGGTCTTGGCGATTATGACATTACCTGAAACCTATTGGATTACTTGTATCATATGACCTTTTATGATTGAGGAGACTGTACAATTTGCACACTGCCTAAACAAAGATGGAAAGATTCATACTTACAATTCAAGTAACTGTTTTTAATATTTTCAAAAAAACTGCTTGTATTTCTTTGCAGTTCACTATAATTCCTTCTTTCTGAGAATGGTGCCTGCTTTTAGACAAAAAACATTTGGTCAATGTAGTCAGTTATACTTTCTATGTCTGATCAAAAATAAATACAGTAGCATTGTAACGAGTTCTCTTATAATGATTTGGCCAGTTGATTTTGAGTCCTGCTGCGATGTCGCAGTAGGTCATCATTTGAACTGGTCAGGAGTCCTCAAGTGGCTCATCTGAGAAAATCACTGCTGTGTGGTGTTTTTTTTTTTTTTGAGTGCCCAATTTTCTCCCCGATTCTCCAACTACGTGGTCTCACCGTAGCAATTCCCAACACAGTTCAGGAGATGTGAAGGTCAATGGTCATCTTCCGATCGACTAAGCCAATTGCCTCTTTACACCCAGGAACTTGAGAGCCGATGTTAGCATGCTTTCAGCCTCTGTAGGACAAATGCCAGCCCTGCAGGTGTCTGCTTTAGCTCACCAGGCGCCTGGCCATGAGGGTCCAATCTAACGAGTTGAGGACAAAACCTGATACTGTACAGAACAGATGGCCAGTTCTGCCCAGTCCCGATGATGTTTGTTCCAACCCTGTTCCCAAGTGGTTAACTGACTCAATTAATCTTCCTGTCAGGTTGTAGCAGTTAATTAACTCATTATACATGTTAAACCCGGTTTAGAATCTGGTATGTACAGTATTTTTGTTTAACCATATTAGCATTTAAAGCTAAATGTATAAAGATATATTGCATATATGTGAAATAACATAAATAAATGGAAAGCAATACAGACATTAATACAAAGTACACATTTAACAAACTTTTTGATTATATCTGTCATGAATGAAAAAAATGGATTGTTAACCTACTTTGACCTACCAGAATGTTCTTAAAAATTACTGTAGATAAATATTATACAAATAAATACATTCAGTGGATGTCATTTCTACAATATATACTGTATGCATGCACATCTACTTTTTCTATTTCGAAAATAAATTCCTTCATTTCTCCAATTAACGAAACACGACCCTGTTGAGCTGTCAACAAGCCAGCATGGGAGGGGGAGGGGGGACTCTATTAAAGCCCTGGAGCCCTGTGGAGAAAGCCTCCTTAGCATCAACATCATTGTCTTGCCCTCACAATGGGCCTTGCCTTTGATCTGTGGGGTGAGAGGGAAATGGCAGTGAATGATGGCAAGTTGGCTTATTTTGAAGTGGTCTTTTTTTTTTAAATTTATGCCTGTCAATTCTTGCCATGACCTTCACCTTACAGCGTCCCACTCAACAAGAAAGAAAAAAATGGAACAAAGGAGACATGCGTGTAGAAAGAGAGATGGGAGAGGGAGGTTGTCGATGTAATTTGAAAAGCAGCCCAAGAGGTTTTTTGTTCTTGTTTTGTTGCCTGCTTGCCTTCCTCTACACTATGGAATGCAGCCCCCCCCTTCCCCTCCCCCAAACAAATCCAGTAACAGCTCTCCCCAAATACACACAGGGAAAAGAAAGGCCAGCTCAAAGCAGGTGTTGGAGGCTCACTGCTTCAGCGATCAGGGCCAATGTCTTAGCAAGCAGAGGGGATGTTGACAAGTTCATGGCTCGCCTTCGACATGAATAGGCCTTGGCACTAGACTCCTCTCGCTAAACCCCTCCATCCTCCGTGCTCCCATTGTTGATTTCTTCTCCTCCCCTCCCCTTGTGGAGAAATAGATGGCCATGATTTCCAGCTGCCTCTCCCCCATCCCTCCCCCGTATACCCAATGCTCCACTGCACAGCAAAGGCAGAGTTCAGGGCTATATTGTTTATTACTGTGTCTGTTGTGGCTAACAGCCAGGTTTCAACATTGCTAGGTTACAAAACTCTTGGGGTAGCTTTGCTGTTCCAGTCGGTTAAAGGAGTTCTGAGAATTTTTGGAAAGTTGCATGCTAATGTTCTTTTTGTTACTAATGAAGTTGATAAAGCCAATAAACGTAGGGGTCATTGAACATTTTCATGAACGTACAAAACATACGGTGAGGGAGAGGGTGTTTTCACAGCATGTACGTTTTTCACAATAAGTAAAAATGTTTATAATAAAATAACCCTGATATAGAAACAAAGCTTATTTTAAACCACAAAAATGAAGACAGGACTATAAACTATAAAGAAGTTTTTTTTTTTTTAGCAAATGAATTATGCTGCATGGTGTTCTATACACAGGATAAAATGTACTGGAATTCTGACACGTCCATACCTGTAATGTCTTATACAGTATAATAACCCAATTATGCTGTGACAGTATTAAATGGTTTAAAAATGACAAGAGTGGTTTCTTTCACTAATTTATTAGAACAGAAGATTTAACTGTATAGGGTCCACTTAATGTTAAATATCCTGCCGGTGACCTGGCCTGTTAAAAACATTTTTCCTACATGTTGAAGTTTCATTGTACACTGTCAGATTTGAGCTGGCCATGCTAGAATACATTTTACAACAATAAATAATGTTTTTTTTCTAAAAAGCGTCTGTTTTTTTCTGTGGTTTTTGTTATCTGTATTGAACACGGTGAGTTTCAGACTATTTACCTTTTTTTAAGGAAGCCTAGTGTGTGCACATTCATTTCATGTATGACATGTACCTGTAACCTTTATAGTTAAAGAGTTATAGCCACAAATCTAACAACAGTAAAACAAACAGGTGAAAATAGCTCAGACCCTAAATCTGTCATTTGTAAAAAAATGGTTATGTGTACTTTTTGTGGGGGAGGTGTTTTGGCAAAAAGATTATGGTTTGTACGATCTTGAAAATGTTGAACACTTTCATATAGAGCATGGAACCCTAACAAAGCTTCTGAAAACAGGTACCACACTATTTATTATAATGTTGAAACTGCTTAAATATAGAAAAACAACTGCTTTGTGAAATCCTGTGGAGCTGAAGTTCAAACTGGGGCTGCCACTGGTTCCACTCGTAGTCTGCCTCCAATGTTTTCCTGATATAATTAGTTGACATTTACAAATATCATGAAACAAACACTAATTCACAACATCCAAAATCAGGTCATGTCAGTACTGTCACATTTCAGATTTAAAATGTTTACATAATGCCCCATGGGAATTAGTAAATGTTTGCCAGTTTTCAGTTTCACTTAAGGAAGGAGTAGTAACTCAAAATATTCCTGCCTGAAATAAGATATGTGATTTATTTAAACATGTCAGCAGCTTTTCTCTCAAACAGGTCAAATTGCTGCAGTCTCATATAGAGTTACCAATATCCTTTTAGCACATAAGTAAATAGAAACTGCAGAGGGACTTGAAAATGAAGGATTAAGTATCAGTGGTGTGATGGCATCCCTGTGACATGCTCATTAAGTGAAAGCCTGCAGTCTTTGAGAGCTGAGAGTGGAGAGATGTAGAGCTTATAATGCTGCAAGGCGACCATGATGAAGGATGAAGTGGTCATTATCTCTTTCAGCTAGTTATATTTTCTCTATGCTGGTCTGCAGTAATGAAATGTGTTAAGTGTGTGTGTGTGTATGTGTTTTAATCTAACTAATAAAAAGGTCTATAACATGGGAATTTCACCATCTTTAAAGAATTTTAGTCTTAGATATGTTTAGCATTATGAGAAGTGATTGTTATGAAAGCATGATATCGTTAATTGTTTAAGATGGCACTCACATAAAAATAACTGATGCAAAGAAGAAAAAATGATCGAAATTGCACAAGGGGGCCTACATAGAATTCAATACACATGGAAAAAATAAGAATGTGGCAATAAACAAGTTAATTTCTGCAAATATACCACATGGTAGTTAACTGTGAAACAACTTCCATAGTAAATATCTCATTTTTGGCTGTCATATGCTGGCAACAGTCACATCTTAGAGACCCTGAGTCAAGAGGGAAACAAATACACAATTACACAATTATGTAACACAAATGGCATATCACATTAAAAAAAAAAAAAAAAAAAAAACTATGGGTGTGCAGAGGACCTGGTACATGTAATAGGCTTTTCACTTGTGTGCTATTCATACTCAGAAAAATGACCGTAATGGATACTTATATGATCCAAGTACTCAGCACATCCCTAATAGCAAACTAATCCCCTCCACACACCATTTTGAACTTAAACATTTTTATTTTGACGTGTGTGGTGAAAATAATGACTTCTTATATGTCTGGATTTTTAGGGGCTTTAATGTGAAATGTCAAAAGTAATCATTGCTCAAGCACAGATATACCCCAGCACCTGGCACTTACAACTGGATGAATACAATAATAACATTATAATGAAAGCATTTTTACCTCTCAGAGTTCATTGTGATCACAGCATTCAAATTTGGAGACACAGAAAATGATGATTTTTGGAGGTTGAATAAGAAAGTGTAATTCTGGTAATCTATTTTTATTGGAGATCTAAAATTTGTGAAAATGAACCAACCCCAGCTTAAATGTTTTCTCTGAACTTGGATTGTGACCAAAAAATCCACTCTAATCAAATAAATGTCACAAGCTGAATATCAATATCAAACTGAGGCTGCCAATAGTTCCACCTACTGTACAGTTAACCTCCAATATCTCCCTGATATTATTAATTGACATTTATACAAACAACATCCAAAATCAATTAACGCCAATGTTGTCACAAAAAATACATGAAAGACAAACAGATCTTGTGGCTTTAAAAAGTTTACACATTACCAAAATGTTGTCATTAGTCATGAAAGTGGAGTTCAGGTTCACTTGAGGAAGTGAACTTGTGATGAAAGACTTGATAGGTGAAATATACAGTAGTTCTTTAGTCTTTTATTCCAGGAAAATTCAATGTCTGTTTACTATTAGTAGAAGATAGGCCTCAATGCAGATAAACTTGACGAGAGAGTGTATCTGTTCATGTGGAAGAGCATTGCACAAACCTGAGCTTTGCCATAAAGCCATCTCTGTTTAAAAAACATATTGTAAAATGGGATGACTTCATAATGATTAGTGGAGAACAATGATTAACCATATTGGAAACTGCATGGGGTCATGTTGTCAGTAGTATTTGCACACTGTGACAAAATCTTACCTTTGCCTTGATATAACAGTACAACCAGGTTATTTAAGGCAATGTTTAAAAAAGAAATAAATAAAAATGTTAGTCTTATAAGCCAATATCAACATGGATTAGTTAAAGAGTAACTAGCTTTAAGGTACTTTTTTTGTTACTGTGCCCTTGCCTTTTTATGACGTTTTGCCATCATTCTGAGTGGTTCTTATTGCAATTAGTGAAATGTGTGTATATATATATATATATATATATATATATATATATATATATATATATAAAGTAAGAGCCAGTGCCATCACATTAACAAGTATAATCATATTTCTTTATGTATTGCTGGCACCAAATACTGTAGTGTTGTCTCTTACTTCTGTTTGCTGTGATGTGAATTATATGTAATAGGGCTAAGCTTTTGAGCTGCTCACACCCTAAGTAACTGCTTGTTGGGCTTATAGCTGCCACAGTTACATCAGAGTTTCACACTGTTACTCATCCTTCATCTACTTCAAGTTCTTCCAGTAAATTTAAATAGTTACTGGTGATATGGTCCCAACTATCTACCTGGGAATGTGAGTCAGTTTAAATGCTTCCTAGGTCGGTCACGTGTAATAACCTTTTCATGAAGAAATCTGTTTGTCAGTACACAGGTTCAAGTTTTGCTGCTAACAGCATTAGCTGTGTAAGTTTATTTCATAGAATAGTGCTGGTTTTCCATCACTGGAGACCAAAGCCCTATTTAGTTACTCACTGAGCTATGATTACTTCCATATGTTGCCCCACAAGCTTGTCTTAAGCTAACCCTGGAGGAGGACAACCCTCTGAGAGGATGAGGAAGAAGTCTGGTCCTCTTTCCCATGCAATCATTGACCTTTATTTTTAAGACTAGCCACAAAGGTACCCAGTGCCAATTGTTTCTGTATTGTGTAGTGGTTTTGTGTTGTGGGCTACTGTCATTGTGACCTGAACCAGATTTAATTCCAGACCCCATGATGTAAAAGGCTGGCCCTCTCCGCTGCTTCAATCATTGGCCTGGGGTAAAAACACATGAGTAATTGTTTCAATCAGTTCAACCAGTCACATTGTAGCACTTTTGCATTATAAATATAACCGTACACAAAACCATATATTACAGAATATTGGCACACCAATGTCAGCTGTATTGTAAGTATGGGTCAAACTTGGGAATGATATCATCTCCCCATAATCTCCATGGATTTGGAGCCTTATTTAACATCTGTAATACACTTTGTGATATATGTTGCTCTGCTTGCCACATCTTATGCTTTCCTTGGAGTGAATAGCTGAAGGCAATGGATAACATTTAACTGGTCATTCTGAAGTTCAGCTCAGCTGTGTTTATGATATTATAAATGTTCCTGGGGGAGGGGGGGCACCCCTTAAACACGCGGTTTCTCATTTCTGATTAGCAAGTGGTAGACTGCTATAAAGTACATTCCTACACACATTATATACATTCCTAAAGAGAAAAAGATACAAACATAAAAAGACAAATTAACAGCCAGGTCATTTAAGTTATCCTATCCTACAAGTAAACAACATTTAGTGTTGAAGCAGTTGTTTGATAAGTTCTTGCCACCACCTGTTAGACATTCCCTCTTGGAAACCACCAAGGCCTCCCTCAGAAATGACACCTGTTTACAGTTTCATGTAAACAAAGAGCACCCAGACTCTTTTTCTGTCAGGGCAGCCTTTTTTTGCTTTTCCAAGCTCATAGCCGGGGGTTAATGAACTGGTGCCAAAAGTCATTGAAAGAATTATTCAAGTATATTTATGTGCACAGTCTACTGTACTATTCCGAATGTTAGTCAGGACATTTATTGTACATACTAGGGTTTGCATTGTATTGTTATTATTGAGTCTCTCTTGGCTGGCATCAGGGATATCAGGTGTTGGGCGACAAGTCTGAACTTAAAAGAAACCTGACCAGCCAGGTGCTACTTTCACTTGCTGGGGCAGCAGCTGTTTTGACGGCTTGTAATGCTTTATAAAAAAAGAGTACAAAAATAGCTGTGGAAACCAGATTACTCTGCTATTGTTCTGGATGTGAAATGTGACAGCTTGAATGCAGGTATCTGCTTTGTTTTCTTAGATATTTTTCTTTAACTGATTGCGACACACCTGAAACACAATGTTCCCGCTGTAATTGGAGATGAGCGATATTCAAATACCACAAGACTGGATTCCATCTCTGATTTCTGGTAATGCCTGAGATTATGTTCAGTTGCAAGTGAAAATTTTGCTAAAACTAGAACCAGCCTTTCCATTCCGTATATCCTATGAATGGGTGCATACACTGAATATTCTGTTAAATTTATTTATTTATTTATTTATTTATATTTATATGAAACATACTCAGACAAATTCACAGTAAAACAACCCAATGTCCTACCACAAAAGAAGGGCTTTATTTTAACAAAGGAGCCCAACCCATGACTAATGATATGAATGAATAGGATGGTTTGTTTGTTGTATGAAACTGTCTGAACCAAACATTATTTAACTATTGTAGTTCTGATATGTTATCGGTTTATTTAATACAAATGATTAGTTTTGAATTTACTAAATATTGATCATAAGTATTGTAGATCATCACCTCTAGGGTGTACCTCCCACAAACTGCTTTGAAATTGACCCCAAGCTTAAGCTTTTTAAGCACATTTACATAAGGGACAATTTATATTGAGATTACTATAAACCATCAGTTTCCTGAAAAAGTCCTGGTTGCTCCGAATTATGGGAAATGTTAGAATTGTGACAGAAATACAGCCAGGGGAAAAGAAACAGATTGGTATTTTTGATAGAAACAGTTTTTTATTTTATTTTGCCCAACGTAGCATTCTGAACTTTTGAACATAGATTACCTATTTATACAGTACATAATGATTAAAAAAGCATACACTTCTAAATCAGCCTCACTACCTGTCCGTGAATATACTGTTAAACAGGCTAATGTATTAATCCAAATAACTTTTAGTCCTTGGGATGAGACGTAAAACTGAGGTCCTATTGTAAGTGACTCTGCAGCTGCAGATGAGATGCATAGTTCACCCCTTAGCCTCTGTAAGTCACTTTGGATAAAAGTATCTGCTAAATGACTAAATAGTAATAAATAATAATGGGTCACATTATGATTATGATCTAAATTCTGATCTTACACAGAAAGGTTCTGATTTATGCTTTTGCTGATATATAAATACTGTGCTTATCTAAATAGATAATTAATAAACACATAGGTGGCTGGAGCATCAAGCCTTCTATCCACATGAAAAAAGTGCATTACATTTAATACACTCATTCATAAATTGACACACAACTGGAGCAACTCACCCTTGATAGTTTTAGTGTGGACTCTAAATCCAGACACTATTTATATCTTGTTGTGACAGGGTAGCGTCGTGGGCCCAGATGTTATTCGGCAGACAAAGAGACTCAGAGGCAAGGAAACTGCAGTTAAAGCGCTGCTGTGTGGTTTAATCAATAAACAGAAAATAAAAATACAAGACAAAACACTGCTCACAGAGCAAAAATAAAAGGTCAAACAAAAACAAATCTCACCCACAATAAACACTTACAAAATAACCAGCACAAGGGCCAAAACAAAAGTTTAAACAAAAACAAAACTGTTCAGGCTGGGCAGAGCCTTCACTGAACTTGAACGTGAACGTGAACTTGAACGTGAACGTGAACGTGAACGTGAACGTGAACGTGAACTTTTTAACAAAAATACAGCAACACCCCACCAAACTGTTCACTCACCAACTCCCACCACCAAACAAAGGATTTTCTCTTTTTATACCATGTGGCTGGAGCCTAATTATCAATTATTCAATTAGCTCCAGCCACATTCTCACATGTATTTTGGCAGGGGTAGGAAAGTAACCCCATCCCTGCCAACCACCACCAAAATCACCACACAACAACAATATTATTATTTACAGGCAGGGCCCTGCCCTGCCACACTTGTCTTACAAGGTTATGAAAATGAAAGCTCTAACAGTACATTTATGTCTCTCTGGTGCATACCAGTCTCTCTCCATAAAGATATTTAAACAAGATATTTAGATCCACTATCAATTAGATCAATTGAATAGACTGCATTGTTTCACACCTCTATTCAAAAATAGATACTATAATGTAATCACACACTGGCTTTGACAATTACAAGGTCGTTCTATGGCTGATTTGAAATATTTATATATTTTTTAAACTCCATTACCTTAGATAATGGCAGAGATGCTGTAAAGCAACCTGGTGATTGCACAAGTTACACTATAAATTCCAACCCAAAGTATGAACTTATAGCAGCATAAATAATATATGTAAGCATTTTTGTCCCTGTACAAAGAAATAACATTTCTTCCTTTAACCAGGAGATGTCTAAAAAAATAATTTGTGGTGAGCATGGAAAACCCCAGTTTACACGTCTGTAGGGTACGGCATGTTATGTAAGGTGTTTTTAAATGTTATCTCTGCTTCTCATCATTCATAAGGGCAAGGTGTATGTATTGTGGCTCTACTCCAACAGTGATCTCACTGGAATTTATTTTAAAGTGTAAGTTGATTTTATTTTTTAACGGTAGCCAAAATTGATTCAAAGGTTTTTTTTTATTCTAATATTTACAGTAATTCTAAATGGTTCTGTTGCTCCAACATGCAATTTTATTAATGTCTCTGTATCACAAGATACAGTGACATAACATATCAGCCCCATAACAATTGTATGGTTAACAGAGTTAAGTCAGTGTATCTTACCCTTAAAACTGTTTTGTTGTTATTGTTTTCATTTAGTATTTGTGCTTAAATAATCAAATTACTTTAAAGGAAAAAAATATCAAAGTTCTGTAGGTAAATCATATTTTGCCAGATTACCTTCAGCCTGGTATTTCACAATAGGATTGCGTAAAATGCTATTGTGCTATTTTTATGACTTTAACACATTAATAAAATATAATAAATATAAACATAGTCCAACTGAGCCTATCAAAGACCCAATTCACAAACTTTCCAGTAAGGGTACTACTTATTTTACCATTAGAGGAATTTCTGATTGGTGTTGTCTCGTGTCTAGAAAACAATCCACAGGCAAAACCAGTGTCTTGCTTTTCTTTTATCTAAATATGATAAATAGTAAATTCATATTGTAGCTTGTTAGTGGTGTCATAATACATTATGAGGCATGAGTCCTGTTGAATAACCAGCAGAACAGTGCTGGTGACTAAAGAAATAAATAATAAACAACCCCCTGCAAGGTGTCCAACCCCCCCACCCAATGGCAGGCCTGTCAAACTCGCTAATCACAATCACTAAACCCAAACTCTGTTCTGATCTTTTAGCTGCAAATTTAGGGTAACAGCAGTGTGATGTGACAAAGTATGGTGCAATCAATATTTTTTCTTTACTAATATCTTGATAAAAATAAATGCCAAGAGCTAATCATAAACACACAATTTATGTACTTTAAGTGCAAAAAATATCTATTTTAAATTGACAGTGCGCTTTGTTAATTTGACTTCTGCTGCTGCTCTTTTCTTTGAAGTCCGGTTTACAGTTGGTCAAGATTAGCTTCATGCAAGCAGTCAGGCTTTGTTCTGTTACTCTTGAGCGCAAATTATTTTTGATGTGATTCAAGCGGGAGAATGCCGGTTTGCACATATAGTTGGAGGCAAACATCGTTAAGAGAGCAAAACTGACATTCTGCATTATGCTCCACTTTCATTTTTCTTTGCAGCTCCACGCAGGCCTTTTTCCACGCCTCGCCTTCTGGGTATTTCGCTGCAAATGAAGCATACTTTGCCATGAGATGTTGTTGTAAATTTTTTGTTTGAAGCCAGTCGTTCACTGGATATGAGACAAAATGGAAATCCTGACTTCTTCACAAAGGCGTACATATCCGTCCATTCCAGCTGAAAAGAACGGTATTCCTCAACCGACTTCTTTCTTCTTGCCATTTTTAAAATGAAACTAAAGAGCTCTACACTACACTCTGAAACTGAAAAAACGCAGTAAAAGCGTGGGTTACAGATTGTGACTCGTGTGCATGTTGCTTGTTGACAGATCTCTCGACCAATCAAAACACGATGAAACAGACTCCAGGAATACAAGCACCAATAAGAGCAGCGGGTAGTTGGATAGATTAAATAAATACATAAAGTGAGATATCACGACCCGAGCTGGTCATTTGTAGATGGCGCTGACGCTAATAGTACATTTATTTATTTATTTATTTTGTGTGTGTGTGTATTTGTGAATGACTTAGAGACTCGAGAGCCATAGGTTGTCGACTCCTGATATAGGAAATTAGAAGAGAATAATAATACCAATACATACTTGGAAAGATTTAATGGAATTATATTGTTTGCTCTATGTAATTTTAAGAATAAACAAGCTCTATTTATGTTTCAGAATTATATGTTAAAACCACATATGCATTGTTTACTGAAACCTGCAGATCATATAAAAAATGCTATTCTGATGATCATACGATCAGAACTATAACTTATTTCCTCATTCAAAAGATATACATTTTCCAAAAATTGGTTTCAGATTCCATGCATGTTCTTCTAACTATCTCCTCACGAAGTACAACAAAAAGAAGCGTGTATTCGGATATCATACCAGATGGAGATCACAGAAGATTACAGCACCTTGTTGCTATGTTATGTAGAACAGTGGTTGTTGCTGTTTTATGATTGTGGTCAGAGACAGTTCTGGATGTTACCACATAAAATAACTGTTATATATCCTGACCTACCTTCTACCAATACCTTCTTAAAAAAGTGATAATTAGAATGCACATTTATGCATATATGCATCCGTTTTCTGGGCAGAAACTCCCCCAGACCCCTTAAAATGATTAGAAATTGTGGGATGAAGTTGATGACACGTAACTTGATAACCAGCTTTAAATGCATATCTTTTCATATACCTGTACCATCATACCATCTCACTTTTAAAGGGTTTTTGTCTCTTTTTAGAGACTAAAAGTGTGCCCTATAATATAAGAATAACTGATTCTGTTTCTTTGGTTTTGGTCCTTTACTGGTATTTTATTCTTCAATTTGGAGTGTGAAATTTGGATCTCTACACTGTAGAGGACAAGCTGCTGCTGCTGCTTTCTGCTACCTAGAGGATTGTAATTCAAACTCACTACAGTGACCCAGCTGTAATCAGACCATGTGATCAGGAGCCAGCAGTTTATCTATAACACTGTATCTCAAATGTTTGCATGTAGCTCTTGAAAAAAACAAGTACAGGAACATTTGGTTCTCACCACAATAAAATAATGTTTATAGGGCCAATGATCTTGGTGAGCGTTCTCTTAAATGGCATAGAGAAGGAAAATCATATTTTTTTCCAGCATGCTTGGACAGGTTTCAGAACTGTAACTTGAGACTATCAACAGAAACACTGCAGGACATCACTAACTGTACAGTTCAGTGTTTTTATCCTGGTCTGCTTGTTAGAATATTACTATATAATACATGGATGAAGGCTCTATTTGCATCCTGAGCCATTTGAAAAAAAAGGCATAATACTGCACTAGTGACGTTAAAATGGCATATTCGTCTAGATTATATTTGACCTTTGACCCATGTGCACCCCGACTACTTAGAAACAAAATGTCTTGTTTTAAATCACTCAACAACACCCACAATTCATGTTTTTAGGCACTTTTAACAAATATGTCTCTGTGGATATTTGCAATCATCCTCCACTAACCACAGAACCAACCAAGCGAAGGAAACAAATAATCTTCGACAGCCACTAAAAAAGAAAATAAAAAGCATATCCCATTGAAACACCTTTTCTTTAAAAATACATTATTTTTTGCAGTTCAGTATCTACCCATACTATCACCTTTCCTTAATTATCAAAAAGAAAATTATATTTAAGATTCTTTAATATTGACTTAATTTACATTATTAGTATTCATTAAATTCACTTGCAATTTGAACCTTAATACCCATATATTGTCTATTTTTTTTTTTATCACAGATAATATCCATGTATTATAAAAAATAATACATGGGTTTCAGTGGGTTAAAGTAAAATAATTCCATCTCAGGTTTCTGTGACAGTTTATAAACTCGACCTAACGGTCTCATAGTTTATGATGTCACATGAACCCTAGATGGAATTATTTTCCTGTAACTCACTGAAGCCCATCTATTATTCTTTATATCCAGTGCTCCCTCTTTACATCACAATTAGATTTTTTAATTCATTGTTAGTTTGACAGCAAATTGTACAGTTGTATTATACTCTGCATGCATGTTTATTTTTAAGGAGTACACAACATACTGTTATAAGTCTCTCCCCTTTTGTAGTACTGTATTGGACTTGGGTTCTTCAGTTATGGAGCCTTTTAATTGCACAGTGTGACAGACCAGGAAGTTGACAGCGCTGCGCTGGCGTGCATATTTATTAAATTTACAAAAATAAATCAAGAACACTGCTCACAGAGCAAAATAAAAGTTCTCCACTCTGAACAACCACCCCGACCAGCAAAAGCTATGGGTTTTTATACACGTGGCAATCTCCAGATTAGCAATAAATTAATCAATTTAGAGATGGCCACATTATGCACAAGAGTTTTATATCTGTGTGGTCGACAGCCTGTTAATAATTCATTCGCTGCCTACCGCGCATTCTCACGAGATGTCTGGCAGAGATGAGCCGCTAACATCGCCCCTGCCAGACCACATTTAACTAAAACAATCATACCATCACCCATTCTTAAATAAACCCCAAACAATACATTTCTCAGCAGGGTTTTGCCCTGGTCCACTGATTACACGCAGGGCTCTTTTGCCCTGCCACACACAGGTTTTGTCATTTAAATTGTGTATGTTTCTGACCAGCTGAAGCACTGGTGCCAGCAGATCAGAAGCCAAGTATAAATCACTGTGAGCGGCAAATCATTTCAAGATGTTTCCATTAAATTCGGTTAAAAAAGAAGTTTTGTGCAAACATACACTTCACTAATTCATTGTCCTGTATTTCACAGATATTTTAAATAACGAGGGAGGACAATAGCTTGTGTTTTGAAATCCTAAAATAATTGAAATACTAACAGCAATTTTAAAATAGCAGCAGTCTATTATAAAGTCTAGTCCCTTTAGAAACCAACTCTCCAGGTTACTTTGTAGAGTTGACACAAGTATGTCTTGCTTGTTGATTGATAGGGTGTCAAAAGTCATTATTCATTGGCTGATGTTTGGAGAACAGAACTGGGGTGAGGAGAAGGATAAAGGTTAATGTTATTGTTTTAATAAAGGTTATAGCTGGAGCTGTTACAGCCCCTTGCCTTCGGGTGAAGGGGAAGTTGTATCATCAGGGAAATTGTTAAGGTGTCAATGGAGCATTCTTTAATACTGAACCAGGATTGCATTGTAGTGCATGAATTGAAAATGACCGATTCACATTCACCAGCCACGCCATTCAAAGACTGAACAACTGCTCCATCTAGTGTTTTATGTTTAAAAAGATGCATTTAAAAATACCTAGAAATTCAATATCTTGCAGGTTACAATTGTAAGCACTATACTGTACTTGATCAGAAAGCAGGCCTTCTCAACAGTCCAGTTTGTTTGCCAAAAGACACTGACAAGCCCGCGTATAGCTCAGGATGCTAAGTGTTGTTGTTTTTTTTAATGTTTCTAATGTTATAATATTTTCAGAAAACATGCTAAGGACTTCAAAATGAAAAAAAACAACAACTAAGCAATGTAATTTCAGTGGAACAGTTATTGTAAAACACTTAAAATACTGGAAGGAATAAAGAACTGACTGCTAGCAAATGACTCTAAAATGTCATTATACTTCCATCAATAAATTAAATTGCCACACACACATTACCACTGTGTGTCTAATGGTTCAATAGAATGTTACCAGTTATAACATTTTCACATTTTGACCCAGTCATGTTATGAACCAAAATACATAATGGTGATCTTTTGCTATTACTATGGTATCCTATCAGTACTAGAGTACTGCCTTATCACAACAATGTGCAATATTTGGTCCAAAGTGTTGCCATTGCTGGCAATCTCTGAAGTATGGTTCTGTGAGGGCTGTGGTTCTCATTTAAGTTTACAGTATTTTTTATAAGATCAAGGGCATGGTCATTGTTATCTCTTTATATTTTACTGCTTATTACAAAATTTAAAAAAATAAATAAAATACAGATTTATCAAATAGTACTGTCTGAAGACATTCAGAAAGACTTCTTAAATTTTTTTTTTTAGTTTTATATATGGTGCAAAGACAGAGTGACGTCAGTTCCTCTACTGCTACATCAATACTGCAGTATCGGTATACCACATCATGTGAGTAGGCTCCAGGGAAGCTTTGCCTAGCTCTCCTCCTTGGCTGTGTTGAACAGCAGGGCCATGTATTCTGACTAAAGAAACACTGACTTGTTTTTCAAATCTATCTGATGCTGTTTATTCAGCTGATACGATGGCTTGGCAGGTCGAACCTCAAAGCTCTCTCTCATCTACCAGCCACTGGCAATAGCCAAAGATCCCTCTCTGTCCGTAGGTCACCCCCTCTGACCTTTCACCCTTGGCAATATTATCTGTTCGAAGCTGTCCTAAAAGGGCTATTTGTTCTGCCTCCAAAACCTTGAAGTGAGGCTTAGCAAATCGTATCAGTGCCATTGATTTTTATAAAATGAGCTAAGAAAGGACTGAGGAAATGAGTTGAGAGGTCCTGAAGTGTATTCTTTATGAAGGAAAGGATACAGCACATTCTCTGAGGAATAAGTAACTTCTTTATATTTGGTAGCCTCCATAATACACATGTGTATGTTAACACGGAGAGATTATTTATTCTGGAAAAAAACTTTAGAAATCCTTTAAAAAGTCATTACCACTTTTTTTTATGGAAAAGTAGATACAGACACATTTTTAATACAATGCACATTTATTGACAATGTTTCATCAGTTCTTTTCAATAGATATATACTACAGTATTTTGGGGATAGTACAAAACTTTATAAGACACGGTTCAGAGTGCAGATTTGAAAATTTGTAAATACACTATTATAACTGGTTTGTGCATTTTCTTGCAAAACATCATGGCATCCCTGAACAGATACTCATCTGCTCCTCAAATAAATTATAAGTATTTTTATGAGCATGACATAGAAAACCAAAATGTATCCATTTCTAGGAATGACAGACGAGTGAGTGGTGGTGGTGCATTTATTGCACTTTTAAAGACAACTTGCTGTCAACATTCACATTCATGTTTTAGCCATCCCTAGGTTTGCTATTTTATCAAAAGTGAACCTTCCAGTAACTTCTGTTCGAGCAACATAAAGAGCTCCCTTACAACAGCATTCTCTTTTTTTATTTTTCACATAAATTGTACATTTTAAACTATGATCTTGCACCACTATCAGCTATCCCCATGCAACAATAATGTTTGCAACTGTACCTTGAAGATTCTTCTGCTGTTCATAGCGCCACCGTCAAATCAGCACTTGCGGTTGATTCACTTGATTTTCTGTTACTCAGGAACAAGCAAATCAAATGGTAATTTTATGTAGGTCATCTTCCCCTCCTTCTACTGCGTTTTGCAATTTACTACTTTATTCTATTCACACATTTTGCTGCATGGAGCTTTTACAAATCACGATTCACAAACAAATGTTTTTAATTGAAAACCCCAATGCCTAAATGTATCAAAGTGATCACTACAAATCAAACATGCAGTCTGTTTTAGTGGGGGTGTCTTTATGTTGCTTCGACTGAAGCTATAGGAAGGTATGCCCCAATTATAAAGACACCAGATGCAAAAACCTTTGATAAAGAGATGCAACTAAAATGTGAAAAAAATGTAAATATTTGTCAGGATATGAGGATTTAAACATTGCAATTAATAAGAGTAAGGAAAGCATTGGTAAGTCTCAGAAAGGTATAGTCAAGCATAAAGCATAGCAAACCATGGAAAACTATAGTAAATGCATTGCATATCATTGGGAAAAGCCTAGAAGAACTGCAAAATTACAATATATTTGTAGTGATAAAGGACTGATATAATGCTATTTTTCTTTCTTACCCCCCTATCAACTTAACCTTTAACCCATATTAAAGCCATTGTTTCCACAATATCTTGCTATACCTTTATAAACATTTGTCCAACTGTACATGTTGCTACTTGCCTTTATACTACTTTGACTATAGTTTGAGTCTTGTCAGAAATCCCAAGATACCATTTCAGAAAAATGGAAATAAATTAAAAACACATGTGATATTTATTTTCATGCATAAATGCTGATACTGTCACTGTCAGGAGCTTACAGGGTAAAAAGCAGAATATTACTGTTAAGGGTGGAACAATAAACACATGGAAAATGGTCAAAATCTGCATTCCAATTTACTAAACTTGTATTTGGGAATTTATTTGTTTAATCTCATTGTAAAAAGATACACCAAGGATACATTTAACCTTGAGGTTATAAAATATTTATGTGGTACCTAACACTAGCCTTGTGGCGATCTTCTGAAAATCACTTAATCTTTTCAGAGACAATGATTTGAGACGTCGTCATTTACTGTGTCTCTCAACGTGTCAACTGATGATACACCTCAACATGACTCCTGTTGCTAAAAATAAGAGTTGTAGCAGTGTGCAACTTGGCTCGTCATAACAGCAACACTACTAATCTGAGATCTTGTTGGTCACTGAAATCTTAAGTAATTCAGCCAGATAATAGCTAAGGTAGGGCGAAGGAAAGGCCATGTGTACACAACAAATAAGTTGCATTTAAATAATTTTGCATGTTTTGTTTTCTGTCACTTTACAGCACCAATTTTAAGTATGACAATAAAATATCAGTGCCCTGGTGAAAGGAACATTCACTTCTAATGTCTTTTAAATCACTCAATGTGGAAGTTAATTGCCGTTGATTGGTACTCAATTGTATTGATTTGGGCTAACGTGAGAAAGGCAGGATTTCTTGTTGGCAAATTAGTAAACATTTTTAAAAGGCTTGTTTCTGTATATTTAATACCTCAGAAACATGTTAAAGAGAATTACTCTGAAAATCTAAGTAATTTCACAGCCCTAGCTAAATCTATGGTGTATGAAATTTGCCTTACCAACTATTGTATATCCATATATGCATTATTTAAGGAAACCATTCTTTGTAAGCCATGTAAGCCAGGTTGTGTTGCACTTCCTTGGTCATTTCACCTGGAATTAACCTGTCCCACCCCCTGTAATGTTTTCTTTCCTGTCATTATCCAACCAGCTACTTCCCATATTGGCATATTTTATAACCAGTATCATCACTCCAAAGATCCTCTGGTGAAATCACTATAGGAAATAGTAACGTACAACCTGAGAGTAAGGCAAAGCAACTGAAAACTTTTTTTTAACCTAGCTTAAGTTTACTTTGAGGCGTATTACCACAATTCTATAGAGAACGGTTGAAGAGGTTTTAGTATTTAAAAACATGCAAGACCAATTTACAAACTGCCTGCCTTCCCAATCTGCAGTTGATTTCATGATTATTAATTGACAGATTAGCCTCAGAGCCAGCAGTAGTTGCAGCACTCATGCAAGTCAACATATCTTGCATACACACTCTCCTAAGTGACTGATGCTATGGAGGTGGTATGGATCCATAAGCTCATAATTAGAGGATTTGGTGTTCTCATATATCCTAATATTTCCAAGGCATGTTGTTGTCTGTAAGCCGTTTTTAATTACTGGCACTGGATAACTGGATACCTCCCCCTATTAGCTGTGAGTCATGGTGGCTCATCTTTCCATTCATTTGTCAGGGATTTTGAGAGTTTTCTGATCTATAATGAAATCAGTACATTTTCAGGCTTGTTTTAGAACAGAAGGCATATATATATATTTTTTTTAATTCAGGTTGCACTTGAAGAGAACTGATTCGCTCTTTGAAACCTGGACCAAAACCTGTCTGAGATGTGTTTTGAAGCTTTTAACAGCTTTTTTAAAGGACATATGGGACAGAAACTCCTATGCTGTCTTGACAATTCATATAGTGCTGCGTCCACAACAGGAAGCCATGAAGTGCGACACTGTCACGTAGTGAGAGCTGAGGGATGTTTATTTGACATCTTTTATTTACTACAGATAGCAACTTTATTGATGGGGCAAAATATATTAATAAAAACTGTACACCATTGTGTTCAGCAGGCACTAAAGGATCGATTCTGCGGTTTCAGTGTTACTACTGTATGTACACGTTTGTGATGTGTTGGTTTAAAAATATATATATTTGTCGGTTATTACATAAAATAAACACTTAAAATCTTAAAGCAAACAGCAGTTGTCTTGCTCTTTCGTTAGTCTATGTAGAACAGGCAGTGTTGTGTGAGGCCCTGCAGTTAAGGATTCTGCCTCTGCAAGAGCCCTTTGATACAGTTGTTGAACTCGTTGTAGCTAACAAAATACTTTTGTATATCATACCTGTCATGTACTTCCATTCACTAGACATGTAAAAAATGTGTAATTTGAAAGAAAATATGATGTTGCAGACATGTATTTAAGATAGCCTAGAACCCTAGCCTAGAACCCAATTAAGTACAAAAAAGTGAAATTCACACATTAAACAGCACTGCAGTGAATTTGTTTAGATTGAATGAATGTCGCGCCCCCGAAATAAATAGCCAGACTACGTCACCTTATGTTTAAAGAAAATAAGGAATTCTGTTCTATTATAATTACCTCCTACTTTCATTGACACAGGTTCGAATCAAAGGGGGACAGCAACTAGCCCACATCAAAGAACACAGACAAGAAGCAATATGCAATTCTTTATTAAAAACAGGTAATATTCAAAACTTAGCATTAGTATAGCACACCTCGTCACTAACAAAAAAAGTCAAAGTAGCACAGTAAAATAATGTGCATGACCAGTCCTTATTCAATATTACACTTGCCCCTGCTGGATTGTCGGTAGGGGACGTGGTTCCAATCTCCTGCCACCCCAAATTTCAAAACTACTCAATTATCCCTTCCCCCAACAGGGGGCGCCACTCCACCACTGAGTCCAAGCCAACAGACTAATAACCCTGAGCCTTCCCCAGAGTCAATTGAGTGGAGAAAGAAACGTTTCAATCTGCAACAGAGGGCCTCCACTCTCGATCTAAAATAGGATATTGCACATGACACAGGTTTCCTGATAAAAATAAAGCAAAGGATCAGTGCACTTCAAGACATTTCAATTCATCTGCTAATTTATACAACAAATTAAAACAGTATACTAAAACCAAAGAGATTACTATTAAGCAAATTACTAATTAAAATTAATCACAAACACATATCTATAACCATATATCAATACACATATCTAGATCTATGTATAAAAATACACAGTATAATCTAGTAACAGATATAACCTAGCAGCATATACAACCTAGCAGCTTTATGTAGTTTAGCAACAGATACAGTCTAGCAGCGTTATATAATTTTAGCAGCAGATACAATTTAACAGCATTGTCTAGTGTAGCAGCCAAGTATAATCTAACAGCATTTGTAGCAGTAAAATACAGCCCGGCATCAGTTTAATTCTGGCTGTAATGTAAGGCAGGGAACAGGGAAAAGACTCCGCTGGTAAGTTATAATAAAAAGTAACAATAGCTCAATGAGAAGGTGTGTGACTCTACTGCAGTTTAAGCATAATGCACCACAACAAAACACTTAGCTGGTGGATGACGACCCACAACTCCCAGTCCAGCGTCTTGGGCAGCTCTCTCTCAAAGTGCTCGTGCTTTTTACTTCCCTCCAGTCAACGCGCTCAGCTGGTCGTCTTCAGCTCCTCACGTCCCGATTTCTCTTTAGTCTCGTTCCCAGTACACCAAGTGTCCCCTACTGCTGCCAACAACACCCCAAATTCCTCACATCCTGGTCCCGTGCCGCTACCTGCAACACTCCGATCTCCTTGCTTTCTTTAGTCTTGTATCCGTTTTGTTCTTTTCTCTATCCCCGCGTTCTGCTTTCTCCCTATCTTGTTTCTGCCTATCTTTCTTTTCTTTTCGTTCCGCCTTGTTCTAACTTCGTTTTCTCACTTTGTTTTCTCACCTCGTTTTCTGAACTGCGTCTCCCAATATCCTCTTTTTTTTTTTTGCTTTTTTGCTTTTTCCTCCCTCTTTATAGTGCACAGCTAATTAAATTATTGTCCACACCTGTGATCCAAACAGTGATTTCAAGCGGTAGACACCGGTGGCGTTGCTATAGGAACAGGTAACACAGCGTGTTTACGAAAACGTAAACAACAGAATAAATCAATACATCAATAATGTGCTTAAATTAATCATTCCAACAACACATTGTGAAAAAAAAAGAAAAATAAATAAAACATTCTAAAAATCACAACAATATAATTCAATAAATCACATACACCTTTGTCACCCGTGACATGAACACACTTATTTAATAAACTTTTCACTGAAAAGGGGTAATTTAATTGAGCCCTGAGCCTTCTTTCATGTTTCCATTCAAACAGTAAATACATGAGCAATGCCTCAATTATCCATCAAGATATCCAGACCTGACCACACTCCCCTTTCTCTAGCAGATACCTTAGCTTGTCTTAATATCGTTTGACATATCTCCCCTGTATGGTCAACTTATGATATCTGTTTGCAGTCTTTTCCTAAGGCTCATTCTTCAACTTGAACTGTCTCATTTTTACAAGCAGCAAGGACTCTTTGCCTGTGTACATTTGAGTGTTTAAAATGATTTCTGAATTTACCTCGTGACAGTTCAAGTTAAGCAGACTTTAGATTTTCCCATGGAAGTTATTTATGACTAGCTTCCATTATTTATGACTAGCTTCCATTGTGTGCTTGTGAATCAGTGAAGTCCTGCGATTTATTCAAAGGAACCACAGAAATAACCTGCATCTGACCTTTGCAATAGATGTTGTATTTACTGTAGCAGCCAGTAGAAAATATGGCAAATGCAACAACAATGATAATTTAAAAACGATAGTGTTTATAAAGACCAGGCCAAAGTGAAGTGTTGTCGCTCAGCAGGGAACAGCAGTATATTCTGAGGCACTTCTTTTTCTAGTGTATCTGTAGTAGACAAGCAATTTTTACTTTCATTTTTAATCCTGCCATCTAAAAGTACAACCACGTTATGCTGTGTTACAATTACAGATATGTACAATATAGAGACTCCATATACTGTACTGTACAGGAAAACATTTACAGTGAAACCTACTGCTACCACTTATGATCAACACATTGAAATGTCCAGGCCAGAACAAAATAGTTTTCAAAGCAGACAAGCTCCCAATAATATCACTTTCATTTAACAGTCCTACAACTGACTTCCACTCCACTTAATTTCCATGGAAATTGTATATGCTAGCATTAATGCTGAGAGAATAAGCTTTTAAATGATATACAGTTTGTTGTGCCTTGAGTTTCTGGACAGATTATTATTATTATTTCTTAGCAGACACCCTTATCCAGGGCAACTTACAATATATCACATTATTTTTTACATACAATTACCCATTTATACAGTTTTTTTTTTATTGGAGCAATCTAGGTAAAGTACCTTGCTCAAGGGTACAGCAGCAGTGTCCTCCACCTGGGATTGAACCCACGACCCTCCGGGCAAGAGTTCAGAGCCCTAACCACTACTCCACACTGCTACCCTATCCAGTGTGTGCTTTAATATATGTGATTAGAGAATACTTTATATATATATATATATATACATACTTTATAACTGATGTTTAATTGAACCCTTCATTCTATGGGTTGTGTAAAATTTGTAATGTTTTGGTACACATGTAACACTATAGATACACTTTTCTTTACTCAATTTTATCAATAGTGCTACATTTCTGAATACTAAAAAAGCATAATATGTTATGAAAAATGTTTTATCTGGAAGTCTTTGAGAAACTTTGTCATTACTTCTTATGTTTTATTTTGTATTCCATTTAGGAAAGCCACCCTGAAATAGTGGTGCATTCAAAATAAAAGTGTATACTATTGTGTGCCTTTTCTTGCTTTGTGCACGCTCCCCCATCTCAATATAGCAATTCTCCATGCATCTGTATCTCTTTCTTCCTAAAGCTCATTTAATAATTAACCCTGGGGTGATAGTTCCATTATTCTAGGGTCAGTGAGCTCTTCCCTCCTCTCAGTACCTGACAGTGGCTCTGTTCCCTCCCAAGAACAGGCACACTCTTTATTCCCAGACAATATACTTGCTTGTTTGCTGGAAAGCTGAGGTTATATCACTGTATGAAAAACTTAGCACTGACTACCCTTGGTCCATCCAGCAGTGTTGGATTCTGTTTAATAGACTATTATTCTATCTAACTATCATTTCAACAACACTCCCATTTCTTTTCATTTAATTGAATGCCTACTTTGTAAATGATTTCATTCTTTGTTATGAAGTGTTTCAGTTTTTAAATGTGTCTGTTTCCAAGCAACTGTGAACTTTAAGGGGTGACCCATCTAAGAGACAAAACAGTGCTGGGTGCTTGCCTCACCACTGGTTAATATGGTGGGTTTTTCACTTTTTAACTGGGAGTGTAAGCTCTGTAAAGGAGGAAAATGAGGGAGTTCAAAGACATCGCTACATACAGCTGGGGCTATCATTTTGAAATGTTCTTAAGGCAAATACACTTTAAAAAGTTCATATTTTTAAGATAAATACCTCTATTTAAAACTGTCAGTAATATGTAATTAAATATTTTATTCAATAGTGAAAAAGCTAAAGGTCAAAGATTTCTCTTTTTTTGCATGTTTTTACTTTCAACACAGGGTCTATTGAGTCAAGGCTAACAGCCCTGACATCACTCTGTGTAACAGGAATCTGCAGTGCCAAGTGTACCTGCTAGGGCAATGTCATAATGTCTTGTCCCATTATGAATCAATCTGATGGTGGGCTCATGTGACTAATTCAGTCTTACACTGGATACATTGTGTGAGGTTTATGACTTGTCATTAAATATGTTAATTTATAGTTCTAAAGGTATTAATTGTTTGTAAAGGCTCATCGCCCTTTCACAAGGTGGTAAATTGCCTGACCCAGCCTTACTACTGGTGCTCTTATGGTTTATCACCAGAACCCCAAGATGGAAATACAGCGTTATTTGTAGAGTTTTGTATTTGTATTTTATTTATCATGATAGATGTTATTCTTATTAAATATAGTGAAGAAGTGAAATCTTATCAGAGTCATGGCAAACTCACTAAGACACAAATCCCAAGTAGGAGTCTGTCTTTTTGTAACTTATCATCCATAATTATTAGTGCTAAATTTGTCATTGAATTGCTGAAGTTTCTTTTAGTATTTATTTTTATAACTTAACTAAATAATTAAACTGACTGCAGCCTACCATCCAGTCATTTGGTTTTGCTGCAGTATTTCCCTTGAAGTTGCAGAGCAGGCTTTGTACTGGGAATCCTGCCTTAATATTAGAGATGAGCGTGTAATGTATTTTGTTTTGTGTTGACTCCAGGCGAAACATCTGATAATGTTTGCTTAGTGGGAAGCATGTTATTTGCTGGAATCTCCATGAAGATTCTGCATACAGCATATTATATTGCAGATACAATATTAAGAATCATTTACAGTATGGCAATATCCTTCAATCGGGTATTCAATTTTCGCACAAATACAGTATCACTGCATTCTCTTTTTGCATGTATAAAACTCAGTTTCTGTTATCCTTACTGACCATTTGTGCTGTTTGACTCCTAGCAGTAGTGGCAGTGTTTGACAAGAGTACAGTTCAGATAAAGCATCTATAGTGGGTAGGACTATATGGTATATAGACCTGGCAGCTCTCTGTGAATGAAGATTAATACTAGACAAGGCTGGGGTTGTTGGTGAAAGTAAAGCAACAAAAAAGAAATAGGGTGTCTGTGTGAAGCTTTGCTACCTGTCAAACCACATCCACCTTGATTCTGTCATCATAGCGCACACTGATATCAATAGTGTGATATTACTGTACCTTTACACTGTGCCAGTTCCATAATTGAATGGAATCTTGGGTAAATGTCTAGCTCACATGTTTAGGGTGCCTTATATACTTACAGTATAACATCAAGAAAGGGTGATGTAGGCGACTACTGTAAACTATTGTTATGTTGAGTTGTTTAGCACTCAGCAGCACCCTGTTTGTGTTTTGAGTTGTGAGTGTGCGTAGTGTTCGTGCTGCTAAGCTACGGTGCATCAGTGAGATGTGTCATGTTCCTTGAACAGTGAAAAACTACAAAATAATCATCCTGTTTAGTTCACCTTACAGAAGTTGTGAGAATCAGTTATTGCGCCAAAAAAACTATACTGCTGACCAGTACATGTGTCACATATAATTATAGGCTACATTTTTTCCACTCCTTAGCCCTAGAGTTTTCTTTCTTAAATGTTTCTAATTCCACTATGCTTTAAGAATGATTATTATCTTTGCCACACTCCTTTTTGTAGTTGATCACAAGCTTCTGGAGCCCTGTGTTGAACAGATTTGCAAAAAAAAAAAAAAAAATTACATTTTGTATTTCATTCTCTTCAAGTTTAAACAACAAATTGCACAGATTGGCCGGGTTTAAAACAAGCATGTTAAGAAATGTACATTTCTATTTGAATAGTTTAAACACAAAACAGAAGTGACACATTAATAAGAATTATACAGAAGTCAGCTTACTTACAAAATCATAAGATTATTATAAAATATACAAAACAGTAAATATTGCATATCCAACATAAATTTAGCAAAGAATTTCACAGAACTGTGATACAAACCATTTTAACTGATGAGCAAGAGGTGGGAGGAGCTCCTTATCCCTTGGGGATATAGTAGAGCGTCTGTGTTCGTTTGCCACAGTTTTAAATATATCTTCATAATTACCTGTCCAACTGTTCTGAAACTTGCTGAGGACATTCTTTCGCTCAGGTAATTGCGTGTCCGAATCTGGGGGGATTTGGAGGCATCTGTTTGTCTGTATGTCAAACTAGCACTTTTGCTTCTGCACACAGTGGATGTATATGGCATACTTGTGACTGACATACTTTTAAATATCTATTATCAAAATTAAAATGTGATGTTTTCAAAATGTTTAATTAATCGCTTTGCAGTTTATGCTGCTTGTTAGGAGATACTGTATTATCATTGGTGTCAATGTATTGTGGCAGGGCAACTAGCCCTGCTCAGGGAAAATGTGTGTTTGTGGCAGGGAGAGAGTTCAAAGCTTCCTGCCAAACAAAATTGTTAATCATTTTTATTGTTTAATTATCACCCGCACCTGTTAATTATTGTAAATGAGTTTCCTTGTGCAGGGTTTAAAAAGGGTGCAGCCAGTTCATTCATGGCTGCTGCTGTGTGGAGAGCACGACTGTGTGTTGTCAATCTTACAAAAAGGTATTGTGTAAACCTATTTTTTTATAGTGCTGTGTGAAACTGTCTGTCTGGTAACCGGTGTCCAGTCCAGTGACAATGTACAGTACTGCATGTTTTACCCAATACAAGATTCTGACCACCCTAGAACTTTTAGTTATGTTGGTTCATGAAAACAATACATTTCAAATTATTTTCATTAATATTATTCAACAGGAAATTGATTGTTGCTGTTAGTAGAGAAATGTGCTGGTACTTTAAGTGAATCTAGTTGCTGAAAAAAATTCTCAATTGTTTGTGTTATATATGTATTGTACAACAGTAACTGGCTTCTAAACTTAAAAAAGTCTGCTTGAACCACAAAGAGTTATGGCCATCAAAGCGTTTAGCTTTTTAGGCTGGGATCCTTCAGGGATGGGGAAATTATAATGTGTGAAATGATGTAAGCCTGCAATTACAGTATTGAAATGAACATTAAATATGAACCAGAGGCTCAAGTCTGTGCTCTGCTTCAATTAGAGCTGCATTTCCTGTATTTGATGTTAGAATCCTTTAAATGTAAAGGATCTGAAGATACTTGCCTGCTCAGATATTAAAGCAAGGTACACAGGTCTGTTTAGGGATAAATTTTACTAAAATCTTGTAGATGCTCAGTGGATTATCCAGGTGTGTAAAAACAACAAATACTGAAATAAAGCACAGTGCACATAGAGGTTCTTTAGCTATCTGTACTTTACCCAGATGCAGCGCAATAGGTTAAAAGGTTAAACTGCTGATGTCTGGTAGCTAATCACTGTGTAGGTCATAAGTAGGGGTACCAGACAAAGGCACCGGAGCCTTTCTCAAAGTGTGGGTGGGGGCAAGGTAGTGAGAGTGTAGAGGTAGGGGTTGGTATGTACTGATTCAGAGACAAATTACATGAAATGGCAACACATGTTTCAACAGTCTTCTATAGTGTTACAAGATGACGGATGTGGAAACATTAGCTATCACATACAAACATGTCCATATTTTTTCCAGCATTCACGGTGTTAGTTCTGTCTTTGTGTATGCTTATCAAAGCCACTGCGTTTAAAGTTGTCAGTGTTATTGCTTTGCTGTGGAGACTGGCTCCTGCACAAATAATGTCATATGTTGCCTTGTTTGTTTTTATACTTTATTTACAAAGCGGACATAAACAGTATTCTAAAATGTACTCTCTTTCAAGCATTTAAATATTTAGGAACATTTCTGGATACCAGATATCAGAGTGAAAAACCGGGGCTTTGTTTTTTCCTTCAATTAATTGATGCCGTAGCAACTCTGAAACAGTTAAAATAACTGTATATAATAACATAATCATAATTTAAAAGTTAAACATTGGATGTATATATTGCAGATCATAACAATTCATTGTTTTCTTTCTTTTGTCACCTGACCAAAACATGTTAAATGTAGAAAAAAAGCCAGGTTAGAAAAATTAAATCAGCTATTCCCATTTAAACATGTTAAAACAAGGTCCAGGAAGTTAAACAGAATTCATTTTAAAACACATACACATACTCTCCTGTTAACTTAAAAAAATGTCTGTTTTGTCATTCATTTAATGCACTTCTCGGTTCTTCTGTCAGGAAACTTCTAGATCAGTTTTTCCTGCTGTTTCCAAGGCCAACATTCCTATGTTAGGACTGTTGACAATAGTGATATAGACATGAAGTTGTCTTTAACCGGGATTGTAGGAAAACTCTCCACCTGCCCTGTGTGTCTGAAGCCCCAAGAGAGATGGAATGTAGTTTACAATCTTGTTTATAAAATCCTTCTATTCTCTCTTACAAAGGCATGTTTAAACATATTTTTAAAACTATTTCTGCAATCACGCTTCAAAAACAAAAACAAAAAAAAATCAAGTCAAGGTTATATGTTTTCACGCAGTATTTCTGGTAAAGTAATTGCGACTGTTTTTGTAATAATGGGTCACATATGAAAAGAATCAATCTTCCAGACAAGAAAAGGAGGATCACTGATAATGTTGCTTGTGACAGCAACTCCTTAAAGAGAAGAATGTTTTAAACAAATAACAAGTATCAGTTAAGAGTAACAAGGTATTTATATCCTTTGGATTTGAGTACCCCGTGCAAGTCATTGAACACTTTGTTTTATTCCTTCATCACTTCATGCTGGCTCTATTACAATTTAACCTTCGACCCTTCTTTGTTTCCACACCTGTAGGCCTCACTTGTAGGGCCAGATTAAAGGACGAGGGGGCCCTACGCTAACCCATACTTTGTGGGCCCTATACACAATAGCTTGTGAAACAGTGTTGTAATTGACAGCCTGTAGGTAAAGCGTATCTGCAAGGACAGCTTTCAGTTCTACGTCAGATGCATGTTCCCCATTTAGGCCTTGCAAAACAAATACAATGTGTAACACATACTGGTCTTGGCATCAGTCGACTCGTCAGTGACCACTGACAAGCAACCAGACTGTTTTACCAATTCCATAATCTCCTCCTTGTCATACTCTGCAACTTTAGGCAAGTATTCATGTTTCAGCTGAGCTGATGAAGGAATCACTCCACCATTTGCTAAACTCAGTCTGAAGAATTTACTTAACTTGTGGTTGTCCAGTTGTTCAAAAGGGATATGTGCACAAACAAACGGCTCTGTCAGGTCAAAATGTAATGTGTTTGTGCTTCACGGTTGTCAGTGGACTTTTGGATCATGGAAGTCACCGGTTTTTGTTTCTTCGCAAGTAAAGCAGTTGCGGAGGCAACTACTCTGGATTTCCGCATTTCTCTTTCTGTGAATGCTTGAATCTAAATGCTTGTCAACAGACGATTTTCTGTAGTGATCTACAGTAACGTTGCGGGACGTACAGAAGAGCTTACCTTCATCGCTGTGTAAAACTCCTGCTGGATACTGCTTTACGCGATCTGCTGCATATACATTAATTTACATTTATTTAGAATGCATATTTTTTTATGTATTCTGATTGGTTGAAATCAATACATGTACTACATATTTGAAACGCTTACTAAATAACATGTCTTTGGCCCAGGTGGCCTTCCATACAGCAGATCTGTACCGTTTAGTTCATGTGATTTTTTTTTTTTTTTGGTTGAAATACAAATAATTATGAAATAACTATTTTTATTTCTTAAGAATATTGAAAAAAGCATGGTATTGGGCTAATTTCACAATTTCCTCGCAGTATATAAAGTTAGAGAAACAAACGCTATGGATTTAAGCCCTTCTTGCCGTAAAGTAAAGAGGCATGCTGTGCACATTTAAGACAGGGCAGGTTTTTAAATTGGCCCTAAAACTGAAATAAATGAATGCGTAAATTGAGCATGATTCATACATTTTATTCTGCAGACTGACGCCTCTAACATAGGACTAGGGACAGATCTTTCCCAGGAAGTAGAGGGCGTGGAACATTTGATATTGTACATTAGCAGGAAGCTGCTTGCGTGAGAGCAGGTATGCTGTAATCAAGAAGGAATGCCTAGCCGTCATAAAATAAAAACGTATGTTTCCTTGTGCCTCACTTCCTGTGTTTGTGGGCCCGGCCGCCCACATACAGTTTTTGTAAAATGTCCCAAAAATGTCTACCTCACATGGGCCCCAATTCTGCTGGGGGCCCTACGCTGTAGCGAAATTTGCATATAGGTTGATCCGGCCCTGCTTATTGTCTCTCAGCTGCTCGTTAAGCAGAATCAGAATGTTCCTCCAACAGCTGGAATAGCCAGTCTGTGACCCTGAACTCCACAGGTCGGCAGAAACAACTGAAGTACAAGATAAGGCCTTTATTAATTATGTATTTTGTTGCTGAGTAGCACATGTACCATACATGGTAATGTATTTGAATACTCCCATTACTATGGATGAGAAACAAAAACATTTTTAAAGCGGTGCCTCACAATGCAATGCATGCAGTCATTTTATAACTACTGCACATTCTGCAAAGTGCTATTGTGCTTATAAAATGGCTTGATGTTAATTTTGTTGTGTGTTATTGCATGCTGTGACAGAGACAGAATGAGTCTTGGTGATAAATCTCCCTCCCGACCTGTGAGGGCGTTGTGTAAAGGGAACAGACTGGATAGCCAGACAATTCATTCCCGGGGGTTAGGTGGAAGTCGGCCATCTAGAAAGGGGGTGGAGCTAAGGTACACCAAGTCATTGACCCAGAAGGGAAGTGATGTGGCAGTCGCGGATTGGAGGAGCGGTTGCAATCGTTTACCAAGAGGGCGTGATTGATGGTATATAAGGGGACGTAGCAAAGTGATCTGTTCCATTGTTATGGGTGCTAAAGAACCGCTGAAGGACCGTGTATTTGTATCGTGAGTGTTTTGTGTTTATTTGCCTTATTAATTGTACTGTTTGTATATTATAGATGGCTAACACATCCAGGAGCTGTCGCTAAAGAGCAACACTCAACCCAGATTTCACTGCACTCGTATTCACCGATAACGTGTATCGCACCACTAAATTCACTGCATTCACTCTGGACTTGTGATCGTGTTTGTGTTTGGTGTCGTGTTTGTATTGTGTGTATTATTTGGGGATTGAACGTCGTGTTTATTTAAGCTACGCAATACACCATACACCAGGGGTGTATTGCCAGTTCACATTGTGATTATTTACTGTTGTCAAGTGACATTGGATTACAAAAATAAACCATCATTTCACCAGTACTTTGTTATTCTAAGCACGTTCATTATGCGTGACGTCTCTCAGCTTGGCTCACCTTTCTCTTGTGAAAAAGCAACTCCAGCTACCTTGCAAGTGGAAAAGGGGTAATAGTTGCAAATCCTGACCTCAACTACGTATGATGTTAAGTCCAGGGCATTTCTTAAGCAGTCAACCAATTGTGTGGTTGTTTTGTGATGTGGACTATTCTCCTCTAGGGGGTTGAGACCAATATACCATTGGCTTACCGTTATAATACAAGTGTGTTACCCTAAAATATCCATGTAGAACCATTAACCATAGGAGGCTGTGTGGTCTAGTGGTTAAAGAAAAAAGGGCTTGTAACTAGAAGGTCCCCGGTTCAAAACCCACCTCAGCCACTGACTCATTGTGTGACCCTGAGCAAGTAACTTAACCTCCTTGTGTTCCGTCTTTCGGGTGAGGCGTAATTGTAAGTGACTCTGCAGCTGATGCGTAGTTCACACACCCTAGTCTCTGTAAGTCGCCTTGGATAAAGGCGTCTGCTAAATAAACAAATAATAATAATAATAATTACAAGACACGACTAGCTATGGTAACACAATGGATTTGGAACACATTTTGCACACTGGCCCTGATACAGTAGCACACTGGAAGGAATTTTGTAATCATGGTACTGCAATGGTGTTTTGTGTGTGTTAGCTGTGTTGGTGATACCATGATTAAATAAAAATAAAATTAGTCAAATGGGTAAACGTTACCACTTTGATACAATTCTAGCACACTGTTGTAGTTGACATTATCATTTTCCCCTTAGTACAGAACCATTTCTTTCCCATTGAAAATCATGCCATAAGGCTAATAAGCAGGAATAAGCAGACTGGGCGCCAGCCAAATTTAAGCTAGGCTTTACTTTCAAGGCATATCTAAACACATACCTTGCCAAGTGCACCCAGAGCCTTTTGTGATAAGTACAGTGCAATCTCTCATGTAGTCCGCTGCTGACAGCTCCTACTCTGCACTTTCTGCGGTGTGTTCAGCCTTTGAGAAGAGTATTTAAATGCTAGGAAGACTGAAGTGGCAATTCAACCACAGGGCTATGAATACACCTTGTGAACTCCCCCATACATGTCAGCATCCTTTTACATTGATTGCCTGTTGCTTTTGAACAGGCATAGAAAGCAAATTGTGTAATCCTAACTTTATATGATTATCTTGTGACTCCAAACCACACTACACTACACTACGCACGTCAAGTGGCCGTGCTAAACTTGTAATTAACTTCATATCAGGTATGGTAGTTATTTGTTTACTTTTTTTATTTTGACAAATTGGTTCAGTACAAATCGGCCTCACTAGTAGAGATTTTCTTTGTCCAGCCTGGTTGATCAATGGTGTTTCTCTCCTTTTCCATCCACTGCAACATCACATTCTGCAATGTTTTTTTGATTGTCTGTTTAGCTCACTTCTGTCCTTCCCAATAATATGGCACTTCACTATCGCACTTCATTCGAAGCCAGACAGCTCTGTCCTTCGAACTGCATTAGCTGTGGCTTGACCTTTTTCCATCAGTAGTTTGCAAATCAGCAACACTTGACGTGGTGCGGTACGGTACATTCAAAGCTCCAAATCAGGGATGATTCTAACCAGGGCACTGTATAATAGAGCTTGTACATGACATTCAGTGAGAGAAATGAAACTGGTAACAAATGCCTAACTGCATTTATTCCTTTGTAACAAACTCTTTAAAAACTTCTGAGAAAAGCTGTATGGATACACCTTTGCAAACAAGTGTACTCGATGTTAAAGTGTGTCATTTATGTGAAAAAATAATTACTTCAGCTTGCAAAGTGTTCTTATTAGCGGTGTCCCCATAGAGACACAGCAGTTGAGCTTTCAACACACAAAAAAACATAGTTAAGAAGTCGTTTCATATCACTTGTGTTTTGATAATGCTCTCCTTCTATACAAAGAGAGGAGGGGACGCTCATACTGCAGAATTTATACAGAGCCTTGCTGATACCTAAAGAGTTGTAAATGAATATTTTTACTCAGTGATTCATTTATACAGGTTGAGAGGGAATAAAAGGAAACAGCAGTTAAGAAAAATAAACCGGCACCCAGGCCTTAGGGTTTTTCACACAAACAGTTGGATCATCTTTCAACCCCCCCCCATAATGTTGAAAGCACAGGCTTGCAAGCAGGGACAGTTAATACATGATGGGCCGCTCCCTTTCTTCTTCACCTCAAAACAACAAGAAAAAAAATACATATAATAATACCCTTATCACTCATTTCCCTTCATGGTTTATAATCCTCAACAATAAAGGCATTGTTTATATTAACAGGGCAATGGGTGCACACTGGTTAGTTTGTCACTGTGCCAGGATGTATCTATCATAGCTATTATAACTATTAGTGTTGTTTTATTATTATTTTTTTATTTTGACTTTAAAAATTATTCAGACAGATTCAAACATGGAACAATTCAAGTCGATTACTTTTAAAAATCACATCATTTCAATATGTTATATGTTACTGTTAGGTTGAGTCAACTACAGTTCCCTTCCTCAAACTGTACACTTGCATTGTTTTAATAACTTGTGCTGTAACATATTTTCTTCTTGGTCATGGGTTACAGTATAAGGAATCATCTGGCACTTGCTTATAATGTTTCTCACAATATTAGACAATATCAGAACAAAGGATCAGTGTAAGAGGGGAAATAATTGTACTGGAGACTGAAGTCCTCTTCACACACACTGTCAGACGAAAGGTGTGTAAAGAAAACTAGGGTAGGGTATTTCTGGAAATTGATAAGGTTTTTGAGTAGCCATGGTCAACACATAGTGCCTCCCAGCCAACTTAAAGACTCTTAGATAGGTGACTGCCTGAACTACCCAGGGTAGTTCACTGCTTAACTTCTGCTGTCCATCAGTCACATCCTCCCTTCATACCAACCCTTCTTCATCTTCAGACACTGAAAAGAGTGTAGCATTGAGGTTTGGGATCTCCTAAACTCTATTTATTTCATGTTGCACATGGAGTTTCATGCCAGCAATGACTGGAAGGGTTAAGTCCTGTAATTACTCTAGAGAGTTCGGAAAGCCACCACCCAAGAGGCACTGAGCTGTCTGTTTACATGACATGATGAAGTGCTGTGCTCTCTTCAATAAACATATCTTTATTTGTCACTGTTTACAAGTGTGTTCCTTCTTCCTCCTAATAATTCTGCAATCTTGTCACAACTTTCAGCTATGGTTCAGTACACCCTGGGAAACATCCACAAACACTACAGCCAAGTTCAGAGGAGTCATTGTTTATGTAGGAAGTAAGGAACAAGCATGTGCAATGTAGATGCTGGTGTGCACTACTTCTACTCTGTTTTACACACAAACTGCTACAGGGTTGTCTTTTGTACCTGAAATACAGAAAATGTATTTGGTATCTACATCTGAGAGAGGGAATAATGAATTTGAGATTTTTCCTCTGATCTGTTGTGGATGTAGCCCGAGTGCACAGTCACTACCGAATTAAAGCCAAAAGCAAAATGGTATTTCTTACTCACAGTTTCCAGCTGTAGAAGATGCCTCCACAAATTATTGTTTTTACAGGATACTACTTAATACTCCCTTAGGCAATAACCATACATGTAAATTCCTATGCTGTTGAAAACCAGGTTGGTTGGCTGCATAGAGTTGACTTTGACAGCAGAGGTATGAGGATTCAATGTAATTTTTGACAGTGTTGTGTTATTACCCTAAAGGCTTATTCTCAGCCAGTCAGAACCAGATTGCTCAAGCTACATGTATCATCAATACCAGTATTTACCCTCAAATCTGGTGACATGCCGTCAAAGTAGAGTATTGTTGAATACCAGTCCCCAATCAGTATTAAAAAAAGTTTATTTTATTAAATTGCTTGAGAAAAGGACAACAGTGTGAATGCTGTGTTCGGAAGAAAAAGTTTTTTTCTGAAACAATCTCAGGGCTATTGTGTCATTATTTATCACCAGCATTGACAGCACTTCTTTCAGAGCTTAAAAGAGTCTGTCACATCCAGTACTGAAGGGCCATTCTTCTCCACATTAAGAGGTATATTTAAATAATTACCTGCTTTAAGACCTGGATGGAGGTTTAATTGATCCAATTAAACAATTAAAGACACAGTTAGAACAAAGATCTGGACTGAATGGACCGATGTTGCCCTGGTCTATGTTAAAAGTTACTGCAAATACATTGGAACAAACAGTAGTACAGTTCCACTGGATTTTAATTGCACTACAGTATTAGTTATATACTGTACTTGTGTTATCTCATCTTACTGACAGTGGACAGAGTCCGTAACAGCAGTGCATCCCACAACACTGCCCACAAAAATGTTAAAAAGGGGCATTTGGCTGATCATTTTAATTCTAACTTAACTAGATTCAGCTTTTATTTAAGCATAAAAACAGAATGTTTTGGAAAACGTTCTAATTCCTTTTTAGAAGGCTAATGCAGCACATGTTCCCACAGTGTCTGTAATAGGGTTACAGTGTCTTTGTGGGCATGCTTTTTAAGCCAAGGAGAGCTAGTCAAGTTGCTTTGCAGATTTTTTAATTTAGTAATAGGAAATAATTAGTCTGTTATACTTTACAGTTTTTGTTTTCTGTGTTGCTTGGGGAGGGGCTAGGAAGGGTTTTACATTTATTTTGTTCTTTCAAAATCCTCTTAATAAAACCCACAAAAGGTGTATTAAACACAATTGTTCACAATCTGTGCATTTTTTAAATGGACAGATTGTAATATCTGAAGCAGATATCTGACAAGATGAATTTCGTAGCCTGTTTTTTCAGTACTCGTCATTACCTCACCATCATACCATCATGAGAAATGACAAACTTAGTAGCAAAATCTAAGTTACAGGTTTTATCAAAGTAAATACTGAAGGTAAGACAAACATTGCATTATAAAATGCCATAGCAATCACATGCAGAATTCTTGTAAACTATGCTATTTATAACAGAATCTCCAGTTTACCCTTGTGAGACAACATTGGAAAAACCATTACAAATTAAAGGGACATAATTTAAAGCATTAACAACAGCCTTCAACAGTTTAATAAATCAAACTGTTTTTTTTCCATAAAACAGACTTTAAAAAAAACCTAATTAAAAATAAATAAATGCATAAAGAAACTCAAAAGGTTTTGTAAATCGGGCCTGTTTTAATGTAGATCCTGTTTGAGGACTGTAATCATTAACTAGACTTATTGTGCAAGGCTATGTATAAACATGACAGATCTGGTCGGAAGCATTGCAGAGCTGGCTCCAAATGAAGCGAAGAGATAGTCAGTGGTGTTTTTCATTTTGTGATTGTTATCTGAGAACTTGGCTGAAGCAGGTAGCAATCAGAGCAATAGGGAGGTGTGGACTCTCACCAAACATGTTTGAGAATGAATGCCTTGTTCCGCCCAGCCTTTTATCTGCTTGTCAATCATAGCAGTCTGTTTCCTCGTGATTTACTGAATAACCTAAAATATATGCCATATAGTCTTTTTTCTTTCTTTCTTTTTGATACCTGATATTTAAAGCTGCGCATAAACATAGTTAAGTAAATTGAACCAATCTTGTGACATTCACAAAATATAAGCAGTGTAAAACGATTCACCTGAAACATACTGTGAACTAGTCATGTGTACAAGTAATTCCCCTCAAGATGTTTGAAGTTGTTAGGCATTTTTACACAAAACAAAGAATTCCCTCTGTTGCCCTTGTTTACGCAGTTATTGAGTATTAATAACAATCTCTTATTTTTTTTTTTCCCCACACTGGAGCAGTACCATGCATTTCCCATGCTTAAACAGGGTAGCCAAATATCAAACTAGAAGTCAGGGCTGTTCATTTAAACTAAAATATAACCAAGTCACCAAAGTAAAGGCTTCTTTAATAAAATACTGTTGTTTTAGTACTGAGAGGACATGGGCCTTTACTGGTACTCTATTATTGTTACACAATCTCACTGCATTTTAACAGTTAATTTTAATCTCCTGTAAATATCTATGCCAGAAAAAGAGCAGATCTAGGAGCAAGGGAGAAAGAGTTGTACACCAACTCTGAGAAATCTTGAATTCTTACGGGTAACACCATATGGGATTTTAACATGTTTTCCGGTACATTTTTCTCTGTGGTCCACAAAATGTTTCACTTACGTAGACATGTCATCTTTGTGGCAGACTGCTGTGTTTTCCTATAAATTCCAGGTCTCAGGCAAAAAATCAGCGAGGCATTTAGGTCTTATGGTTCGTCTGAATTCTGTCCTGACCAATTGTATGCTCACGCATGTACAGTACAATAAGTGTTGATTTGTTTCTATGGCCTGACCCCCTCAGTTTGACTGTCCATATCTGTTCTCTGCTGAGTTGACTGTGGCTAGAGTTTGGTTGAGTTTTCGTGCTGGGGATCAAACCCACAGCTTTCCTAACTGCTCTGAAATAAATATACTTCTACGGCACAATCAGATATCACAAATATCCAAGGCGCTTTACAAAAGTATCCCTGAATTCCAACATTAAATACAAATGTGTTGAACAATACTGTATCTTTAAACCAGAATCTCAGCTTTCGTGCCACAATAAAACGTTTCTAGTTTTTAAACTGGTTTTATATAAGAAACTGTTAATAATTTGTAGATAAAAGTGCTGCCCCCCATCTTATTTATAGATTCTCAACTCTTTTTTAAAGACAACGTAATTGTTTATTTGTTTATACTTCTCGCGTTTAACCATTTATTAAGCTAATTGTTAACAGTTAATAAACTAAATTAGTCAAAGTGAAAAAAGAGAGTAATAGCGATACACTAACTGCAGTTCATAAGTGTGCTAGAAGATGCTCGAGACACATTTACAACTGTGATATAATTAAAAAAATTAAAAAACAGCAAGAAAGAAAAAAAACGCTGCTTTGGAAATGTCTTTTCTAAATTTAGCAAATAAGTTCTTGTAAAGATGTCTAACAACCAATTATTTGACTGTTTTATGGGCATGGCTCTTACCTGTAGGGTTTTAATTGTATAACATACCTCAGAGTACCTGTCATGCAAAAAAAAAAAGGACAAAAAGTGTCGTACTATCACACAGTCATACTAGATGAATGCCTGTTGGGGTTTAGGAACAGTATGCTAAGAGTCGTGCTGTTCACTGCAGGAAGAGGTGTTTCGACCGTCCATGCTATATGATGTTTGCATTAACTCTAAGCGCTTCTTATTGCAATGACTGAAATGTATATATACTTTTTGAAGTCTGTGTTAAGCAGCTATGAGTTCAGTTCTAGTTGTCTGCCATAGACATATGTAATGTAGGCTAGATCAGCCAAAGTGCCTTTTCTATTAGTAAGCACTAGCATCATCTAATTCACAGCAGTGTATTTCTAACAGAAGAAAAGCAAGAAGGCAGATCACTAGCAAAGGCTCTAACTTCTATAAAGACACTTTGGCCAATCTAGCCTACATAGAGTAGAACAGTACAGGAATACAGTGAGCACTTTCGGATATCGACACTCAGATACACGTCAGTCGCGTTTTGCTGTCCTTGTATTAAGAAATAAATCAATTCCCATTATATATATATGTAACAAATTAATGCACTTAACCATCACACACAATTTCCGACTCCGTCACCAGTTATAAAGCCCATCTCTTCAGTGTTACAATTTATTTGATTATCCGTCACAGTCTGCGTTTTATTTTCTTGCATGCCAAATCAGTCTGTCTTTATTGTGCAGTTACACAGCGCTTCCTCCAGTTTCACCTGACAAAAATACAACAAAAACAAAGCGAATGAGACCAGCTACTGTAATGTTAAACAGTTAATCATTAAACAGTTTTAGATATTGTGATGTATTTTTTTTTTAAATCTGTGCTCCTTAGTGGCCTTATCGAGCACTATATTCTACAATTTTGAATCTTTGGATATTGTTTAATTCTGGAAACTGTGTTGTTGTTGTTTTTTTTAAATATTTTGCTAAATTGCATTGCCTTTACGTTTTACGCAGTTCTGTGCATGGGTAGCATTTTGATTTAATTTTCTGTTTGGGCCGTTATGGGGAATTTTACATACTGCTACAATACGTACCGGATTTAAAAGTATACACTGTATTACATTCCGCGTGTCATCTCTTTTGGCAAGTGATATTTTCAGAATCATATCATTCTGAATTGAAATACTACTTCTGTTGAAAATATAGTACTGTACCAACAAAACTAACTACTCTACATCTAAATGAAAGCCTACTTATTTTAAAACACAGTCCTTTCAGATATTATTTTTGACATTGTATCTTTTTTGTGTTCCCTGAAAAACGGACAAGGGCTGGAATGGCCACAATGAAATAACTAGATATGAGTCATACTCTTTTAACCATCATTGGTCAAAATGTTATAGGGTTGGATATGTGAGTGCTGACTGTACCTAAGCATAGCTGAAAGCACAGAAACAGACATATTATAATAGGAAACACGATTGCAAGCAAGGGGGTATTAAAAAATGAAATGTGAAGCTACAGGGTCCATTGTGTGTACAAATGGATACAATCTGAGATGCAATCTTGCAGTTATAACTATCATATTGAAAGTCATTTTTTTCTGTTTTAAGGGACCTTACTTTGAAAAGTGAGGTGTGCCACTTCCTCTCTGAGTTGAATTTTATCCCATCAGTCTTGCTGCACTGCGACAGCCTGCAGTTGCTATTCTGTTAATGGAGTCTTATGATGCTTGTTTATGCAAACTGTCCAAACAACACACAAGGGTAAAAACGATCTTGTCAATTTGCCCCATTTCTCAGACTTATTCTTTACTTGATAAATACATTATGTGACAAAGCATTTTTTCCTCATAGGGGAATGAGACAAGTAACCATTTGTCATTGCTGCTGATATGTATACTATGCAGGCCTGTCGAAATAAATCCAGCTTTCTTGAGGCTTATCAAAACAAATTTTGTAGTGCATCAAACAAGAATGTCAATTTGAAGAGACTACTTCTTTTTGTTTATGCTTCAAATGTGAAAGACCACTTCTGCCACCTGCTGGTGAGCTTTGAACAATTGACATACATTACATTGCAAAAACTCTACACAGCCACATGTTAACAAATTATACTGTATTTCTTTGTATACTGTGGTAGAATTATATTTTACAAAGTTACATTGCACAAATCCATTCTGAATGCAAGGTTTCACTTGCTTATGACTCATCACAGCAGGAGTGGTTTTGATTTGTTTTGTCAACAGTGATTTGGCAGCCATGTTTCAAAAGGCTGTTGTTCCATAGAGGTGCATAATTGACAGGATGTCTTCAAAACATGAGCCCCTTCATGCATCAACTGTTTCCATTAAAAACATTTACCACTGTAATTCTGAATGGTGGTTTAGCATATAGCATATATTTACCCCACTTTACTGGCCATTGTAAATACAACGCTTATAGTGTATGCTTACTTGACCATCAATTTATTTTACCACACTTTGCTATGCTTTTACTATGGCATTTGATTACTGTTAGGTAACATTCTAACTTTGTTCTGCAAACCATTACATTGGGCTTATCATTTTAACAATGCTTTTTAACTTGATTTCACAGTGAAACATCAGAATACAGAAACACAGATACATTAGAAGAAAACGGGCTGGGAGTGAATATTGTGTTGGCTAGGGCTTCCGCATCCAAGACATGTTTCACAGTCTCAGAAGCGGTGAGTCAGTCTAGATAGCAGACTCCAGATTTCCACCCTCAGCGCCCCCTAAGGACTTTGAACATCATTCAGAATATAGTCACATGTACTTCTATACTGTATATAACTTGCAGACTTGTCAAGTCAATCCATGTCAGCCAGGTTAGTCCTGCACCCTCTTGACAATGCTATGGAAAGTATTTGAATTGCTTTTTAGATCCCTCTTTTACTATTTATGCTCTTTTTTTTTAAATAAAAATCATTCTGTGTTTCTGGGCTCTGTTACTCCAATAATCAGTTTTTTTCTCTCTAAATCTGCCTTTACCTGGCGTTGAGCTTGTCTGAAGAATAAGTGCTGGTACTAACAGCCCTTTTTGTTCCATTTAAATGATGTGACAATGTGACCTTTCAACTCTGTCACCTACTCTCTGTCTTAGAGAAACATGATAAGAACTGAATATGGGAGCACTCAGAATGCAAACACCATACAATAGCAAAGGAAATGTAATAAGAAGACTATCGTAGCATGAAGGGTGTTCCTGTTTATTCAAGCCATGACTTACAATGTTTCCATTGAAGCTGAAACACAGTCTCCTGGTTTTTGCTCCACCTGTTTGAAAGGTCACTGTAGGTTGGACCATATGTAGTGTTCTTTGTGGAATAGATTGCATAAAAGCAGTGCAGTTTTAGGAGAACAAAATAATACTTATTTTGATAAATGTTTAGCCAAAGATGGTTGCCGAAAGGTTGGTGCCTGATTGAGAGAGACAGGAGCCTTTGTCAATTCTCTCTGTGAATGGGAAAGACCTGGAGGGGTCAAAACAAAGGCCACCACCTTTGACCCCTTAAACTGATCAGTATTGCACGCTAGAATACAATGAGGGATGAAATAAGACAATGCACTGATTAACTGTTCTGAACTTGGGGTGCCACTTGGCTTGCTTCATCCTTTCATTTATTTTATGTTTTTAAAGCACTTGTCTGTTTATAGCAGCACCACTCTAATGATGAAGGGACCCCCAAGGTGGATTCAGTTCAGTGGGAGCATGCCGCTGGTGCTCAAAACCAATAACTGCCTTTGTGCTGACTCCATCTGTTGAGCTCATAATACACAATGGCCCTTTTCAGTCATGCAGTGATTATGTAATTTCTTGGAAGATAGTGGGATGTAAGATGTTGGAGCTCTGATTTTAGATTAAAATCACAAAGGCTCAGTTCAGCACAAGGGAAAGAAAAGGACAACAGGAGGTTCATCTATCATTACTTCTTTTTTTTTTGCCGAAAGTTTAAATCCGGCTTAGGATCTGCTTCACAGAGCGGCCCCAGCTAACCCTCATATTTAAATCTACTTTGACTATAAGGATGTGATCTATCATGCTGCATCCAATGTTTTCAGAAAACAGCAAGGTTTTTAATATACCACTAATCATTCAAATAACACAACGTTATATTTTAAAAATACATTTATTACTCACTGACTGGTAAACATGACCACATATTGAGTTCTATAATTGCTTCCAAAATGTTTTCTTTCAGTACTTACATTTGCTTTGTATTGTTTATTTACGCTGCAGTACTATGTGTTTTCTTATATTGTCCTTTCTTGTAGAATGTAGTTTGCACAGGGAGGGTTCTAGGGAAAGAGATGCAGGTAAGACAATGCTTCAGTTCCAATAAGCACTCAGTTGTTAAGACTCTGGAGGAGTTACAGAGTTTACACCCTAGTTTTCGCCTGCAAATTGTGCTACCTCATCTTGTCAATCATTAAATCGTTGTTTGAAACACCAACGTCCACTGCTTCATTTGGACCTATAGTTAGGAGTCACAGTTCTAATATGCTTCTATAGACAGTGAGTAAGAGGAGTTGGAAGAGTTGAAAGGTCACATTGTCACATGATTTGAATGGAACGAGGAAGGCTGTTCAGTCCTGGCACTTGGGATTCTCCAGACAAGCTGCAAGCAAGCTTAAAGCCGGGCAAGAATGGATTTAGAGAATAAGTATAATAACTTGATATGGGAGCAACAGAACCCAGAACCATTCCGAATGATTGGAAATACAAGAAAGTGGTACAGAAAATATAAAACAAGCAATTCAAATCACATGTAAATTCAGTTGATTATTGTTTTCAGAAGTTTTGTGCACTATGACAGTTTTCTCATGTCTACTTGACTGATGTTGTATATATATATATATATATATATATATATATATATATATATATATATATATATATATATATATATATATATATATATATATATAATCGCATGAGTTAAAAAAAATAAAAAAAATTAAACTTACACTACAATTATCAAATTTGTTATGGTTGCCATTTTAGCCCTTTCATAACAAGGAGTACTTACATTTTGTCATTTAAAAAAATATTTACTAAAGGCTAACATGACATGTATACCTCATCTCAATCGCAAGGGTTCTCAGTGACCGCAGCAATTTAATGCAGCAGTGTGAAATAGTGGTTAGGGCTCTGCACTCTTGACCGGAGGGTCGTGGATTCAATCCCAGGTGGGGGACACTGCTGCTGTACCCTTGAGCAAGGTACTTTACCTAGATGGCTCCAGTATAAATGGGTAATTGTATGTAAAAATAATGTGTAAAAAATAATGCAATTGTATGTAAAAATAATGTGATATCTTGTAACAATTGTAAGTCGCCCTGGATAAGGGCGTCTGCTAAGAAATAAATAATAATAATATGACAAAACACACCACAATGCCAGGTAGACAAACAGTCTTTTTAGAAGAAGAACAGAACCTGTCACCACCACAGCAAAGTCAGCAAGCCAAAAACTGCCTGACTCAGTATAGAATCAGCAGCAAAGTGTTTCAAGTGACCGCATGAGCGCATACACTGCTTAGAAAACAAACTGGAAACATTGCTTTGACATTACTGCCATGGAAAACACGCTACGCGACTCTGCAAGCACTCTGTGTTATTTTTCTTCCACCTCCTTCAGTAACTATGTGCTTCTCCTAAACCCATTGTACTGTAACGTTTGGTAAAAGACAATGGGCTCTATTCACAAATCTTCAAAGTCTATTTCATGAATAAAATACATTTCGATATTCACAAAACTGTTTCATGAAAGCTGTCTACTCAGTACTGCCCTACCAGCTGCCAGTCTGCAGAGGGCAGCAATGGATGAGGGGGCCTGTTAGGGTTTATATGTGAATTGCAGGAACACTTACAAAGTAATAAAAACGATCCGTAATCCTTTGTAAAATTGACATTTGGTAAGGAATTGTATTGCTGTGCAGGTGGTAAAGTGCTGTTTTTCTTATATTACTTTTATGGCAGTGCAGATACTCAATGAGAGTCAATGTTACAGAGAAGAGCTGTCCAGGCTAAAAGGTAGTGATGCAGTCATAAACAGCTCAAGGGCCATCCATGCACAGCATAATGGGTTACATCCTGCTGCATAATGAGTTATCTCCATCATTCACTTTTGGGAAGCTGTTATCAGTTTATTGAAAAACTTTTGATTTTGATATTTACTATGCATAGCTTAATAGGAAAAGCTTATATTTCTTTATAACTAATGCTATTAAAAGAATACTTTTGCATACAGTATTATCAAGTTGCTTCAAGTCTCTGTATTTTATGCCAAAGGATGGTTTTAAACATGTTGGAATGTTTTATTATATTATATATTTTAGCACCCTGGCCTTTACCATAGAGCAATGTTAAGATTTGTTCAATCTCATTGTGACAATCCAAAACAAGCCTTCAGAAATGTCCTTTGGAGCCACATGGTGGATTGGATTTAGAAAAGTAAGTTGTTTTAAACTATTTTACCAGCAGATGGCGGCATATCTTTGAATAAGCACACACAATTTAGCTGTCAATATACTGAAATCAGTGATATTTCTGTATCGTTACCCCAACATTACTCTGTTTGAACACCATAGAAATGAACAAAAAAACCAACATCTAAACGAATAAGGAACTTGTGAAACTGTTATGCTAAATCTTTTTAAAGCCTTGGTAGTAGTTTTGAAATTAATAATAATAATAATAATAATAATAATAATAATAATAATAATAATAATAATAATAATAATAATTAGTCTTTAAAAATTACAACAGTGCTAACAGACAATGGGACTGTATACTAGCCAGCAACTGCAGCAGAGACATTGCTGTGTCATTTGTCTTTATGGAACATCTAAGAAGACAACTGCAAATCAAGAGACTGGTACGTGATAAGGGAAGAGGACAGCTGCAGGGGAATGTGTCATTTGAAAGGCGTCAAGCAATTCACACAGTATCCCAATCAACGAGTGCAGGTAATGAGAAAACTATTATGACTGGAAAAGGGAGTAGAGGGAGTGTTTAAACCCAATTCCCTATTTTTAGTGTTGTGTGAAGGTCATTTTTTACAATATTTTGCTATTAAATGTTGAATCAATCCTGTTTGGCTTGTGCTTTTGGAATCTTAAAAAAAATTAAAAAAAAAAAAAAAAAACCTTTATATAAGGTTTTACACTTTTGGTATTCATTATCTATCTGACTATCTATCATATTTTATAATAATAACCCTAATCTTCAACCACATTTTAAAAATGTTCTATGGATAATGTGTTGTTTTACTTTCACCTGTATCAATATCAACTATTTTACTTCATTGTTTAATTTGCTGTGCCTGTAACTAAAACCTGTAACAATATGGAAAACATCCTTGGCATCACCTCAGAATGTCACCGGCCACACTGCTCTAGTAAGCTTCATTCATACACATTTCACTTCATTTATACACATTTCACTTCAACCTGCTTATTGTTGTATATTAAAGAAACCAAGGGAAGTGCAAAAAAACCTTGTTGGCTTTCCAGTTTGTTTATTTTCCTTAGGTAGTTTCACATTTATTAAAAGCTTCTAAAGCACAAAACCAAAACCATTATTGGGACCATAGGGTATACTTTTTTTATATAATGTTGCTCCTTTAAGGTAATTTTTTTCTAGCTTGCTTCCATTTTTTATGTGAATGGCATCTTTATCACATACACGACATACAGAAGACTCCTGTTAGATCACTGTGTGTGTGGGGGGGATTCCTTCTGCCACTCTAACCTCAGACAGCAGCTGCATTACCTATAAACTCTGATTTGTCAAGGTGGGGTTACTGTATAAACTCTATATAAGCCTCAGAGTGTCACATGATGCTGAGGGGGGAAAAAAGAGAGGCGCTCCGTCTAGACTCCCTTTGTTTTGTAAACTGAAGGGACGCCCATCGCAGGTTTTTAAGTCCGTTTCATGTGGGAAGGCTGCCGTTGTCTTGTTTAGCTTCTGAATTATCAGTTCCTCCTCTGTGTCTGGTAAAACCATTACTAAGTGGAATGCCTCGACTCCCTCCACAGACTGAGGCTCTTATTTTATGTGTGTTCTTTTTCTTTTTCTTTTTCATTGGTTTCCTTTTACTTCCACACGCCAGCCCATCTTCTTGGTTCTAGTAAGGTCTATTTAGTTTTACAGATGGAGTGGGCCAAAATAAGAAGGTCCATTAACTCAAGGTACATATTGTAAACCAGTGGCTGGAATTTGAGTTAAACCAAGAACTCCTGGTTTTGAGTCTGCGAGTTATAAGAGGCTATTACATGATACTGTAATACATCTGTTAAACATAATGAACAGGATCATTTTCAAAGACTCCATTTTGTGTACTGATACATTCATAGAGCTGGCACTCAATCATCTGAAACAGTGGATTTTCCAAACAAATGTAATGTCAGCCAATACATTAAAAATAGAATCAATACAACTTTATCTAAAGTACCCGATTATCAGAACATAATGTGTGTTTGATAATTGGGGTTGACTGCATACAAGTTGCTTGCTCTGAAAAAAAAAAAAAGTTCAATGGATCCACACCTGTTTTAATGTGCTGTGTTTGCTTCAGAATAGGATCTTGTAATTAAATCACTGTAAATTAGTATTTCTATTTGTGTTCTGATTAGAAAATATATGAGATTCTACCGCATACTGAAACGTCTTATGTTGTTAAATATAAGTTGCCTAGTTACACTCAGAATTAATTTTATTTTTTGTGAATTATGCTGTAGCCATTACAAATTGGGGTTCGCTTGGACCCTGTGTTGACTAAAACAAAAAAAAAAAAATTATATGAATAAAAGGCTGTAAATTTAATTCCTACAGTATGGATGAATAATTCTGAGTAATCACTCCAAAAATATGCAGGATCTTAATAAACAAACTGGATAGGGTAGCAACAACACACCAGTGTATTTTTGTTAAATGTCGGTCCAACAAACCAACATTTGCTAGAAATTCTTGCATGGTTACTAAGTGGCTTAGTACAGTTCATGGTACAAGCTGTAGATAACTGTAGGTCTGTAGCAAAGCGGTTAACAGTGTGCAGGTGCAGGAGTGCTGCGGTGACCAATAAACAGACAGACAACGATAATCCAGGTGCAATGGTGTTTTATTTGTACAATCCAAAGTCTGATGACAAAAGGCAGTAAATAATAACAATGATAACAGGCAATGTTTTAATCCACGGGTTGGTCCCAAAATAATATTAGTCCTGATCTTTAACACCCACACATAACACAAACACAAGTCCACAATGAGTGCTAGATTGCTCGTGGTGTAAATACAGTTTATTCGTGAACAACTGGTACAGTTATGTCCAGGTAAGTGCTGGCCTTTGGCGACAGCTCCGGATCGTATTCAGCCATCTAATAACAACTGTGGCAAAGTGGTAATTAGTGCGCAGGTGTAGAGCAGGTGCAGTGCAGTAATCCAACAATAAAAAGACAGACAACAAAGTACGGGTGAAATGCGTTCTGTTTATTTTAATCCAGGGGTCTAATGACCAAACAGAAAACAAGTATGAGGACTGGCAATACACAGCGATGTGTATTGCACAGGGAATGATGAAGGGTTGCAGTCCTGTAAACAATAAACAATAACCCAAATGAACACCAAACAGAAACACGGTCACCTCTCCCAGTGAGTGCTGAAGTGCTGGTGGTGAAAATACAGTTACAATTGTGAACAGTTAGTGCTGTGTTATCCGGGTTTAGTGCTGGCCATGGGCAACAGCTCCGGATCGTGTTAGCCATCTAGTCTAACAAACAAGACAAACAGTACGTTTTTAGACAGACAGACAAAATAAACAAACAAAACAGTTAGTTTCACAATACAGGGTACCCATCACAAGGAACCATATGTCCCCTTATACACCATCAACCATGACCCCTTGTTTACCGAGAGCAACCGCTCCTCCAGTCCGTGGATGCCACACCGTTTCCCTTCCTGGTCATTGATTTAGTGTACCGTAGCTCCACCCCCTTTCTAGATGAACAACTGCCGCTGAACCCTGGGAATGAATTACTGGGCCATCCAGTCCAGGGTACTCTGTTCCCTTTACACAGCACCCTCACAGGTCGGGAGGGGAGATTTATCACCAAGAATCATTCTGTCTCTATCACAAGGTCTTATTAGTATTATATAAGGAAAAAAATGCTTTTGTTCTTGCTTGCTGGAAAAAAGAATTTAATGAATTCTTCAATAAGAGCCCTACTGTAGCATGCAGTGTGTTTGCTTGAGCAGCAGGTCAATGAACTTCAGGACTTCTGTAGGGTTATTGTACCTATACAGTACTTTGGGGCTTATTACTCTTAGCATGCTGTTGTTTGTGAACTGTGAGTGACCCAGCGTGTAGGGAAATTAGAAAGAAAGAGGCTCTCACTGTATCTAGACTGGCTGATGTCACACACTCTCCCCCGGGCCAGGTTGATGGATACCAGGTCTGACAATAAAAACAGCTCCCATAAGCGAAGCAGGGTTTGAACCACAGGCAAAACCACCTGAAAGAAGAATAGAATCTTTAACACCAAGTCTTGAAAATTAATTTTCTTTTCTTTTGAACTTTTTAATAAGTTTGTTGTTGAGGAATGAAGTGGAAAGAAGAGGGGGTTGGCTTGCCAGAGCCGGTGCCTTTAGGCGTAATAACTTGAATAGAAAACTCTGATCTGAGCTGTTCAGACTCAGCTAGGGAGGAGCTCTCATTCACTGAAGAGCAGCAGGGTTCCGCTTACCCACCCGCATTAACTAGGTGATTAATTTTCCATGAAGCCCACCCCCCAAGCCAAATTCATTAACCTGCTGTGTTTGCAGACTCTGCATTCATTAGGATTTACAGTCTTGCTTGTGATGTAGATGTGACCTGGTTGGTTCTGAGTCCACAATGCCCTGCAATCGCGTCACTAGCAGCCGTAAACGTAACTTTAAACACTCAATCGTAAAATGTGAGTGGCACTAAAAAGAAAAGTCTTTGTTTAGAACCATCCATTGGCTAGAAGTGCATGATGACCAATAGGCTTTTAATGAGCCAAAAAAATACAGTACTTCATATTGAAACCTTAAATATGTTTAGTTTATTAAAACTAAAAAGCTGACTAAATGGTAGCAAAGAAATATCTGTTCGACAGCTCTGGTTTAGAAGATAAACACTTTGAAAAGTTAGTTTTCAGTTAACCAAACTGTAGCTACAATATACTCACACATTTGTTGTTTTATTTAATGTGTGTAATTACTTATTTTATATGTTTTAAATTCCTCAAAAGTGCTGCAAAAAGGTGAACACGGGATCCACACCCATTTTTTATTTAAATTTAAACATTAAAACAAAATCTTTGGAAACTATGAGAAATTTCAACAGGAAATAAAGCTATTTTTTCTTTTAAATAAATGTGAAGGAATGAGAAGAGTCTGTTCTGCCTATTGAGGCTTGACCCACCACTCACCCATGTAATCCAATTCCATAAGGCTGATTCTAATGGTTTGTTTTATATGTGACTATTTTACCTGGTAAAATATTCTACAAATTTGTTAACCTTTTATTTTGTAAATAAACATGCATCATCATGTTGTGTTGCATTTCATTTCCTGGCCTGACATCACCACACACGCTATCTTAGTCACACATGGTGTTAGAGTGGGATATGAAACGTGCTGATGATGCGCGTTTATTTACAAAATAAAAGGTTTAAACAAACCAAAAACTTTACAAAACAAAAGGCATATTGGTCAAAAGAAACAGACAAACAAAGAAACCCTAACAAACACTATAACAAGTAGTAACTCTATATTTTTCACAACCCTGCTACTTTCTCTTTAAATTGAGCATTACATAATCTTAGTATAACTTTCCTAGATTTGTATTCCTAACATTAAGACAGAGAACCTCTATTGTGCTTTTAATTTCACCTCTATTTTAATGGAATCCACTATAACTACAAGGCCCTTTCAAGGTCCCAATTAATTTTGAACTTGTATCCTTCAGTACATTAATTTGCCCACTATATAATACTTAAGATATAAATTGAGTATGTTTAACTATGGTGCGGGTCTCTGCAGTTGAACCAAACTGGAGAATGACTGAGCATGAAAAACATCTGTTTCTTGAGGCATATAATAAGCAGTCACTAAATTAATCATATTTTAATATACAACTGTATATATGTCTATAAGGCCACATGTTTGACCCTCAAACATCCTTAAGAGCCCTTTTGCATTGGGTTCTTTGATTTTGCGGTTCACTTTGTGTTTTAGATACTAAGACAGTGTGACAAGGGGATTGATTCATTGTCTCATGTTATGGTGGCAAGGGTGTAAACTGGTGCCAGGCCTGTGCTGTGGTTGAAATCAGTATCTATGTGGAAACATCTCCCCTGCACGTAAACAGCTGAACGTATGCTGGGTGGTAGGTTTATGACAGAAGTGGTATCAAAAGCACCCTGCAAGAGAGCCTTTTAAAAACCAGCAGGACGCAACCTCTGCTGTTTATCATGTGCCTGAAAAGCAATAAATGTGTGCTTTTGCACTTCAAGACATTGTTGGGTTTGTGTGATATCTGCGTGACAATACTGAGTACCCGGTCACAGACTGCTTGATTCCATTTGGGGTGCGTATGCAGCCCACAGGCCTCAAGTTGCTCACCCCAGTCGTATGTTATTGTGGGGGCACTGCATCTAGTTTAGGTCTCTCTTTGTCTGAGGCCTGCTGGTATGTTCATCCCCGGATACTCAGGGACATGTAAGGATAACAGGGTTGGGTAAGGACCGCTGTGCCATCCTCTGTGATCTATTCCCAATGACAGTTATTCAGGTCAAGGCTAGAACTTTCTCTGTACTGCCTAAAAGTGTATAGTCTGTTGTTTCATAATGGGCGCTATTCACAAAATTCTATCCGAAAAGTCTCAAAAGAATATTTAAAAAATACTGTTTTAATTGAACCAAGTTTGCTGTTCATACAACCTTTTTTCTTTTAGAGAGGTTAAGAAATTCTCACTTTTCATTACACTGAACTTAATTTAAGGGAATATTTATAAATACCCTTCAAATGTCATTTCTTAAAATCTAGTGTTTTGTAAATAGAGTCCAGTATTTCCATCCTGGCAACAGATTTTACACTATAATGGTTTAGCTGAACATAGATGGTATCAAAGGTCTTTGTTTGTGTTCTGTGCATCCTGTACAGGAACGTGGCTTCCATAAACTACTGTACTACTGTGTAAACTGTAATGTTTGTAACTATCTCTGTCACCTTCACAATACCATTTGATGCAGCTACTTTCCCTCTCTTGTATTGAGCAGTCACTTATAAAAATCGAGTAAACCGTTTATCAAAAAAAAAAAAAAATACTAAAATATATATTTTTTAGAATAACAAACATATTTTTCAGCCCGGCAAAGAGCCCCAGAAATATCAAGGCCATGCAGTTTTAGAGGAGGGTCTTTTATACTGCTATAGTTCTGCAGTATATGCATTTGATCATACAAATGTCTCTGAAAGCTATGCTACATATACAGCACAGCCTGTTGGAAAACAGATCTTGTTTCATGCAAGTTACCTCTTGCTTCTGTGAGAGATCGAGAATACCAAACTATGAGCTAATCATAAACTGCAGAGGGTCGTAACACCCAGAGCTCTGTCAACAAAGTATGATCTATGATGAGACCAGGGAGGTATCTGTGATTAGAAGCTTTCAAGAATGACAGCACTGAAGACTGACGTCCTCTGATTTATCCACAAAGCAGGAATGACACACTGTCCATTGGAATTTGAGAGTAACATTCAGCCCTCATGAGCCTCACCCAATTAGGGGCAATCCTGCCACATGTGCCAGATACTGCCAATAATATAAGTGATTGCTTATGTTTACCTGCTTTAAAAAGATGGCATTGCTAACAACAGCCATCCGAAAGAGTATAATTAACTCTTATATACTGCTTTATTATTAATATTATTAATATAACAAGTTTTTAAAAAATCAGCTATATTTGTTTTCTATTCATGACCAATCTTTATTTAGTCCATTGTCATTTTCATAGAAGAGGGGGAAAAGCCTGAGGTAGGGGCCCGGTTGTGCTGTCAAATTGTTTAACTGGCTTTACAATGAATGGAATACTAAGAACTCCTTTAATTGTAAGAAGCTGATCTACACAATAGCATCAGCAGTAGTTTGGCAATAGAACAGTGCCCTGGAGGTCTGTATTAATACCAATGTAAAGTATTGTATTATACCCACAGTCTTACTTGTAGCGGCCATATCTCTATCACCACAGGTAAGACTACAGATAAAATGCTGTACCACCCATCCTCTAAAGTTTATTTCTGCTTCTCAGGCTTTGCTTTCCCCTCCTCTGTTGAATGCACATCGATCTGTTGCTAAGGAAATGTTCGATGTTGTGCATTTTTTAACCCCCCCCCCAGAGTCAGTCTGCCTACACATACAGATCTAGGGAGAGGTTTACTAAGCTTTTTATCCCAGTTCTTCCAGTGTATCATTTCTTAAGTAAAAAGTCACTATTTCAAATTATTTTTCACCCCCTGTTGGTCTTGGGGTCCTGATATTAAACTTTAGTTTTGATACCATTGGCCGACCATTGATACCTTTTCCTTTCACATTAAAATGGTGCAAAATTTCCTCTTAAGCAAAAACTATGTATGTTTATATAATAAATTGTCAGTTTGGCATACGCTTGATTTCCTGTTGAAATTTGAGTTTTCAGTTACCATTTTGAAGATGTTATGCAACAAACTAAATTGTCCTTTTCAGGCTGTCATGCTGGTGAAGGGTGGTGAGAGATCCCATTTATTATGATATGCGCGCCTGCTCCGCCAATTGTAACATTGAAAACATGCAATGAGAGGTAAGTTTTGTCATGGGAAGCATTTGTGACTTAAAGTATAAGGGACTTATCTTTCTTTGTAAGATTAATAACATTAATAAAAAAGGACAAGTAGAGTTCTTATTCCTGATGTCTGACCTATATTGAATGTAATATTCATATACAACCTCTAAATTAGGACAAGGCCTGATGAAACCACTGAGATAAGACAACTATGCCAGAAAAGCATTATTATTATTATTATTATTATTATTATTATTATTATTATTATTATTATTAGTAGTAGTAGTAGTAGTAGTAGTAGTTTTAAACACATATACAATTGTATTATAATGTAATACTGATATTCTGATTATTTTTAATCAGTGGTCTGACCGGACGTACCTCTGGTTGACTTATGTCTGATTTGACTTACGTCTGACAGTGCTTGGGACAACCTGGTTTTGGGATGAGTTGACTGGTACCCAGAAAAGCAAAGGGTCGGACTGAGAAAAGTAAGAAAGTATAATGCTGTGAAACAAAACATTCGATAGAAGCGAGCAAAGAAACCATAATAATGTATAACAAAGTGTAGCTTCCACAGTGGTTCCATAAATCTGTTGTGCTACCTGTTACCTAGGTTAAAGAAATATCTATTTACAAGCAATGTTTTCAGTTGCACTTCCTTGGTCAGTTTACCTGGAGGGGAAATATGTGCAGGAAAAGCATTTGAGCTTAGCCCATAACCCACCCCCTCCAAACCAAACTTGATTAAAATTCAGTCCCAGGCCCTGATGATATTACAGATCAGTTGAGACTGGAATTTGAACCCATGAGTGCACGACACAGACTTTTACCAGCCGTGCCACAGGGTACCTGGACCCCTGCCCTCCTAACAAGCAGGGCTTGTTCCTTATTTTATTTTCATTGAATTACAGATCTGCTGCCCTGCAAAGCATGCATTATTCTCTAACCTTTCCAGGGTCTTGTATGAGTTTGAGTTCATGTAATAGAAACTAGCTAGCTAACTGCCAATGAAAGCCTTACATTGTCTCCCCCAATACAATAGCTCTTCATACACACTAAGTTTAGCTACTGATATTCACCAAGTATCATTACTTTAGGATTTTAAGTTTCATTATTAAGAGTTTCACATATGGGGGTCAGCTTTTCAGCTTGGCAACTTATCTTAAATTTGGTAAATTTGCAAAAGACATACAATTAAGTACTGGTACCAGTACATAAATGTGAATTTAACTTTACCTGAACAAAGCTTCTTAAAGTTTAGTGACATGATTAAAACCCCTTCCAATCTACAACTGGAAAGCTACAATGATTGATTATGTTCATGCTGTTTGGGCTTAATCCACGTAGTGTATAAACTGTACAAACTGACAGCGTTAGTAAATCGATTAAAAAAAAAAAAAATTCCAACACATTCATGATATTTAAATCAGGCCTGCAATACAAACCAGTGTCTATTAATGTATCTGTTTCTACACCAATGAGCCTTTGTGTATTATAACCATTCATTAGTTTAAATGATGTATTCATTATATGTGTATTACTTTACTTACTTCTTTACCTGGTAGCGCACAGTGATGAAGAAAACCAGGCAATTAGAAAACAAGCCAATCTGCTTCCAGCTACAGAGGGCATTAATACATAGTCGATTCCTGCTGGAATGTCACCCTATCACCTGCGAATCAAATTTAAAATCAATCTGCACAAGTACTGGCTTTTTCTTTTTGACTTGCTGTATTCTCAAGCATCTTTCACATCATATTGGACAGTAAATACTGAATAAATGCACAACTGGTCCAAATTCATTTTATTATCCTTCGGCTCGGGATGCATAACTCCAGTCGCAGTCTAACACATGGTAGAGCCTTCATCGACGGGCACTATTGCTGAAAAGAAAAATGAAATCACAGGCGATGAGGATATAGCGGTGGTGGTCATACCTACAGTAGTAGATTCATACATCTGGAGAACCACTTGTCCCGTTGTCATGACATTTTGTACACATTTTTTTCCTTTTTTTAGCTTACGTTATTGAGAATATCATATCCTGGGAGTATAGGGGGGTGTCGGTCTGTCCTTACATCCATCTATATGTCAGACTTACATTGCATTTTTGCGTATATCTGGTTTGTTAATGCTGTTGTATGTTATGTTCGATACAGTTCCCCTTCAATTTGTGAAAATGGCCCAATACTGCAAGTTTTGTTTATTGCTTTCTTTCTGCAGGATCATATGACTTCACTGGCTTTCCTTGTTATACCATCACATTCTCAGCTGACCCGTGGTTTCTTTTTCTGGCAGACTCCTATTTTCAATAACCAAACTCCATCTGCTTGGGCTACAACAGCAGGAGACTATTCTTGCCTTCATGTTGACACTTATATAATTATGTTTTTTTTTATAGCGCTTCCCTGTCTAAAGAGCCCTTCGTGGCTATATCCGCTCCCATATAAAGTTATAGTCTTTCTAAACTGCTTTTTTATTGCCAGTCCTCTTATACCAAAACCTGTTCAAGTCGACATGCTCAGACGTCAGTTGTCTTGTATCTGTTATCCACGCTGTGTAAAATGTAATCTCCCATGCTGTTCTGAAGATGTTTGTACTGTTTGTTCTCCTTTATAATTAAGCAGCGGCTATAATTTACTCAAGCTGTTTCAGACCCCCAGCACACTGCCAGAAATGCAAAAAAACAATCTTATGGCACCCAACTACCAAGCTACAATGAGGGAGCACTGTACTTTGGTAAATGTTTTTGTCTGATAAGTTTGATGACACAGGCGGCTTTATGCATAAGTATGAGAATAATAAACCACAAAAACTAGGACTCAACATTTTCATGATATTGAAAAGGGACAGCTTTCTGTCAGCGTTGAAGATATTTAAAAACAGACAACATCACTTATAAAAGGGAACTGCAATTTTCCATTCTATTGTCATGGCTACTGGGGCCTGGCAGGACGGCTTGTGGTGTGGAGGAAAGACAACACAGGACTGATTTTTCATCCTAAACAAACCAGACCAGGGTTAAATTCAGGCCTAAATTGCACTATTTATTTACGGCACCACTCTGTAGTTTTGAGAGGTGCCTCACTGATCTGGTAGTTTGCTCTACACGGGCTGTTCTCTGTATTTATAACCCCTTCCAACAACTAACATCACCGATGGACAGGACTCTAATCCAAGCAATGCCCACCGTCCCCATATGCTTGGCCTAGTGACAATAACATAACCCAGTAACAAAAAGTAAACAGGGACTCATTTAACAGGGGAACTCTTCCAATTATATACGTGACAGTGCACTCCCAAGCTGGTTGATGTATTCCTACACCAACCGATCCTGTTGAGAACTACAGTAACTACAGCCACACTGCCCATATGCACGACGGTAAACACTATAGGTGGTAGTCCTCATGACATGCTCCAGTATACTTGTATTAAAGTGTGGTTAAATCATTGTGGTAAAAAGCAATATCTACAACTTAAAGCACAACGTGTTGGCTACAATGCTTAAACTTTGTGAGAAAACATCTACAACAATACATGCAGCACAAGATTGGGCATTTAGCTTTGTCAAGCTGAAGTGATCTTCTGTGCAAGCAATTGTTGTGTATTTTTATAATGGATGAGGTTGGGCTCATGAGGTCTTATAATGACATTGGGGCAGGATGCCCATTTCTAAAAAATGAAATGAAATAAAATTAAAAATACCAGTATCTGGCTTTCTTTATTATGGTATTGCAGAATTTAGCCCTTCACACAAGTGTGACCATGAATACTGAACATCCAAAGCCTTCTGTTTTGTAAGTAAATCCGTTATCTGCAGCAAGTATGTGTCCAAAGTTTGACTGTCTGAGACTGTAATAATATATAGTTATATAGTAATAGGTAGCACAGTCCATCTGCCAAAGATTGCCTAGATGTATCATGTTTTGTATTGTATTTTCTTTCAGAAGTTATTTTCATTTTAAAACATGATATCTGGTAGATATTAGTTTAAAGAAAGTTTTCAGGTTCCATGTCTCACTCTGTTAATCTATTGTAGTTGCACTTCCTGGGTGGTTTCACCAGCACAGTTTTTATGGGACATCCTCATTTTATACCTATATAATGAATGGATGTACACAGCAGGTCACATTAATGGAATTATGGTGTTAGGTACACTGTCACAAAATACAATCTGTTCTAGGCTCTTGTCGCAAACAGGTTAATGAATGTCAGACTATTAATTGATTAAACCTTCTTTAAATAAAGTTTTGCGACTATTGTATATCTCACTTCACAGACTGTGAGTGCAGTCATGGAGCTAGCTATACATATAATTGTCACATTTGTACCATGATATTTGCAATTATCGTACATAATTGTCACTAAAACCTAATTCTACTACTTCCATTCCAATACTTCTTAAATCAGTGTCAATCTTCAGACAGTCACAACAAGGGGAAGTATATACAGTATACCCCAAATAGAGTCAATTAAGAGGCAAGTGGGATGTTGCCTTCTCACTCACTAATGTAACAAATTACCAGCAATTGCTGTCTGAAGTTGAATCTGATTATTTCCTGTATATGTGTCAGCTTGGCAGTAATGGTAGTCAACGTATATATACTGATTTTAAGAGACTCCCTCCAAATGAGACAAGTCGAGAAGATATGCATAAAGTACATCTTCTAATGAATACTTATTTTGCAGTGAAACTGATGATGAAGGACACAATACCTCAAGCCAGATGACGACCAAGTACAGGCTGGCAAATAAGGAACCCATTTCCTGCACCATGTTATACCGCAATGTCCTTGGCTTTTGGAGAACACTGGCTAAGTTTATTAGGTGGAGTGTGTAAATAAAACATCCTACCAATCTTTGTTCAGCAAGATTGCATGTATTTAGAAGAGCCCATGTAAGTGGCAATGATTCACCTCAGGAGCCCTGGGTTTAAAACTGCCTCAGATTACAAGACTCAATTTAGCTCCCAACCCCCAAACATCAGAAAAGCACTTGAGAGAGGCCCAGGACTGAACTGAGGCTGTTATTTAAAAAAAAAAAAAAATCTTAGCTTGAGTTTTACACAATTGAACTAAATTTTATCAAATGGAGATAATTTTGCTTGTTTAGATTAGGACATGCCATATACATAACCAACAGTGGAACAGCGTTGCTGAATCGAGAGACCAGGATGTTGCACATTGCAGCAACAGTAACCATGGCTTGTATTTCTTTGATCACCAGGCTATTGATGGTTCACCAACATTTCCAGAGGTGCTATTTCCATTCATTTTTATTTTTAATGATGTGGAAAGTCTTTAAAATTGAGAAGCATCATTGGCTATGCAGAGCTACAAAATGACACAGGAAGACATATGATATCCACTGCTGTCACCAGTCCTAAATCCAAACAGTTTCAGATATACAGTAGGGGGATATGCTGACTTGCAGTACTATCCTATACGCACTCCACAGAAGCATCAAAGCAACTTCAAAGAAGTGGGTTCATGTTTTCTGTGTGTATTCTTTCATCTTTAAAATACCAGTTGAGCAATATAACAAGGGGATTCCCATTTTGGTGCTATGAACATTTTACATCCAACTTTTTATGAGTTCACTGCATATACATATTTATAATAACAATGTGTGAGTCATAGTAATAGGACTAATGCCTTTATTAGTGAACATGCTAACATAGTTAAAATTCATTCCTTGGCCTCTCACAGACGAAGACTCACGATTGTGGGGTGGTTTTGTGAATTTGACCAAAATCCACTGGGGGCCATCAAATTATTTCACCTGAGCAGGATGTGAACCCAGACCTTGTGAGATAAGGTTAGTAATGTATCCCTCCTAAATGGACCCTAAAGGTAAGTGTTCGAACCCACAGCACCACCTACATAGCATAGGTAAACTGGTAAAGTGTAATGTTTATAAGGTACTTTTTGTAGAATTGAGGGATTCATTTGCTAGGCTAGAATATACAGTAAAAGTAAAGGTGGGATTGAATCTGTAGGTAGGTAGTAGCAGCAGTGTGCTATATAAAGGGTCATTTCTGGAGTGGCACACAGCATGTAAACAGCACAAGGCCCTAATGATTGTTTTGACTGAGCACAGTGATTCATCCTCCAACAAGGCCTGCTTATCCTGCAGTAATACTCACATGAAAAGCGGTCCTTAAAACACTGAGTCAGAATCATGACTTCAGCAGCAGCCTGAAACACAGAATTTGGAGTCCAAGGGCATTAGTATAATCCATGCAAAACAACAACGACAAAAAAAGAAAAAAAGAAACTCTAACATGATATTGTACTACTGTTCTGGTTTCTGATTTTGCAATATCATTTTGTGGTTTCTTTGTTTACATTTTGTTAAATAAAAGATCTAAATTATGTTCATATTGTTTTTGTTTTTTTAAATTAATTATGTCTCAATCCTAAAATTCTAGGTGATGCAAAACTTTTGGCCATAGCTGTATGTGTGTGTGTGTGTGTGTGTGTGTGTATATATATATATATATATAGTGGCAGAGCAAGAGCCCTGCTTGTAAATAGTGTGGGTGTTTATATGTGTTCTGGTGGTGGCTGGCAGAGATGGGGTTAATTCCTGTCCCTGCCAAATACATGCGAGAATGTGGCTGTTCCCAAATGGAATAATTGGTGCTTGAGAAAAGTGTTTGTATACTTGTAAAAGTAGATCTGTTTTGGTGGCTGGTAAACAGCTTAGCTGTCCAGTGATAGTATAAACTAAATCTATGGAAAAGTTTAGTTAACACTCCTGGAAGGAAGTCGTTTTTTTTTTTTTTTTTTGCTTTAATTTAGTTTTGTATAAGTAAATATACAGGCACTGCCCAGTTTTTACAATCGATCTGTGGTCCAGTGGTTCCTCTTTACACAAGAAGACGGCATGAAAGATCCTGCAAGTGGAAAACTCACCCTGGTTTGTGTGTGTGTGTGTGTGTATGTAATATATATATATATATATATATATATATATATATATATATATATATATATACATACACACACACACACATATATATATATATATATATATATATATATATATATATATATATATATATATATATATATATATAATTGTTGAATTTTACTCGGTAACATATTTACTGTTTTCAAAGGTATGTAGGAAAGGAACTTTTTTATCAATTGTTTTTTTTCCCTGATTTGGCTTTATAGTATATTTCAACAAAAAGCTCTTTTCATTGTAACATTAAAGAGCAACTTTATCCAGATATAAAATACAACAGACATCTTAACTGATGTGTTCATGTTTAGATTCACTTTGTGCATTTTCTTTTCTAGTTATCACATCCTTGTGACTTTTTTTTAAAACCTGTTTTGAGAGCTTCTTTCAGGTCACAGACTGAACATTTAATGATGTTGGTGTAAACATGTGCAGTTTGTGTTCTTATACTGTATTTGCTGGATAACAATTTTGAAATAAGCAAACCAGTATTTCCTGGAATATCCTGCAGGAGAACTTTTGAATGTAAACGTCAATAGCATGCTGGCTGTAATAAAGCTCCTTAAACCGTCTCTGAAAAAAGGGTGTGGTGAGAATTTAATTGACCCCTTGTGATTTTACAAAGTCATAAAATATTTAATTGTCACACCAGAAAATCGTGAGAGCAATATTTAATTAAAAGTTCGAGAGTCATAAAGAAAATCCTAATTTTAAATATCACAAGTCCAGTCCAGTAAAATAGCAGTGTGAAGCCCGTTTCCAAAAATTAAACCTGATAGAAACAACAACTCAGCCATTTCTTAGTACTTGCAAGCACTCTAAATTAGAAATGTACTTGAAAATATTGCCTTTCATAAAAATAAAATGAAATGAGCTTGGAAATTAACCCTTAATGTTGCACAAATATAAAAAGAAGAAACCATATGTGGTCGCTGGACTGCAGGCGCTTGCTGTGGACCATTGAGGACGGCTGATGTCCGGTTGTAGGTGGTAACATCAGGTGTGGGGACTGGAAGTGCTGAACCCGAAGACGGTGGCGATGATTGGGCTGGGCTTGAAGTAATGGAGATTGCTGCAGTGTTGGAAGCAACCCGTTTGTCCATATCGTTGAGTCGTTTATTAATTGAAGCAATTGAGACGGCGATGGGGTGAATGAGGGACTTCATGTCCTCGAAAATGTTGAAGCTGAAGGATGGGATCTGTTTGGCTGGGCTGCGCTGGAGAGGAGGGGGCGACCATGACTGGAGAGGAGGGGCTGCTGCAGCCTGTCCTGGGACTCTGGGCGAGCGAGTTTGCTGAAGCGCGCTTGTGAGAAGCTTTTAAATGCATTTGAATTAAACAAAGCAAGGTTCATAAATGCAATGCTTACTAGCAGTCTGTTTAAAATAGCCAAAGCAATATTCAAACCGAGCTGCGTATAGGCTGTTGGCAATATCAAGAAAGAGCACAAAGTACCATGACATAGAAATATCAGAAAGCAGAACCAGGGAGGCAGGGACTTCTAGAGTTAAGAAAGAAGCCATCAGTTGCAGGTTACTGTACATTTACCATTTGTTTTGTATTTAAAAAAAAAACTTTGCATGGATTGGCTTATAGCAAAGCGCATAGCAACACTGTGTATTTGTAGCCTAATTAATCTAAAAATGCCCCATGTTTAAAGCAGTTTCCGTTTTGTTTTTGTACACTAACCTATTTATGGATGTGTAAATGCTTTTTCTATAGATGTTAGCAAATCCGACTTTTTCACATATCCGCCTATAGCCCAGTCCACAGCGGGTCGGATATGCGACGTTGTACTCTACTAACAATGCAATCCTGAAAAGCAATTACTGTCAATTTGTGTATCCACCTCAAAACAATGTCGTTTTTGATGTTGGTTTAATTACAAAAAAGTTACGCACAATCTTCTTAGTTCAATATGGACCAGTACATAGAACATTATCTTACATCCTAAAAAAAAAAAAAAATGTAATACGGTATATTCAAATTGTGAAGCAAGGTATCTTCAAACAGAAATAAAAAATACAATTAGGTATACGGTTGTAAACCAAAGGGTTAAAAAAAAGTGTTATGTTGTGAAGAGGGAGTCGTGATGTAATTTCCTGCGGTGTTTATGGGGGTGGGCTGTGTGTGTAACCTGATCCCGTATCTCATCCTTTTAGGGAATAGAGAATATGAATCTGCTGAATGAGTGTAAATCAAGAGCGCTGCGGTACCTTCCCCTGAACTTTACAAACTGGCGCTAGGGAAAGAGAGAGCGAGAGCTGATGCACAGGCACCGGGGAGCAGGGATGTAATTAGGGGAAGGTGTTGATGAGATTACCCCGGAGAGGAAACACATTAAAGGTAATGCATCTGTATATTGGTATCACTTTTTGCTGTTAAATTAATTTGACCACTCTCTAAACTAAATTGCAAGGTAGGGTGCTAATCTCAAACTTTTCCTAGCGCCGAGAGGTGCGTTAATGTTTTGTTTTGTACTACAGCATGTGTGGTTTGGAGGCACTGCTGTGTTAATAATTTCATACAAAGTTTGCGTCAAACTATCCATTAACCTACAATCGTAGGCTGTAAAGCAAAGGGTGAAAGCCCGGTGTTTGAATAAAGCACGAAATTCAGTATCATTTGAAACGCCAAAACCGGGAATATTTTGGTATGCTAGTTGTATTTTCTTCCTGTTTGGTGAAAGGCAAAAGCTAAACTATTACTATTGCGGCAGGTGCCAACTCTTCTGTTTTAGCATCAATGATATGGTTCCTGTCACTGATGCCACACTATACAGTGGGATGCTAGCAGTTAATTTATAAGACCGTTATTGAATAGTGTTGTATAATTAATTCGGTTATTCTGTCAACACCAGTCGAAACGTTCAGTTTTATTGAAAAATGAAGGATGATTTATTCTATGTATAATACAAACATATTTAACTCTTCATTGTGGCATTAGAAATGTTTATTTATTTATTTTCATTTCATACATTACTTGTACCTGTCCTTTTTAAATGTAATAATACTTCCAGTTGGAAGTGAGAACTTCTGTCTGGTGACAGACATACTACATGTCTGCTAAAGGGAGATTATGTAAGATAAGTTTTAAAGTATTGCCTTACAGATCCACTCAGCATCTTTCTGGATGGGGCAGAGTATTTTATGAAGTTGGTTCAGAGCACAGGGAAACTGGTTCTCATTATTTTATTTTGCAGTTTTATTTTTAATAGTTGTATGTGGAAATGTCTTATTGGCAGCCAATGTGTTTAAATTAACTGCGGAGGAATTAGGCACAGACTGGCAATCCTGAAGAACTATTGAGATGAACGTCAAGATTAAATGTAATCCTTTAAAGTTACAAATTGGATTATAAATCAGGTAAAGGAGTTTTTTGTGCAGCTAGTATCTGTTATTGGGTCAAAGATCAAGATCTGGGCATTGGGTTATATACATTGATTATATTTCAGACATTTCCATGACATCATTGCCCAGAACATCAATATATCAGGATGGCATTTCAAAAGTCTTATCAAAACTAAATTATGAAAGACAATTTTTAAGCCCTGTTTTGAAGCAAGGGATTTTTCATGCATAAAACTAGCAAGAAATGAATCGAAACAGTGATTTAACTGCTGCAAATTGATTTAATGATGCAAAGTATTTTTTTTGCAATTTTATAGTTACTTTTTTTCTCACAGAAACGTGCTTTTGTTTTTGCATGTGTTTCAAAACAGGAGCAATACTGTATAAGAACAACAACAACAAAAAAAAGCTGACTACCTACCAATGGGCCAGATTCTCACAGCTATTTACTCAAAACTGCACTGAGGACATTTTTCTTAAAGGAAAAAATGCCAGTAACAATTCTAAAACGTATAATCAACAAGATTCCTTACATTTCTAGTTCTGGTTCACTACTTTTTATATGGAAAATAAATGATCAATTTAATTATATGATTTAAAAAAAAAAAAAAAAAAAAAAAAGTATACTTTTTTATTGTTGCTAGACTGACTCCACTGAAATACACGTTGTATTTCCTAGTACACCTACTGTGTATCCTTTTTATATAAATAAATAAAGGGACTGAGGAGCATGACCATTTCATTTAATTCTAATAACTATAGGGATCTACTGCATGTGATTTTAGTTTTTGCTCCCAACTATGGTACCCCCAAGGCTGAAAAGATTGTTAACACCTCTGCATGGTGGAATCTTGGGTTGTATTTACCAAAGGCTGGGTTATGCTCATAATAACAGTGGACAGCCTGTCATTAGAGGGCTTACTAAGGGAGGTGGGGGCTTATTGACAGGCTGGGTTTGGGTTTGCAGGTGGACTAAGTAACTGGAGAAGAAATGATCTAGATTACTAGAGCAAAATGCCAAGATAAAGTATTTGATGTGACTTTGGGGAGTAAATTGTCAGGATTAGGAGAACAATACAAATGTTTCCTCATGGGGAAAATTACCCCCAAATGAGCTGAGAAAAGAGCAACCTAGTCATTGCAAGAAGTATGTGATGCAGGTTTTGTGGGTTAATGGATGGAGCAGTGGTTCCCAACCTTTAGATAGGAACCACCTTGATGTTTAAGGAATTTTCACACCACTGCCAGCTTCTCTGTGTTAAGAAACAAGGTAGCATCCGTAGTCTATGCTTTTAAAGAGGAACAGTGCTTGCTTGCAATTTCCTCAGCCTTGCTGAAAACCCACTCGCTGGGGACTGACGTTGCTTAAGATGCTTCTGGCCAAGTGGGTTACTTCTGGAAAGCGACCTTGGTTGTTTTTCGACCATTCATTTATGTGTAATTGAATAAAATGAACCCATCTACAGTTTCTTTGTTTTTTGAATGGGGTGCGATTGTGCATAGTCGAAATTCAAGTAGGCAGAGGAAGCAGTGTCGTTGCTGCATCACCCCAGCCTTATGTAGTCTCATTGAAAATATAATCTTATAAGTGCAGGAAGTTATCACAGTTTTTTAAATAATCATTATCGTTATTGAACTGTAGAAATGTAATTTCCACACGGGTGGTGGGTTGAAATATTACTTTAAACAAGGACCTGTACATATATAATGCAGTGCAGGTCATACATTGAAAGTAACTTAAATATAAAAACAAAATGTAAAACAAAATGTAGCACAACCTTCTGATGAAATCTAAGTCTGATTCCAATCCAAAGACTTGGATTCGCGAGAGACTACTGTATTAGTCAGATTGCTCACAGTAATGACAGTTTGATCCATTCAATAGTAAATATGCAGTTAGAACAAGTTGGGATTGAACAGGTGTTCTGCTAAAATATCTGTTTGCAGTTTTTTTCCTATTTGAGTTTGTTTATTGGTCCTTTAACCACGCTCTGTTTGAAATAAACTGCACAAGTGTGAAAAGAGTAAGCTATGGTATGTTTTAATATAAAGTTAAACATCAGTGTGGTACTCCGTAGCTTTAATGGTTAAAAGCGGTCTGTTGTACATATTCTGTGTGATGGCCTTCAGTTAACTTGTCAAAACTCGCTACTAAATGCCTTCAAATTAACTTGTGGCTAATGACGTTTGTTGGTACTACCTTTCATAAATCCAGGAGGTTTAGTTGCGATATCAAATTTAACATGTGTCCTTGATGTATATTACAAGTAGGTTGTGAATGGCAGCTGTTTTGAACAGTCAGTCTGTTTCTGATGCCCAGTCTCTCTTCTCACCTTGCACAGTGTCCACAGAGGTCCCCAGGAAGTTCAAATCATTTTCATAGGGGAAAACAACAGTCTGAATTCGGGTGTCTAGATGTAAGCTGACATCATCCCATCTATAATCCCTTACATCATCTGCTGCAGCTGTGTGCTCAGCAATGAGAGAGAGAGAGAGAGAGAGAGAGAGAGAGAGGTTCCATAAGTCTGTTTTTTACTTCTGTTCGCTACAAAGGTCTAAAATGTCCACTTTTGACAGAAAAAACATGTTATCATTTTAAAACAGATCTGGTACTACATTAGATTAAACAAATCTCTGTTTTGAAAGCCATGCTTTCTGTACATTTCAGGCCTTTATAACAAGTGGAAGTGCACAATACAGTCGGTAAGATTTAATTACTATTTTGATACAGTTTACTTAAAGGGGTTATTGACAATTAAATAGTTTTCAACACAAAAAAAAAATTGATCTTAAATGTGGACCTTTTTCCACCATATTTATCATATGTGGATTTGGAGTTTTGTGACTGATTTGCATAGGATACAAATAGGTGTTTTTGTTACTCTTCTATCCCGTGACAACCGTGTCAAATGCACACATATATGTATTCTTCACTGGGCATTGGTGCTCAAAGATAGGTTGGGGAAAAAAAAAAGTCAAAGCTTGAGTTCAGGGAAAAGTCATGCAAGTTGTTTCCATGGCTTTGCTTGGAAAAGTGGATGATGTTGTAATTCATGTGCACTCCCATTGTATATTCAAAGCAATCCAAAGAGTTGTTCCCACGGAGTTACTTTGTCTGCCTACCCGCTTAGACTTGGTACGAGAACCAGTGAACTGCACAAACTCGCCTTCTACACGGCACATCATCAAAACCATGAAACGCTTGGTGACAGCATGCTTACAGTACATTAAGTCCAAACCAGACAACAGGATATACAAATCTGGAAAAGGATGCCCTACAATGCCGAAGGCTGTAGGTATGGATAGGGTGAACAGTTGCTCCAAAATGCTGCAGTTCTCCTATATGTTCAAGTGAACCAATGCGTTTTCACTTTAGATAATGGGATCAGCCTGTGTTTGTACAGTATCATGTTCAAAAACAATATTGTTTCGGGTGATTTTAAATGTACCAAGGAAATTGCATTTCAGTAGTAGAATTTGTCCAGTTTACTATGGTAGCAAGTTATTTTAATGATAGGATTAGTGTGTGTGTGGGCCTATATTTTATAACCATCTCCGGAGCAGGAAGGAATTTCTGCGTCTTTTTATCCCACCTGGTGTTAAACTGCTAATCTGTATAACTGCCGTAGTGTAAATGCATTTAACCCCTGTCAAGAGTCCAAAAGTAATGTTTTCTAAATTGGTCCAAATTTGAAATAGTCTGTGTTAATTTATCCGGTTGGAGTATTTTGTTGGTTAGGATAGGAAGTCTACTACAGTAAATGATAACAATGTAATCCTCTTATGAACATCTTACACGGTGTAGGCCTAGTGCCTGATTTAAGTGATTGCACAACAAATGTTTAGCGTGTTGTATTTTGATTTGCAAATGTTGTTGAAAGTGATTTTAGTGGGACGTGACAAACTCACAGATTGGCATATTAAGTACATATTTAAGGGAATCTTTTGAAAACGTTTCAAAAAATAAACCCTACTACAAACCTATGATTTTAAATAGTTATTTGTTTTAATATGGAAAAAAAGTCATACACAAATTTATATATTGGTATATACCCAAGACCAGGACTGGTTAGCTGGGCTGCTGTTTTCAGTTGGGTTATTTTTCCTAAACCTCTGTAGAGGACTGTCGTGTCCTTCAATTGGATCGTTTTGTTATGCTTGGTGCAAAAATGTCCTTTCTGTAAAGACTGAAGTATAGTAATGCACGCACATCCCTTATAAACGTTTACCGCAGTAAATGTGCACAATACTGTTGCAGTTTTCCCAATGCTTTCCCATTGGTTATACTGTGCATTTGCCATAGTTTACTATGTCTTCCATGTTTTTCAGTATGCTTTACATTGGGCTTTACAATGCTTACCTATGCTTTCCCATGTTTTCACTATGCTTTGTTACACTTTACCATGTTTTTACTATGGTTTTCTTTAACCTCTGTTCAGGAAATTCTGCTTGTGGGAACTGTGTGTCAGGAATTAGCACATTCATGTCAACAGTGTTTAACCAGCAAATGGTCTGTTTGCACTCAGATGTCATACAAACAATTCTCCGGCCTACCTAGAAAGGACTGTGTCTGTAGGCTTTGCCCTCAGCAGCTCCCCAGCTCCAGCTGTTAACACTTCTAAATACTCTATCCAGTGCCTTGTTCATCAGAAAAACAAAACAAAGCTGCAGTCCACTGTAATATACAGCTGTGTCTGCTCTTGTTTTTTACCCAGCACAGCAGTTACTCATCACATATCATTACATAGGAACCCTGCTATGGGCATAACCTGTATAGTCTAAACAGTCCCACTCTAACCTTCCAGTTTACACCTTTGATTATCCAGAATAATACTCTGCTGAAGTTTTACACAAAACTATTATTTTCAGCAGTTTCATGCACTGATTATAGTTTAAACTTTAAAAGTAGGAGGGTACAATAACTCATTTGTGGCCTATGGTTTAGAAAATTGAAATATTTACAGAGCTGACATTATTCCTTTCACGGAAAGCAGTTTGTCTGCAGTAGTGTTCTGTAGCATGACCTATAAAACCTGGCTAGGCAATGTGGGTTCTTTGGGTAAATTTCCTTTCATCAAAGATTTCAGCACAGAAATGTCTGTTTATGAACAATACAAACTGAGAAAATATATATTATTGGTTCAAGTGGTCACTTTCTGTCAGTGGACACTTCTATAACATCCATGTGCCAAGAGAAAGCCCAATGTACTCTCCCTGTTTGTATTTGCTCAGTTGAGTCATAGTGTTCGGTGAATTCAGTTAACGGGGTACAATTATACTTCCTTAGTTTTTGCATTTTAAAGTGTTTAATATAGAGTAGTTGAGACTTTAGTGGATGCACTTTATTTTATAAAAGTGGTGTTTTTTTAAATTAATTATTTTAGTAGCACTTTGTAAACACTTTTGTATTCTGTATATTGTTGTGTAGTTTACATTCATAGAGAATAATGTGCATATTAACAAGTATTTAAAACAAATGTTCTTGATTATTACTACTTGCCTCTACTGCTAACAAACTTGATACTAAAGTCAGTGTTATGGTTTCTGAAATTATTTGTATACGTACTGTACCTTGTATTACAGAATATTCATGGCAAGCATGAAGTAAAGTTGTACATTATTCTTATTTCACAAAGACTAATTTTAAAAGGAACTAGCAGAAAGTAGTGATTTAATTTTTATAAAGAAAAAATCTTAAATAGGAAGTCATTATTAGAATGTACCCACCCATTGCAAGTTGCTTTTTGTGCAATTAATATTTGCTCAGTTTTCTCATCCTTTTTTATAGACGGCATATCTCATGGGGTTATAAGCATCTCATTAAAGTAACACCTTAATACAGTACAAAATACCAGTTTCAGTACCGCTTATAACTAAAGTAATTCTAACTATAATTTCTGAAACCTGATTGTGCATTATGAAGATGCATTCTAGTAGACTTTGTCTTCTGGAGCAAGGGGTAGAAATGTGAGTACAGTAAATCGCCACAGTAATTGCCATTATAAGTGTGGCACGATCACTTGTTTACCTGAAGCTTGTAGTGTAGTAAAATTCTGTAAAGCGACTCAGAAGAGAAGTGTCACTGATGAATCACAAAAACTCCAAGAGTGTTACTGTTTGGAAACTGTTCACTTTGGCTGAACTTTTGTGTGCTTGAGTTCAGAGCAAACAAACTGAACCAAGATGATCAAAATGATGCTCTACTGTCCGATATTACCGCCGATATAAAAGAATAAGTCCGAGTTGTTGCCTGTCTGGTCTTCAGTAGAAGTTGTTTTATCCAAGAGAAGGACTTGGATTATCCCTCTTTTCCACTGAACCCAACCCCCCCCTCTCTCAGGCCACTCTGCCACCATCCCGTACCCTAATGAGACTGTCATGCAGAAAGACACTCGGCCCATTGTGGGCAGCTCACTTCAATTTACTCATGCTCTATAATTAGAAAGGAACTTGGAGGGCTAGTGTGGGAAGATATGCACAACACAGAGCCGTGCTTCCCTGTCATCTCTGTCTGATAAGAGGGGCACCACTGGTTTTCAAGCTGCCCCACATACCTCTCAACTGTTCTCTGTATGGTTTGATTTCTAATCCCTGCGTTTTAGGTTTTGTTCAGCATACCTCCAGTGTGTTTTTTCAGCATCTGAACTACGTCCCGGGACCCGACTCATAGAGATGGAGTTATATGGACATTCTAGATCTGGGTATGATATGTACAGGGGTTAGAAGAAAGGAATTTGGGGTGTTATGAGACTCTACAAAATGAATTCCTCATAACTTCTAAACTGGAATGTGATATGAGACAATGAACGACAACATATTAAGGATACATTTTATTGATTTATTTTGTAAGCTTCAATGACTTTAAAGAAGTGGCCAGTGGGTACAGATATTTCATAAGAATTTTAAAATTGATCACGCCAAACCATTCTGGAGAACAGACTACAGATTACACCACTCTTACTATCCTAAAGTGGATGGTAATCCTTGAAGAATAGCTATATCCCTCCAGAAAACTGATGTAAATGTGATCAAAATGGAAAAAAAGGGTCTGGATTAGTTCTTTTTAAAGCAGGGGAGTTTAAATAGTTTAAAATGTTCACCTTAAATGATTGCTCCATACCTTCAATGCATTTTTTGTCTTGCAGGGCTGTAGAGCCAGAAGAAGGTCCCAAAGGGATGGCGGACGTGATGGAGACTGGTGGCTCTGTGGACTGGCAAAAGCGATGCGTAGCCCTGGAGACCCAGCTGCTGAAGTTCCGGCTGCAGGCTAGCAAGATCAGGGAGCTGCTGGCAGAGAGGGTAAGAAGGGAAGTGTGCAGAATTACATGCAGCCTTTAAAAATTGCACCTCTCTGTGGAATCTTGAAGTCTTAGTATGTAGACTTCTGAATGACTCGTGACGAAGTGAAGGATGAAAGTGCTAAACTAACTTCCTGCAAAATGCCCTTAATCATTTGCATTGGCTTCTCCTGCAACGCATAGACATGTGTTGATGTACACTTTTGTGGTGCACCACCCCCACCCCAAACTGTAGTTATTTCACCATTTTTAAAGATGGATTTCATGTCTGGAATCGTAGGTTTAGAGACGAAGAGACACATTTGGACTCTGATTTGATTAGCCCTTATCACTAATCTTGGACTGCTTTGCCAAAGGTTAGTACTAATCTGTAAAATAGCTTTTAATACAAAAAACTTTCAATAAACATAGTAAAACACAACACATTACTTTCCCTAGTTTCCTGCTTTGTTGCATGTATGCCTGCAATATCTTTTTTTCAACATAATTGTGATTTTTGTTTTGCTATTTTTAATAATATCCCTGGTCATAAATCGGTTTTGACCAGTTATTTTTGTTGAACATTGATTATGCATATTTATTAACCTGCTCCTGCCCTTCTGAACCTGTGCCGGAGAGAGCAGGTAGGACAGATGAACCAATCAAATGCTGAACTGAGAGGAGTCGGGAACCAATGAAATGTTTCTGATTTGAACAGGTTGGGTTGTAGCCGCCAATTTTTGTGAATTTAGAAGACATTTTGAAGGGAAGACCCAATGCATAACCCATGTAAAACAAAAATATCTAGTCAAAACTGATTTATGGTCATATGCTAATAAATATCAAAACAATCATGATGATGTTGAAAAAGATATCACAGAAATACATACAACAAAGCAGAAAGCTAGGGAAAGGAATGTGTTGTGTTTTAAACCCTACAGCCTGTTCAGTAATACTTTTCAAACGGTTTCTACAGTATTGCAGGATTAATGCTTTATAAAAAAAATATATATGCACAACAACGGCCTTCTACTTTTTGTCCAACACTAATGCAGTTGAGTGCAGGTGTTTTTCATATAGTTGTAGTCACTGTTTCCTGCCTTGGCTGACAGAACTGTGATCTGAGATTAAACTGCAGCCAGGGGTTAAGGCCAGGCCTTGCTTTACAAGTTTAGGGATTGCAGGGCTGGTTGAGGTGTTGTTACAAGGATCAGGAAACTTACACATTAACCAACTCTGCCATCAGTCGAGGAGAAACAAAGAGAAACATGAACTACAGCCCAGATTTATTTTAAAAGAATAATTACTGGGTGTGCAAGCATGCAGTCGACAGGCTGGCACCACACAGGCAACAACGTAATGCAACCCTATCATAATGCACGTTTTTGTCACGAGACGTAAACATGCGGCCAATGAAGATTATGATATAAAAATGTACTAATTACATTAACAAAGTAAATTAATTTAAAATAAAACCTATTTTTAAAAATACGTTGCACGTGTATTTTATTATTGTAAATATGTTATTGTAATCGTGGACGTTAACATTCGCATATCCACATACACACTGTAGTGCATATCTATAGACTACATATAATTAATTGGATGAAATGCAAGAATCAGAATGTACCATATACACGGTCTGTCTGACGTTATGGTCTATCCTTATCATGTAACACTACTATGAAATATGATTGGCTGGTATTGAAAATGTTGCCCTTGTGTTGCCTGAAAAATAGAACATTGTCCTAATTGGGAGACATGTCGCCGGTTTGTTGCCCCTGCAGGGGATGCAAATCTACAGCTAATTGTGATTTGAACTTTGTCATGACATTCTTTAGCGGTAGTACAAGTTATTGAGATCTGTCTGAATCTGGGTATACACTGCATGTTTCTATTGGGCATACAGTTCCATGTCTCAGATTTAGTTGCATGCACATTTGTTACAGAGCTGAAATTATTATATGACCTTTGTTGTTCAATTTTCAAATTAAAGTGAAGTTTACACTGTTTACACACAAAAGCATACCATTTATACATTATAAGACTAATAGTGGTGGTGTAGAGTTTTTTTTTTAAATTTATATTTAAAATATGAATGCCTAATATCATTATTAGGTATTAATTCACTACTCTAGATTCATAAGGTTTTCTTTTTTTCCCGGTTCATTTTAAGAAAACTTTCAGTGCTGTTTGAGAATTGAGGGGTGACCCATGGGGCTTGCCAACTTTGTCTATTTTTTAAAACATAATTAATCTATTCCCTAGCTGAGATGTAAAATCTCTTCTTTTCATTGGTGGGCCCTGCTGCCCAGAAGATCATGTGACTTCATGGTTACACGCTACTGTAGGTCAATGGTTTAGCTGATATTTGAGCTAACGATTTCGTGGAATGGTTTGTTTGCAGCCTTCTCAGGTTAGAAATATTATACTCACTAAAAATCTATTTAAAAAAAAAAAAAAAAAAAAAAAAAAGGTATTGGAATTTCCATAGGTCGCAAAGGAAGCATCTAAAACTCTGTCACCTTGCCTGTGACCCAGATCGAAACCCCAGATGGATGGATGGAAGGGTGTATTAAGAGTAGCTTCTGCCATGGTCCATTCAGTTGTAGGGAGTCCAGTTTCAAAGCTCGTTCTGACCTGTCTGACTGCAGTGAATCATGGGAGGGCCTTGCCTTTTGAAGACCGCTCTGACGGAACCGATGTGGTCTGGCCTTGGTATCAGATAGCATGAACGGAGTAGGCGTTGGCCAGCAACGTGTTCAAGTGACATGTCGGCTTGGGGCGGTGGGGGAAGTTTCAAACGGCAAAATACGGCAGTACTATGTTTCACTGTGTGGGTTCAGTTTCATAAGATGTTGTTTTTCACATTAGTTCAGGGAGATTTCAAGAGCAGGTCTCAGGTTTGTGATGGGTGATTCAGATACTAGCTAAACATGCCAAGTTGAGGCAGTGCAGTCTAGCAAAGCACGAAGAGCCAGGAACTCAGCCTCAATCTCAGCCTTGCTGCTGACTGGCTGTGACCCTGAATGCGCTTGACCTCACTGTGCCACAGTTCCACCCAGCTGTAAAACTACATAGAAACATTATCAGCACTGAAAATGCTAACTTTGGATAAATGTGCAGTTGAAAATATATCAATGAGCTTCTATTGTGTTGGTACAACTCTTCAAGTAATCCTTACCTGCATTGGCTAATGCACGTTCAATGATTTGAGCTCAATTGTGTAGACGTTTTTTTTTTGTTTGTTTTTTTGTAATTAAGCTAAAGATGTTAATTCCGTAGAGTTTAAAAGTTTTCCAAGTATTAAGTGATTAGAATTTCTCGCATGGGATGGGGGGATCCCATGGTATTATATAAACCTTTCTCCTAGGAACTTTAAGTTAATTAGTTGGGAACAACTGTACAGGAACAACTGAAGATGTCTTGAATTAAATAAAAATAAAGATGCTGTCTTCATTTTCACGGTCAAATAAGACGGAGAAAAGAGTAGCGCAGAAAGTGGAGGAAACTTTTCTGATAAAGTGAAGGACCTACCTTTCATTGGAGATCAATACAGGGTTCCCAGAATATGTTGTCTACCCCTTCCTGCCTTTCACAGCTGCCAATTAATGATTTAACATATGTGCTGTGTAACCATTAATAGCATGGTTAATTATTAGTGAGCAAGCCAGATGTCACATTTATTACTCAGACGAGTTTTGTTATGGTAGTTGCAGCCCAGATCGGGAGCAGAAGAATTTCAGGCAGGCTGATTGCACAAGTGCTGCTGCCTTGTGTTAGATACAGAGTCGCCTGCAGATTTCCGAGCTGTCTGGCTGTGTTGCATACGAGTGATCTGTTTTCTCTCATAAGAGTTATATCTTGTAAACTGTTTTTTGAATGTTGCTCAAATGGTGATTTGACTTTGAAAGAGCGCCTACATTACAAACACTTACCAAACACTTTCAACCGTGGCAGGACGGTCCTCATTCAATGTGTTGAGTACTAGTAATGGGCAGTGTTATGTGATGTACTGTGTTATAGATTCTGTCAGTGAGATGAGTTTAAAAGCTCTATAACCATGAATGCAGACAAGCCTGGCTCTTTTGCACGCTGTAGTAGTTAAGATGTTTGCTTGCTGTGTGTGTAGACCCCAACTTTATACATCTGCAAGGCACAGACAAAAGTTTGTGGGCTATAGATTGCAGACATGTGTTTTAATCCCTGCCAGATCCCTGTGTAATAAATAAAGCTAGAAAATAATTTCATATTTTCTATAGATAGATCAGGGAGTGCAAACGGAGAACCTGATAAGTCTTAAGCTGGCCCCCAGCATGACTGCACTCTTCTGGGTCAGGCAGTTATGCCCTCGGCCTCTAGTGCTTTCTGATAAGTAAAGTGTTGATGTTTTTGTTGGCTTCTTAATTCTTTCTGTCTGATCTCATTGGGAGTATGATTGGCCATAGTGATGTTATGTTCTTTCCTGGAACAGTCTAACTGTTTGGTCTTCTTGCAGGCCAATAAACAAGACTGTTTGCAGAAGTACTCCCAGCCAGCCATGGCTACTTAGTACCAAAGGGAAGTTTTTCAAGCAATTTTGTTTTCCTTTGGGAAATATGGCACAAAACCAATAGTTTTTACTGATCATTTCATTCTGGGTTGTTTTATATTGTATAAAACAATGTGTGCCGAATGGCAACTCATCTTCTGGCGCTAAACATCTGTACAGTGTGTTTCCTGTATTGAATTCTCCTAAAAAAAAAAAAAAAAAAAGGTTTTTGTATTGGTAGGGTAGCCCCGTTCCCAAGGCAGAGGGATGTTCTTTGCTCACCAGATAAAGTAAATGCTAAGTGTGTTGATACACAAAACAGAACTGGAATAAGGAATGCAAATGCCTCTTTGTGTGTGTGTGTGTGTGTGTGTGTGTGTGACTACACCTGGTTTCACAACTTGGACCCAAATTGTCAATCATACAGAATTGAACACATCTTTGGAAATACTATAAATGGTATTTAAATGGAATGGCTGGGATAGTGCTCTGGACTAGAATCTGCCTGTACACAGCAGGCACTCTACAGAAGCATATCCTGTGGAAGCTATAATATCTGTCAATGCCACATACATAATTAGCTGCTTTGGTATCATGTTTATCTGCCTTGTGTCTGTATAGGTAAATGCCTGGTTGGATCTACAGTATAATCACTCTGAAGGCTAATTATGTTTATACGGTAAGTGTTTAAAACTGGTATGAGATAGGGATAATTATTATTTATATGTGACTGCTATATCTGCAGGCATAGAGATAAATTACTGGAATTGTACTTTCCCATCTGTTTGCGTGTCTGCCCATCTTCCAACATTCTAACAATGACTGTAGAACCTGTGATCAGAGTTGGGTACAAACTCAGTTCTTTATTCTTTTTAAGTGAATCCTTGAAGAGTAAGTAGGTAATATCTGCCTTACTTCTCAAGGCATAGCGCAGAGGCAGATCATGAGGATATCTGTCTAAGGTAATGGCTGACGATTCTTCTAGCTGGTTGTTAATTGTAAGAGTTTCAGGACCAAGAGATAGTCCTGCCAAATACATATAATTTTGGTCCCTTTGAGGGGTATTGTGCCACATAAACTGCATTTTGTTCAGAGCTCAAGAGAAATACAGCAACTTTTTATCCCGTACTGACCCCAGTTGCTCTCATATCGCCGATATACAGTGGAAACTAAGACAAGCCCCAGACTTCTGGAAATCTGTGTCTGTGCCCTGTTTCAGTGTCCTGCCATGCAGTCGAGTTGAGTCTAGTTTGCACAGGTTGTACAGCATGCTGAATTGTTGGGAACAGCTGTTATTGTAACTGCTTGCTCTGCTCCTGGCAGGGAGTACTGGGACATGTGAGGGTGGATTTCTGTTTGTTACACAGAGCGTGATGTAGTTTACATGGTCTAGTAACACAGCTTTTAGCTCTTCTGAACGCTATGTTCATAATTTAAGACTGAAGGATGTGGGTAGTGCTAAGAATTGATTTTACTGGCCAACAAAATCCACCCAACACATCATAGAAATGTTTACTGTATCATTTATTTTATACTATAACTTAAACTATACTGTAATTACAGTTTAGTACTGTAACTGTTATCTTCTACCCTTTTGAGGTATCTTGACTGCCGAGTCAGTTGCATTTTTGTAACTGGTCACTTACAAAGGTAAAATACATATTTTCTGTGAAAGGGTAAACATTTTCAATGCGTTTCTGCATTGAAGTTTTAAAGTGGCAATTGGTGTTTAAAAAAATGACATTTCAAAGATTAAGAGTGCCTTTCAAAGATTAAATGCCCTGTACTGAAAGGTACTTTTATAAACTGAACTTTTATTTTATACACAGTGGTATTATTCCCATGTCTGCCATTGACTGGTCTGTCATCTGAAATCCCTTCACTAAAGTGGGAGCCTGTGGACAGCTCCACTCCAGGTGATGAAATTGAACCTGCAAGTCTCCTTCAGAAATGGGGAAGGATGAAAGGCTTGCAGTCGAGCAGCCCCTACATAGTCCAACCTACAGACCTGAAAGACTTCCTCTCCTTGCTTTTGGAAGTCTGATTTACAAACAAGCACTTGGAGGACAAAATGTTGGATATCAGCAGCTGAGAAGTTAGTGCTTGGCTTCAAGGTGTGACATATTTATAGTTTGATGCATATATACTGGTTCTGTATTCTATTCTTATATAGTACATATATAACTATATCTGTATCTATCAATATCCAGCTATTTAAAAAGACAATCTGTACTAGTTAGTTATCTCTCAGTTTACCATGTCTACTACTGTGTGCACATGCCCAATCTTGTCCAGAACTCACTATATATATAAACAAGCTGTACAATATGGCATTGTGTTTAAAGTAGAAGTACTACATGCTTCCAGGGGTTTTCCTGTGTGCAAACAGACCTGCACTTGAAACAAAAAAAGTGAATCACAAACCACGGGGCCTGAAGGACAGTCTTGTGATGAAGGAAGTGAAAGATCTGCCCTGAAGCCAGGATTCCATTCACGAGAGGGAGCCACTTAAGAATCATTAGAGCAGAGCCGTACAATCATCCTGGGAGGCACAGAGCTGGTCGACTAGTGTAAACATACCCGCCTTTTTTTTCCTTTTTAAGGGATTTGCGTGTGGTTTTAAGGATGTTTATTCAGGGTTATATCAATAATTTAATAACTTACCTGGAAGCATGCAGGATGGCCTGGTGGTTATAGCTTGGGGGTGGAAGCAGAGGCAGTGGTAGTGTGGTCAACTGGTTTGAAGATCAGGAGGCAGTTTGGCCTAGTTACTTGGAGCAGAAAACAGGAAGTTCTGGTAAGATGGAAGTGTGGATAGTGGTTAGAACAGAGGACTAGGAGGCAGTGGCTTGGTTGTAAGAACCTGAAGAAAATGAGGTAACTGAACTGTGCCTCTCAGTACGTAAGCATTAACTTTAAGCCCTATTTCGTCAGCGTGTCCTAATGGAATGGCCTGTTGGCTATAGCTGGGGATTGGGAATTTGGTGATTTAGGCCTCAGGAGATGAGACTCAGCAAACAAAATGGGGCATCTTGAGTAAGGTACAGTATCACTGGAAAACTGTTTATTTTCTATAACAGCAATCCAGAGTTCTTCTATACTGTGATTTTTAATGAGGTTAGTCATGTCCTGGTATTAAATAATAACCCTGTAATGTGGGATTTGGCAGAGGGAGGGTGGGGAAAGTAGGTCATATGTATGTGTCTGGAAGGTATTGTAGACTCCCAGGTGCTTCTGGTGGAGGGTTGCTGCTAATATTTCCTGCTGGAGACACAATCCTGTGCGGACTGTGCCTTGAATCCCCAGCAAAGCTGCTTCCACCACCTCTCTGATTTTATACCCTTCCCAGCTTGAGAAATGTGTCTGGATCAGCCTAGATGTAACAAACAGATGGTCCTGCGGTTAGCATAAAAATGTGTAAAGGGAAGTGTTTCTTTCTATATTGCAAAAGGTCACTAAACCCCAGAACACAGGTACTCCAGGGTTTGCTAACTTCCTGCCTGGATAATACTGGGTAATAAAAATAAAATTGGCACAGGTGGGGGGTGTTGAGTTTGCTACTCCTTCCCATAGGCTCATCTGGAGTTGTCAGAAAAAATTCAGAATGGCTTACATCGCCTTAATTTTGGATTTGACCAAACCTGAGGTTGAGTTGACATTGTCTTAAGAGATGGTGAGGGGATTGAGAGATACTGTTTTCTATGTTGGACACATTCATTCAACAAACAAATCTCTCTTTGTACATGCTGCCTGTTTTGCAGTCTGATGACCAGGTAGATGACGGGGTAATGAAAACCAGTAATTAAGACATCTACAGTATTACCTTTCACAAGTGGCTGCTTCACACAATGTGAGTGTGTATGTGAGCAGCAGAGCTTCAGAGCTAACTTTTAAATGGAGGATTCCTGCAGCTCAAGCCTGGACTTGTCTGAGCGAACTCACGAACAAGAGTGTCCATCTCAAGTCTTCTGGAGAGATACTGTAGTATTTCACCAGGGTAACCAGCTTGGAATGACCCCTTCTTGGTACTGTGGTATATGTATTGCATTTAGAAGCTTTTTGATTTGATTTTAGATTTTTGAAACTTGTTTATTTTGGATGCAGTACTGGCCACAAGTCCTCCAGGACAGGGTGTAATCACTAGGCTTGTAATCACCAGGCCAGTTTGTATCTAATTTCTCCTCTCTGCTCACTAAACTGCCTTTCAGTCTTCATCTCAAGTTACTTGGCAAGTCTGTTTCAAAGACTTAATTGTATCCATAAGATTCAGACAGCATCCTAGTTCACAGCTTTACCCCTAGGCCGGCCCAGCCTCTCAGTAATTATCATTAACTACTATGTTAGCCTTTTCTAAACCTTTCAACTTTCCTCCTCCACTCCTATGAGGTCTGCTTTCCAGTTGTTTCTTCCGTCTGCCTGAGATGGATTGCTGCTCCTTCACTTGCACAGGGAAGCCCTGCTAGAGTGTCTCGGTTTGACAGCTGACCTGACAAAGGTTATGAGAAAGGGGAGGACTCAAACACAGCTGACTGAGCACTAACACCTCGGTCATGTTCACTTCCAAAGCTTTTGTTCTTCGAGGAAGATTAGGTGCATCAAAACCCCATCCTCTTAGCCATGGTGTCTTAAAAATGGAGGGATTCTTCCAATGTAATACTGTTATAACTGTGGCTGGGATTGGGGACCTGCTGGGATGTTTGTTCAGCCAGTTCCCAAACTGATCCAGAGAGAGTGGGGGTCGTGTGACCCGTATAATTAACATGAACACACCGCAATAAGACATGCAGCAGGAGGAGTGGTGTAGGAGGCTGACGGCAGTAGTGAAGGGGGAAGGTGCTGGGTCACATGTTTGCATGAAGGCGCTTTCATTACACAACTTCTCTTTGCCCCTCTGAATGGCTTTAAAACTAGTAGGCTCAGAGTAGCCCAGTCATTATAAGCAAGGAGTAGGAAGCGGTATAACTATAAATCTCGCTCTTAAAGTATAGAAAGTTAAATTGTTCTCCATTGATCTAACTGCCCATTGTCTTTTTTTGAGATTATCTGTGAAATTGTTGCAGTCAGATTAACAAATCTCAGTATTACTGGATTCATTGTCCTTTTGAAGTCATTGATGCGTGATGATGTCACCACAACTCATTTGACTCTCGACAGTGTCTCAAATCATTACTACTGTGTCAGAATTCAAATCTTAAAATATGACAACCTTGCTAAATCCAGAATACGTAGGCTACCCTTGTATACCTGTATTTAGTATTAAAGCTGCTACCTCTGCAGTCCCAGCAGTATTACACCTCTGTTATGCCTAGATACCATCAGCCACTGGGGTCTGAAATTGTTCAAGTTAGTTTCCATAAGCATCAGAGTCATTATTCATGATTTTAAACTCAGTGTGACAGTGTGAGTTTGAAATACTTGCTAAGAGAATTACTCGGGCCCAGCTTCTCTGGATGATGTTACCTACAGTAGAGTGTCCAATGCGAAGGACACAGCAGGTGGTGTTGTAAAGCACGGATTGCAGTTAAAAAAACATTTATATATTTCCAGGTTGGCTAATTCTATTTTTGAATGATATAAAACATTGGAAGTAGGTGGATTTAATTTAACTGGTATGAAAGAAGGCAATGTTTGTGTAACTGCAGATAGATCAGATTGAGTTAAGACCAATGTTGTTTTAAATTGGTTGTATTTTGTAATGTTTCTGAACAGTTGAATGCAAATATATACATCTGAATTTGATTTAGAAATCAAAACAAAACCATCAACTTAATTTCTGAAAAGTATATCCAGTGTAACTACAGTACTGTTTCCATAGGTGAATAGAGGTTAATTGAGCATAGGCACTTGAACGTTCTTGAAATGCAAGCACATACTCATCAAAATGTTATAGTCCAGTGCAACACTTAACAACAAAGTGCCTTGAGTCATTACAGTCAATTAGGACAGTTCACATATAGCGATGAAAGGGAACTAAGCCTGAGGTAAAATTACAAAGATCCAAAACTGGTGGTGGTCAAAGATTTAAGCACAGAAGTTAGATAAAACAGAACAGTTTCTGAACTCTGCGGCACTTTTTTTTTTTTTAATGTTGCTTGCTGGAAATTGTTTGATCGTCTTGCATAATACCCATTCATTTGCTAGATAGACTCGGTGAGTTCAATTTAATACAATTTAAGTATCTCCGCAAATGTTCCATGAACAAAATAACACAATCCAGATTTTAAAAGTTTTGATAGTTTCCAGTACTGTAAACTTCTGTAGAGTGAGAGCAGGAGCTTCCACATTTGATTTTATTGTGTGTGAGAATTCCGCTAACCAGTTCTACGGTCTACAGATGCTGGAGTTGGAGCTGAGAGTCACAGAGGCGGACCAGCGAGCAGAGAAGGCTGAGAAGCAGGTAGGCTTCCCAAACCACAGGATCTGGATGTTCATTTTGAGAGATACCTCCAACAGAGGGCATGTTGTTCCAAGTACTGAAATTATTATAAATTTTTCTTTTTTTTTTCTAAATACAAAACAAAAAATATGGCGAGTTACCTCTTATGCAATGCATGTGTAACAGGGCGGGAGCGAACTTACAAACAAATGCACAGGAAGCGCTTAACCACTATACAAAATAGACAGGCTTGCCTGCGTGTGTCTTTTTATAGAGCTTTAAACCTCATCTTCGAATGGATTCATCTTAGAATCCATAACAGCAGTGCATTCATCACACAAGCCAACTTCATTCATGGATACAAAGTGAAAAAGAGTTTATAAGGGTGTACAACTTTAAATACCTGCACATTTTGAGGACATGTAATGACATAGTTACATTTAAAGTGATGTTTATTGGGATTTTTTGAGTTTTACACGATCCCCTTTAAAAACCACTGCAGTGCATAGAAATTAGAACACATACAGTAACTGCAGTGCTAACCTCAAATCTACATTGTTATCTATGTATCTGTCTGCTTGTATATATCATTGGTAAAGCACCATGTTTTTCACAAATAAAACATCAAAAGACAAATGGTGAATAAAAGAGAACAATGAATTGATTTATTAAATTAAAATGCAGTCTGAACCGAGTAAATGAATACCTGTTCAGATGCTGACATTGCTACACAATTAGCTTACACACAGTCTCAAATGAAGCAGAAGAAAACTATTGTAATTTCACAGAGCGTTTGGTAGCCATTTGGTGATTTATGTACTTAACGTGATTACTAGATATCTTCAAAGCCAATGCTCCCAGACTTTACATGTTAAAGTTTACACAATTCAGTTTCGAGATGGTGTAAATTAGAATTAGGAAATTAGAAAGATAAATCCCTGTTATGTGAAACTTAGATTTGCGCTATAACCAGCTGTCTGTCTTAATGAGTGTGTGTGTATCTACTTAACAATCAAACTGGGAAACGCTTGGTTATTCTAATGAAACATCAAAGCTAAGCTATTTAATTGGATTCCAGCAGAAATATAAAAAGGGAAGAAGGCTTGTGTGTGTTTTAATTACAGGTTTTACTCTGATAATGCTATCCAGATTGTAAATGAGGCCTCTGTCTCAATGGATAAATCTCCAATTATGACCTATTTTGCACTGAACAATAGAGGATACACCAGGAATGTTATATAGATAGGGTTTCTGTTTTTCATTTTTTATTAATTACATTTTTCAGTGCTTATTTTTAGCTATTTTTTCGAGTTTTATGTAAATCTGTTTTTTTGGGGGCACATTCTTCTGGGGTTTTGGTTTTTGTGTGTCTAGACATTTTTTTACATTTCGGCACAATTTGCAATTCTGTTTCAAATTCTCACTAACTGTAGTATTTAAGTCCCGCGAACAAGCCTTCTACTGTAATTGTAATCTCGTTTTTAAGTCTTGCAAGCGAGAAATATAAATGTAGAATTTGCTCCCACTCGAGGGGGTTTTGTATCCTTATGAGTGGAATGACCATGGGACATGGATTATTACTAAAGGATTATTTTCTTTATATAGCAAAATATGTTTAAACCTATATTTAAAAGATGAATTCAGAGATTTACTTTCTATAGATCAAGCTCTGCATCTGCTTAGCAACGCAGCTTAATTTTGAACAGTGAGATTTGCCCAGCCATTCTGTTGTTGGATTTGAATGAATGCAAAATAGATTCCAAAATGAGATCCTCTTTAAAAAAATAATTCACTCAGTACCACTGAATATGAAAAAGGTTATTAAGTCCTATATCTCTCAAAGCTTGTTGTGTAACTATATGGTTACAGCAGTGAAGTTTAGCAGAGCACACTTTATCTGGGCTAAACCCTTTTCATTATATCCCTATAATAACATTCTTGTAGTCACAGTAGCATTGCTGTTAAAGCACAGTCTAGCAGCTACACTTTGCTGATCCTTCAGTTTTGTATCGCAGTGTGGCAAAGTGGTAATTAGTAGAGCGGGTGAAGTGCAGGTGCCATAATCCAACAAGAAAAGACAGAGTACAGGTGAAATGGTTTCTGTTTTATTTGTAGTCCAAATGGTCTGATGACCCAACAGTAAATAATATGAGGACTGGCAATACACAACGATGTGGTGTACTGCACAGGGAATAATAATGGGTTGCAGTCCCGTAAAAACAATAATAAACAATAGTCCAGTACAAACACACACAAGATACAAACACTCTCACCCATCCAAAGTGCGTGCTGTAGTGCTCGCTGTGAAGTACAATTTATCTGTGATACAATATGCAGGGTTGTCCGGGTTTGGTGCTGGCCGTGGGCGACAGCTCCAGATCGTGTTAGCAGTCTAGTCTTAATAAACAAACAAACAGTACATTTTAGATAGACAGACAAAACACTCACGGTAATAATCACAGTATCGGTCCTTTCTGTTATTAGCATAACCATCACAAGGAACAGATCACCTCACTACGTCCTCTTTATATACTGTGAACAATGACCCCTTGGTTAACGAGCGCACCCGCTCCTCGCGGATGCCACACTGTTAACCTTTCTAGATGTCCGACTTCTGCCTAACCCTGGGAATGAACTGTTGCGCCATCCAGTCCAGGGTTCTCTGTTCCCTTTATTCTGTGCCTTCACAGGTCGGGAAGGAGATCTAGCACCAAGAATCATTCGATCTCTGTTACACACAGTTAGACAGCAGTCATCGTGCTGCTTGTTTTTATAGGTACATGTAATGGAAGAAAAACTGAAGTCGGCGAACGTACAGCCCAGCGAATCGGAGAACTCTTTATTCAGGCGGTACCAAGAGCTGTCCAGTCAGGCACAAGAAAAGGATGAGGTGATTCAGAGGCTGGAGGTGCAGTTGGAAAAGCAGGTATTAGCATAGAGAGCATCTACATGTGGGATAATGATCGCTCTACTGGGAACCTTATTGGCTGAGAAAATCGGTGAGGTTTATAATAATCATCAATAATCTTTTAGGGGGAAAACCTCTGTTATCAACAAGTGTTAATTAGCTTTTTAAAAAAATGCGTAAGTTATGTTTATTTTACAACATAAAGTTGATTTGTGTGATAAAGTTTATGCTTTGTTGTGAATCAGTGTACAAGTGAGGGTGGGAGCATAATAACTCATTTAAAAGAGGAAAATCTGGAAAATGACCATGATTTATTTTGCCTTAGAACCATCTGAGAGCACAGGAAGCAAAAATCATTGAAGAAAAAGCAGCGAAAATAAAGGAATGGGTGACCTTCAAACTCCGAGAGGTAAGGCAGCTTCACTGTGTGCAAACCACAACGCACACCGGAAGGTCTGCTTAAGGCAAACAAACTAAGCCAAATATCCTGTGTATCAAAAAATAAAAAAATTAAGTGAAATTAAGTTTTTGTGAGGCACAGGGATACATTTTAAAATGTATCCCTGTGCTGTTAAATATATATCATGAAAATTAAAGCCTTTTATAATGGAGGATGGTGTATTTCGTCAGAGATACTGCTGCTTTCAGCTGGTTTTTGAGTGCATTAAACTACTATGCAATACAACAAAGTGGTATTGTTAAACTGTAGAGGAGATCAATCCTGTGTTTTATAGGTGTTGCAGTTTTAATCATTTTATTAAATCAGGAATGCTTTAAGGATATTTATTAATTTGCCGTTGTCAATCACATTTATTTACAGTACATTTATTTATTTTTTAGCTTGAAATTGAAAACCACCAGCTAAAGCTTTCCAACTTAAAGCAGTCTGAACAGATCCAGGTTCTCCAGGACAAAATTCAAGGTAAACCAAACTCCTTTAATTACTGCAATAAATTAGAAGGGCATCTAAAGCTGTTTTTGGTTGTTGCATTTGACAGGAAGATAAAGCTCTTGTGATGTTTGTCTTCAGCGCTGCTGGAAGGTCCTGGGTCAACACTAGGGACAGGATCACCCCCACATGACAATCCAGCTGGGGTTACAGTCCTCTCCAGTCTGGTCTACTCCCCTGGCAGCCCCACAAGCCCTACAGCTGTTGAGGAGGGCAGGTGGCAGCATTCAGCACGCTTTTTACCATCACCAACTCTAAACACCCAAGGTACTAAAAGGCTTATGGCTTGTAGGGTTGTCTTGTTCCCTCACATGAAAGGAGTTGCCGGTGAAATGTCTAAAAATTGTCTTTTGATAATATAATTTGATATAAAACAATCAACATTTTGTGTCAGGATTTGTTAGGAAGTAAACATTTTATGCAATGTTATAGCTGTGATGCAGTTTGTTTTCTTTGTTTGGTACACAGATTTGAAGAAAAAGGGGGCAGAAGTGTCTCAATCTCAACAGAGCTGCCCTACTTCACCTCTCGTCCTGGAGGGCTCTTCAACCCATGAAAACCATGACCCCCTCTCTAAGTCTCCATGTTCTGTGAGAAAGCAGACCAGCCCAGTTGCCATGGTCACAGCAGAAGATGAGCTTCTGGTCAAGGCTAAAGATGTCCAAGCATCACTGAAGTCTGGTTCTTGCAGCCCTCAGGCCTCCCTTGAGTTAGTCGCAAGGGGTTTTGGATCAGAGTTGCCAGAAGGTTTGATCCCAGAGTTGCAGCAGCAGTTGGAGGTTGTTTGGGATGCCCATAGCCCCCCAGAGAAGAGATGTATGAACCAATGCTTGGAGCGCGACAATTCCTTTGATGAACTGAACAGCAAGTTCTGTTCGCAGTGCCTCCACTGCTCTTCATCACCCAGCAATGCCAACATGCCAAGCCTCATCGTCATCCCGGCACTCGCCCCCAAACACTCTATCCCTTCCCTGCAGCCTGCTTTCCCCTCGGCTGCTCCCTCTGGGACCAGCATGACCTTGCCAAAGGTGAGGACACCACTCACACCCAGGGACAGCATCCAGTTGGCCAAAAAGCACTATAGCCAGCCACAGCCGGGGGCTGACCGCCTACATAATATCAATGTCAGCATTGACATCAGCTCTTTCAAGCCAATCACCCTGCCCCCACAGTGCACCCTAGAGGTGGAGGAGACTGACATTGACGAGGTTCCTGATAAAATGGACATGGAGGATTGTGAGGAGGGGCTGAGGGAGGAAAAGATCTCCTTCATCCCACTCCCAGAGGAGCTGGAGTTCTTTGATGTGGACGTCAAGCCACCCACTCCTCCTCTGCACAGGTTCCCATCTTGGGTGAGTTCTTGGAAAGTCGTTCGGAAAAGTTTGCTCAGCCAAGCCTAAGGAGTAAAACATTTTTACCCAGCACTGACCATCATTTATAAGTTTATAATAATGTATTTATAAGTTTTATACAGTGGTGCGGCGCTTCCAGTCCAGGTATTTGTTTCAGCCACATTTGTTAAATATTAAATTTAACCAAATACATCCCTGACAAGGCCAGACAATGCAATGCTATAAAGTTCTTGAGTGTTGGTTGTTTCAACTTCAACTGATTACATCAATTTCCTAGCTCCCTGTTTTATTAATAAAAAGCATATTTTACAGTAGGCTGGACTAATAGGAAGCAAAATAACTGATGTAATTTTCTTTATGTAAAAATAACCAAGGACAATTTTCTTGTGTTTGTGGGATTAGGTTATAATTAGGGATAACCTGGATTTCGGTAACGCCTATGTGTGTGTGTAGATAGATAGAGATGCGCAGAGAGCTTTGAGAAACAATTACAGTATCCCCTTCAAATCTAATTTTTAAATAGTTGATGGATAACTTCAGCTTTACCTTGGATACATTGCGGAGTCATACCGATCAAACAATAATCTAGTAATCGGTTGTGTAACAGTATATTTGGATAATATGATGTATGTCAATAAAAAGATTGGGTGTCTCTGCGCACTTCAGGAGAGTCGGATCTATGCTGTTGCAAAGTCTGGGATGAGGCTGTCTGAGGTGGCTTTCGGAACGGGATCTCCCAGTAGAGGTAAGGAATACATGACATTTTTTGGGTTCTTTTGGTCCTATAAGATATCATATGTATAGGGTGTGTCTTATTGTATAAGAGCTGTCTCGTGCAGTGTGACTTCTGGCTGCTCAAACTGCGAAATGACTCTCATACAATAAGAGACACCCTACACATGTCGTATTAACTTTATTATAAATCACACACATGAAGATTTGTACTCCGGAATAGCTTTAAATATATATATATATATATATATATATATATATATATATATATATATATATATATATATATATATATATATATATATATATATATATATATTTATTTATTTATTTTTGTAAAAACAGTTTATCCTCACATTTCCCCTGTGAAATGGTTCAGTCCATAATCAACTGCCCTAGTCCTTGAATATTTAGTGTGGGCCTGCAGGTGTTGTGTCGTGGGTGAGACTATTTGTTAAAAGCATAAGTGCTTTTCTATTTGCAATTTTGGTAATATTTTCTTCAGAGAAACTAGTCAAGTTCATAAAAATGTAAAGAAAGAGTGAAGTTAATAGGATGATCTATTTTACAAAAGGTACCAGGGGTGTGTTTTTTGTTTTGATTTTCGAACATTGGTTATAGCTGCTTCAACAAAAAACTAAATAACAAAAACTTCGAGAAAGATATGTTATGCAATACTTTTATGCTTAAACAGCGTAAATTACCAAAAACACCAACTATCTTTATTTCGGCTTTTATTTGATACTTCTTTAAAGCTGCTTATGCAGACGCTTGCTTGTTGGGCAAGTACACATAGTACAGTACTGTGTTTGTATGCACGTGTGTGTGCTGTGAAGTCTGCATTAGCAAACTCCTAAGTGGCATACTTCCATGCTTTTTGACACCAGTTTGTCCTGTTTTTATTTCAGTGTTTTTGAAGTCTGACCACTCCAGGGGATATTTCCTCTTGGCAGTGGTGTCGATTTCTCTGGTTGCTTTTCTCAGCCTGCAGCTAGTGTAGCTTTTATATCCTAGAAGAGTGAGGCCTAGTGACGTTTCCCACTTCAGCTGGAGGTCACCACCTGAACAGGTGTGACCAGTTCCAAGCTGATTTTACCATTAGTGTGCTTTAGAGGAAACAGCATTTTAATCCTGTGACAGATGACATCTGGTTGTCTTATGATGTAGTCAATTCAAAATACTGTTGTACAATGTTAACATTTTCCATCAGTAATCTGCAATAAAATATCACTAACCATGATAATCACCCAGTCAGATAGATATAGTTTTACACTAATAAACAGTGTTCCAAAGCACTTGGACATGCAAGACCAATACTGTTTTATGGGTCCATATTGCACTCATTCAATAATATCAATTTGCATGTGGAACAGCCAAGGTCAAAGCCATTCAACTAAATGTATATACTGTATATGTTCTTGTCTACCATGAAGGCTACTGAAAACTGAAACACAAGATGTTTCTCAGTCTATAACATTGTTGTAGCTGTTGATGTAATACTAAGTTAAGGTGAAGCTAATAAATGGATATTTTTGCAGTTTCCAATTTGCCGTTGTATCCAGCCGCAGGCCCCTTCACCCATCTCATCTACAAGAATGTCACCGTGCCTGTGTACACCACACTCAAAGGGGTAAGAAACCTTCAATCTCATATACAGTAGGTGTAAGAGCATTAAGATGTCTGATGGATTCTACCCAGAATATGCAGGTTGCTGTGGCAGAGATGGCTGCAGGGGTGATGTCAGACCAGGGAAATGAAACAATAACACAGAACGTACGGGGCAAACTGAGGTGCAGGGGCGCTCAGCTTTTTATTAATGAAACAAAAACAAACACAAAATAAAGGGCACACTGGCTAAAGTAAACACTAACAAATCTGTTATACAAACGAGTACCTTAGTTCGCTTTCTGGTAGCATTCGCTCTCGCTCTTTAACTCCTCTAACACTCTCCTCCAGACAAAGGATTTCTCCTTGCTTTTATAGTTTGTGGCTGGAGCCAAATTATCCAATAATTAACAATTATATAATTAAGGCCCCAGCCACATTCTCACATTTATTTTGGCAGGGAGGAATTTAACCCCCTCCCTGCCGATCCAAACTAAACAATACTATGTAGCGGACAGCTTTCATCTGCCCGCATATAAACAAACACAATACAATTACTACTACTACTAATAATAATACAATACATACATACATACATACATACATACATACATACATACATACATACATACATACAAGGGGTGGGCACCCCGTCACAGTTGCTCATATATACGTTGCTATGTAGTGAATGACAGGTAAGAGTTTATTTTGTTAGTTACAAGCACTTTATGTGGTTGCAGAGTCTTTGTTCTATAGGTTCTTCCAGGTTAATGGTGTGTAAGAAGAAAAAAAAAAAAACCTTGCCTTCCTTTCCACTGGAATATTCTTTGCTTTGGTTGGTTTTATCTACTGGTTTGCTATCACCTTCTCATTTTTAGGGTTTCTTTTCTAAAATATCCTTTATCCTTATGTTCCCCCTCCTTCCAGTATATCTGCCTTAATGCTGGTATTCATATGATCTTAAGCGGGTTCCAAAGGCCTTGCGACCTGTTTGAGTTACTATACCTCCGTCATCACCTGCTACAGTATTTTGTCCCCCTCCCATTCATTAGGGTGTTTTGTCATTTGGACCAGGTTGTCATGTGTGTGGTTTTTTTTTTTTTTGCCATGTTTGCTCATTTCCAGAAGGCGACTCAGATCAGCAACATCCCCTTCCCAGACGAGTCCTCAGGCTCTGAGGATGACACCAGCTCTCTGGCCAGCCTCCGTACCTCCACCCTTGGACCCGAAACAAAGAAGAGCAGCACGCCAGGCAGCCCACGGGCCACCAAGAGAGGCGAGTGGCGCCATCAAGTGGTTTTAGAGGGTCAACACTTATAAACACAATAGCTGAACCTTAGAAATCTCCAAGCTGAGTTGTTTTTAATTAAAAAAAAAAAAAAAAAAAAGAATAAATGCATTATTACAGTCTGTTTTCTTATTTAAACAAAATAGCTGCATATGATCATTTATTTATTTTTGGTCGGTGTTAAATTTATAATGTGATAAACTGCAGAAAAATACATTGTCCGTTAGCAATAGAAAAGACTAATAGCTGCATGGAGTCCATCCCTGGAGTGTAGACATGTTCATGATATCCAGTCAAGGTGCTACATTGGATTATGTTATGAATCTACTGTACAAATGCAGTATAGAAAATGTGAACATTCTGACATCAAGAATCTTTAGCAAAAACTGGTTCTGCTACAGGGCTATTGCATATAAATACTCAAAATGCAGTTACAGTTAAAAGAAAGTTCAATGACAAATCAGACCATCCAAGTAAGAATCATTAACATTTAAACAGAGATCTTTCTTATTTTGTGTCTGTAACCATGCAGGGGTGTCCATGTCCTCTGTGAGCTCAGAGAGTGACTATGCTATCCCCCCAGACGCCTATTCTATCGACAGCAATTACTCTGAACCGGAACACAAACTGCTGCGGACTTCCACCTACTCCTGCGAGAGTAACACTGCCGTGAGTGCGCCGAGCTCCTACATCTGATTATGTCAAGCCAAGTCGGTATGGGTTGAATGTCTTTGTCTGTTTCTTTGACTTGGTTCCTAATTGTTTTAACTTATTTATTGCAGGAGCCCCTGGAGAAATCTGGGTACTTGTTAAAAATGGGTAGCCAGGTAAAAGCATGGAAACGGCGCTGGTTCGTTTTGAGGAACAGAGAAATCTTGTACTACAAATCCCCTGTAAGTAGCCATCATACAGCGAGTAACTAGACATTTACTTTCAATTTTTACTCCTGGTAGGATTTGTTTGTTTGTAACCTGCTTCAGCATATATAGATTGCCTTTTAAATGGTGGCCTTAACCTCCTAACCACAAGTACATTTGCAGGTACATACTGTATGGTGCTGCACAAAGACACTGTGTTAAGTTTGATTTATTTGCTGCTTACACACAATCCACAGGGGGAGTAATGTAGCAAACTGCTCTGCTGCCAATAGCTTTATCCAAGCACTCTGTACCACCTTTGTGTTTTTTTTGGTTTGTTTGTGTTTCAGAGTGATGTCATCCGCAAGCCCCAGGGGCAGATTGAGCTCAATTCATCTTGTCGTATCGCTCGTGGTGAAGGGGCACAAACCTTCCAGGTGAGGGTGCGTTCCATATGCTATGCTTCATACACACCCATAACTAACCATGTACAACAGACAAAATAAACTGTAACAAGGGAGTTCAAGCATTAGAAATCATTCATGGTAAAACACTTGACAGTTTTGTTTTTAGGCCCTAACAATACATTAATACATGGCTATTCATAATCATATAAAACAACCTGAAGGTTTCACTAGTAATCTGTACTAGAAAATATATTAAACAATTAAAATGTTCAATAATTATAGATGTATTTTTTTGTATATCAATTAATCTTTAAATGAAATTGCCACCTGAATGAATACAATAGTACTAACTTAATTCAATTGAATCTCTTAATTGAATTCCCACTTTGAATTCATACATTTAAAACAAAAAGCCATAAGTCCTGCTGTGTCTGTCCTTTTCCCTTAATCCCTCTTTATCCTGGTTTAGCTCATTACAGAAAAGAAGACCTATTACCTGACAGCTGACTCCCCCAACATTCTGGAAGAGTGGATCCGCGTTCTACAAAACATCCTCAAGGTGCAGGCCGCCAGCCTCGTTGTCACGGAGACCACCGACAAGCCCACCGTCAGAGGCTGGCTCACCAAAGTAATATCTAGATGCTTGTTAAATGGTGGTTGCAGTGTTTTGTTTTTATAAACTAGTTTTGTTTTCTCTGCTGTTTCTTTTCATCTTACCAAAGGAAAAACTTTTTTATTTGTTTGTTACATTCGTACATTTGCTCATAGATATGTGAATTGAATCTAATGCTGCAGTGCCTGGTCTGATACTCGGCTGTTGCCAAGTGATTTTTTGGTAGGAATTGTTTTTAAACTTGTAAAAATTCCTAATCCTCACAACACATGCCTAGCGCTTCAGCTTAAAAAACCATACATCAGTAGAAGAGAGTTAGCTTTCAGATTTGAGCCAGGCCTTGAGGTAGCCAGCGAAGTGCAAGTGATGTGTCCGTGACAGCTGACTGACGGGAACTATTCACCAGCGTATCCCACCCAGCAAGGTTTCATAGTGAAATATCTCAGGGAAACACTGAAGAGGTTGGATGGAAAATGAAAGCCCAGATTTGGAGAGTGTTTATTATACCCCACTGGGGATGCCTGTATAGATAAAGGAGGTGTGTCAGTCATATGTTCTGTATCCATCTATGTGTGTCACACTTAAACATACAGTGCATGTAGGTAATGTTGACCTACTCTGTCATGATAATATTGTCTCTAACTTTGTTTTTACAGTGTGACAGGGAATGCTGATAAATGATAGTGGTGATTTTTTTGATGATTTTAAGTGACCGCAGTGACTTTACTGGTAAAGCTAATTGTACACGGTGCTGTATTTCCGTTCTCTCAGGTCAAACACGGCCACTCCAAACTGGTTTGGTGTTCTTTAATTGGGAAGGTGTTCTACTATTACCGCAATCAGGATGACAAGGTAAGAAGCTCATTCTTTTATCATCTCTGCACAATGTGTGTGATTGTTATGTATACATATAATCACTGTATTACAATGTTTCTATTGTAGACATGTTTTAGAAGGCCACTGTGAAATACTGAGAAGCTTTACAGAAATTGCATAACAATGAAATGGTTGCACAAAACAACAAAACACTTTTAAGATCTTGTCATTCACAGTGAGATGTGTTTATCTGCTGTTATGGCTATAATTGAGTGTACTATACAGTATGTATGCTTCTGCTTATACAGCTGTGTGAGTATGTGTTTGTTGACCACTTATAAATTGCTTCTGAAATTCTGTGGAAATTCCAACACATCTTAGGCTTTGTACACTTAAAAAAAATCTACAAATAAGTGTTCCGGTACTTCATGCTCGTCTCTGCCTGCCCCACTGCAGTTCCCGCTGGGTCAGCTGCGTGTGCATGAGGCGAGGGTGCAGGAGGTGGACCGCTCCTGCGACTCGGATGAGGACTACGAGGCAGGAGGGAGGGGCTTCCTGTCCTCCCACTGCACCCTGGTTGTCTACCCCAAGGAGCAAAGCCCCACCTACCTGCTCATCGGGACCAAACAGGAGAAGGTAAGGTTGCTTGGCAACCATCCTCCATTGAAACACAGTATGCGATTTTTAATATCCCACAAAGTGGCTTTAAAAATAAGTAATATTACAACCTTTTTATTTTTTAATGTGCATAATTTGTTCAAATCTATTCCCCTTGAAAGGAGGGGGTGATTGTTCCGTTTCCAAGGGGGTAGTCTTCTGTTGTTTTGATATTTTACGAAATCGAAATGGTGATCAGTACCTTAGTAATACACATGCCTTTGCTCACAGGGATAGAAAGATTCTTAATGAAAAAGCAATTTTAAATCTGTTTTGCTTACGTTTATCTGTACTAAACTGTATATCAATAATTGAATGTGATTTGGTTGTAAAATGTCATGACATGCCTCCTCTCCGCCCACAAGGACACATGGTTGTACCATCTGACTGTGGCAGCTGGCAATAGTGGCGGATCTAAAGTGGGCACAGAATACGAGCAACTGATTGGCAAACTGCTGGACCAGCAAGGGGATCCAGGTAAGCGTGCCTATCAATAGACACTTCCAACTACAGTAGTGCCTTTGTTAGGGATCGATTTTGAGAATACCCAATGACAATAGATGGTATTCCCTTGCAGTGACATACTGGCAAAAGCAAATGCAATGCATGCTTCATTATCAGATGTGTTCTGTTCATGGTTGTTTATGTACATGTATGAACCATCTTCATTTCCAAGTACCTTCTTTGTGGGTGGCTTATATTCCCTTTAACGGCAGGGATGTATGAAATACAATTGTGAATATTACTGGTATATGTGGCTATTTTGAGTATTGTATCTGTACAAATATTCGAGACCCTGACCTTCACTAATGATTTAAGTGTAAAATATAGTCATAGTCATGTTCAGAATAAGTCACTGAAACTAGTAAATTGCTTCTACTCACAGGTTCCCCCTTGTGGACTCATCTCATACTATGTTACAGTAAAGATGGACTCCTCGCTCCCCTCACCACCCTGCCTTCACAAGCTCTGCAGACTGAGGCACTCAAGCTCTTCAAGGTCATTCCTTCAGAATAGTGAAAACAAAACCTTTATTTAATGGAACAGGCTACTTAAAATTAATGCATGCAAACTGAAAGCTTTCTGTTACCTACTGTGGTATGGTACCAGATAATATATAGTTGCGATAAATCATATCTGAATTAAAAAATGTTGAAACCTCCCTGTTAAGTTGGAGAAATATCAGGCTGTACAAACACACCATTTTTAGAGTGAGCCTCTGGCAGTGAGGTAGTGTCTGACAGCTTGTTGGTCGTCAAGCCTTGCAACATGGGTTGAGATAAGAAAACTGAGGCCTTTTTCTCTGCCTGAAACAGACTTGCTGGCAGACTCCATAGGGACTGAGGGACCATGAACCTGCCCTAGAAACTGGGGAAGAGATATCATTCACAGACAGCACTGACTACCTGCCAGACACTAGCAGATTTAAACTGCTTGTGTCAATTGACCATATGGGTTGTGCCTGTTTTGAAATGCTAGCACTTCTTAATGTTCCTGGTATTTATGTTCTATTAACATAACATAACTTAACATAACTTCTCTTCCTGCATTAAACAAATGCAGGCCCTTGGCACATAAAAATAGAGGGGGCAGCAATGGAGAATTATCAACAGTGCTCATCCTAGAGTGGATTATTGCAATTAAAGTAGTCTGGCTAAGAGAACACCCCTCAGGAAGCAAGCAAAGTCTTCTGTAAGACAGAGTTGACCACTGGACAGAATATGCCAAGGCCAGTCATGATATGAATCAATCAATAAATGTATTTACGCATATGCATCAACATATGAAATGAACAAAATAAATATGAGAATAGCAACAGGCAAGTGTAATGTTAATAAACTAAAATAATAAATGAATTTGAGTTTGATGATGATGTTATCAGGTTACAAAACTGTACTGTATCAGTTTTGAATCGGTTAGCAACTAATTGCAATTGGTGCCAAAAAAAGGTGTTCTGTTAAGCGAAGTTCCTGTTCCTTTAGGCGGAGCATTTGCAATGAGAAAAATCCATTTCACCACAAGGTTGTTCCCTAAGCTGAAGTGTTATCTTAGGAGGTGTTCCTATACGCGGAGACTACAGTATAACAAAGAAGGTACAATATCAAAAAAGTTATAGTAATAATAAGGTAGATATTGTTGAAAATGTAGCTGACTTACTGCAACTTGTCAGAAGTCTAGATGAGATTGGCTAATTTTACATATTGTGGAAACAACTCCGCTCCTACTGTTTAGTTTAGGACATACTGACATCTGCTGGAAGTAAGCGGTAAACAACTATATTGAAGCTCACTCTACAGCGTTTTTTGATTGGGCCTTTTTCCATGAGCAAAAAGTGAATGGTCACACTTTTTAAAATAAGTGACTTTTCATGATAAATGATCTTGGTGTGAAGAATGATTTATTATTGATGCACTTTATTTGTACCAAAACTACTATGTCATAGGTATGTGTGTCATGCAGTATATGGGCTCTGTTTGGACAGGCATTTTAAAACCAGTTTTTGGTCTTGTTTCTTCCTTCACAGTCGTGCCAGCTTTTCATCAATGTCCTGGTTGAGTCTTCATCCATCGACTACCACATGTCTCTGGCCCAGAATGCTTTGCAGGTGTGCCTAACCCACCCCGAGCTACAGAATGAGATCTACTGTCAGCTGATTAAACAAACCTGCCGCAGACAACCACATAACTACTCCCTCATCCAGGTAAGAGACATTCACTGTGAGTCTAACGTCAGAACCGCCCTCCCATTGTTAAATAGCCAGTCCCCCCTTCCCCCCTAGAGGAGGCTCCGACATGGCTGGCTTGTGGTAGTGAATTCAAACTGTACCCTCTATAACCTAACCCCTACATACTTTCACCCTTTTTTTAGGTCATTTTGATGTATTTTTGTAATATAAAAAAGTATAAATACTATTTGGGGTTCTGCATTTACCAATTACAAATATGCGCCTGTTAACCTCTGAATTAATGTTAGATCATACCAAGCAGCAACAAGTTGTTAAGCAAGTTAGATCACCAAGTTATTAAGTGAGGAGGGAAAACATCTTGAAGACTGTTGCACAAAATGCTCAGAATAAGAAAATCGAATTTGATTTGATAAAGGGCCACCCTTTAACACTGTTCTTTTATTTATTTATTTTTTGTTCAGTGCTGGCAGCTGCTGTCCCTGTGCGCCACCCTCTTCCTGCCTCAGCATCGCTTCCTCTGCTACCTGAAACTGTACCTGCAGCGCACGCAGACCCCAGGTAAAGAAGATTGGCTTGTACATCTGAAATGGTCATAGAGAGCAGAGAATGTAGGGAAATACCGAGAGCTACAGTATGAATGCTGAAGAGATAATAATGTAGAGTTAGAGAGCTTATAATATAGATTTTTATTGGATTTCTTTTAGTATAGTTTCTTATCGTGTGCTTTTATTTTAGTACAAAATTAATCAATGTGTATCATTTTTAATCTAACACAATGTCTACAAAAGACCTGCTTCAAAGTCATTGGTTGTTTGGTTCTTGGTTGTTGTTGTTGATTTTAATTAGATATTATTTAGTTGTTGGGCATTTGGTTGCACTGACAAGCTTACAGTTTCCCAGTATGATTTGAGCAGACATTAAAAATGTATGAAATGTATCTCCAACGGCCCCTCTAAACTTTCTCTTCTCTGTGTTAGAAATGAAGTTGGCAAGTACATCATTTACTGTCAGAGATCAGTGGAGCGCACACTTCAGAATGGAGACCGGGAGGCTAAACCGTCCCGCATGGAGATCATGTCTATCCTGCTGCGGAACCCCTACCACCACTCCCTGCCATTCAGCATCCCTGTGCACTTCATGAACGGGACCTACCAGGTACGGCGATGAGGGGGTCAGCGTACCCCAGGACCGGGAGAGTCGAGAGTTCAAGAAACCAGAAACTAGCCAAAAATAGGAGTCGTACATGGCTATACTAAATGAATAGAATACATCTTGGTATTACTGCAACACATAGGGGAGTGGAAACCTAACTAATGGGTACCACTTAATAACTTGGTGCCCTAATCTGTATTGCACTGGTATAATTTATAAATACACATTATAATTCGAACGTTTGGAATTACAAAATGTTATGTATATGTTTGACACAGGTGTGGATATGGAGCTTGTGTACCTGTGTTTCACTTTTGTCTCTATGTAATATGGTTTATAGCTAGCTGTAGTTTAGTTGATTTTAATGAGTATATTCATGAAATATATTAGGTTTCAATGAAGGATCCTAGGACTGTCTGTCTTAGTGAATAGCCCCTGTGTTTAAGTGATTAAAACACAACTCTCCCTGACCATATTATATACAGGGTGATTTAGAAAGGAAGCTTACCACATCAACACATCATATCATGGCTGTGGTAAACTATTTTATTTGATCAATTGCATGAACCCCAGCGTTTCCTCCAGCTGTTGTAACTGTTAACACCGGGTTTGTGTTTCTCTAGGTGGTAGGCTTTGACGGCTCCACAATGGTGGATGAGTTCCTAAACACACTGAACCAGGAAACCGGAATGAGGAAGCCTGTGCTTTCAGGATTTGCTCTTTTCACAGACGATCCTTCGGGGAAGGATTTGGAGCACTGCCTGCAGGGAAATGTCAAGGTGAGACGATAGGTTATGGAGCCTGTTGGACTAAAGTAACTGATCTGATCAAAATACATTCTTAAACTATAAAAGAGTGTTAACCAGGGCAGTGAGCATTACCTGGTAGATAATATCCTGGACAAAAGCATCCCGAGCTAAAGGTAATGCCAGCTGCGGAGAGTAAAATATATGTTTTTTTTTTTTTCGTTTTTTATTATGGTTTGCCATTTTCCTTTTGTGTAGATTTGTGATGTTATTTCAAAATGGGAACAATCATTAAAAGAACTACATCCTGGGAAGTATGAAGGGACCAGAATAGTTCGGCTGACTTACAAGAGCAGGTAAAACTTTCTAGATCATTTTACAATTTTTTTTTTTCTCAGGTTAGCTGAAAAGATACACAGGATATGCTGTTCTTGACTGACTGGTTGTTATAATAGCCAGACTGAAGGAGCTGCTTATTTTAGCTTGTCTGGTTGACCTAGCTTTTGAGTTTCCACAGTAATGCTGGTTTAAAATGACATATCTGTTCCAAAGAAACTCTCTTGGTAACTGTTTTGGTTCTTGGTTCATTCTTGATTGACCTTCCAAGTGGTAGTATATTTCAACTCACAAATCAGTTGGGAGCTGTGTGGGCACTATTCCACCTACCAACTTTAGTTATGCACTTTTTCAAGCAGCTAGCTCTAATTTTGAGTGTTTTCCTTCTCTCTTCCCCTCAGGATGTGCTTTAGAGCACAAGCAAAGAGGGAGACAGAGAGAGAGCGCATCCTGCTGGCATATCAGATCAATGATGATGTGGTGCATGGGAGGTTTCCCGTCAATAAAGAGCTGGCACTGGAAGTCGCAGCCCTGATGGCGCAGGTGTGTGCTTCCAGCCCTATTCTAAATAGGAAAACCATGTGAACACCTATAAATATCCATAACGGCGGGTGTTGTGGCTCAATAATTGGGAATGTCTTGTTAACAGTTTGATAGTATTAATTGGATTTTATAAACGGAACGATTACACAAACAATCCAATTAGTTTGTGAGTTTCTGTGCTAGGCAGTAATGGACACTATGGATAGAGTGAACCAAGAAAAAAGTGTGTGTGACTAAGAACAGTGTTTGTTGTGTAGGTGGAGTACGGAGATTTAGACCGGCCGGTTGCTTCCAGCCCTGGCGGGACTTCACAGGCCAAGATGCAGCTGCTTCTCCTGCAGGCCCTGGAAAAGTTCTACCCGAAACGCTACAAGCAAGACTCCACCCCCGAGCAACTCCGGTATGCCAGTCCTCACAGAGACCTGAATTCAGATTTTTTGAAGACATGACAATCTAATTGTTAACATAAATAATAAAAGATCAGTATATATTTTTGTTGTTGTTTTTAATTAAGCAGGCCTCAAGTCTGCCCTGGAGGGACCACTATCTTAGGTGTTGAAGGAGCAATTAAAACTCCATGCCATAATTATATACCTCCACATTAAAATGAAAGGAAATCACTCACGGTTCTGTTTCCCGGTTTATAATATTAAAAAAAAAACAGGCACAAGTTTTTTGTGTTTTTTTATATAGCTTTGAAAGATTTTTAACACTTATCCATTTCTCTGGCAGACGGCTTGCTGACAGGGTTGCGACTAAATGGATGGTGTTGCGTGGTTGCAGTGCAGCGGAGTGTGTGCGCATTTATTTGACAGTTGCACGCAAGTGGTCTTTATTTGGAGCCAAACTCTTCACTGTGAAGGTAGAATAAATACATACATGTTTTCAATAAATAATGGTATAGATTGGTTTGATTTTGAACTAGATTTTCATTAGCTGTTCACAATACATAAGATAGGACAGAAGTGTGATGTCTGTGCTGTTGTTTCTGCAGCCAGTCCCCCCTTCCCCCCTGGAGGAGGCTCCAACATGGCTGGCTGTCAGTGAGGATGGAGTCAGTGTGCTGGAACACAACACAATGGTGTGTCTCATTCTCACATTGGGTATTGGGCTTCGACAGTGATACTTGCAATACCACATTGAGATGTATTAGTGAATGCTTCCTCTAAATAATAATAATAAAACGCTGTTCTGTCTCAGCGCCTGGTGATGACGTACCCTTATCAGTCGGTGATGACGTTTGGCGGTTGCTGTAATGATTTCATGATTGTGGTCAGCCAGCCTAAGGACACAAGCTCTGGAAAACGAACTGTTGAAAAACTGGTCTTTGCTATGGCGAAACCGAAGGTAAAGTTGAAATGTCATTTTCTTGTGTTTTTTGTTGTTACCATCCCATACCTTTCATTATGATATTTGCAATCGCCCTGATTTGGTTCTTATCTCAATATCTCAAATATTGTGTTAAGGTGTAAGGAGCTATGGAGTAGCTGTTCAGTTCTAGTTGCCTGTCCTGGACGCATCCAACGTAGGCTTGATCATTGAACGTAAAAGCCAGCACCATCTAGTGATCTGCCACTTTGGATCAAGTTTCCTTTTGTTTTGGCAAGACACTGCAGTACACTTGTTGACATACACTTCGGCTGATCTAGCCTATGAAAATGAAATGCTATTTAATGTTGAGATTTACACAGAGGAAACAAAGGTCTATCCTAACTCTTTGGTGTTATCTTTCGAGGGAATTTAGTAAACACTAAATACATAATATGGTATATTAATGAGTTGCGTGTTACTAGTTTTGTAACAATATCAGACACATTTGTGTCGCTATGGGGCTGCATGCTACATACAAACAGGTTTTTCTTTTTTGACAGATCCTTGAGGTAACTCTACTAATCGCCAGCTACATCAACTACTGGACCAAAAACCTCCTCTCATCTTGCCCACACTCTCCCAGCCCCGGCTCCCACCTCAGCACCATGTCTGAGAAGAAGCTCTGGGACATAGATAGCAGGCACTTCCCATCGATGACCCGCACCACCAAGGGACCCACTCTGCTCTAAGATGAATGAGCAAGTTCTTGAATCAGTGCTGTAGACTTGTGTTGCACTGGAAATGACAAAGGTTGATAAGGTAAAACTGTCAAAGTCCACCTAATGCCTTCGTCTGTGTCAAGTTTCAACTTGATCGGATCTTGATGAATCACCACAAAATTAAACTTGTTCTGTGAGAACCAAGGGACCTCAAATGATCAATTTTACAAACTAATTTCACCATCTGGATTCTACTATTTCACTGGCAACCCTAATCTCAGTACATCTGAAGTAGCACAATGACAAAAAAATTGATAAAGATTGCCGTTAAAAACTTACAAGCCTTCAATAAAGAGGGAACCAACACTAGTAAATACATTGAAATTACTACCTAAAGGATTAAGAGACAGGCAGCAAGCCCAATCCCACCACTGAGTGGTAAAGGACATTGAGTGAAGCAAAAGGGGCAAACATTTCTTTAAACCCTGAGTCACACACAGTGAATCGATGTTTGTCATATTGATGTGTGTCTGACGTGGATTGTTTCCAGAAATTCGATTTAGTTGTAGTTTCAATGGGTAACCTTTGGAGTATGCAGATAGATTACTAATTGTGTCTTCACTGGTATTGACTGTAGAGGTCACCCATATGCAGTTGAAGAAGTTACCATGTTTTTCATGGTAGAATGTCAATGTCATCATAAACCCTTCAGACCTTCCTTTCTATCAGAATACTGTACATTGACTAAGTTGCCCACTTGGGTAGCATTTAACAGCATTGGACCAAATTAGACAAATTAACCATACATTGGTTATGCCTTTTTTCCGTTTTTTATTTAGCATGTTCCTCTTTCCTGTTCTGCTTGCAATTTTATGTGACACCTGGATAGATTCTGATACCAGGAATATAAATACTTGAACACAGTAAACAAGTAACAGAATTAATAGAGTAAATTAGATTAATGGACCATAAATCAGTATTTTGTTTGAAAATCTGTGGTATACCTGTTATGTAAAGCCCCTTTCACACTGGCACTCATACCTGGGTCCGGACTCGGGTCCTGACTAATCGGATCACAATCCTGCATAGTATGAAACCACGTACTTGGGGCGGGTTAACCCAGGTCCCAGTGACCCACCTCAGGATGTGGTTTGACATGCTTTTACCCGGGTCGAGCGAGACAAAATGCTTGATGGGCGTTCGTGAGTCGACGCGATAACAAACAGCCACGCCTGCATGAAAGTTTCACTTCCACAAGGAACGTTTCTATTTATTCTGTTTTTAGCCATATTTCTATGAGCCAGATTACAGCAGGGGTGAAGAAACTTTTTCACTAATCAACATTTGGGCAGACGGTTCAATCTAGAGAAGCTTGAATGGAAGCGTGCATAACAAGCTGCTTCCAGGGCATTGATACGCGCATTGTTTACTTGCGTCTGTTACCCAGGTCAACCATGCTTTATCAAAAACAGTGTGAAATCGTGTACCCAGCCCATATGACACTGGGTACTGCCTGCTTAGGTTCTGACCCGGGTAGATCATGCCAGTTTGAAAGGGGCTTTTGACACATTGTGCAATGGTTCAAAATATTGAAATATTTGGGATACCTAAAAGGTGGTATCGTATTCCAAATCAACCTGACCTTTTTGATTTTATACCACTGTTTTTCGTGGTATACGTTCTATGATAACGATCCTACTTGAAATAAGATGTAAATGGTGTAATAAAATGGATTGGACAAACACATTGATTTGGCTTAGACCTGTGTAAAAACCATGCCTTGACTGCACTGGTTGGACCTAATTTCCATTTTTAAGCGCAGTACCTCTACTGTGCAGCCATTTGTCATATACATGCTTCTCAGGGCCTATTATATTGCACAACTACCGCAGGCCTCGTGTAATCTACAGCTCCGGAGCCCCATTCAGAAACCACTGCCTCTAATCCATTGTCTTAGGGGTTAACACAACTGGCAATAACAAGTTGTTGGTGAAACTTGATAGTCTAGATACCATGGTATGTAATTAGGTATCACTAAAAGTAAACCATTGCTATGGAAACCTGCTGTGCAGTGTGCCCACCTCAGATGGTCTCAAAGGCTGGCTTCCTTGTGATCCACTGACTGTTGATGGTAGGGTTTCTAAGGTGTTATTACCCAGAAAGCTTACAAATGTGCACTGCAATGCATGAAAGAGACATGTCATGCCATCAACAAAGTATTTGGATGCTTAAAATGTCAATTTTGTTGCTTTCAGTGTCTTCTAGTCCCTTAGCAAAATATACTGCAGTATCCTGTAAACCTCCTAGACGCAGAGTTTTTGTGCCCTACAGGTTTAATTTGTGCCATAAGGACCAAAATTATTTTAACCCTAATGAATTGAAGAACTGGAAAATACTTTTATTAAGCGTTATTCACAGAACTGTCATGCAAGTTGCAGTATGTCCACATGTGCTTCCTACAAAAAAGTGTTTTGCACACCAAAAGTGATTTACTTATTACTTGCATGTATCTCGTACCTCATTGATCATTATAAAGTTAATATTGTGTTGTTCAACCAAGGGCTACCGTGTTTGCTTTCTAAATACTATTTGTGAAAAATACTTGAATCTTGTTTGGATCAAACCACTGTCTTTTTTTGTAAGATGGCAAGGAACCTTATTTACGTATATTAGAGGTGCTGTTTTAAGAAAACCTAGATCATAGTTTATATTGTAGTTAATTTAATAATTTTAAGGAATTAAGCTTTTTGTGGACACTTCTGGAGGTACTGGATTTTTAGAGCAGTTTAGAATTTTAATAATAAAAAGTGACTGAAAATGCTGTTTGGTAAAATGTATGCAAGTGTGGAATTCAATTGATGCTGTTCATGCAAATTGAAATAATGTGATTTTCAATAGATTAAAGTTCACTATTTGCTTTCTGGCTTATTTGTGTGCAAGTGTGTTTTCATTTTCAATTGTTGGACTATAACTTGGTGGTTTTTTATGGGGGGGGGGTTAATTTGCAAAAGCAGAACGCATTCCCAGGACTTGTGGCAATACCTTTATATAAAATGGCTAATTCCAGTGAGGGTACAATACAAATGATACCCTCTGCTTGTGTTTAATCTAGTAAATATTATGATATGAAATATTGTGTATTTTATTTTTTTGTACTTGTTTGTTATAGAATATAACTTTTAATTTACATTTGTAAGTTTCATTATGGGCTGTACCAATGGCCTGGGCAGATGCTGCATTTGCTGTTGGTGGACTTGCTGTCATAAATGTTAAGCAAACACCTTTTAATTTAAAAATTAATTGATTAATTAATTTATATATCTGATACAATTCTATGTTAAATAAAGCTCTTTACATGCCTTACTTTCAGGTATTCTTGCACTTTCATGGTCACTTGACCTGGAGAATGAAATTGTCCACACCACTTCACTTCACTGCCTTCTTTTCTGTCCCTACTAACCAACGGGGACATGAAAGTATAATTGGCTATCAGAAAGTAAGGCAAACAAACAGGTTTCTTTAATCTACTGAAAGTGAAAACATATGTTTCCTCCATAGAAACTATTCCGTGTAGAAATTAAACATGTTACGTATTTTTATTGTAACATGATTTATGTAAAAGGGAGTTTAACTTTAAAACAAAAGCACAATGATGTAAAGGAAGTTTATTGGAAATACACAATATTCTGTGTTGCTACATAATACACTTTAGGTGCAGGTTGATTAACTGTGTGTACAGTAGGTTATAAAAAGTAAATTAATTTAAAAGAAAGGATTAAAAGAAATATTTTGGTACAAAGAAATGCTCTTAACTGTACAGTATGTCACATTGCATTATTTGTATTTTGACATACTAACACCCTAAATTTATGTTCACCATATGAATCCTGAAATACTGTATAAAGCATTTGCATTGTTTTCCTCTTTAACATCAATCATGTTTCCTAGGTACCGTGTATATAAACTGACAAACTATGACCTATTGCTGTCTCACTGGACCTGCTATATTATGCAAGTACAGTCCCAAAGGTATGTTCACACACAACGCAGTGGAAAAGTACACAAGGCAACAAATGCCACATATTGCAGCTAACCTTGACAACAGCAGTGCCTGTTGAAATTTCTCCTGGGGAGAAACAGACACAGGTGCATGAGAAAGAGAGAGGTACACATTTTCCATAACTAACTAATTGCTTAAGTATTATTCTAGCAACCAGAGTAATACCCTGTTTAGGTAGGGAAAGAACCCCGATTTACTAGTGTGTTTTGGTGTTTGCCTTTTGTAAAACTAAATTGTTTTACATACTGTAGTACTTGACTTTTAAAGACTAGTTTAAGCTTTCCCTTGTACGGTAGTGATGCATAAGACAATCCACAGCAATTTCCAAAGGTTGGCTGTTTGCAAAGTGTCTTAAATGGGTGATTTATACATTATTTTTGTTCTGATATTCATCAAGTGCATATTTATCTAATATTCTGGCAAAGGTAAACCAGACCAACACATCCCTCACACTTTTCAGAACATCATACCAAGGCTAGACGACCTCTTTGAAACGATTGGTGTCATTTTTCAGTACTATGAAGGAAGTCTTCCAATACTGTAGAAGGGTTTAAAGCCATAGTGCTAATATAACACCAGTTTCTTAGTCCAATTGAAAAAAAAACACATTTAAATACTTTTGTCTGTGACTGTACATGCACCTACATTTGTTCTGTTACCTCAGCAGTTTTACAAACCTTATACCAACATAGGATAAAATATGTCACGGTCGGCAGTTAAAATCCACATTCTTCAAAGCAAGAAATATAGTGTTAGGGCATTAATGGGGTCAAGTGTAAAATTTAAGCACAGGCTTGTTTTTTCCCTTTCTTTTTATTGATTGGGGTCTGTAATCATTACAACATGGACAGTTTAAATCCAAACGGGCAGGTTTGACTTCTTTGTAAAATGTAAAGCCATTTTTGATTTGCTACTGCTGGGGAAATTCTCCTGAAGAAAATTGCTAACACATGCTTTGTCCTTTGAGACAGTATTTATAATAGAAGTAATACAACATAATTTATACAAACAAGCTGCAACTTAACTAACTCCAGGATCAAAGTGGCTGTAATATTGGATGGAGGCTTCAAGGGCTAAGTGGGTGTCATTTCAAAAGGGATGATAACTAATGCTTTAACCAATTTCTTTAGTCTTATTGCCATTATCACCACTTCCCTTACCATTATGCTGAAAACTTGTGGTTCTTTTCTTTTTTTATTTAAAAGAATAGCTTCAAATTGGTTCAAATTACTTTTTCTGTTTTACTGTTCCATTACCTTTTATGTTTTTTCCAATCATTAAGCCTGTGTTAAGGTGCTTTGACTGAGTTCAGGAGCTGCTCTTCGGTTCCAGGTGTCTGTCATAAACCTGTCATGTATGCTAGATCAGCCAAAGTGAAGTGTCTTTATACTGGTAAGCACCAGCACCTTCTAATACACAGCAGAGTACTGTCAGCAAAACAAAAGGGAACTTGATCCAAACAAAACTGTAATGGTAAAAAAAGTGTTTGAAAATGTGCATCAAAAACATGCCTAAACCATTTAAATTAATTTGCCCAATGCACCACCTTTCCCCTGCTGAATTGGCCTTTGGATATATTGTGGGTGGCCTAAAATGTTGTATTGTCAGGTTTCATTGGTGAATGTAGTTTTTTTTTTTAACATCACAGTAAGAAAGCTGCATTCAGACTATACCCACCATTTACACCAAATGCTTCAGGTATTTACTGCAACTGCTGCATCAAGAAAAAAAAATTTCTGTAGAACAGCATTCTCTGACTCATTCTCTGAATATTTTGCGTTTAAACAGGTCAAAGCTTTAATGGTATTTTCTTGCCAACGCCAAGTAGTAAATCCCATTTAACGAGAAATAAATGACTTTATCCCTGGTTTTATTAAGGAAGGACCACAGATTTACCCTTTATTACTTTCTATGGAATAGACACCACTTAAACAGGAAGATTGATATGATATTGATATTTAAAAAAAAAAACATAATTGTGTATAGAAAGTTCTACGAAAATGAGTGGTGGCTATCCATTTGTTCACTATAATGTTTAATAACAATATATAACTATACAGAAATAATGCCTTAAACCCTTTACGTTAATTAAGGATATGCATAATTTAAAATACATTGGTATAAAAGTCAGCATCTTGGTACCTTTATTGTAGTTTAAATGATCAGATCATTGTAGTGAGTTTGAACTACAACACATGAAGTGTTTATGTACCAGGAAGCTTCAGCAAACTTTCATCAATAGTGTTGTATTTCAAATATATACATATTCAACAGGTAGAACCAAAAGATTTTTAATAGAACAAAATGGGCCAGTGCTGATAAAAGGTATTGTATATCATTACTAAAAAAGGGTGTCTGTTTTTGTTCAGGAGATGCAAGTACAGCTTGAGCAGTCAAATCAAATATCTTATACAATAAGACGTCCTACACACCACTTTAAAATTACAGAACGCATTTTAAAACCTTGGTTTGCACTCCGATAATAGATAATAATAATAATAATAATAATAATAATAATAATAATAATAATAATAATAATAATAAAATGACTGTGGCATAAGCCAGATATCCAATAAATTATATTTATTGGGATGGAAATATGTACCCTCTGGTGTGAAATGGAAAAGTGATAAATTAGTCTAGAAAACTGTAGACTTAACAGTATGGGAAAGAAAACAAAAAACTGGTAATCCTATGTTGCCAAGTTCAAGGATATATATTTTTCCCCAAACAGAATCATTGTAAGAATCATCTGACAGCATACAATGGGAGTTTGTGTTTAACGCCAGACAAAGGAATGTTATATATTTTATAAAAGTCAGATAATAAATTAATCTGTATTTATACAACACCCCTTTCATTGGGTATTTAACTGAACCACCTTTTGTTGCCAGGTGATTCTTACATTAGTCTAGCAGTGGGAAAGTGAATTCATAAATAAATCATTCTATTTGGCAAGGCATTTGCATTTTCTTGCACATAATGTTAAGCCAATCTCAGATAAAACCATATTTGGAAGTAAAAAAAGGCAATTTGTACATACAAAAGGTGAACCCAGACAGCACAACTACTGATGTTTCACAATGAACAATCTCAAAACTGGTCCATTCTGTTTGCTGAAGATTTCCACCCCTCACAATTTACCTGAGGGAATTAGAGGCAGTAATCACTGAGGAATACCTCCAATAACCTTACAGCCTTGTCACGTTGTATGAAGACGATTTCGGGCTTCACTGATTGGTAAACCAGAAGACCAAGTGACTACTATAGAAACGCTGCTCTGATCACTTATGATAATGTAAATGTACTGATGTTCATATTTGAATAGATGTTCTAAAAGCAAAAAAAAAAAAAAAAAAACAGTAACCAAACACTGAATCACTACAAAAAAAAAAAAAAAAGAATTCCCAGGCCCCACTTCTAAAGTCTGAAAACTACTGAGCTATAAAATAAAAAAAGATATTTAAAAATAAATCAGAGTCCCCATTGTACTTAATGATTTTTAACAGTGAAATTGTGTAATGTGGAATACATATTGCAATAAGCAGCTATTTAGAGCTATTGTTTGTTCAAATCCATGTTCACCATTTCACCTCAGTGTTACAGTAGCAGGCACCCATTAAAATAACACAAACTCACTTCAAATTACAATTTCTTAGATGTTTTACTTTCGCCTTATTTCACTGTATTTTAGTTTTGTATTTATTTCACATTTTTACATTGATTTTCACTTTCAGTATTTAATGAACATTTTAATGCATCAAGCACATATATACATGATTAAACGTTTTAAAAAGATCAGTACTTTTTCTTTTTTTTAATGTTTTAGTTTACATGCTAAAATATAATACAGGTAAGGGACACCTACAATGGACGAGTTTGCTCAGAAACTGTAGGAATTTAATACTTTGACAAACAAAAAAAAACATATCCATTCATGCATGACATTCTTCCTTGGGGGTGGTACTGTTCTTTTGACAGCAAAAGGTTATAATTATGTAACCGTTGCTCGAAGGGTTTACTGCACGCTGGAAAGTGGGATAGGTCGGGTGTCTTCCGCGTAAAATAATTCTGAACCGACTCAACTTGGCAAAGCAAACTAAAAACTTAACTCAAAGTCCCCAATTCACTTAGTGCAGTGGAGTCTCAACGGTAAACTGGAAATTAATATTGAGCTGCAGGAAGCAAGTCAATAACCCTCATATATCTCTGTGCTCCTAGGGTAAAACTACTTCCCTTGGTACACACACGTTAATTATTATTATTATTATTATTATTATTATTATTATTATTATTATTATTATTATTATTGAAATAGCAGCATCTCCGATTTACTGTTTTTAGAATCCTTGCATTTATTCCCTTGTTTTCCTGATTTTCGGTTTCAACAGGTTCGAAATGTCGGCAAAACAACAAGGTCTATTGAGAGAAGCGTCTCACCAAATTGTGGCTGGGGGTTCCGCTGGTAAGCCAACACTTTAATAACAATTTTGAGTTCTTGTTTGTAATGTCTATTGCAAAATCATGTGACACGTGTACGTCTTGTGTAGTCGTTTTCTATTACGTTGGACTTCGGTCAAATAGCAGACAACATAGTTTGTCTAAAAAGCAACGACAACCCCAACCAAAAAGCTGTTTTGCATGTAACAATAACTTAAATGCAGTTTGACGGCAACCCGGATGAATCATGTTACGAAATGGAGCCTTCGTAGCACTAGTAGCTTTCATGTTTGGTTCCGCTAAATTTTAGTTCCTTGGTTGTGGTTACATTATTACAGTATTTTGACAGAGGGGAGGTACTAGTGTAAGTAATGTTTTGTGTGTTCATGGAAGTGTGCAATACTGTTTTGTGGAACCCTTTACACAGTATAGAGAGGAGGACTCGTAAAAGACAAGTATGTACATTTTGTTGAAAATTATAGGCCCTACTTTACTAGAAATAGTCCCCACGACATGGTATATGTTTTCTGATTAACTAACTGCACAAATACAAGATATGAAGATAATTACATTACTCACGTTAGCGGAGAGTATCAAAAAAACAGAAGTTAATCATCACAGGTAGATCATCTGCTAAATCAGACTAAACAAGATCCCGATCAGTATTTTTTTTGTTAAGTATATGAAAAACTACAAAGTGATATGTAATTTAATATATTAAAATAACATTATTTAACAAGTTTCATTCGACTTTATGAAGCAAAATGTGTTAATTCTACAGGGCGATGCAAAACCGTAGCTGTAGGCTAGTTTCCATTTTCAGTCTAACTTGTTCCGATCAGTTAAACCAATTACCGGGCTCATCTGTTCTGTATGCTGCAATCAAATTAGTACAGATATGCAGGATTTTCTAGTTCACATTTTAGACCACTTGATGTGGATTAAATCACTGGTAAACTGCAATTGACCCAAAGCTTCTGCTTTGCTTGTGTTTACTAATGATTAAGAGACATACTTGCTTGACCACAGAATACACATAAAACACAACTGCAGGCAATTGATGATTTAAAAGAAAAAAAGTTCAGGCAATTCTCTCATGACATGCTAACAATAGAATAGGAGCTTTAGACTTTTTTGCACCTGACAGCCTGTGATACATTTGAACCTTGTCTCTTTTGCCTACAGATCTGTATATATTCCATTGTAAGCTCTGTTGGAAATTGATAGTAATGTTTTTCAATTGGCTGTACTGGTTCAAGAAAAAACTCATCCAATTGCTGTTGATTTTTATATACCAGCTACGTATCCAGTTGGGCTGTTAATAGATTAGTTTAAACTGTTAAACATTTTCAAAAATGTTGAGGCCAGGTCATAGTAGTAAGAATACATTATTGGCATATTTATTTGATATTCAATATTTCTTCTGTATATAATTAAATGCTGTACACCTGCAGTCAAATGCATATGTTGCATTTTATCCATAGCTATTAAACAAAACTTAATGATAGCTCCCTTATAAGTCCAGCACAGTAAGTATGCACAGCAATTGTACAGTTTTCTCATCTTTTCCCATGGCTATGTCCCATGCCTTCAGAGATGAATCCTACAGCCAGCCAAGCATGTTCTTCAACAGCTAAACTAGTTGAAGAGTCATTACATCAGTTGTTCTATAACATATTGCAGACTTTAATTATCATAGGGGCGTACAGTTCTGATCTATGGTACACATTTCCACACTCAGGCTGTGTTTCAAAGCATGACCTAAGTCCCAGTTAAGGACTTTCACTGTTGATGTATTTTGATAGTGTGTTGGGTTAACTGGGGTAAGTGTGTTGGGAAATTCTGAAATGTGATTCCAAACTGAGATAACTGATTGTATCATGTTTTAGTTTAACCCCTTTAATGCTGGAATTGGTAATATTCCTGATATGCATATTTGGTGTTAGTTTACCTATACTTTTCAAAGATAGTTATTATATATTTTTTTCATGATGCAGGAATTTTCTTAGATATTGCCACAGTTCCGCCCTTCAGTTTTGAAGATGTGATAGAGCTGTTGCAGGCGTGCAGAATGCATTTCACACTTTTTACTGCTTCCCAGTCCTTTTCCCATATTCAAAAGGAACACAAAGCACAAGTTAAAGAAGCAGACGCAAAACATCATTTAAATGAGTCATAATATTTTTTTTGTAAGGGGCAGCAAGCAACAAGCTTACCTTTTGAGATGAATTGCTTTATTACGGGTTATATTCTTTGTCGACCCAATGAAATTCCATCTGAATGTAAATACTGTTGGAGACCAGCGAATGTTAGTATGAAGCCCACAGTATTAGTTTGGTCTGTTCATGGTGTGGTATAAGCTTCAAACAAAGTTGCCATTTGGACATTGCGTCTTTTAAAGTAAAACTTAATTGACAAAATGTATGTCATTGAAGGCGTTGGTGAAACATTTGTTTAAGTTTTGTGTTTGACATTGATTCGCTGTATGGATTTGTCATACAGTGGGCACCTTCCATTTGTACTGTTAGTAATACAATGTGTTACTTATAATATTAAAATATTGCTTTCTTCTAACTATATGAATATGTTGGAGTTCACAATCGTAGACGTGCACGGAAGGCAACATTGTAACAAATCCATAAAACATTCAACAATGTACACCTGACTGCTGTTGTAAATACAATAAAACTGTTAAGTGAAAATTTCTTGCAGCCTAAATCGCTGCTTTACATAGTAGTCCCTTAAATCGTTTAATCTGCAAAGTAGAGAAAATGGTGTACAATATTGGAACAGATGGCACTTCAAATCCAATGCAAAGTGTACCCAGACTCATAATGTGTCCAATGTCTCCAGAGATGTTATTCACTTGCAGGAGCCGATTAGTCTTGAGACCTTACAGTATCAACCAGCTGAGGGCTGGGCTGCACAGAATGCTATACAGCTGCCAGTAGTGTGTTGCTGTAAAGTGCTCCTGAATGGGGAATCTCATACAGACACACTTGATGACATTGTGTGTGAACGTGTGACAGTAACTGATGATAAAGGGCGGTCAGACTCCATATTGATCCAAGGGAGTGTACATTTATATATTGGCATGGCATTGGCATGAATTTCACTTCCACTTCTTGGCTAAACTAGTTTAGCAATATAAAGAGACTATTTAGCCTAGCGGTAACGAGGACCAAGAGACAGACTGGCATAGTTGGTAGTATGGAGAGGCAGTGAGTGATAGCAGAGATGAAACTGGACTTGGTCTATACTGTAGTTACAGATGTGAGACTGTGGGTAGAGTGTTGGAGGCAGAGGAACGATCAAATAGATTAATAATAAATTGTCCTCTTTGAATCTCTGTCCATCTAAGTGTAGCAGAACCATAACGTTTTTGATTGTTTTTCATTGAGTTTACAGACAGAAATGTGCAGTATGCTAAATGCGTTTTTTTGACACATGAACATTATTTAGGCTTTTGAGAGTCTAGACAGCAAAATATGTGGCATATATTGGTTATACAGAGTTACATTTGTGGGCTGTTATGGTTAAAAGAAAAAAAAAAAACCTCTGCAAGATAATGGAGAATGGAGGCATCTTCATCAATGACCTGGTTATCATATGGAGAATGCTATAATTGGATCCTTGATCTGCATGACGATTGGATTAAGCCACTTATTGGTCCCCAGCCTTATCTGCCTGAAAAATCAGGGCCAATTAGTACCACGGAAGGGCTATATTCACAAACCATTTAACCCAGCGCCGAGGATGCAAATTTCTTTGTAAAGGAAAAACAAACTGCTAATGTTACTGACAAAGCCTTAGGAATTAAAAAAAGGAAACTCTGTGCCGTTAATCAGTTTTCCTGTGTTTCTTGGTAAATATCGGGGTGATACTGGTGGATGGATTGACTAGCAGCTTGCCTGCTTCTAGTAAATCTGAAGTTAACCTGTATCAATAGTATGTTAAATAGACAGCCTTGTATTTTGCTCAAATTATTTTTCTTGTTACAAAAGAATGTAAAATGCTACTAAACAGAGGGAGTAGGTGGGACACGTTGTCACATGCTCTGAATGAAATATAAAGCTGAAAACTTTAAAAACAGCTACATTGTCTGCAATACTGGAGAAACAGAACCCAAACCCCTCAGAATTATTGCAAATACCTCAGAATATTCATTTAAAAAAAACCACTGAATATGTAAAAGTTATTTGCTGCTAAATCTCTCTGTACTTGTTATACTGTATAAGTAACCCTGTCTGACCGACTCAACCATCTGAAAACAAAATGAAACCCAGTACAAGAATTTAAATATTCAGGATTTACTATAAGCTTGGCAAATGGGATAGTGAAGAGGTCCATCTATGTTTGTATGTAAGCTGCCACTTGTCCAGTTAACTGTATCAGTTGACATTTCTTATGGTATTCTCTACATGTAGATCATGGTTACATACTTAATCATGAGACCCTGTCATGTTTATAGCTGTACAAAGGAATACGGTATGTCAATTACAAACATACTTGTACTAACCAATACTTCTTTTTTCATTTTTTTTTTTTTCAACAAACTTTTTTATTTGCAAGATGCAAATTGTTACACTGTTGTACAGTGAGAAAGGTCAGTATTTTATACAGAGGTTACCAATAAGTTACAGTACAGGGGCGCATACACTAAAGTGATGCTGGACAAGGTTTTAGATACAGACACCAAATCATTACATGAAGGCAACATTTCTTTCTAAAGATTCATAATGTTAAACTGCCAATACCAGAATTGCTTGTTTATAATTATTGTTTCTCAACATATTTTTTGTTATATATGTTATATATATATATATACATAAAAAATCCTAAATTCTCAGCCAAGTCTCAAATTAATCAGGCAAAAGAAGGACTGGAATGGGGCCCACGTTTTTGCATGCCAGAACCCGCTGTTTCTTCTTGTGATTATTACTTTGTTAATGCATTCTGCTGTTATTTTATGTTGCATTACCCCTTTTGGCAACTAAGCCACAAGTCCTAGACTTCCAGTTGCCCCTAAGACATTAGGGCATGCATGGTTTATTGTTGCGTCATATTTAGTGTTGAGTCTAGTTTTTAAGACTTTTTAAGAGTGTGGATACACGCAAAATCAGAAGCTAACTATTAGAATACAGTTGTGATCAGTTTTGTTGTGCCCGGAGAAACACATCAGTCATTTGGTTAATGGGATATTACAGAAGTAATATTGGAACACTTCGTGCACCTGTCTGACACTGGCAGTACCATCCAAATACTGCCTGGTCTGCTTCCAACGTATCCAGAGAATTATTGGTTTCTTGGAAATCAGGCAGATGCAAGAGGTTGTACATCTAAATATAATATTATCCCTTGTTGGGATCCACATATAGTACGGTTATTGTGACAAAACAAAGGCCTAGTGCCTTGGTAATGGTTTCTTTTATAAGACAAAACATTCCATTCTTTACTATTGAAGCTTAGAGCATTGAATGCAGTGTCTTTAGAAAAGGGATTGCATTATAAAAAAAAAAAATTCAAAATGTATGATTCAGATTTAAGGGGAGGCAGTTAGTTCTCATCGTGTTGGTACCTGTGTGACAGACGCCAGTGGTTATGTAGAAATTTGGAAAACAAACCTAGAGCAACAGGCCCAGTTTCTCAGAATGTTATTTTTGGCTGCACATTTCACTTTTACAAGCTAACTCTGGAATCATGATGTGGAAATTCTTGGTTTAGGTCTAGAGTGGGCAACCTGGTGCCAAGTCTTTTGTCCTAAAACAATAACGTAATTGATCCATTATTTTAAGGTAACTTTTTAGGCCTTGGTACAAATAGTCCCAGACATACAGCGACAACCAACACGAGCATCAATTAGATAGATGTAGATTTGGCTGCTCCTCTGGAAACCGTCCTTTTCTCATTACAGTTTTATCTACAGTGAGCAATACTTAGTATTAACTCACACAATCATACCCAATTCAATTCTGTTTATATATTTTATAATCTATTTCTTATGCTAATTGTTTCTTTTCTATTTCTTTGAGTGTTCTTCTAGGCTGCATATTGGCCTTCGCCGGGTGGGGTGGTTCATTATCTTTGACCTATACTGTACAGCAGGGGGATGTCCCACCTCCAAACCTCAGTCCTAACAGCTGTAGTTGGAGCCTAAATGTATTGGAATGTTTCATTAGGCACTGCTTTTGGGAAGAATCCAGCCTTCCCATTAACAAGCTGAATTCTGAAATAGCTGCAAATAATATGCCAGTGATCCTGATACAATGGTCACTGGTGAAACGTTATGTCTCTCTGCTGAGGGTTCGACTTCCAAATGTCTGCTGACCATTTCTCTAAAACAACATTTGCTTGCTAGCGTCTCTGTGGACCATTTTATTCAGATGGTGAAGAGCCTTTGGACCTTTGATTAATGTGAACATGTGGATACAAATTTCATTTCAGCATTAAAGACATTGAAAGTGTTTGTCATTACATTTATTTAATTCCTTTTAATATTACTATATTAAGTTGGCAAGTCTGTAAAGGATTGGTTGTTCCAAATTGGAAGCAGAAAAATATTGGTTTGGCGTGTCTAAACAAGATTTTGAAATGATAGTTTTCATGTCAAGCTAGCAAGCAAACCTCTCAACCTTTTTAACACTTGTTTATGAAACAAAAACACAACAAGCCATTCAAAAACACACTAAAACATCAACAGTAAAGCCCAATGCTAATGGCATAAAATAGATTATTATTGCCATAACTAATGCTAGCTACCATACCTAGCACAGCTCTAAAGCTGATATGCGGATGGCATACTTCTTCATGAATTCTTTGTGGAAAGCATATTTCACATAGTTTTGCTTTGTAAAGTGTGTATGCATGATTAAACTGAGCAGGCCATGGATAAAATACAATGACATCTTGTATTACAAAGCATGGAATGCACATAGAAATTATGTTTTTATTTTGTATTTCATTATTTGGCATATATGGGGGTGTCTGTCTGTTCATTTGTCCATTTGTATGTCACACAATACATTGCTGCATCTATCAAGAAAACCACTTATTAAATGCTTGGTATTAACACTATTTAGTTATATTGAAAGTATCAGATTCTGGAAATACTGTATATTGAGGTTCACCCATCCATCTTTATGCCACACTTACATTTTTGCACATGTCTGAAGATTTGCTTATCAGATTATGATTACACATTTGATTGTTAATTCTTATGCTAGACTTTTCTATACGCTGTTGATATGTCCCGGCCATCAATGTATGCCTCATACCGATAGCTCTAATTCTGAATTTGCAGCCATGACTGTGGATGTATGTTACTGACATACTTGTTTGTTTAGTTTTTTTTTTTTTTTTTTTATGTCAGTTAATGTCTGCTCCAGCCACATGGTGGCACTGTTGAACTGTAATAAACCGGTTTCTATTTTACAAAAAATGATGAGCATGTATTTATTGCTAAAATAAATTAACAGGGTTAATTAACGTTTTCTCTTTGAGGTAATTTCAAGAGGTACACAATCCAGAAAGTTCTCACAGATATATTTGAATAAGATGCTTAATTGTATCACCTTTTATCCCTGGTCCTCTCATTGTTGATGGGTTTGGGAAGTAGAGTTTTCAGATACAATACAATGTTTACTCCTTTGGTCTACCATAGTGAGGCTGAAACATGTTCCCGTTCCCTGATGAACAAGCTGAATCTGTTTGCCCCTTATGACATTGTGTAAAAATGTTGGAAAGGTGACATTAGATAAAAATAAAAGATACAATTATAAATGATTTGATCTAAGGAGAAAAACTCATCAAAAGCGGATACAGATATAATGAACGAGGACAAAAAAAAGTTTTGTTGAAATGGTGAAGGTACAGAAAGGGGACACAGCGAAAAGTTTATCTTTTTATAAAGTTAATGTTTTGTCTCAGGAACTAGAGTGGCTAAGTAATGTTTTTTAAGCTGCTTATTTAATGGGTTAAATGTTTAGAATTCTTATTCAGCTTCAACCACTCTACAAAGTTATTAATGCAGTTGCTGCTAATATATTCAGTATAAAAATAATAACACTTATAGCTGTACTAAAAATAAAATAAAACAAAGCTGTGTGGCCAACCAATGAAACAGATTTTCCAAGGCATTGGAGGACATGAAAGTGCTGGGAAGTTTGACATAATGATCTTTGAAACCGCACAGTAATAGTTCCATTTCAACTCTTCAGAAAAGCTCCCCTAATTGTCACTTTTTCTGTCTTGTATGCTCTTGCTAGTAGAAGCGTCAATAACTATGATTAAAGGAACCTCAGCTTGGCACTGTAGATAATTGATTTGTAATGTATTAGTAACAGCAGTATGAAAGAGAAGTTGGATCTGATGCCAGAGACAACAATTGATGTCTCAGAAGGTGCTTTGTTAAAATTTAGGCAAAAACATTGGAAATAAGAGTAGAAATATGTTGTAGCCTGTAATGGCAAACTGGCTCATAATCTAAGGTAGATTCAAATGTGGAGGGTCTTAAGGTGGATCTACACTAGCAGCGAGTGACGAGATGCAAGCAAAATTTGTATCTACACCAAAAGCAATATTTTAGCAGAAACCTAAATTGATCAGAGTGGTTATATGACGGTCGGATATGTTACGTCCAACTGTACTAGTAATTGAACCATTTAACACTAGTACCGCCGCGGTTATAATCATACCTAAAACTGCCACCAGCAGTCATTATGACGGTTACATTTTAAACAACATCAATATTAAAATGAAAAATAAACATCATATACAACTCAATAGTTTTATTCAAGCACGACTTATCAACATCCGAAACACTGTATTTAAATGAACAATTAAACATAAAAAGGGTTGGTTCAGCACGGAATCCAGCCTGCTGCTTTGCAGTTTTCTGATTGAAATGTTTCTGCCGAAGCGCTGTGGCGAACTTCAAGATGAAATCTCTTACTGATATTGTCCCTGGTGCATTCCTTGTACAAAACCAAGGAATTGATGGTTGCCAGATCCAGTAGAGATAACAACAGGCTTGTATATGTGTATATATATATAAATAGAATATTGTAGGTTATATTCAAAATAAAATCATGTATTGTAAAAGGTGGTCATCTTTAGTGGTTCTAGGTGGGCGGGATTATAACTTCCTTATTTTTGTGATCCTGCCTTTCAAACACCGTCAGGGTATTTAATACATATATTTAAGAAAAGTCATAAACGGACAACCATAACTTTCAGTCATGACACGCAGAGTAATTTCAATTTGAAAACCTCAAACCATCTGGCGGTTCTAGTGTTGTTATTATTATTATTATTATTATTATTATTATTATTATTATTATTATTATTAAGTACATTTTTTAGAAAGCTTACTTTCCGCCTTGCTTGTTACCAGTTTTGTAAGGTTACAGCTGGTTTCATAGACCATGATTAATTTTGGACTACCTTGCCTTAGGTAACATAAATAATCAGCGCCTGTGAAACCACAAAAAAATGTTATTTGCCTTTATAAGTCAGACCCAATATTTACTGTTTTAAGTGTCAGGGCACTGAATATTTGTTAAAATAATTTTTAATAAGGTACAAGATGCATACATACAGTAATACTGGGGTAGGCAACCCTGGTCCTGGAGTGCCACAGACACTTCTGGTTTTTGTTTTACCCAAGCCCTAATTGATTCAATGATTGACTTAATTGGTCAGAATTACCATGTGTTCCAGGTATTTAGCAATTGAAAGAGATAATCCTACAAAACCTGCAGGATTGTGGCACGCCAGGACCTGGTTTGAAATCCAAACAAACACACCAATTAGTAGAATGTGTTTACTGTCCCTTTTTGAAATTCCCACACTAGAAACTAAAGAATCATTCAACAAACCTTGTGAAAACAAAAACGCAGCAAACAAACCTTGTGAAAACATACCTACAACAGGTAGGAGAGACGAGACAACGATTCTTTTGTGATGTTTTACTGTGTTTCAAAATTAAAAACCTACTGATTTTAACAAATGTTGTGGAATCCATATATTATAAAAATGAACACGTGTCTGAAGTGAATTACTTTAGATTATAATTGCATCTCAGGGGTCAGATGAATTAATCTTAAATCATCCGTGGCTTATTATTTCACCAGAACCCTTCGATTTAATTACAACCGTGTAATTCACTGCAGCCCATCCACTGTTCTGTATGTAGAAATTAAGTTTGATTCAAACACTGGAGTCTATTATAATGACCTAAACAGTGGTTGATAATAATACAGCCCATGTAAAACATTTGCTTTATTGTGGAATTCTTTCCACTGTATTTTAATTGTTCTGATGTTAATAAAGGGGTGGAAAAACACACTCCTAGGAGGACATGAGAGGGATTGATACAGTTTGGCATTGATAAGATCATTAAATACACTGAGTCATTAAACGTATTGGTCCAACATTCAAATATTTGCCACACCACTAATTGGGTATTAATTGTGTTCAGGTTAAAACAGAGAAATTAGTCGTGAACCAATACGTGCTTTTTATAATTTGCTTTCCTCCTCTCAACGCAGTGATGAACTGTATTCAAAAGCTTCCATATGTCCTACATGCTGTATATCTTTACTTACTCAAAAGTATAAATAATTGTTTAAACTTAAATAAACATATGTAAATTGCGTTAAAACAAAAGTAAAATGTTGAAGTTTTATGAGGATTATTCACTGACTTGGATGTCCCCGGTAAATAAGTGTTTCCTTTCAAATGCCTGATAGGCTGTCACAATCAGGACTGAATTAGCTCTTAATATTTATTTCCAGAAACAATTGTACATGTTTAGTAGGCTTTGATTTAACTCCCAGTGGACATGTTGTAGACAGATGTTTAGATGACCTCATATTTGAAGTAATGTTGTTTTTGGAAGCGCGCTGTAGCGTTCCTTTAAATCTTTCCTTATAAGCTAGACTTAGTGTCTCGCGCTGGCCAGCACACAGTCATAGCTGAGCATTCAGTATTCTACTGTTTTTGAAAAAAGGTATTGAAAATTAAGCCATAAAACAAAAAAGGGTAATTAAAGGGTAAATATTTCTAAATACCATGTGTGTATTTTTGTCTATATAATGAAAATGCATCATATATATAAAAGGAAGGAACAACATGCAAGCTCCTAAATGAATTGTCTGAGATGTTTAATTCTGTTTTGGGGCGTGTTTTACTGAAATTACATCTTTTTTAAAATATTTTTGTTTAGGCTAACACCTTGATAGCGACTGATAAAGATGTTTTATATTATATATAACCATTTGCAAACAAAACACACTGACCCCTGGATTTGGTTGTATCAAGGCTGCTGTAAAGTTTTGGCAATGCAGGCTTTAGTCTTCATTAAAACGTTTTTTTCCAGCATTTTTTTTAAGAATTGAAAATGTGGATAGGGCAAGAAAGTTGAGTCCTTAAGTGAAGGCTAACACAGTTTACATTTTCTTACATCTTGATAACGGAGTGAGTGAACACGGGAAAAGGACATGAAAAAAAGAAGTTAAGAAGGCCGGGTCCCCTTTGACTCACAGGGAAGCACCTTTGCAGAGGAAGAGGCTGGCCTGGCCGGGCCTCTGAGGTTGGGAAGTGAGCTTCACTACTGCTGAGAGTCTGAAGATTACATTCTAATTACCTAGTTAGAATGTAAAAAATAAGTTTTAAAATGTACTCAAATTCATTTTTCTTCAGAAATGTCTCTTAGTGTAATTTAGTGGTCTCCTACCTAAAAATCTGACATAATTTGAATTTTTTTGTTTAATTATTATTTGTGTTTGTGTCATGCACAAAAATTAGATGGGCTAAGTTTTGTTTGGACTGAATTACATTTTTCTTTATTTGATTTTCTGAAGCAAACAGTATTATTAATCATTAATTGATTGTGTTCATTCTTTGATAAATGCAAAATCCTAAAAGTGATATTCTATTTGAGTGTGTGTGTTTTGTGGGACAGTGAGGGGGCAAGTAGATTTTTAAGAAGGACAAGTAGGGTTTTCTAGCATTTTGTCCCTTGGACAAGAAGTTTTTATTTATTTATTTTTTTTTTTTTAATTGCACACCCCTGTCCTAGCATAATAATAATTTAGACTACCTGCAGTAGGAATCGTACTGTATTTGTTTGAACATGTATAATAGTACTTAAAAAATACAAAGAAAGATCATTGAATGCATTAACTGATCGATCACTTTAGTAACTAATGGCGTATATTTTTAAAGTTCATTAACATTTAGCTTCCCCAAGCTGGGGGTAGGCTGGGAACAAAATGCATTGCCTGCTTTTTATTTAAGAAAAGATCATTTATCAACCATGTTTAGTTGCTGTAAGCAATAACGATAATTATCCTGTTACCGTAAGAGCAGAATTACTGGATAATTATGATTGTTCAACATGGGAGGGTATTCGACAGAGCATAGCAATCTTTCATTTTCAAGGGGTAATTATTAAAATTAGTCAATTGTAGCATTAACCAAAAAATCTTTTTTTTTGAGTGGCACAGTGGATCAACTTATTGGCCTTGATGAACAGATTTCTGTTATTTTTAGAGTTTGGGACGAATCCAGCATGGGATGTGGTGATTGAAAATCCTCTCTGGTTACAGTAAATCACATGAAAAGAGATATTTTTCAAAACATCTGTACATTATGTCTGTTCCTGGGTGTGGCTAAGGTTAATCCAAACCTGAACATACAATTGAGCTGATCAAGAACCACTTGTTTTCGGTTTCATCATGATGCTAGCTGGAATGTTTGTGGGAAGCATGACAGTCCAAACTGTGTAGCATTACTTGAGAATACTATCATTTTAAATTCTGCAAACTGTTCTTTTAAACAGTAAAACACTCAATCCCTTTTAATGTAACTTCACTGATGGTAAGGGGCAATCCAGTCCCTGACGGTTCAAACTCAACAGATCCCAAACAGCGGCAACGTATTTTACATAAAACGTTTTACTACTGTGACGCAAAAGCACATTAAAGACATTATAAACTTTCACTCCAAAACCAGTTATTAACTTAATTAGGTGATTGTGCCAGATTGTTTGTGGCATATAATCAAGCTTCCAGAAATTATGGCTTTTGATCATAGAATTTCATGGAGCAACGGCAGTACAACTGTACAAAACAACAATGTTAATGTCTAGAGCACCATTATCACCCAAACACATACAATTGCTGTTACTCAAGATATCTTAACTGTAAAGTTAGGTAACGTTTCAGGCAGGAAACTCTAAATACACCTGGAAATATGAAATATGACTAAGGAGTAAACTGTCACAATTCTCTTCAATCAGTGGCAGCTACCAATATTAATCAAGCCAGGTGTATTCAATCCTACCTCTCTTTACATTCAGTGCCTGCTTTCAGTTTACCTCCTTCTCCCCAAACTCCACTTCATTTTGGAAGTTGGAAGTCAAACTGCATGCCGGCCCATCTCTCAGCACCGGCTGAGAGATGTGGTGAAAAGTTTCAACGCTCTGGAAGGTGAGGCTGAGCGCCAGAACCAAGCAAGACAAATACAAGAAAGCAAGAGATTAATAGAATTACTGTACCTTTAGAAAGCTGAAACAATATTTCTTTTCTCCGACCTCCAAAGGCAGTTTGTGTTTCTGTGTGCACCCCATATCTGTCTCAGGTTATTTACGGTGCAAAAAAAAAAAAAAATTGTCACATTACTTTAGCATGGCCTGAGAAAGCACGGTAAGAACTGTTTTTGGAATGCTGTTCAGTAAATTGCCAAATACTGTATTACAGTGCTATGTTTTGCATAATTTTCACAGATTTTCTTTCTATACTGTACGTGCAGTATAGCACTTTGATGTTTTAGACACACATGCCGCGATCTAAATGTAGTATAACGACTCCCTCTGAGATGTGATATTTTCACATATCTGATTGACCCCTGGAACCAATTACATTGGTTATGACAGGTTCTACTGTACTAGTTTTACAGATCGCTCCAGTCTGTTCAACCATGTGACCCACCATGGGCAACTGGGCAGAACAGAGCACCAAGGCCAACAGAGGATAGAGGCATTTTCAAGATGTTTTAAGAACCTCATGATGCTCCCGAAAAAGCACACTACACATGGCAGTAATAAAATAGGGTGGTTGTGGAAATCCGCGTCTGAAACAGCAAAACAAGCCATGTTTAATTGAGCACTTAGACTAAGTGGGCCAGGGCAAAATGAGAATGTTTGTGTCAGTAAATAACATTTAATATACAGTTAAGATTCTTCACAGCATGCAAAACTTTTGTTTTACCAACTGTTGTGCTCCTTTTCTTTTTTTTACTACATATTTAACTTAGAATGGAACATTCAACCAGGAAAAACCGAGCAATTTAAAAACAACATTTTATATGAGAATGAAAACAAATGACATAAGTATTTAAAACAGCATTTTTGTCTCGCTTGTTTGTAGTGCTCAGCTTTGTCTTCAAGAGCACTTGGAAAATAGACGGGGGGCAGTTCGACTGCCAACCAACTTGGTGAGGTCAAATGAGGAGGAGGGTTTAGCTGGCTTGAACACTATTGGTAACTACCATCGAATCAATGTTAACATGAATGTGGGAGTTGTCCAAAGCCTGCTTACATTTTGGTGATTTTCCAGTCAATCAAATGATAATTATTGCAGGTGTATTTAGAGTTTTATGCCTGAAACCTTGCATAGCTTTACAATCGTAATTCCTAAATTAAATTAACATTATGATTATGACTATGGAGAAAAGGACTGGATGTCAGTGGCACGGTCACAGCATGTGTCAATTGGATACACAGCGAGATGCTGCGAGAAACAAACAAGTTGCACACAGTGATCAAAGTTAGTTACTGTACAAGGTGCATGTTTCAGTGGCACAAAGTGTAGCACGTTGCCAGAGAGTAATGCCGTATTTCCCCTGATGCAAACCACAGCCTTGTATCTGGGAAACAGACATTTTCAATGTTAAGTGTATCAAGATGCATGTTATTACGCAATAGCACTGTAATCATAATTTGATTTACAGCATTGGAGTCTATGCTAGCCATTGATGTAATTTTTAAGAATATTGCATTATAATTACAGTCTTTAAGGCCAAAAGTCTCAGACCATGCGCGTAGCAATATTTCTGGATTTTTTATTTTTTATTAACATGTACGAAATAATGAAATCATCATTGTTTTGCTTATATGTATTTGCATTTTCCCTACTTTTAGGCTTGTCAGGTGATGCTGTGACCTTTCAACTCCATGAGATCACAGCATCACTTGACCATCTAGAATGAGGATATCAAAGAGAGGGCAGCCAGATATCAGTCCACAGCCAGCAATCAATTTAGTTGAAAACTACTGAGAGACAAAAACTTGTAATAGTTTGGATCAACAGTAGTCTGATTGCAAAGGCTGTATCTTCAAATATAAGGGAAAGCAATTAATTTTACAACACCACATACTTTTGCTATTTAATGTAGGTGTAATGCATTTTTCCCAATATCTGATGTACAGTATTTTTATGGGCTATACCAGTGTTGCTGATTTACATTTGATTGAGTCTAGCACTTACAAAGAAGATTATTTCATGTAGGGAAACACCATGTCATCTGGACAGCAGTGGATTTCTTTCAAAGACTTATCCAACTCAAAAGAAATGCTCCAAAGCCCATCTCCAAACTGGAAGAACTTGCATCTGCCATGTAGAATTCTTTACCTCAGTATTTTAAGCAGGTGGTTCAGAATCAATGTAAAGAAATTGTGTATTGCGTTAACCATGTGTTCATGTTTAGACAAGCTACATTATTACCCTTTTCTTGGCTGCCATCATCTGAAAATGTTATAATTTAAAATTAAATTTAAATTATAATAATAAAAAAGTTTTTAAAAAATAGGTTTTTAATAATGAAAAAAATGGTGGTGTGATGTCATAACGTGGCCAGAACGGTCTCCAAATTTGCTGCTTAAAGTGAACAAGCGGAGAGCTGTTCAAAAAGAATGTGCAGGGGACTGCACCAATGTATAAAGACAATGGCATGACTTTCCAACAGACAGGGAGATGTTGTACCATTTTAGTTTTGTTAGGGGGCAGCAAAGATCAGCTTTTTGTTTCTCCTGCCAAAAAAAACTTTTTTGAAGGGAATTTCAGTGTTCTTAAAACAAGTGACCTAACAAGTCCTGATTGTTAACAGCCCTTTTAAAGAAAGTGATTAATAGTATTGTTATTATTGTTGACTTCAGTTTAGACTACAGTGCTGTGGGACTGCTATAACGATCAACATAATTGAATCATTTAGAGAAATGGGTTTAAATTGGATATTCATTGTTGATATTCAGTCTGTATGATCTGATTCTTATACTTGTGCAGAGCTATGTCAAAAGATACTTATGTGGTCAAGTGATGTAATTCAGGGTTGCGATGCCAAAGTGTAATTTTAAACATGTGTAAACGCTGAGTTGGGTATTTAATATTTCCATTAGCCTAAAACCTGTATTTGTCAACACCTGAACTAAGCAATAAACACCAGAACAGGTTTTCATTTTGCAATACAAGTAAATGTCAGAGGCACCTCGAATAAGTAGCTATTACTTCATAGAGTAACCAGCTTCAATGTCAATTATAATACTTTTTTATATTTCCCCCCCATATAAGGTGTTTGCAATTTCACACGATCGGAATCCTGTTCAATCCTGGCACTTGGGATACTGCAGACAAGCTTAAAGACAGGTAAAAGTAGTTTTAATGAAAAGGATAACTTCATATGGAAGCAACAGAACCACTCCTAATGATTGCAAACACCATAAAATAGCAACGGAAATGGAATAAAAAGAAATTGAAATGGATACTCTTTAAGCAGTCTGTAATGTTCAGTCCCTTTTGTTGACTGGTCAGTTTTTATGTTTGTGGCCTCTGGTGTATAGAGAGAACAGTTACCAATGTGCTCTAAATCGTTGTCTGTGGTCTTCCAAAATGAGTGTGTTATAGTAGATTTTTTTTACTACTAAAGCATGTCAAAATAAATCATGGATATTCCATAGGGGGCAGTTTATGACAGACTGCTTTTTCATGAAGGGGACTCTTGTGTGCTATATCCTGACATATAATTTATTTATATCATGTCATCACAAGCCAAACGGAGCACTGCTGCTCTTTCACAAAACGAATAACTATCTATCAACTTTCATTTATAATGCAGTCCTTCTGGGATAGCTTTGTGAGCCATCTTGTTAGCAGAGGTGCCCTATTGACACCAGTGACGGTTACAATAAAACATGATACACATAGCAACTTAAAATGTTAAAAAGACAAGCACCCTGAGGATCAGGATAGGGATCTTTTATCACTAGTGAGTTCATTTCAGAGGATAGAGAATGGCTTGCCTCCAAGATGTTGATAAGGGACTTTACGCATTAATTAAAGCTGATTCTTGGGATGTGGAAGAATTGAGACACATCCTCTTGTGCATGTTGAGTCACTGCAAGACAGACCAGGCCATGAACATACTGTAAACCAAAGTGAGAAAGCCTGAGGTCGCCTTTTGGTTAGCATGCTTTGATGTTTACAAGCTGTTATTTTCATAATGATTATTGTTGTTTGTTGTTATTTTTATTTTTATTATTTTACTAATAATGTAGTATTAATATGCTCAGGCTTTAAGCCTGCCCCGGAGAGGGAAACCTTTTGGTGTTGGAGGTGGACAGTTCCATTCCAAATTGTAAATCTAAAGACTAGGGCATGACCCACATTGAATGTTAATGCAGAAAAATCACGCACAGCTTATTACACTTGCGTTCCCAAAATTAGTATGGGTGAGCTATAAATAGGCATTTTTTGTTTTCCACATTAGAACAAGCGAGTTAATGCTTACATAAAAACTGGCCGTCCCACCAACTAATTCTGAATACTTATCAATGTAACAAATTATCTATATAGATTGTCATGTACCGCAGCCCTCGTTGAGTTCTGTTGAGACCACCCAGAGTGGGCGTAAGGCAGTTGCCTGCTTTTTGATGTGTATCCACGGGGACTGGAGCAGCCCTTCCCCCGGTCAGGGCTGAGTAATGAGCGCACTGACAGAGGCTGTCTTATTGGCACAACATGACAGGCCTTGTGTCCAGATGCTTCCTAGATAAGGGAGCAGATCCCACAGAAAATTACAGTCTGGAGAAATGGGAACGATTCGGGCCATTGGCAGCACTGGCAGTTTTATGCTGTAGGTTTGTGCCTGAATGCCACTAAACCAGCAGAAATCTTCATCTGCTGCCGAGTTTTAAATGGCCTTTTAAACCCAGTAATTCCCTCTGAGTTTCTGGGTTTCACAGAAGATGGCAGCTATAGCCTGTGAAGTCTAACAAAACAGCACAAACTTCTCTGTAGGTGGTTCAGTTGAGTTTGTCATGAAGGCTTTAACCCTTTAGTAGTACGAACGTACCAGTAACTTTAAACTTGAATTACTGAGCCTACAAAACTTCTGATAACAAGATATTTTAACACTAGGTTTCTGTAACACCTTTTATTGGTCTCTTGTGCCCTCTGCTAGATATTGACTGAATTACATACAATAAACCATCACAAAAATGTCAGCAATGTCTGTAAACTGACAAAAATTGCTCAGTGAGAAAGAAATATTAAATTAATGATTTCCATTACATGAGAGTAGAATCGGATGTCAGCGAGTGTGTCAGTGAAGACATAAGTTAAGAATATTTACCATCAACATCAAGTGACAGGCGTCCAGCAAAAAGGCGGCGCCAAGCTCTGTGCATTGCTCCATGCTTCATGGAGTATCATACGCTGAAGCATTAGACACTCTCACTCCCTCCGCCCCCACAACCTGTTTACCCGGATATGATTTATTCGTGTCTCTCTCTCTCTCTCCTCTCTCTCTCGCTCTCTCCCTCTAGTTCAGCCCTTTTTTTTTGTTAGGACGTGTTGTTGTGGTTGTTCCAACCCGTTGTTTATTGTCTACCTGTTATTTTTTAGTCATAACCTTTCCCTATGACAAAATAAAACATTGTATTTATTTGTTTTATTTATTTACAGTAAAAATGATTTGTCTGTATTTCGTCAGTGTTCATTACATACATATAAACCTATACCTTTCAGCTTGTTTGTACGCTGTACTCATAATAATATAACTCACTTCTGTAGGACCAGCAGTGCATTTTAGAACTCACTACTCAAAGGGTTAATTCTTACTTCTGAAGATTGCTTTTTAAAGTTTTCAATGTTGGATTTACAGACTCTTGAAGAAAAAATTCTACATCTTGATACCCAATATCATCTTGTTAGTTAGGTCATGTAATCTGATTGTTGATAACCTATTGAAGTGTAATTGACCTACAACACAGGAAATTATTATGTAGCAGGAATCAACAGCTATTTTAATGTATAGCATCAGGACTCCAGACAATCTTTTTGCCTTAGGAACCAATGGCTCCTCTGGCCAAAAATAGTTGGGTGCCTGTGGCAATGTGCCCCGCCCCTGTGTGCATTTGTGTGTTATATGTTGTATGTTGCGTGTGTTAATGTGGGTGTATTGTAGTTGGTACACGGGATATAAATGGGTGTGTGCAGCACGAGTATTTAAAATGTATAATTGTATTTAGGCACGAGGAATGGCACTTCACTTCACGTGCATTTAAAGTATTTAATATGTGAGCACGATGTTGCACATAATTAATTCACGTGCTGGGATTCAAGTGAATAATTAGTAATTGAATCCCAGCACAACAGTATATATAGATGCACATTTCACTCACTCGGGGTTGGGTGTTCGGTGAGTGGAGAACGGGAGAGAGATACAGATACAGATAACAATTGCTATTGCGTGCTGGTAGGACCAGCACGATGTTTGTTTGTTTAAACGCACCATGTGTGTTTGTCTGTCCGTGCACCGTTTGTTAAGTGTTAGTCCGTTTTGTTTGTCTGATTTATTTTGGCCTCAAGTGCCGTGTCCTGTTTTCTGTATAAACCCTTTTTGTTTCGTTCAAACCTTTTATTTTACAATAATACCTGCACCCTCACTGGGCTAGAGGGAAAATGCCTGCTGTCCCCATCACCACCAGCAGAGGGAAATGCCTGCTGTCTCCACTTCCACCAGCAGAGGGTGAATGCCTGCTGGGCCCACTTCCACCAGCAGAGGGTGAATGCCTGCTGGGCCCACTTCCACCAGCAGAGGGTGAATGCCTGCTGGTATCACTTCCCCCACCGTCCCCTGCAAGAGAGGCAGAGCTGCACCCGTCACCTGCAAGAGAGGCAGAGCCGCACCCGTCACCTGCAAGAGAGGCAGAGCCGCACCCGTCCCCTGCAAGAGAGGCAGAGCCGCACCCGTCCCCTGCAAGAGAGGCAGAGCCGCACCCGTCCCCTGCAAGAGAGGCAGAGCCGCACCCGTCCCCTGCAAGAGAGGCAGAGCCGCACCCGTCCCCTGCAAGAGAGGCAGAGCCGCACCCGTCACCTGCAAGAGAGGCAGAGCCGCACCCGTCCCCTGCAAGAGAGGCAGAGCCGCACCCGTCCCCTGCAAGAGAGGCAGAGCCGCACCCGTCACCTGCAAGAGAGGCAGAGCCGCACCCGTCCCCTGCAAGAGAGGGAGACTACATGTTGCTCCCACCTCCGTCGCCAGGAGACTACACGTTGCTCCCACCTCCGTCGCCAGGAGACTACACGCTGCTCCCACCTCCGTCGCCAGGAGACTACACGCTGCTCCCACCTCCGTCTCCAGGAGACTACACGCTGCTCCCACCTCCGTTGCCAGGAGACTACACGCTGCTCCCACCTCCGTCGCCAGGAGACTACACGCTGCTCCCACCTCTGTCGCCAGGAGACTACACGCTGCTCCCACCTCCACCAGGAGCAGAGCAGCAGGAGCTACCTCTGTTTCCATCACCTCCACCGGCAGGAGCAGAGCAGCAGGAGCTGCCTCTGCTGCCTCCTCCACCAGCAGAGGGTGAATACCTGCTGGTTCTGCCTCCACCGTTGTGGGAGGACTGCTTGCCCCTCCCACCAGCAGAGGGTGAATACCTGCTGGTTCCGCCTTCATTGTCATGGGAGGACTGCTTGCCCCTCCCACCTCCACCAGTAGAGGGTGAATACCTGCTGGTTCTGCCTTCATTGTCGTGGGAGGACTGCTTGCCCCTCCCACCTCCACCAGCAGAGGGTGAATACCTGCTGGTTCCGCCTTCCCCAACATGGGAGGACTGCTTGCTGCTTCCACCAGAAGAGGCGCTGCAGCTGAGTTTCTCACCGCCCCAGGACGCCTGCCTTGCTTCGCCCCAGGACGCCTGCCTCGCTTTGCCCCAGGACGCTTGCCTCGCTTCGCCCAAGGATGCCTGCCTCGCTTCGCCCAAGGATGCTTGCCTCGCATCGCCTGGAGCTGCCTGTGGCTCCGCATCGCCTGGGGCTGTCTGGTGCTCCGCATCGCCTGGGGTTGCCTGGTGCTCCGCATCGCCTGGGGCTGCCTGGTGCTCCGCATCGCCTGGGGCTGCCTGGTGCTCCGCATCGCCTGGGGCTGCCTGGTGCTCCGCGACGCCTGGGGCTGCCTGGTGCTCCGCACGCCTGGGGCTGCCTGGTGCTCCGTGACGCCTGGGGCTGCCTGGTGCTCTGCATCGCAGCAGGAAGTACTGTGGCGGAACCCCACCAAGGGGAGCTGCCGCCACGAAGAAGGGGGAGGAGGTCTGGAGACCACCAACCCCAGCAGCAGTTTCGCTGCCGGAGATCGTGGGGGAGGTCAGGAGACCTGCTCCCACTGCAGCACTTGCGCTGCAGGAGATACGGTGGCCGGAGCCCCGGAAGAGAGAGCTGCCGGCTATGAAGAAGGGGGGAGGACAGGAGACCACCCCCCAAGCAGCCTTTCCGCTGCCAGGACTACTCCGGCTGGAGGAGCCAGACTGGGGACTATTAATGTCTCTGCTGACAGCATTTCCGCTGTCAGCTGGGAAGCTGCCAGCTTTGAAGAAGGGGGAGGTCGGGGGACCACCTGCCCCCGCGGCTTTTCCGCTGCCAGGACTGCCCCGGCTGCAGGAGTCAGTCTGGGAGCTGTCAGCACATCTGCTGACAGCATGGCCAGTAGCAGCCTGGCTACTGGCAACATTACCACCTGTGGGCCCCTTGAAGCCTCCAGTTCTGGCCCAGGACTTTGTGCTGGACTTTTGGGCTTTTAAGGGGGGAGGTGGCCATATGAGGCCATGTGTGCTGCGCACAAGGGGGGGTATATGTGGCAATGTGCCCCGCCCCTGTGTGCATTTGTGTGTTATATGTTGTATGTTGCGTGTGTTAATGTTGGTGTATTGTAGTTGGTACACGGGATAAAAATGGGTGTGTGCAGCACGAGTATTTAAAATGTATAATTGTATTTAGGCACGAGGAATGGCACTTCACTTCACGTGCATTTAAAGTATTTAATATGTGAGCACGATGTTGCACATAATTAATTCACGTGCTGGGATTCAAGTGAATAATTAGTAATTGAATCCCAGCACAACAGTATATATAGATGCACATTTCACTCACTCGGGGTTGGGTGTTCGGTGAGTGGAGAACGGGAGAACGGGAGAGAGATACAGATACAGATACAGATACAGATAACAATTGCTATTGCGTGCTGGTAGGACCAGCACGATACTTGTTTGTTTGTTTAAACTCACCGTGTGTGTTTGTCTGTCCGTGCACCGTTTTGTTTGTCTGATTTATTTTGGCCTCAAGTGCCGTGTCCTGTTTTCTGTATAAACCCTTTTTGTTTCGTTCAAACCTTTTATTTTACAATAAACAGGCGCAAGCAAACGCCTTTACCATTTCATCCACCGTCTGTCTGTGTACTCCTTTCTGGTCTGACGTAACCACTAGAGCCTGCTTGTCACAGTGCCACTTTAAGAGCAAGTTGGCTGCTTCCATATTCAACTGCTTAAAATACAAGAAAAACACTAAAATGATTCAAAACAAAAATGTAATGTTTGTACTCACTGGTTTGCTGCCCATTGTTCATATATGCTCCCTGACACTAACTTGCTATGCCTGGCCTGTCCTCCATGTGATCTGCTGCTCTGACACTGCACCTGTCCTCCATGTGATCTGCTGCTCTGACTCTGCACCTGTCCTCCATGTGATTTGCTGATCTGACACTGCACCTGTCCTCCATGTGATCTCCTGCTCTGATGCTGCACCTGTCCTCAAATGCTGCTCCTGTAACCGTTCTTCATCCTCATGCTGTCATTTTACATGTTTTGTTCTTTAAAAGTGAACTTCAAATTTCGTGCAGTTCTGCCTTTTGGCAATGTGTTCCTTCACTCAGCCTTCTGAACTAATTGGAATGTGGCCTTAACTTAAGCCTGTGATCTATTTACAACTATCAAATCTTTTTATATATACAGTAAATAAACCAACGAGCAAGGAAACCGGCAAACACAATATTGCATCCTAAATCTATGTATGTCATGGTAATACTAATGTATGTCATGGTATATTAGTAAGGGATATGTGAGCAAGACCATAAATACAAGAACAGATACAAAATCAAATCATGAATCGCCTTACCTTCAGTGTCTACAGTGAAAATAGGATCCAAAAGCTCTTCATCCCCTAAATCAGGATCCTCGCCCCCACTGGAATAATCATAATTGCTCATTTACCTTGCAAGGTCGTTAGCTGAATTCCATTTTACAAAATTAGCTCTCTGTTTTCATCCTAACAATCTCACCTGAGTTCAAAGTTCATCGAGCCTTCCTATCAGTACACACAGATCACAGTTCAGGGCCGTTTTAAATGATGCAATTGAAAAAAAAATAAAGAAATATTCGGGCCCGGCCTTGAAAGGGTTACTGGCATCATAGCACATTCATACGTATTGCACATAAACAAAAAAATAAAATAAAAATTGTGGGAGATTGTACTTTTGGTGTTCTCGCTAGTCTTTTTTAAAGCTAGGGAGAGGCAGTATTTCTGTGTTACAGACACCAATGGTGCCTAACCCTGGAGCCCTGTAACATGGTAGTTGAACTATCTGTGTGTGCTTAGAAAAACAGGGAGAATCAAAAAGCTCTTCAACATGGGTTACATTTGACTTGTGTTAACAAGACATAAGATAATTAAGTTTATAAAGCCTTGATTATCACTTACGTTTACAAAGCAGATCCCAGACATCAGCACATATTGTTAGAGTGAGCAGTACAAACAGTAACAGAAATTGTGAACTTTTAATCCAGTTACAATTTAATAATATAGGAAGGCAATGTTCCTTTCTTGATTGTTAGATGCACAAAATCCATTTAAACTGATACTACATTTAAAATACTGTACATCACTGCTATCCTTATTGGGGGATTTTAAAAAAGAATATACCAAACACACAAGTGTGATAACTGATGTTTAGGGCTCTGTTGTTAATAGACCTCTGGCAATATGCAACCTATCAATATTTGAACAGTAGTGTAGATCTTGTTTGTTTTTGGACCATTTCTCCTGAAGTTAGATGGGGTGTGAACAGATTGGTTGTTTTGAATCTTTGGATGGGTGGTATTGGGAGGTACATTTTTTGTACCTATTATGTTGTTTGACATCTAGAAACTTGCGTCATTGGCAAAGACCCCGGTACATATTGCAGAAGCACGTGGGAACAGCCCATTGTCGGTCTGGGGTCGTTTCCCAGATGCTGAATCCTCATTATATAATATGGGTTTGCAGGGGCACGTGTAACACTCAGCACCATGAACAATATAAAATCCATATAAACTGAAATAGGGATGCACTGAATCCAGGATTCAGCCTGAATACCTACTTTTTGAGCAGGGTTCGGATTCGGCCGAATACTTAATCCGAATCCTATATCCGCCCAGATGCACATCCATTTTAATCTCTCTCCAATGTATGCGGTTCTTCTTTAAATAAAAGAAACGTAACTTTTGTATTTAATAACAAGAACACGTCCCGCCCAGTCAGACTCAGAAAGCCAATCAGCTGCTCTATAGCCTATTGTATAGGTCTGATTGCTGGAAACGGGTAGGCATGGGTGTGCTTTTGGTAACAAGTAAGTAAAACAATTCAATTAATTTAGCAACAGTTCGCACAATTCACACTCACTTTACTGAATACATTGCAGTAAATTGTGTAAGTTTCAAACTGAAATCTTATTCAGGGATATATTTCCATTCAGTAATAATGAACTAAAAGGCTCAAAACAATAGACTGTGCGTGACCCTAGCTGCCAGTCTGTTTTTTATTCAACATTTTCCTTCAGTTTTTCTTGACAGTTTTTGTAGATTCGGTATTCGGCTGAATCTTTTGAGATGGAACTTGGATTCCATCTGCAGACCTGTATGATCGGACATTCCATATTTGCTAGGTGTTATATGCCAGTAGCATGTGGACTAGTAAAAATAAAATAAAAAGACATTTGTTGCATAATGGTGGAATCCTCCCAAAAGAAGACTGAGCCTCATTTGTTTATATGGGATTTCTGCCTTTCAATTAGTGCTTGGTATTCTTACCAAAGTTGCATGTAAACAGGGAATTCTATAGGAATGCCACTTCATGTAAACATAGTTTGTGGAATACCTATTCAATCACAGTGTGCAGAATACAATTTGCATGTTAATGTCCTTGCTGTCTTCTCTGATGCTTTCTGTCTTTTGATTCTGGACTGTCGTTCAGTTAATGTCCTGACATTAGAAAGTATTCAGTTTCCATAAGTAAAAAAAAAAAAAAAAGAAATGATTTGATCGATTGAATGAAAGGTTTGGTAATTCTGTAATAGTGCCGCCAGCCCCCCTCCCCCCATTATGAAGCTGTACATGCAACAAGAAGTCATTTATTCTAAGATTTCTTTGGGAACAAGATTTAACAATATGTAGGGCCAAAACATTTCTATTTTAACATTCCACTACATGGTTAGTGCAGTTATTGTATTATTTCTGTGAAAGAAACTGTACATAATGACAGAGTTGCCTCTTGGTTTGAACTGTACAAGCATATCATCAGATATGTTTAAATCTGTCAGGTGGGGTGAATGAAACTCAAGAACATCAGAGTCATTTCCGTTATTTACTGTCTTCCCTCTTCATGGAAGTTTAACTGTGGTTTTGGCATGTGTGCTGAGGATTACACATGTGGCATGAAGTACTGCAAACATCATCGTGAACAAGAGAAGATATTTAATGAGAATGATTACAAACTGAATGGGAGCTGCTCACGCAGCAGGGTTATTATTAAAATGTCTTTAAATTTATAAAGGCTGTCATTCTATAGGCCAACTGCTATTTAATATACCACAATAATAAGAACATAAAAAAAGATTACAGTGTAATCTCCTTCCCCAGTCCCCCACATCGAAACAACGAAATTACAATGTTTTATAAGATTACTTGTTGATGTAGACATTTTGATGCTCCTCAAACTGTATAGATCTTCACATGTTGTCCATTTGAGACATAATACTCCATGTCACAATGCAATCAAAATGACTTCGACTCCAGTGTGCTGTCCTATATCCAATGTGATTTATGTTGCCTTTTTCACCACATTCTGTCTAACTGCTTGGTTATTATCATTATGTGCCAAGAGACTTTATTTGCGGCATTTGTTTATTTTCAAAATTCTGTGAAGGAACATACATGACTGGCTTGCAACTTGCAACAATGAACAGCATTTTACAGTAGATAGACTCAGAATGCCATTGGTGTTCTGTTAGAATCCAGCTTAGGTCTTGTGGTTTTAGCCCAGTTACTTGTGGAATTTGCCCATTTTATCCTTTTAACAAAAAGGATAAAATGGTTCTAGTTAATGAAAAAAAACAAATTATATATATATATATATATATATATATATATATATATATATATATATATATATATATATATATACTACTTGATTATAAGAAATGGGAAGAGATGGTTAAGAGAGTACCATTAATAATTACATATTCAAAATTATTACCAAACATTTCAAAAATTGTTTGGAAGTATTTACATATACTTCATAATTCAGAAAAAATTAAAAAAAATAAAAGCATCGATCGCAGCTTTTAGAAGGGTTGCAAATTTGGCTGACATTTTAGTCCACAGTAAACATAAAGGAATCATAGCTACATTAAGGGACATTACAACTTGTAAAAGCACATGTAAAGTGTGCAAATATATTCCTAAAGATAAAAGTGAAATTGCAAATAAAGAAGAAAAATATCTTAATATGTCTTTAAAAAATCTGTCATGCAAGGATAGCAACCTTGTATATGGTATATTTTGCATAAATTGTAATAAAGTAAAATATGTAGGAGAGACAGGTACATCATTATATAAAAGAATACGAACCACCTATCAAATATACGAAATAAAGTAAATGAACCAATAGTTCAGCACTTTACAAGGAACAGACACACCATGGAGGACCTGAAGTTTGTGGTTTTAGAACAAATAAAAATAGATAATGTACAGTATAGAAGAATAAAGAAAAGAAATGGATAAATAGACTGATACCATGATGCCTGAAGGTTTAAATAGAAAGGAACAGTAGATCGTTACATCATCAGGTGTATAGTGAATGACATCACAAAGACATTAGATTTAAAGAGAAATAAATGTGTGGTTACCATGGCATCAAAAGCCTATAAATACCTCCAGTTTGTTTTCAAACACACTTTCCCTTGACAAAGGCATGTTAAAGCTGTCGCAACGTTGGGAAGTTAGCTCTTTGAGCAAATATATATACTGGAGAGGAGGGCTATAGTGGAAAGTGGGAAGACTATTGTTACCTCCAAGGTGCAATGCACTCAGCCTGTAGCTTCAGGCATTTTAGCCCCCTGTCGGTAACAATAGTCTTCCCGAGGGGCATTTAATTTTCCACTATGAGTCTGCAGTACAAACTTAACATACGAGTCAGTCAAAATAATGAGAGGCAAGGCTGGATAGTAAATATGACTTTATATACTGTAAAGCCATAAATATTTGCAAGCCTTTTATTATGCATTTTTCAGTATGGGGGGAAAAAAAAATTAACATTTTTGGCATGAATATCTTAGTGCTGTACATATACTTAAGTAAAATACTACTACTAGTGCAACAGGTCGCCAACATTTATGGGTGTGATTCGCCAAATATTTTGGTCGCAAATGTTTGTGGCTTTACAGTATTTTGTTTAAATATAGTTGATACAGCATTAGTAAATAACGAAACAACATAAATACATAACAGAAACTGTTTTTTTAAGTTCATACTGCAAGTTTTTTTCTTTATTTTGTAGTATGTTTTGTAATTAATTTTCTGTTAAGTCCATTCAGCAGTTTTTTCATTCAGCCGTTTTATCTTGTTGTTGGAGTGAAGGTGGAAGGCGTGCCTTTGAAAAGGGATGGGAGTGACAGTGATGTGACGGTGTCTATCTATCTATCTATCTATCTATCTATCTATCTATCTATCTATCTATCTATCTAATATATATATATATATATATAGAGAGAGAGAGAGAGAGAGAGAGAGAGAGAGAGAATCGGTTATAACACAATGCAATATAATGCAATTTGAGTCAAACTTTGGGTTTTATTGTTGTTTTACGTTACTGTATTTAAACCCATTTAAGTTCAAACTGGGACATATAGTAGTTATAAAGCTCTCATGCTTGCATTGTTTTTTTCTAAAAGTAAAAAAAAACTGTCCGTTAATGTTACAAAACAAGTACAAAACAATGCAAATGTCTAGAAACGTCCTTGGATTCTGTGTTATTTATTTACAACTTACAACATTTATTATTATTATTATTATTATTATTATTATTATTATTATTATTATTATTATTATTATTTATTTCTTAGCAGACGCCCTTATCCAGGGCGACTTACAATCGTAAGCAAATACATTTATTATACATTTATTATAAAAAGTATAAAATTTATATAAGATTGGTGTAAACTTTAAACAGGTGGAATAGCAGTTTCTATTATACTGTATATATTGTAACGACTCAGGATTTATACTGTTACACAACTGGTCTATGGACCCTATGTGTGTGTGTGTGTATGTGTCAGCACGGAAGTGTTTTTTTTTGTATGCCTTACTTTCAGGTAGTCTTGCTCTTCCTGGGTCATTTCACAGGGAGAATTAAATTGTCCCCAGCCCTTCAACACCTTCCTCCTGTCAACTCCTTCATGTAATTATTATAACACTTTGCAGCCAATAACATGATTTAACCCAGAAATCACTACATAATTAAATAGACAATCTCAACAATGAAACAAACAGTATTTTATGGCAGTTGCTACATTAAAGATGCTAATGCACCTATCCACTTAACCAGAATTGTGTGCAAATGGGTTGAGGAAAAATTCATACCCTTTCATAGCCACCACAATCTCCAGACCTCAATCCAATTGAACATGTATGGGATAAACTTGAACGACATGTTCGTCATCACATTCCTGTGCCTACCTCTCTGCAACAATTGTGTGAAATGTTAATTAATGGATAACATATTTCGAGGCAACTTCCAGCCTCTTGTGCTGTTTAAGTTAATGTCAAGGCTGTGATCAGAGCAAACTGTCTATATGAAGTACAGGTACTAATACAGTGGCCAAGCAGTGTAGGTCATAGTAGTGATTCACTTTTTGATATTACTGATTGATACATTTTGTAGAAAATGCTAAAGAATAGATGAATGATTGCACTGAATCCTGCTGAATCCGTCAGCATTTGATGGTCACCAGCAAGCTATTGAATTGGCATTTTATGATTTTTTTTTTTTTTTTTGGATTCTCTGTTGTTTGCCAATCCTAACAGTTGTTTGGTATTAAAACTGTGCTGTCTCTTGGCATGGGCCACTTCACTCCCCACTCTACTCCACGTTTTTAAATCTGAGACTTTAATAACACCCTCTTCTAAAATGAACACGCACCCTAATTAGTGGCCGATTTAGCGGTTGAAAGCAGCCAACCCATTTCTAATAAAAACATTTCAATGTTTTACACTAACTCGCCTATAAGAGCTTGCTTTCAAGTTGTTTCAGGGAAGCGGATTACATTTGTTTTCATTTCTGGAGAGGTGGAAATCTCCTGCATCTGAATCCTGCCAGATTTGGAATTGCCAAGTTGTTATTGTAAAAAGCTTTTGGTTCAACTGTATGTGTGGTGAGTCCTTATTGATGGAAATTATTTTTAATAGAACCATGGAAATTAAATGTCATGAAATTGGTCTCCATTTCATTGAACATTGTTTATTCAAGAATGTCTTCAATTGCACAGCACGTCACCCTTCAAAAATGATCTTCACTGCAGTGGCACTACTTGATAAAACAATTAATCGATCAATCAGTAGCTCTGGATTTTATTTTGTGAGCATCAATTAACATTTATTGATTGATTATTTGTCCTGGTGCCCTATTTGGAGCCTCAGGGAGCTGGCTATTCAAACATGTGCTTTCCTCGCACGTTGCTAGACTAAAGACCACCTGTTTGTATTTTTTTGTAATGAAAAAAGGCTGAATCTAATGTAAAAATCTAATGTTTCATCTGAACTCTTCATGTTTTAATATTTCAAAATTCAGCTTTCTTTTTTTTCAATTATCTAACAAAACATACATTACATATACTAAATTGTTTATATTAATGTACAAATTTGTGTTTGACAAATGTCCTGTTGTTCTTCCACAGCCTTTATCGTGGGTAGGATCACAACAGTATTTTAAGAAAAAAAAAGGTCAAGAGCAGGTGAAAAAACAAATAATGATTAAAAAATAAATGGTGACTGTATGTTTGTTGTAACAATCCCTTCCCCATTCTACACAGGCTGCTCTAAATAAACCAAAAGACTTGAAAGACTAAATTATCTGATACAAACCATCTGATACAAACTCTGTGATACATTTAGATAGCTGTATTGCAGCAACATTAGAGTCTACTGTGTATTAGAATACTAGGAACATGTAGCTGATAAATCACTTTAACAGGCTTGGAATCAAATGTTTTCTTTGAGACGCTGAAGAACAAAAGATGTGTCGGAATGAGAGCAGCGCCTCCTCTCAATTGGAACAGACACAAAAAAAATTGGGTGGCAAAACGCTAAGAATGTATATAAACATATTATGTTTTCATTTCTTTCCCAGTAGTACAGAACTGTAGCGTATGCAAATTCTGTTTTACTCATTTTTACTGCTATTTAAACCAGACCCTCATTTACTGACACCCCCCATCATCCCATATTTCTACACTAAGAGCCTAATGTGGTTTGAATCTCCTGTCAGAACATTCTGCCAGATTTATTTCTTTCCTTCTTTTTTCCCTCTGTTGTAAAGGGTGGCTGATTGCATCTATCTCTTTGCGAAATGCCAATGGATGCTCAGGAATGCAGACTTTGGGAGAGCTTGTAGTCACACTGATTGTGGGCCTAGAGGCTTATTATTGTGTTAAGGAGGAAAAGCAAACAACTTATGGGAGAGGTCTTAGAATAAAAGAAAAAAGATTAAGGATGCACAGAGGAGGACAGGCCATTGTCATCCATTCATCTCAATCTTGTTACTTCTTATTTGGGGGCCTTCTATGACCATGAGCCCTTTTCCTTGCATTGCTCTTCACAGATGAATGGCTTTCTTACCTTGGTATGGAATCTTAAATCTTTTTGTAAATTTGAGTGCATTTAAAATTAAGTTCTGTACTATGTCTGTGCCAGGTTTGCTGAACAAAGCTTTTTAATGTTTTTAATTGTACATCGTTTTGAGGTGGCATTTGCTTAAGGAACTACCTGTATATAAATCTATATTGTATGGCAGTGTTTCCCAAACTTTTTGATTGGAGACCCAAATGAACACAAGAATAATGAAACCACGGCCCAAAATTATTCATTATTCGGTATTTTAACTTAAATATTTCTTAACCAATCAAAAAGTGACTTTCTTTGTAACTACACTATACAAGCATTCAGGCTTTGATAGTTTTACAGGTTGCTAAAATGTTTGCTTTTATCAAACTAATTATTAGTACAAAGTGGTTTTAAATTAACATATCAGTTTAAAATTGTGTTGCAACATACTGTTTACCAGTTTTCATTTTCAATCCAAGCATTGCAAACATACCAACAACCTGTCAAAGATTAGGCTAGCCACTACTGACACTTACTACACTACACGTTACCTACATGCAGCCTCCTTCTGTATTTTGTTGTTTATGGTTTTATGTGGCTTTCAGTGAAAATGGATACTTTTGTACCACACTGCAAGAGTTCTGCAGCCCTTTGTCAGTCTCTGTAGAAACACCAGAATACAGTATCTTTTAGATCTTATAACTGTGTACATAGTAAGGCTGATGCTGCCAGTACCAGTATCTATTTGTAAACATCAGTCATCCTATTTGTAATCAGTGGTACCAATGAAATATGTGCCCCTCCACTCCCCAAAATGTCAGCCAATTGGTACATCCATCAGTAAGGGTAGGGATTTGCCAGAACATGTATGGACTGTTTGTTGTTTTATGTGATGAAAGTGAAAACTGTAAAACATGGCATTGAGCAACAGTCTGCTTTTGTGCAAAATCTACCTCGGACAGTTTACAAGAAGTGACTTTCAATTTGTTTTCTCTGTTCCTCAACTGAGATGCCACATCTTATTTACATTGGGGTTCTATTTAAACTTGACAGTTCAGTGAGACTGAAACATAAGAAATATAAATGTCCCCAAATACGACTGGTTTCACAAACTGTAAACTCTAAGCTCTCTGCAGTGGTGGCAGCTGTAAGTTATTAAATCTCTACAACATCACAGTTGTAGTGGGGGAAAGAAATTACAGTTGCACTTCCTTGTGGTAATTTCTTAAACCACCTCACCTCATAAGCTTAGGAGTCTTTTCAGAAGCAGCCGTCATGGTTGAAAAAGGACATTAGTTAAAGTAGATGCCAGGTATAAATGTTCCAAGTAGCAACACAAATTGAAACATGTATAAAACATAAATCGTGGGATACTAAACAAGTAAAACATGAAATATTCCTGAAAAAAAATGTATGTGGTTTAAACTTTTAATAACGTCCACAGCATGCTGTGACTGCGAATTGAGTTTGTTATCACAATCTGTTATCTAGCCGTAAATGGCCACAGTGTTGAATATGAATGCATTTGTAATTAACCCCTTCAAGTTTATCCTTTTTCTTGAATTTCAAATGTGTTAAAGTTTGCTTTTACCGTACACCATTGTTGTCCCTGGCTGCATTGGCTTGTGATCTAGACCAGAACATTTAAGAAAAACAAATCGGATCCTGTTTTTTTAAATCTGAACCCACAAGCCTGTAGTTTAGATCTGCTGTCACACATGAGACCTTTGTATTGTCACACACAGATATCTGCTTCTAATCCTGGCTGCCTGCTGCTAGTTTCTTGGACAGAAAACAGAGATAGGCTGGGAAGCCCATGAGTTGCTTGGTAGCCCTGCTTGGTTCTCAGACCAGTCGTGCTGTCAAACAATTATTAAATTCCTACTTTACAACATTAACCATTCCTAATTCAGTGCATCTTTTTGGGGAAAAAGCTGCATCAGCCAAATACTTGAGTGAGTAATATACATTTCTAAAATAAAAACGAAGCATTGAACACAAAGAAATGAGTCCGCTTGAATCTAAATCCAATGCCAACCCAGCTGTACTAGCAATAGCTGGGTCAGTTCTTCATTAGTGGAGTTGTGTTGAAGCCAGGAAATTGATTGATTGTTCTCCTCTTTGGATTAGTTAATATGGTAGAATTTTATAATTTTTTTATTTATTATCATGGAATGCTTAGAAACGTTTTTTCTTTCAGGTGCTATTTGTACTACTTTTGTGAATGGAAGATAAAACTAGTAATTTAACAAAACTATTTGCAAAAATCAATATTGAGCACTTGGCTCTTTCAGTGTGCAGCATCGAAAGAGTTAAATCAACATTGAATCTTGTTGCTAGGTGTGTATCTAGAACAGTTTCATCCTTATTCCTAATGCAGGTACTTGTGTTTGGAATTTTACTAATATTTAGAACATGTGCTTTGCACACAATTATGTGATTGTGAGAATGATACATTCATCACTCCATACATTAACAATATGTATTTAATTAAGTTATTTTCTTTGTAAGTGTTTAATAAAAAAAAAAACCTTGCACAAAAATAGTGTGAATTGTAACTACCTGAAATTAGCCCAGCAACTAGATTAGATTTTACCCATGTGCTGATCATCAGCATGGCTTAAACTGACACTGATATATTTAAATTCCAATTTGCAAAATAAAATGTGCATACATTTGTTCTTCTTTTTCAATTTTGTAACCACCGTTATCCTCTGCCAAAAAGGGTTGCAGCCTGCCGCACATAGCTATTAATTTAGGAGTGAAATATGCCGTGACACTCAAACAACAACAATCAGCATTGCCAAACATTAAGGTAATTAGCTGTGCATTTCACACACGGCAGAACTTCTAAAAGGAACCTCCAAGTCAACACATTAACGATGCAACAGTCTTTGAGACTATGAGAGACTACCTGAACTTGCTGTAGACCAAGCTGCTGTCTATAACAGTTACTTCAAGTTGTTATACAGGCCAGGCTGCATGAGGCTTATCAAAAATAAATATGCTAAAATTAAACGGGGAAAAAAGACAAGCGTTTATCTTAAAAAAACCTTAGCTGGGTGTTTTGAAACGAGTGCCCCCTGTTTAATGTTTATTAATAATATTAGGGGCAACGTATCACTTGCTTTAAAACAAGGCCCCCTTAGTGCACAACCAAAGTGTGTGCAAATGTATCTCCCTATACAAAAGAGAGATTTAATAGATTTCAAACGTATGAACCATATGTGTTTATTTTATTACTAGAAGCAGTTGGAGTTGACGCTTTGGGAAAGAGGTTGCCAGCTTTAGAATTAGACGCTAGGCTACTGATACAATCGGGCCTGCCTTGATAGTTTAGTTTCCTGCCTGTTCAGAACTCCACGCTGCGGCGGTCCTGCAGAGCCGCACTCTACAGGTTCACTGGCGGCATGTACACAGACTTAAAACTGTCACAACAGCAATCATTGCAATCTGGGGAGTTAAAGTTGACTGGAACATATGTCTTCAATTTTAATAGCTTTTAGTTCCCCAGATGCCCTGGAGGAGAATATTGCCTGAGAAGGAGCTTTTCATGTAAGAATAATTTGTGTTAAGTAGCTTGGTGATCTGTTTGTTACGTTAGAGCTGACAGTTTGTTTATATTTCTTAAGGAGCATGATGAATGGGGGAGAAGTTGATGCTAATTAGCCTAAATTGTTCCGAAGAATGCGGTGCACTTGGCTGGTTCGCATTGTTTCTGTTTCTTTGCACATTTGCAGTAATTGAATGGAGCTCAGACCATTCATCATAATTTTAGGCATGGCGGAAATAAATGGGTGAAGCAGGAGGGAGGGGGGCCTGGCCAGGCCTGGGTGATGGAAGATGTCACTTTGCAGGCCGATTAGGAGAGACACAACCTGGGCCCAACAGGGCATGAAATTAGTGTTTATCCAGCAGAAGGAACTGAAGATTTAAAACTGTTAACCCCATCATCTCCCAACCCACCCCAGGAAAGAGGTCAAACTGCACCACTTCTGGCTGTTCTTTTTGCACTCTAAAGTGGGCTGGCTGAGTCTGTTACTGAAACGCATTACATTGTCTGTTTAAAAAAAAAAATGTTCAGGTAAAGCAAATCTATGTATTATTGTATTTCAGAAATCCTAATAGAAACTAAATCAATTCAATGACAAATGTTTTGACCAGAAGTCTTTTACTATTTATTAAGTCAGTGTTACTCCTGAGTGTTTTATAATTATGGATGATATATTCTATTCCAGCATACTAGTTTTATTAATAAACACACAATAATTCATCTACTGTATTCTAAAATCTGGTGCATCATTATGCTTTATATAATTTCTGGTAGGAAAATTAAAACCATTCCTAAGTCATTAGCAGTTGTATTTTCCTCTTAAGAAAAGCCCTAACAAATCTGGTTCTAAAGTGTCACTGAAGCACTACTTCTGCAATATGTTACTTACAGTAATTTGTTTTCATTTCAGTGTCTTACGAGGTATTTTTCCTGTTGCAGGAACCTCTGGAAAACTCAAGGAAATGACTTTGAAACATTTAAAAAGTAATCCTTTGTCTACCACATAAACTGTGCCAGACATGATCTGTACATCTGTCTTTATCCATCTTAAAACTGATTTCAGTTAGCTTGTCCATAGTACAGCTTGGTAGGACTGTGTGCTCCCCAACCCCCTCCATAATTTAGCCTTCTGTGCTCTAATTTATCAGAATGCAGACCTTGTTGACAGACCTATTTGTTTAAACCCCACAAATTCCTGCTCTAGTAATACAGCCACTGTTAAGAAAAAAAGACAATTTTAACATGGATTTATAAGGTCCTTTTTTTAAGTGATATTTTGTAAAAACTGTGGGCTATTATGTCTTTTAAATTTGTGCTGATCCTTGGCAGGACTACAATCTTAGGCAGTTTTATATTAGTAGGTAACAAACTGCTAAACTGCTAATGCAGTACCTTAGTTACAGTACTTCTCCCAAACTACCACCTTGACTACAAACGGTACTGTGTGTACTATCTGCATACTCTTGTTCCTCCTTATCTCCTACTTGTATTCGTTATTACTTAGTTACAGTATTTTCAACTTAACTGCATGCTGTCTGATTTTATCACAGAACTCCTGACTGTACATGTTCCATCAACCAGCAGTCTGCATCAGCTAAACCTCCGCCCCTACCCACAGAACCAAAGGCTAATACAGACTTACCCTTCTATCATGCCAACATGCCTAGAGGTCAGCCTTGTTAACATGTAACCGGAAGGAGAGTGGTATAAACCTATGTGGTTTGCAGAGAACGGGAGTGCGTTTTAAAACAAAACAAAAAATCGCTTGAAATCTGAGAATGATTGAGTTAGGAAAGGAAAATGAGAGCCTTAAGGCGGATCTGAGATCTCTGTATACATTATGGGCATGTCATGATCCTCAGCAAAGTTGTTTTTTTTCTACTCCGGTACAAATTGCAAAAGAATCTGTGAGGGGCAGTCTGTAGAGGCAAGAGGGAAACCAAACAGGGCTTGTTAGTATTCAGGTCAGGACACAGGTTGCTGTAGGGCAGGCTGTGCAGAGCGCATTGCCTGTGTGTCACTGGCCGCTAATTTTCTCGGAAGGAAATTATACCATGGCTTATGCTATCCACGGCTGTGTATATATGCCCTATAATTACCATTTATTAAGGGGCTCTGAGTATTGATGGATGCGTGTCAGTGCCCTGTGGCCTGTTTGCTTCAGGTCTAAAATGTTTTTATTTATTTATTTATTTATTTATTTTTTTTAATAAGATCTTAACACCGTTAACTTGAAGGGGGGTGTAGGGGTCAGAAATGCAGCCCGTACAAGAAAAGAAATGTGCTTTTTGCGTCTAAAAACGTTTAATTGTACTGTATTAGAATCAACAATACAAACTGCATTATCAGCTTTCCGATTTCTTTTTCTAAATAGACGGTAGATGAAACAGATACACAAGTTAGTTAAAAGGTCTCATGCTATAAAAAGGGACTGTATGTGTTGTATTATTTTAATTAAAAACTTCAGGGTGTACAGGGTTCATGCAATGCTATGGTGATTCAATATGCAGTATGTAAGGCTTAGGGCATTTATCTGATTAGTGTTTGTAAAATTGGGGCACCTGCATTGTAGACTGCAACTGCTTTCATGGCAAATATCCCCAAAAAGCATTGCTAATTGGTCTACATGTGGTCAGAAGCCACTGTTGACAGGGGAAGTTGGAGCAGTTAGTGAGCAAGATTCATATATTAGAACAGTGTACTAAGAGTGTGGACACCTGCTGTTTGTAAAAGCAGGAAACATGAAACTTATCATGTTTATAATGTTCAGTACAGTGGCTGTAATATTCAGTAAAGTAGCCATCACGATAATAATGACACTATAGTTGTATGGCTGGGTACAATTAAATGACAAGGTCAGGTGATTCATGGCATCTAGGATTACAGAAAGTTGCATTGCTGTCCACTGTACTGACTAAAATGCAAACAATTTATGACAGCATTGTCTGGTGGGGATAGGATGAGAGAAAGAGATAAACCTTCATACATTGGGATATTTTTCAAATTTAAATGTTATTTTTATTTTTTTTAATGTGATTGGTCTTTGCCTCTGAGCATAATAATTGGTTAAATTTGATAGGCAAGAGAACTGGGTGCTCTACTACAGAGCAATCATGAAAATACTGAATTGTCAATCACACAGACTTGTATAACGAGGCTGGTTATGTTTATGTTTCAATATCACCTATGGAAACTTTAAACCTTTTAAACTTTGTCCAACAAGGTCTGCTTCGTGTTTTTTTTTTTTCTTTCAATTTTTTTCTTTTTTTTACTACATTTTGTTTTTTCTTCATAATTTTGTCATGCTCTCATTTCAGGGTCAAATTAAACACACTGTGTTAGTAAGTACTTATTTTCTTTGTCCCTGGTTTTCCTTTAGTAGATCCAGTTATCTATTAAAAAAAAAAAGATCAGCATTCATAAGTCAACATAATCATATATTTAGGTTTGCAAAATATTGGAACTTGTTCCAGTCCTGTTTTTATTTCAAGTTTTATATCAGTATTTATAAATAATGTTTCACCCACATTTAGGCCTACATATTTAAAAATGTGTGATTTGGTTTAAATGGCATATTATGTGCACAGGCAAAATGATGTAATAATATCCAGTACTGGTAAAAACAACATTTTGAACAATTCACAGAGCAGCACTTCTGTATATATTCAAATTTGTAAAGTGTGTTGTGTTAAGTGTCTGGTGCTCAGCCTCTCAGCACAGTTAAAACATTGTTTTTATTGTTGGTCTTTCAATTAGGTTGTACTGTGGTTGGATTTGTAGCCTGCTGTTTTAAGTGGAGTTATCTGTCCTACCCCTGCAACAGGTCTGCAGTGTTCAAATACTTTCCCAAATAAATAGAAAATGGTACATGTATCAAAACTACATTCAGTGGTTATGATAATCCTCATTTGTACTTGTAAAATGAATGCCACTGCTATCTAGCTGGTGTGCATAGTTGAGGTGTCATTCTATATGCATGCCACACAGCAAACTGCATCTAAACTGCTTATCACATTTTGATGAAGCTTAGTTAGAACTATTTTGTGCACAGATGGTTATTTTTCATTATTTATTTTACCCTGCAGTATTCTTCCACAAATGTGGGTATGACAGATGCTTGGCATATTTAAATATATTATATTTCTTAAGTATTTTGAGTATTTGTTTAACCAGATAAAAAAATACATTTTCAGGTGTGACCTGGCCTTTAGAAACAACTCTTCAGGCTATTATAGTTAATCAATTACAGTAATTCATCAGATACCCATTGTCTTATTTTCTATTGTATTTTTTATGCCCCCTTACCATGTATTAGTAGCACACACTTGTCCATCTTATTGAGGGTTTTTGTTTGTCAGTGACTGTTTCTGTACAGCAGTAGTAGACTATCATACTTTTAAGCTGTGGGAAAACATTCAGTACAGAGTGTTTCAGCCCAACTTAAAAGAATCAGGAAACTGCTCCATTGCATGGCAGTAAGTAAAAACAGATGTTGTAAAGTTTACAAAATCAGAACATTATTTTCCTGTTTCCATTGCATTTTTCTAAACACTTTTATAAATAAGCTTTGAAGTCCTCCAAAAAATCCAGCCAGTTTGCTCGATATGATCTTTTCATACAGAGAGAAAAAAAAAGAAGTTATCAATGCTTGTTTTAGTTACAGACTAAATGATATCTCTGTGTGGTAAATGCTTCCACTCTATCGGCGAGGGTCTGAAATGCCAAAATTGCTCACACAGTCGGAATCGTGGTGCTTGTTTGCTTGATAGAATCTCCTCTGCCTTGCTAGAAGAGATTAAACGCGGTCTGACTTGTGTGTAATTGTCTGATATACATTTCTTGCAGATAAAAAAAACAGGAATTTTGCCAGCATACTGTTTAATATATTATCCCATTAAATCCCCTTCGATAAGTGGAAATACAAAAAGGTCTTAGTCTTCATGGGAATTTGTACTAGGTACGTATTTATGTACAGTTGACTCGAACTCTTATAACTTTCTATACTCAAGGCCTGCCATGACGTTAGGCATCCTGAATGAGGACCCCAGGTAAATATACTGTATATCAGGAACTTCTATAAATAAAATAAAAAAAAAATATATATATATATATATATATATATATATATATATATATATATATATATATATATATATACATGGACAGAAACCCTAAATTGTGTGTGTATATGTGTGTATGTACGTGTGGCAGGGCAGAAGCCCTGAATGTGTAAATATGGAAGTGTGTGGTAGATATGGCAGGGCTGGAAATTAAGATTCCAGCCCGGGTTGTCTTGGGTGTGTTTAGCTTCTACAAAGCTTTAAGCATCCTGTCACATATGGCTGGGTGGACAGAGACTCGGAGACAGTAAAACTGCAGTTTAAGCGCTGCCGCACATGTTTAATAAACACAAAATAAAAAGGTTTAACAAAAACAATCACGTAACCAAAAAATGAAAAAACAAAAGAACCCTCACCCAAGCAGTGCTATCACAGTGAGGTTTTTAAACAAACATTTCAGGAGCATGTGTCTCTCTCATGGAGCTGTGTAGCTCCCTTATTTACCATGTGGCCAGGGTTGATTGAGAACTAATAATTCAATCAACACCTGGTTACATTCTGCACATGTATTTGGCAGGGATAGGAATTAACCCTATTCCTGCCAACCACCACCACAAACACACCCAAGACAACCAGGGCTGGAATCTTAATTTCCAGCCCTGCCATATTTAACACACACTTCTATATTTACACATTCAGGCCTTCTGCCCTGCCACAGTACGTAATACTGTTTTACATGTTGCATTTCAAAGCTAATCTCTACATAAGTGTACAAATAAAAACTTAATGAAAAAAAAAGTTTACTGTACCTAAAAAAACCATTAAATTAAATACCTGAAGTGTTTTTTTGATTTGTTTGTTTGTTTTTGTTTTTTATACTAGCTTTTGTAACAAGTGTATTTTCACATGTTTATGGCCAATGTTCCAGTCTTCAGCATTGTGTTTTAATTCTTTGGCAGGCATTGGTGTTAGTGCCTTGTAAACTAATTACAGTAACACAGTAATACCCTTATACTTTTGCAGTCAACACCATTCCTTTAGCTCTGAGAATGCGGTTGACCCATCATGGCCAGCCTCTTGGCGGAGGTGAATGTATAAAGTAGCTTTCTGGCATTTCCTGGTAAGCACAATTTGTTTGGATTACTGCTTCAGCTTTCTGTGTTATCATTGGCTGGATAGCCACATAGGCTATAATTGGCTGGATAGCCGCATAGGAAAATATTGGTGTGAATTTTACTACCGGACAGGGAGCGTGAGCCATAAGATATTTTTTAATTTTCCTTTTAAAAGCTACTTGTCTTGCTCCTCCCTCACAAAAAAAGAGAAATAAGGGAGAGAGAGAGGTTGCTCTTACTTCACACATATGTGCATAAAGGGATATTTTGATTTTGACTCCAAGCCTATAAAATGAGCCACAATGCTGGTGGTACATGATTTCATGACCCAAATATGTTTTTAAAAAATCATTTATTGCTGTACATAAACAGCAAACTTAACACAAGGGATGATAAAACAACAGTGCTAATTCCTCTACAGGCTGGGAACCATTGGTGGCCCATTAGGATGCCAGATGCAGGCCCAGTTAGCATTCTCATTTATTTTCCAGTGTCTTTAGTGCTTGGAACCCAGGGTACCTTGGCTGCAGTTGTCAAAACTGTTGGCTTTCCAGCTTGAGGTCTTCCTGGAGAAAAAGAGCCGACCCAGGCCAGAGCTATAAAGCAGCCTATTGTCTAGGGCCAGGCTTTTGGGGAATAGCAGGGTCAAAAGGGCATACACCAGGTTGACCAGGGCAACTGTGGGAAGCACCTTCCGCTGCGTAGTGAAGTGGTGGGAAGGGAAAAAACAAAAGTGAAGACGGTCATGAAGAAGAAAAGCAAGCCAAGCCGTGAAAGTTTAAATAAACATTAGAGGGGGAAAGTTATGCTGGTGGTCTGTGGAATCCCTAGTTGAGTGTGTGTGTGTGTTTTTTTGTTTTTTTTGTATTTTGCATCATATATGCAACTTTTATAATGAGGCAAACAGAAAAGGGTATAAACTTTTGTGGACAAAAATATATAGATTTGTTGCTGTTATTATTAAGAAGAAGAAATGCATATTTATCAATATAATAATATAATTTAAGCTTTATTATTAACAACTACACTTATTACACTTAAGAGTGTTGACTTGAAAAACAAAGACATAGATATAATTGAATATAAAGAAATGTTGGCTAGTCTAGATTACATTACAAATATCTATGGCAAGCAAGTAAAACTGAAGAGCAGAATGACCGCAAAAATCTTACAAAGGTTAGGGGGCAGTATACAAAACTAAGAAAACTAAATGTTTACTCTTTAATAAAATATATTAGATGACTTTAGTTTACATCCTGCAATTCCGAATACAGAACAGACCTAAAGTACAGTATATGCCCACAGTTTCAATGAGCACAAATAGCCTTGTGCGACAATGGTTTAGGCTTTCTTTATTACGATTCCTGCCAATGAACAATAATATCCTGCATCGGGGGCAGTAGTGAGGAAACAGCAGAAGGCAAAAAGTTAATAATAATAATGTCAGAAACCCGATCTGTTTTGAAACGGGTGAGCGCAAGGCTGTAGACACTGGTGCCGATAGCAGGGATGTTTTAAGCTGAATCATGTGGAACTGTTCTGTGACACGCTTGTTGCTGTACTAATTGACGCCTGATGGGCTGGTGACATGCGATTGAAAACACAGACCACAAGGTGCAGCTGTTAACACACTCGCGCGCACACACACATATCCCAGGGTGACACCGGCAGGCCGCACACAGACTGGAATGTGAAAGGATGACTTGTGTGAAGCATAGGTACTGTATGTTTAGAAATAAAGAAAACATGTGACGTTGGATGGGGTTTTTTTTTCAGCTGAGGGCAATTCTCAGTGGACCAAATAAAAATTATACATAATTTGTTCTTGTGTTATGGCTTACCAAAAAGCTTTATTTTAATAAATACTTTGTATGAATACTTAAATGCAAACAATCCTGTCATCAATAGGATCCTAGTTGGGCCACTTCCTAAAACATACGCAGCTTGGATGCAAGTAAGCAAGGAGTCTACAAAGTGTTGGGAGGCCTTCTGAGGTATTGGTATATTTGTCCAGTGCTTGATGTTGTAAAACAACAAAAACCCAGTCTGTTTTAGGCTAAATTATAATACTTATTAAAACATAAGTGATCCTGCTTCTTGTATTGATCTGTCTTCACTATCATGTACTCTTTCAACAAATACAAGAGAATGTTTCTTTAGCTGTGGTACAGCAATTATAATGAAAAGCTTCTTGCAGCACGACATTCTCCACATAAATTAAACTACCTTTTTCGTAATTATCACAAAACATGTCTTGTTTGCAGTCAGGCTTGTTTACTTGCCCAAAGGGCTTTTGAGTATGTTCACAAGCACACCCCCTCCCCTCTGTGTCTCTTTGTCCTGTTTGCAACTACATCAGACTGAAAAAGGCATGCACCTGATAGTACTTTACTTGCAACACTAGGAAGTATTACATTCATCTTAAAGCTTTGTAGAAGCTAAACAGAAGGGATTGTCTTTTTTCAAAATTGTGTTTTTGTTATAAATGGATTATATTGCATTGATTCCATTCTCTATTGTTGTTTCTGCTTGCATCAACACCATGTATACTACAGTAACTATTTAAAAAAATGCCCTTGTAAACCACTGGGAATACTACTGAAAAGACTTCAAACTGAGGTGGTTTGAAAAATGACCACAAGGGGTGCCATCTATATTTTCTTTTCCCTCTGTGCTTTCGAATAGAGATTATCCATATAGTGACTTTGTTGCCACATTTGCTAAGTGTTCAAGAATTACAGTTTCTCACACACAGCGGTCATTACTTCAGAAATGTAGCATTTTGGAATCTTTTCAGAACCATCTCCCAGGACATCCATATAAATGCTAATCAAGCAGAAACACAGCAGTAGATCATTTTACAAAACACATACAACAGGTTACTACACTGCTAAGACATGGGAACATTTAGATTCAAGTCACAAATTCAGTCGTCTGGCAAGGAGATGACGCGTTATTGTGAGTCACACCTACGCACACGCAGGTACAGAAAGTTTGACGAAAGAAAGCGTATGGATGCTGTAAAAAGGTCTGGTGAAATTCATGCTACAGAAAGCGGAGTGTTGTAGTGAAACAAATTAAATATTTGGAAAGTGTGTCTTCAATTGCATGGCATAAAGATTCAATCGCACCATAATTAGCATTTTGATTCATAAAAACAGTGAAACGACGGTTTAACTGTACAAATGCAAATTGAAATGTAGAGTTAATTGAGAACATTGAGCTACATTCAAATAACAGATTGCTGTCTAATCACTCTTGTTGTGTTTCTAATTATGTCTATTTGCGTGCAAAGTACTGTGCCATTTGTGTGTGTGGGCAAAATATGTCTGTCTTTGTTCATACAGGAATGTATTGAGTTAAAAATGATAGGCTAAGTATGTAGGGACATTTTGTCAAGACCCACAGAAACAAGATATGGCTGGAATTATTTGGCAATGTGTGCTATATTGTAGGTCATGGTAGTGTGTTGTTTACAGTAGATCTAATGAATTATGGGTTGAGTGAAAATAGAGGCTTGTACTCGACTAGTTTCATAAGGTTTAGGTTTGGAGTAAAAAGAGTAATGTATTTACCATTTTACTGTATAAAAACAATGTAGTCAGAAAGATAAGGTCCTAAGCAAAAGAGAAAGTTAATTTACCCTCAGAGGAGAGCTTTTGCAGGAGAGACATTATTGTACTGTGGTATTTGAAGTAGCTTTCCACATAAGAAAAGGCAACAAAAACATACATTTTCTATCTTCAACAGATATTGATAAGATGCTTTCTGTCACTTTAAAATAAATGAATATCTCACTAGATCTCCCAGTTTTGTTATCCCCATTTGGATATAAAATATATCTCTTGTCCAATTGTGCTGAAACTTGCAAAGGACATTCTTCAGCACCCATTATTGACTGTATTGTAATCTGGTTATATGGAGGCTGCTTTTCTCTTCAACTGTCTTTCTGTATAGTACACTTGCATAAATCTAGAGAATCAATTGTGATTGAACATGAAAATGGCACTGCTTATTAAGAGTATCAGAATATGGGGGTATTTGGAGGCACCCTGTCCGTCTTTTTTTTTTAACATATGTCTAGAGATGGGCTTATCAGTTGTGAAGAAACTTGGTTTGGACTGCACTGCTACCTAAAAGTTATGTACATGACATGAACACCTACCTGTCTGCCATGCGTATGTTCAGTGGTAGCAAGTCACCCATTTTATTTAACTACAGTGAGTCCCATAGGGACCCCAGTACTGCGTTAAATCATTTGAGACGTGAGATAGACCACAAGCACTGCATGGAATTTGTTGGTACCTAGGGCTGTATTTAGCAACAGTGTGCCTTTTGAAAGAATATCACTTTCATACCATCAGTTTAGAATCTAACAGGTTGTCGGTATCCGTCTGTTGCGTTGATCATCCTCTTATTTGATACATGTAAGTTTATTCCCTAGTAGAGAGGAATGGTTGTGTTCTTCAACTCTTTCTCTTTGAATTACTATAAAATCTTGCCCACTCAATCGAAATAATAAATATACCCTTTCTTAAAAATCTGGCCTATTTTATTTCAGAGCAAAGAGCAGAGCTTGCACTGTGTATGCCCTTTGTAATTAAATCAGACTTGCAAGTCTATATTGGCTACCCCCGGTATTATGCTGTAAATATATTTTTAGTTGGTTACATGTCTTGAATGACTTTGCTGCAGCGGAATTGCTTGATGCTACACTAAATTTGGAGAAGCTGGATGCGGCCCGTGCGCTATCTTATTTCAGTAATACAGAGCAACCTTCAAACCACACTGGGGCAATGATCACAACCTAAATCAGAGGCAATCAGGCTGAAGCCAGGCAGCTGCTTTCGTTTGGACTGGAGATCCTTTTCATTTATTCTCATCAGCATTCATTACTGGGGAAAATGGAAGTGTTGCTTGTATTTTAACCCGGCAGTGAGTATTTTTATGTCACTACGACTGATCCCCAAGGTGCAAGATTCATTGTAACTATCACTGGTTTGGTTAAGCCCCACTTTTGGTAGTTACCATCTGAAGGGACTAGATGAAAATCATTGATGTAGTGAGAAGATAGATATTGGGGTCTATTTAATTGACTTAAACAGTGGCAGCAATATTTATTGCCATCATTTTAAAAATAGAATCTCCCTGGAGTTTTACATATTTTTACATACATACGTAAATGCACTATTGACACCCCCTGCACTGCTAGATGATTGGTACATTGGTATACAAACAACTCAAAATGAATGACCTAAACTGAGGCAATATTTAGTTCAATTGGATATGCCCTCATATATAGATTGAAAATCAATTACAAATAATAATCCCCTACCATGATGCCCATGTGACATATTTTTTCTTCATCGTTTTTCTGTTGTAGTATGGAGCTCAAATTCTGCTTGTTCTTTGGTGCCACTGTTATCTTATCAAAACTATTGCCCCCTTCCAAATCCTCAACACATTAAGAAAGTTTAATGTAGGAAAGTATGTTATCGTTCCCAGGTTATACATGCTGTCATTCAGCTGAAAATGGAGCTGAAAGGTTAAGTATTGCCAAAGTCGTGAGAGGTAATCCTTCACTTTCTACACATAAAGATTTGAGGAAAATTGCGCACATCTGTACATTTCTGGATGCCAACTGAATACCCATTGTCCCTGACTGTGCCAGCTTTTGAATACCCTGAATACCAATTGTGCCTGACTGTACCAGCTTTTGAATACCCTGAATACCCATTGTGCCTGACTGTACCAGCTTTTGAATACCCTGAATACCCATTGTGCCTGACTGTACCAGCTTTTGAATACCCTGAATACCCATTGTGCCTGACTGTACCAGCTTTTGAATACCCATTGTGCCTGACTGTACTAGCTTTTGAATACCCATTGTGCCTGACTGTACAGAGCTTTTGAATACCCATTGTGCCTGACTGTACCAGCTTTTGAATACCCTGAATACCCATTGTGCCTGACTATCCCAGCTTTTGAATACCCATTGTGCCTGACTGTACCAGCTTTTGAATACCCATTGTGCCTGACTGTACCAGCTTTTGAATACCCATTGTGTCTGACTGTACCAGCTTTTGGTTGAACTGAGTCTGAATGTTCATGAAAGGACTGCACTGTACAATGAGATGAGAACAAAGCCAAAGCTTAGGCATTAACATAAATGCGAGGGAGACGCATACTGTAGCATATTGGCCAGTTATTTACTCCAGGACTGGGTTGCACTAACTGTGCATAAGTTCTTACTTAGCTTAGTTAAAGAGTAAGTCTTTACTAATGTTGGTTTTACACATTACTAACTTCCACAGGTTGCACCAGCTATGGTAGTTATAACTTAAGACTTAGTTGTTGCTTAAAATGTAGGCATACCTTTAGGGAGCTAATCAAAATACGAGATAACACAGCAACTTTTGTTGCGTGTGCTTCTCTTTGAAGATGACTTTGTTCATAGTTTTCGTTGTCAGCAAATCCTGTGAGACCAAATACATCCTCTTGATAATCATAGGACATCCTTTTAAATCCTAAAGTTTCTCATTGGATAGCATTAATTCTTATATTAATAGCATTAGAAAACAAAATCTTATAAGAATATTTTTAAGTTCCTATATGATCCTATAGAAATTATTTCAATTTCTGCACGGCAGGGTCAGATTAAGAATGCGCGATTGAGACGTGAAATATGCAGAGTAGAAACAAGACTTTTGCACAGCAAAATGTTTTATATATACAATATATATATATATATATATATATATATATATATATATATATACATATATGATGA
>CM060266.1:21859341-21902482 GCA_030684275.1 Acipenser oxyrinchus oxyrinchus
TTCAGTTTGTTTTGTACTTGTCAGTATTCTCTGAGCAGCAGCATTCTGGACCAGTTGCATTATTCAGATTATGAATGTTATTATTTGTTAGAATTAATCACATGTAGACTATTTAGGTTGCTATTTGATGTGTTATTTATTGTGAATACAGCAAACATGATGGTACTCTGGTGTGTACTCCACAGCTAATGTGGTACTGTAGCATTAATTGGAAGACCAACGTGCACTGTGACATTGCTGCTCACTGCTAGTTAGGTTGTGTCTTTGGATGATCTTCAGATCGGGTTTAGGTTAAGTGAATTTTCTTCATCACGATGGGATAATTTGCAAGACAACTGAAACGATTTTGGGGTTATAAAAATTTGAATTAACCCCATGTGGTCGACCCGATCTAGAGGCAGGGGTTTCTCACAGGCGGACCTCCCGCACTGAAGCATAGCGCCGATACCGCTGGTATCGGGTTATGTCTTCATATTTGATTGTGTCACCTATCAACCCTGACCCCTTCCCCCGTAGCACGTTACACTCTCCCCTGCCAGCCTCAAGTCCACCCTCGGACTTGCTCACCAGGCTACAGGCTTCATGCTTCCAAGTGTATGCTGGAGTACCTGCGTCCCCTTCTGACACCAGTGTAGCGTTTTAGGCAGGAGGCAGAAAATGGAGAAGACATTCTTGTTTCAGTTCCAATTCTTTTTATTATTCTGGATGCTGTTTCCAGCACCCACTCAGAGACCACTGCTCGGACTGCTTCACTGCATTCCTAGAACAACAACAATTTGGCGTTGCAGCACCGCCTTATAGCTTCAGCTCCGCCCCTTATGCAGAACAGGGTACCAGAGCTGACACACATCCCATTAAACAAGCAATGGCGGAACACAACGGGGAGGGAATTACACACAGCACACACACACAAACAGACAGCAGGAAATACAGTACAGAAACACAAATGCATGAATTGCTACATTATGTATATATATATATATATATATATATATATATATATATATATATATATATACACACACACAGCATATGTATTCTATTATCTCGCTCACATAATATATATGTGTGTGTGTGTGTGTGTGTGTGTGTATGGGACCAGGCATCTGAGCACTGACGATTTGCAGCTTTCCATGATCTCAAGCCAGAGCACTAACCGTCATACAGCAGAGTGTTTAGACAACAGTAGTGCACATGTTTCATGAAATATGGGCTTGCTTGCATGCTTGGATGAATAAAGCTATGGTATATGTGCTCTGAAATAGACATGAGTGATTATATATATATATATATATATATATATATATATATAGAGAGAGAGAGAGAGAGAGAGAGAGATAGATAAATAGATTGATTTTTTAGTTATTGATTTTTAAACTAAAGCAACATGGATTCATTCAAAAAAAAATCGAACCCAATGAATTAATCTTTTAGTTACTGACCTGAGTGTTGGGAAAAAAAAAAATTCAAATGCTCTGCTGCTTTGAATTATTGGACCAGGTATAAATAGTGGCAATTTTTGGAAAACAAAATAAGTGGTCCAATAACAATGTGCTTTTCAAAGCTGTGTTTAGGTTCAGCAGTCAATACCGGTAATTCGGTCATTTGTGACTATATTTATAAAGCATGTTTTTCTGGTGTCTAACTGGTAGATGTTACATGTGTGCATAAGTTACTTTAAAGATTTGCTGCTCTCCATGTGAAATGTTGATGGACCCAGAATAAGCCATAAAGGACATGAGAAATCCATATGTATATAATATACCTGATGTGGATGAATTGGGGCAACATGGGTGAACCAGACTGGCTCAATGGAAAACTTGCACTTCATAACTGGGTGCCAATGGGGCAGCAAGGCAACTCTGTGTACCAGTAAAGAGCCCTGTGTTAGAACTAAGGGTACACTTTTTTAATTTAATCAATTTAATATTTAGTATTTTTGTGTAAAAATAAAAGGGAAGTCAGGTGGGGATGCATATTAGTATTATGCACCAAAGGGGAAAAGCATTGTGTATTGAAGCCTGTGCAACATTGAAATGTTTCCCCACCTTCTGCAAGAGATATCTTTCTGAAACATTTGTGCTGGAATAGTTAAATAGGGTAATGCATATTGATCTAAGTGGAAACAATGATAGCAAATAACACAGAACACACAATTAGCCTTGTGCAACTCTACAGTCACTTCAGTTTAGAAGTATAGTTTTTCATTGGAGACATTCTTAAACATTTGCACATGTAGTATAGAGCTATGGCCAAAGCTTTTGCATCACCCTATAGAATGAACTAATTTTGCTTTATAAAGTCAAATGAAACCTGCTGAAGTAATGTAATGTTAACATACTGAATTACATACCGCTTTGTCGTTTTTCCATATACTACAAAAATGGAAAAATGTGACATTTCTAAATCTAACATGAAATACTGAAGTACTATTATGACTTTTGCAATATCATTTTGTAGTTTCTTTGATTTACATGATGTTAAATAAAATATCTATTATGTTAATATTTTTATTTATTTTGTATTATGTCTCAATTCTACAATTCTAGGTGATGAAACTTTTTGCCACAGCTGTACCTGCATATTAATTTTTTTGAAGACTCTTTTGAAGACTGAAATACTAGATTCAGGAATTTACTTTTAATAAATGGTACTTTAGTAAGTGCTGGGCTAATTACACCACATACTGTCTGTCTTGGCCTATCTGTAGATGAGCTGCTAATCTTGTGGACTTCAATCAACTTTGTTAAGGTCACTCAAGGTTAATAGAGGTAATTTCCCCAATCTCATCTGAAAAAACGAATTTCCAGTAAGCAAAAATCCTTTCTCTGCTTGATGAAGTTTCTCATTTGGATACAGATCAAGTTGAAAGGCTAGTTTTCAAGTAGGATAACCGTGGTGGTTGAGCAGTGGAGACGCCTTTTGTAAAAAATGAACTGGGGATAATTGTTCTGTGCTTTTTGTTTTTGTGTTGCCTATACTGTTTGTTTTAGGGGCCTATTTTGTGTGCATTTTGCAGTATCTTAGCCTCTATGTCTCCCAGCTATTCATACATAAGCAGCACATACATGTAATACTGCTCGCAGCTGTGCAATCTGGCTTCCAGTCCTCACCGCCAAGTGCATCTTTCAAAATCCTGTACACTCATGAGGAACACGGTGTTAAGGAGGAAAAAAAAATAATAAATTGTTATTTACAGATTCATAATCTAGCTGCCTTCTTTTTAATATAACCATCACAAATGGCCCAGAAAAGGGCACACAGACTCCTTTTCTAAACAGCCCAGTTATGAAAAGAAAAGGTAGAAAAGGTAGAAAAGCCCTTCTGCTTCCAGCATGCTTGTCTGTGCAATTTTTTTTTTTTTTTTTGTTTTCAGGGGCTGGAGAGGCATAAGCGAATAATTAGGTAATTGCCTTCTTGATTGAGCTCAATAGGAAACATTTCAATTAGTCTAAAACTACACAGAGAGGAAGTATGCTTTTACAAAGGGAAACATTCCTTGTCATGCAACTGTCAGGTTTTTGCCCACACGAAGAGATGGGGTTATGAAGAAATTAAAAATTAAAAAACTGAAAAAAGACTGAAAGAAATGATTGCAGTAATTATAGCTATATTTAAACAGTGTGCCTTCTGATATGATTTGCCTGTGATCCTATCCCAGATAACAGGTGGCCTTTAGACCTCATGCCTGTAACAAATTACTGCCTCCCAGCCATGGAAGAGGCACCGTTCCTGAAAAAGTAAAATAATAAGAATAGAAAAATATGAACTACACAGACCAAAAGAAAGTTACAGAGTAACTTAATTTGTTCCACCTCCCTTTGCTTGGATTTACAAACATTGATATTAGTGTTGGCTCTCTTGCATGATCATGATCACGGCAACGCAATGAAAGTCATTGAAGAGCTGCAGATTCAATTGGTAAATATTTACTTCCTCTTCTACTGGCTTCTACCTCTGACCCCACTTCTTGAGAGGGTGGGACGGAGGGATGGGACACAGTAAAAAAAGAAAAAGAAAAAAAAGCTTTCTCAAATAATGGTGGCAGCTACAGTAGGTTTGTTTTGCAGTAACCTGCACTCTCCCCTTACCTGGGGTGCCTTCACTTTACCATTGCAAGAATAACACCCCCTTTCCCTTCATCTAGGTATCCTTTCACATTACTTGAATAACCTGCACATTCTACAAGCATAGAAAATAGGTAGCATTTCCCATTCATTATCTGAGGTAGATGAATCTCCAGAAAATTAACCTTTGCCACCATGTTTTTTAGTAGTCAGACAGAAAAGGTTTGCATGAGAAAAAGATGATATCTAAACTTTATATATTTATTAAATTGCAATTCATATTTAAATTTATTCCCGTCAGCACAGCGATTGCCCAAACGTTTGCAAAGTACCAGGTACCTTGGGAAAATGTGGCTTTGACTTGCACAGATTCTGCTTGAACTTAATCAGAAACCAGAACTGCTATGCATCATATTCCACATGTAAAGTGTGTATACTGATTTTTTTTTTCCCCGGATTTTTACTGATATTTCAATTAAAAACAATTTTTTTACCGATTTTTATTATGTAACATAAACTCAGAAAAATTCCCGTTATTTTTTTTTTAAAGATAAAAAATGAAAATGCGGAACACTACAGATACTGTCGTCCTGTAAGGTTTAACATTGAATAGTTCAACAAAAACATAACTGAGTACTGTAAAATAACGGATCTCCATATTTTTGCTCTGAAAAAAAAAACTAGGGAGGGGCGATAGACAGGAAATAGTAATATACCATAACTTGAGCATTGATTTAACAACACACCAGGGAGGATCTTGTATTTACAGATGACACAAGAGTAAGGTTTAAAACCAGTGAACCACACACTTGCCTATTTCTCGATCGTTCAGTTAGTTGGTACAACGGGATAGAAGACAGTATTTCCCAGTTGATTTTGGTTTCAGAACTCTCAGACATGGTCTGTAATTATTCCATAAGAAACCGGAACCATGCCACATGGTAGGCTTTATGAGCAACTGCAAACACGTATCTTGACTGCATTTATTGCAGGTGTGGATAGCAAATTCATATAATTTGCTGACAGTATGCATTGTTGTTTGTTAACTACATACATACTTAACTTCCAATGGCACGACTTTCAATTCAGTTCAATTGTTCTTTAGATATTGATGACCAGAATCAATGGTCACTTGGATTCAGAACTGGAGATAATCTGGACTACCCCTGTATTAAAACACTTAATCTGAATAAATTATTATTATTAAATAATAATTGAATGCTACTGTAGTAAATAACATTTAAATTAATAGAGCTTGTCAGTACATATGCACAAAACTGAAAACTACTGTATGTATTTCCATAGATTTTTTTAAGTAATAAAAAGTTTGGCATTATAACATTTGAAAAAGTTTTTGAAAGCACAAGGTTTCAAGACTACAAATGTTAGTGTGTGTGTGACCGGGACCTGAGTTTAAACAGTACATATTGGTCCAATAAAAGGTATCAAAAATCTACATTTGCAGCTGCTTCTTCTAAAAAGCAATACAAAATAAATTCTAATGTTACTAAAATAAGTGCTTGCAAAAGGAAAGGTGAGACTGAGATCAACAGAGGTTTGTCTGCCTGAAAGCCAGGTGTATCTTGAAGCCTCCAGGCTGTGATTGGCTACTGCAGGCTGTAAACTTCACACAGACCAGATGCAGCATAATTGATCACTCTGTGCTGCAGGTTTCAATAAACCTGTGTCTGCAATCTGTCAGGTTTGTTTAGAAATGAAATAGGCCTAGGACTGTTGATTGTTAGATGAAATAAAAAATGTATCTGTGTTTGAAACTGCAATTGACTAACAGTCCTGAGCTGTAACCACTAGTCTACCGCAATGAAGTAATGACTTATCAAAATCTATTCAGATCAAGGGAAAAATGACCTGATGTGTTATTTGGTCCTCTTTTATTATTAATGAGGCGTCAGTTCTGATCATTTTCAGAATAATTTGTAGGTCCCCACTGGATATGTAGAAACAATGTGTTGTGCTCCATAATTCTGTATTGTATTCGGCCTGGTTTCAGAAAGTTAAACAGCAGCACACACAAGCTGTCATATGTATTGCAGAACCACCCTGCTGATATCACATCCTGCCATGGGGTTTGGGGAGACTTCAATCCATGGACCATGAAATTGAGGTCTTCAACACAAACTTTTAAATATATTCCCTGCTTTCCAAGCATCACTGCAAATCCAAAGAGACTGGTTGTGCTATTGCCCATTCCATTGTTATTTTTTTTAAGCAAATGAAGATGAAGTAGTCTAAGGCAGATCAAATAGGTAAGATCTTATTTTTGTAGAAAAAGATTTGTTATGTTGTGTTATATATATATATATATATATATATATATATATATATATATATATATATATATATATATATATATATATATATATATATCTATTGTGTATTATCTGTGTATTGTTGTTCTGGCCTTTAACCCATCACAGAGCATTCATCAGTGACTAGAAGACACTGTCTGACAAAACATCAGCAATTGTGTGTATTTTTGGTTAGATTCTATTGTAATTATTATTTTTACCAGGAGAAAAGAAATAGCACTGACAAATCAATATAGGGAAATATTTGATACTTGTGTATTTGCTACTTGTTCATACAGTGGATAAAAATAAAGACTTGTGTCATTGTGAATATCCTTGAGGTGTTCTTTCTAGCTTCTCATACTACTAGGTGGAAGCTGCAGCTTAGCACATAAACAAAAAATCTGTGATAATTTAAAAAAAAAATGGGGGTGGGTGGGGGGTAATGTGAAATTGATACTGGAAAGAGAATCAAATAACCCTACAAATAACATTTTGGTTTGGCTAAATAGTTTTACATTTCTTTCTACGGGCAATTTTAAAAGACTAAAAAGTCTCAGGTTATAAAAGTCTTGATACATCTTCAAAAACAATGAGCTATTTTAACATACTATGCTCTTGCAGGATTCCAAATAAAAATACGTGAACTGGAGGGTTGTTTTTTTTATGTGTTATTGAATGTGCTGATGAATTCCATGGCTTTTGGGAGAGAGTTGCAGTAGTTTCACTTTCTTAATATTTACTATGTCATGTAATATTCAACAACACTAAAAAGTAAAATATATGTATTTTAAGGCTATAAAGATGTTGACTAAAGCCTAGGTTCATTGAAGAACTAAGGGCTATTGTATAAATGCTGGGACATAGTATGTAAGAGTACTTGCAGCTCTGTTATGGGTATGAACAAAAGTCTGTGTCCCCCAGCAAATCAATTTATGTCTCTGTGTCCATGGCTCATTCTGTATTATTGCAGGGAGCACTCAATTAATGTGAACTCCTGTTGACACCAAGTTCAAAGAGAAAGGGTCTGCTACATCCAGTTATTTTATTTCACGCGGAGGTGCAGGGACAAAAAAACAATTAATTGATAAAGAACGGCCCGCACTGCGGGTTGTTCTTTATCAGCTCCTGTTGACATAACACATCCCTGTGAGTTATGAGGACTGGAGCAGCTCAGACTCTGCTGGCAAATTTATTGAGCCTGGAAATACTTTGTTTGCCTGGGGTAGAGAACCATTGGAGGTTTGCACATCCGCAGTTATAATTTCGTAATTTGCGTTTGCGCGCCGTATGACAAATTGACTAATGACTGCCCCGAAGTGAAATGCCAAGTTGGCATTCCGCACGCTCTGAACTGTTATGCTTAGGCTCAGGTGTACCTTCTGCCTAGCAGTAAGCATAATATAAAAAGGGTTTTGTGTGTTAGTGTGTGTGTGTGTGTGTTGAAAAGAGTTTGTTATACATTAAACAGGGTCAACATTTAGTAACTAGAACAAATAAAGAAGCACATATTTTTTATTTAGCGTTCTGTTACTCAATCACCACTTCAGCTGAATATCCTAAGTGACGTACATTTAATTAATTTTAAAATGGTTGTTTTTTTTCCTTCCTTGCCACTTTGGATGGGTATACTATATGGAAACAATCTGATTAAGTAGAAGTACTTGTGAGAGCTTCCGACCACACTATCCCTAGGCAATCAGGGCCTGGGCAGTTATTAAGAGCAAATCTAAATCGTCAGAGTGTGTGTGGTTTTAAAGGTGGGTGGGGGTGCACATTTCCATCCTGAGGGGCCTCCTCCCACTATTTTATTTCTGTCTTTTGAAAGCTACTGCCTTTGAAATTTCTCTTCAGTCGTCTGACAGCAGCTTGGGCCTGTGCCAAAGAGGATGGAAACGAAAGGAGGCTGGAACTAATATTGATAGTGTGCACACTTTAAAAAAAAAAAATTTTTTTAAAGGGAAAGTTTCAAGTTCATATCCTAACTCGTCCCTGTAGAGGGCCAATTGCAAACAGTTGGCCGCCAGTCCAGTCCAAAATAAACACTTGGAGAGAAGGAATTGCATCGCAAGTACCTTGGGCCTCCATTTGCAGTCGAACATGCTTTTCATTTACCTCCACCCCCCTCCCTGCCTAGATTTTATACAAAATCTAACCATTATTAACTAATAAAACAATACTAGTGACAGTTTAGTCATTTAATCATTTTCCCTTCAGAATGTGATTTTCTGACAACAAACTATTTTTAAAGGTATACATAATTGAATTGGCAAAGTTTTTGCCATGCACATAATATACCATTATTGTAAGTATGGTCAAGCTCCAAGGTATAATACAAATTATATTTGCATCAACTTCAATGCACTGTACAGTCTGGCTTGTTTAGACTAGGTCAAACAAACTATATATCAAGTCTAAAGGCTGGAGAAATTCATACTACAAATACAATCCAGTACACTGTATTACTGTGAGGTGAACTGCAAGGTCTGGCGCTACTGCTTTTTTCTTTACAGCAGCTTCTCAGGAAAGGATTATGTTTAGTAAATTACAAAACAAAACACTAAACTCTTACTGTCCAGCAAATAGCATGCGATTCTTCTGCATTAAACTTTTCTGATTTGTAATTTGATTGCACTTGAGACAGTGAATTATTTTTACCAATTCAACACTTATCATTGTTTATCCCGTACATAAACCATGTAATGCAATATCTACTGCATTACATTCCATGCTGTCTGTAGTAAATGTATTCATTTTAAACTTGTAAGCTATATCCAGAGAAGAAAACAAAGAAATAATGTTGAAGTTGCCTTTTTATTTGGACGAAAAAAGATGTTGAAAGTCCCTTCATGAGGTTGACAGCTCGTACATTCTAAACTTGTTTGCTAGCCCAGTAAAAGCTATCCACTTAAACTTGATGATTTTTTTTTAAAAACAATTTACAAATTAATTTTAAAAGCCATTTTAAAATAATTGGAATAATTGGTTGGTTTGTTTGTTAACATGTGGTTAGAAACAGAACTGACATAGATTATGTGTTTGTTTGTTTGTTTATTAATTTTCATAATTTTATTTCTCACAAGATAGTTGCCATTGTGTCAATTGAATGATAAAATGTCCATTTGATGCTGTACACATTAATGGTTTCAATGTCTTGACATTTTACTTTTTTTTATTTGGTAATTTTAAACTACAACATCGTTTTGGCTAAAGCGGTTCTACCACAAGGCAGTAAAAGCCCATCTCTGTTTAAACTTACAGTAGGAAAGAAAGAAAGAAGAGATTATTTTTCTCCTACTTTATTTCTTACACGCTGTATGTCTTCAGACCTCTCTGGCAGTGCAGTAGGGAAAAGACAATAACAATGAGGGCTCTAAATTGTCACATTGTCGAGACTGTTTAGTTTAGTCAGGTGTTGGCTCTTGGACCCAACACTGTGCTAGGAGCTCCATGGAGAGGAGCAGCTGGAGAGCTCACTGAATGCCGCCGAGGGTCAGCAAAATTTTTACGGCAACCAGCTGCCGCTTCAAAGCACGCCTCTGTGCTGGAAAGCTCCTCAAGATGGAACTGGCCCAAGCCCCTGCTGATCCCTCCATCCGACCTCCTGATCCCACGGAAGTCCTTCTCCAGATCATTTCCAATCCTCTGCCTCTTCCTTTGCTATTTATTTTTTAGTTTTTTTCAATTTAGGAATGGATTCCCCAACCTGAGATGCGCAAGACGCGTGAGACGCGACACCTCGCTTCCAATGTGTTCTTGAACTTCTACCCAAGTTTCACAGCTGGGTTGCATTGAGTAGCTTCTCAGATTGCCTAGTTGAGGTCAGTCCAGGTTCTTCTGGCTTCTAGGCAGGAACATTTTTTTAATAAGGGTGTGTAAGTAGTGTGTGAGGAACAACTAATATCCCTTACTTTGGATTCTTAAAAGAAGAAATGTAGCAGGCCATTTCATACTTTTTTTCATATAGTGATTGCTTAATGCAGCCACTCTCTTCAACAAAAGGTTGGAACAATCCTATAACAAAGAGTATGAAAGATTAATGTACAAACCACTTCAGAAATAAAAACTTAATCTCCACAAAGACTGGCAGGGGGGATTGGAAAAAAAGTGGGAGCTGTCTTTTTGTTTTATGTGTGTGTACAAAAGGGAGAACTAAAGCACGTATGATGAGATAATTACTGCCTGGACCAGTGAAACACTGCACTAAACTGGCTTGCTTGCATGCGTTCTGAGGTAATTTATTTCTTTAAACAGAAGCCTTCAGAAAGAAAATAAAATGACTTTTATTATAGATTTGTATTGTCATTATTGTTATTATTAGTATTATTATTATTATTATTAGCATTATTATTAATAAAATGTGTGTGTGTGTGTGTACTTACTGTCCTACCATGCGTTTTCTGTTTCATTTTTAATTTAGTATTCAGACATGTCTCCCTCCCCTTCAGAAAACACTTCAAGTGTTGCTGTGAGTTCCATTAGCATTAAGACAGAGTTACTGCTGGCTCACAATAACTGCTAGATTTCAGTAAATTATCTTAATGTGCTACACTATAGAGTTGGCTCCATGCATCATATCAGTTGAGTATTGTGCCATACCTTTTGTTTTATGCCATATTTTCTATATTTTGCATATTTAATTTAAAATGTATTTTTTAGTTAAACCTCTGGAAATGCTGAACTCGGTAGAAGGTTGATTGTACCCATGCTAACAAGCTCTTAAAACAAGAACCCTCTACTGAATACGTTTTACAATTCTTAACCTTACTGCTCACCAGTAGGAAATAATATTGTAAACCTGACTTTTCAGTCCAGCATTTTAATTTTATTTGATTTCAATATGTATTTATTAGTTAACATTCATTTTGACAAATGGTATTATTTTTACACTTAATAATAATTCAGAAGACGATTTGACAGGTTCATATCGAATATGGATTGTGCCTCTACTGCTGCACTAACAAACATGATATATGTGCAAGAAACAAGTCGGCATGAATCCAAATAAAAAAATTACTTGTACAACAGTAGAGTAGCAATTGCTATTAGCCTGGAAAATCTTTTGGCTAATTACTGTGTAGTGTGTTGTATTCCTGTTGTAGTTTGTCCAGTACTACAGAAGATAGTCTATGTGAAAATGTTTTAAATTCTTGGTTAATTTTGTAAAGTTAAAAAAGTAAAGTTATTTGTTTTTAAATGTTTTTTGGATGCATTATGCTCATAGAAACAAGAGGATAGTGAATTAGGTCACCCTTAAAAAAATTGGGGTTTGATGTAACTGAATTTTTTTTTTTCTCCTCTCTACCCAAACAAAATCTTGATTTAATCAAGCAATATAAAATGGGTTTAACTGTATTGCGAAGGCCACTGTTTAAACACTGGAGGTTAATGGCACCAAATATTAGCCAAATGGGTTTGAATGTGGATAAAACAATACCACTGCTACACTGTGAAGCAGGTGGGGGCTCGACTTCTCAATATCTCAATAACTTGATAACATGATTAGGTAGCGGATTCCAAAGGCTGAAGAAACGTGTTGCAGAGCTTCCCCTCCTAGTCCCCAGGTCCCATGCAACTGTGTTACTGTGTACAAGCAGCTGCCCATCACAGGTTGGGCATCTTATTTCGGCTAACCAAAAACTATGCTGCATTCCCTGCTTGTTATAATGCATACCATAATGTGCAGGACAGTCTGACTGCCAACTGCTGTGTAATGGAGAGGGTGGGGTAGATCCGCAGCATGTGCTTGGAAGTTGTAAAGTGCCATAGAGAGAATTGAAATTCCACAATCCGATATATGAACTGAAATCCACTTAAGAGTAGTGTTTATTATATACGCAGGCTACCCATTCTGTTTGTGCGTGCATTTAGCCACACAGGTTATTGTGAAAAAAATGAACTCAATTGAGGATTTTTTTTTACTACTGGGCAACTAATTGGCACTTAATTGAGACACACAATACCCACTGTAGAACCCATACAACTCTGAGTTAAATGTTTTAAATGACTGAAAATCACACAAGCGATTTATCCTTAACCCACAACTTTATTGGCTTGGTGCCATTCACGCTTAGTTTAGTGTTCAGCCGGTTTAGATGGATTTCTAAGAAGTAGTGAGTAACCTTTGCAGGCTTCAGGCCATTTTTCCTATTTACTTTTTTTCCATTCAGTCTCCCTGAGGTGGGGAAGCCCTAAGGCCAGCAATTCATAGTAGCATGTAATAAATATTAGGGATGCGCTTTGGGCCAAGATTGAAATGTGTACCATTGGGACTTGAGTGGCGGTGAAGGATCTATGATAAATGCACAATTGATCTGCCTCTCTCTGAGAAAACAAATCTCTACAACTAATACTAACCTTGCTGCTAAGAGATCCTAGTTTGGCATGCAGGCCAAAAACATAACTTTTCAGAACAGTGGGCCAAAAGTAACTAAGTTATTAAAATACATTAACTGCCCTCATCATTTACTGCCCACATCTGTTGTTTAGTTAAATTTTCATTTTATAATAAGAATTCTAGGTAGTGACTTTCTGTACAGCGGTCCTTTCGTCCTTGTTGGTCTAAAGGCAGAGCACTGTAGCAGATGTTTAACTGCGTATGGTTCATTTGCTCTATATAGTTGCACATTCTGTGATTTTTACAAAGCAGAGGAAATGTATTAGAAATGAATGAATTGTTCAAATGAGTCGCCTGGATTTTAAAACCTTTGGAACTACACCTTTTAAGACCAGATGAAGCAGTTATGTTAGGCTGACTCCTGCAGGCATGCTTCCTTAGAACAGAAGAGCACCTGCCACTGTTTAGATTAATTGGATAGACCTTGAAGAGTGTGAAACATAATTTAAAAGACAAAGTTCTTCTGGTTTTCCACCAGTCAAGCAGTCAAGCTTCTCTAGTGGATTTATGATTTTGCATACTGGTATTACTGCCCTAGAGCACAGCTATACATTCATCATAATTACATTTTTCACTAATACATATACAAACATTGACTTACTGTGTTGAAGTGAGGATGCCTACATTTAGGATTCAGGCAATGTAGAACTCTTGACACATTCTGAATCCAAGAATTGTGAGAAGGAACAGAATGAATTGTCACAAGCTCATTACCGCCCATGTATCTATCACAATGTAATGCTGGGGTTTGGATTATATCAGTAATTCAGCTGGATGCAGACAGATTCCAATCTCACAGTTGTATCACTGCAGCTCACACATTGTACACATTGTTTACCAACTTCTCAGCTCAACTTGCTTCCTAGTTTGTCAATAAACCTTATTAAATACAAGACCCTTAAATAACTTTATGCAAACAATTAGAAGGTAAATACTACTGCAAAGCAAGCTTAATGCTCATAGGAGATTTTAACCAATTGACCACTTGCTTTTTAACAGTAAGTATTTTTGTATTTATTATAATTATTTTATTGTAATACTGATGTTGTTTTTATTAATTTTGATAAAATTCATGTTAACCTAACTTTAAAGTAATTACTGGTGCCGAATGTATTGGTCCTACACAATAAGAAATATATATATATATTTTTCAGCCCACCACAGTCACAAGTCACTCTAATGAGTGTATTCTATTATGTAGGTCCACAACAATTGATGACTGGTCAGTAGCAAAGACTTTGCACACTGCCTGCCTTTCTTATGTGGAAAGAGAGTTGTGAATGATTTGACATTATTTAAAATATATTGCCGCAACCCAGGTTTATCGGTTTAAAAAAATAAAACACATTTTCTAAATCGGTATTCACTGTGTGTTTTTAGGTTATTTTGGTTACAGCCAAAAACTTCAAGCCCTAGTCATAATATAGCCTACATACATGCTAGGTAAATCAGGTCCCTGTCTGACTGATGGACTGTAGGGAACTTGCAACCTTCTGAATCAAGGGGTCAGGTCTCAAGCAGGCTTGTTTGCAAGTCACAGAACCGGAGTCACTGAACCGGCTTTGTAATTTTGACTTTTTTTTAAGTTCAGGGAGCACACACACATGCATCCTCCCCATTAATTTAAAACAAAGCAGGGCGTTGTATGTGATTCGGAAATCCCCAGTCTGTGAAAGATGTCAGTTTGCCGGGATAGCATTTAAAATACCTAATGCTGTACGACATTCTGGGTGGTGCTGTTGAAACAAGACTTGCGAGCGCATGGTCCCGCTGCTTCTACAGGTGCTTACAATTTTGCAGTGATTAATCACTGTTTTGTTACAGGCTGACACACTGTTAAATAGATCTGTCCATTTCCTTTCTGTTTCCATCCTGTAGAAGCGCTGCGACTTGGCATACTTTATGATCAACGTGAGGCCTGCTACAAAAAGAGAGAAAAAAGCCTCCTGCACCCACTCACCCTTCCACACATCATTGTTCATTACCTCATTGCTGGCCTCTGAGCCTATCAATGCGTATTAGGTCATCAAAGTAAAAACCTGCATTATGGATGGTCTGGTCGACATGTAGAGCACATTTCAGGTAAAAGTGTAATTGATCACTGATGTAAAATGTTGTGAAATGAGCCGGGTGTCGGGTCAAAAACAAGTCTGAAAATGCACACAAAGGTACATTTCAAGAACTTTTACATTTAATCATTCCCCACTACCCCCACCATTTGGACCCCCATTTTTTTAAAGAAACAGCTGTACTCTGTTTGTATTGCAACTGCTGATTAACTGGATAAAAGGCTGTTTGGAAGTAGGTGATAACTACATACTTGCCAACATTTTGGATAAAGGTTGTTTGGAAGTAGGTGATAACCACATACTTGCCAAAATCTTGGAAAACCCTGAGTCCTGTTGACAAAGTTCTTTGTTGTGGATCGTACACTAGCAACTTATTAGCACGCCACCTTCTGTGACTTTTACTGATCACATCTATGCTGAACAATCAATTTTAAAATAAACTTTCAAACAACTTAAAGTACCAGTGGGTGGATTTGACATTGAGAGTTTGACAAATAAAGAAGGATATTGGCTTGGTCACGCTAAATGGGCACATTCTGTTTGTAGTCTTTCTCGTTTAAAATCTGATATGGCACATTTATTGCTTATACAGTAGATCTACAGGTACATACATTTATCTTGGCATGGTTTATAAACTTTATATATTATAACCAATATATTATCCATGTTAAACTAATACCACTTAAAAAATATTAATTAGATCATGGAACATGTGTGTCCCATTATTTATCCCCATTAGTGTGACCAAGCCTATATCTGCTAGAAGGTGCTTTGCTGACCAATTATTACCTGCCCACTCAGGATCCATATCTGTGACAACGGGAAATAGTGGAGGCACTGATAGTGAAATGGCTTGGCATACCACCCATTGAGTAAAATGGAAAGGGAGGGGCTGGACGCGGACCAGTAACCTTGCGGTTCAAAGACGGACGTCTTGCCATTCAACATATGATTTCTCTAGTTGAGAAGTATGTACAGGTCATATGCTGATGTTAGTATGACTATCTCATCAGCCTCTAGGAGTAGATCCAATTACAGTTTACCTACTTTAGTATGACCCACTGCCAGGCAAAAGCACTCTAACCAACCGTGGTTTCCGTGAGGCAGGAGTTTCTCACAGGCGGATGTGGGACGCTAACCCGGTCCTCCCGCTCTGAAGCATAGCGCTGATACCGCTGTACAAAAGAGCCAGTCTAGTAGGTGTAGATATGGATTATCTCTTTATATATATATATCACCTATATATATATATATATATATATATATATATATATATATATATATATATATATATATATATATATATATATATATATATATATATAAATTCCATCAGTGAAACAGGAAAATAATAATCAGCATAGCTTCATTTTTCTTCATATTGCAGTTCTGCCCAGCTCTCTATATTTGTTTACATTCCACCCCAGGCCTCGTGGTCTCCTGAGCAAACAGAACCCCCTGGTGGTCCTTCACTGTACCAATGCCAAACACTCCAGTTTATTTACCTTTGCTTCTAATTACAACCTTATTTTATCACTAACATGCCTATTAATGATTTAATTTCAGAAAAGGGATGTTTTTTCTGCAGAAATATTTATTCTCAAACTCCACCCTAATGATTTGTAACCAAGTATAAGCCCTGGTGAAATGAGGCACATTATACACAGAGGGGATTTGAATTAGAAATTCTTCAAGGTGTTGCATATGAGAACCATAGGGGATATGTGGTCTTTAGCAAATGACACTTGCAGAGCATAGCATGGAGTGGCAAAGTCAGGGATGCAATGTAACATTATTTTGATGAGCATGGTCAATGTTGTCCCCCTTTGTTAGATATTATTGCTGACTTACAACCATCCCCTGTCCCCTTGAAAGCGATGGGAGTAATACTAATGCAGGCTTTCCTTTCATTAAAAGTGTTAGGACCTCTTTCAAATTAACATGTACCAGTACTCAAAGGGTCACATCCTTCACCTTTCCATACTAATGCAGGCTTTCCTTTCATTAAAAGTGTTAGGACCTCTTTCAAATTAACATGTACCAGTACTCAAAGGGTCACGTCCTTCACTTTTCCACTCAAGCAAATGGGGAAGTAGGCCTTTTTGGAATGCAACCCAATGACAACCCATTTGAAATATCTTCAAATAATAGGAAATATTAATCGTTTAGTTGCCTCCCACGGGTGGTAAAATAATCCAGTTCATTTTAAACCACGGTAACATAAGTGGAGAAGTTGTCACAGTTACTTGGCAGACATTTAAGTCACCTCTGGTTGATAAAGCACTTTATTATATGCTGTTCAGTAATTGTATGATTAATAAATTGCTTACTGGAGACTACAGATTATATTCAATTGTAGAGATGAAATAATGTTTTGTTGTTGACGTAATTGCTCAGCTGTTATTATTGATGGCATTGTTAGTTTTACTAGAGGCGATTTGAAATTTCATATATATATATACAGTACTGTGCAAAAGTTTTAGGCAGGTGTGAAAAAATGCTGTAACGTAAGAATGCTTTAAAAATAGACATGTTAATAGTTTATATTTATCAATTAACAAAATGCAAAGTGAGTGAACAGAAGAAAAATCTACATCAAATCAATATTTGGTGTGACCACCCTTGCCTTCAAAACAGCATCAATTCTTCTAGGTACACTTGCACACAGTTTTTGAAGGAACTCGGCAGGTAGGTTGGCCCAAACATCTTGGAGAACTAACCACAGTTCTTCTGTGGATTTAGGCAGCCTCAGTTGCTTCTCTCTCTTCATGTAATCCCAGACAGACTCAATGATGTTGAGATCAGGGCTCTGTGGGGCCATACCATCACTTCCAGGACTCCTTGTTCTTCTTTATGCTGAAGATAGTTCTTAATGACTTTTCGCTGTATGTTTGGGGTCGTTGTCATGCTGCAGAATAAATTTGGGGCCAATCAGATGCCTCCCTGATGGTATTGCATGATGGATAAGTATCTGCCTGTACTTCTCAGCATTGAGGAGACCATTAATTCTGACCAAATCCCCAACTCCATTTGCAGAAATGCAGCCCCAAACTTGCAAGGAACCTCCACCATGCTGCACTGTTGCCTGCAGACACTCATTCGTATGCAGCTCTCCAGCCCTTCGGCGAATAAACTGCCTTCTGCTACAGCCAAATATTTCAAATTTTGACTCAGCAGTCCAGAGCACCTGCTGCCATTTTTCTGCACCCCAGGCCAAGTGACCCAGAGGGTGGGGTAGATCCGCAGCATGTGCTTGGAAGTTGTAAAGTGCCATAGAGAGAATTGAAATTCCACAATCCGATATATGAACTGAAATCCACTTAAGAGTAGTGTTTATTATATACGCAGGCTACCCATTCTGTTTGTACGTGCATTTAGCCACACAGGTTATTGTGAAAAAAATGAACTCAATTGAGGATTTTTTTTTTTTCTACTGGGCAACTAATTGGCACTTAATTGAGACACACAATACCCACTGTAGAACCCATACAACTCTGAGTTAAATGTTTTAAATGACTGAAAATCACACAAGCGATTTATCCTTAACCCACAACTTTATTGGCTTGGTGCCATTCACGCTTAGTTTAGTGTTCAGCACGGTTTAGATGGATTTCTAAGAAGTAGTGAGTAACCTTTACGGGCTTCAGGCCATTTTTCCTACCAGTTTTCCTATTTACTTTTTTCCATTCAGTCTCCCTGAGGTGTGGAAGCCCTAAGGCCAGCAATTCATAGTAGCAGGTAATAAATATTAGGGATGCGCTTTGGGCCAAGATTGAAATGTGTACCACTGGGACTTGAGTGGTGTGAAGGATCTATGATAAATGCACAATTGATCTGCCTCTTCCTGAGAAAACAAATCTCTACAACTAATACTAACCTTGGCTGCTAAGAGATCCTAGTTTGGCATGCAGGCTAAAACACAACTTTTCAGAACAGTGGGCCAAAAGTAACTAAGTTATTAAAATACATTAACTGCCCTCATCATTTACAGCCCACATCTGTTGTTTAGTTAAATTTTTCATTTTATAATAAGAATTCTAGGTAGTGACGTTCTGTACAGCGGTCCTTTCGTCCTTGTTGGTCTAAAGGCAGAGCACTGTAGCAGTAGTGTTTATTATGTGTTTATTATATACCAGGCTACCCATTCTGTTTGTACGTGCATTTAGCCACACAGGTTATTGTGAAAAAAATGAACTCAATTGAGGATTTTTTTTTTCTACTGGGCAACTAATTGGCACTTGTTTCCACGCCTGAGGTATGGCTTTTGGCCGCAAGTCTTCCATGAAGGCCACTTTTGACCAGACTTCTCCGGACAGTAGATGGGTGTACCAGGGTCCCACTGTTTTCTGCCAGTTCTGAGCTGATGGCACTGCTGGACATCTTCCGATTGCAAAGGGAAGTAAGCATGATGTGTCTTTCATTTGCTGCAGTAAGTTTCCTTGGCCGACCACTGCGTCTACGGTCCTCAACGTTGCCCGTTTCTTTGTGCTTCTTCAAAGAGCTTGGACAGCACATCTGGAAACCCCTGTCTGCCTTGAAATTTCTGCCTGGGAGAGACCTTGCCGATGCAGTATAACTACCTTGTGTCTTATTGCTGTGCTCAGTCTTGCCATGGTGTATGACTTTTGACAGTAAACTGTCTTCAGCAACCTCACCTTGTTAGCTGAGTTTGGCTGTTCCTCACCCAGTTTTATTCCTCCTACACAACTGTTTCTGTTTCAGTTAATGATTGTGTTTCAACCTACATATTGAATTGATGATCATTAGCACCTGTTTGGTATAATTGTTTAATCATACACCTGACTATATGCCTACAAAATCCCTGACTTTGTGCAAGTGTACCTAGAAGAATTGATGCTGTTTTGAAGGCAAGGGTGGTCACATCAAATATTGATTTGATGTAGATTTTTCTTCTGTTCACTCACTTTGCATTTTGTTAATTGATAAATATAAACTATTAACATGTCTATTTTTGAAAGCATTCTTACTTTACAGCATTTTTTCACACCTGCCTAAAACTTTTGCACAGTACTGTATATATATATATATTTAAATAAAGCACACATTTTTTGTCTTTTTGAAAGGCTATGGCATATTTTCTCAGAGGGCTAGAAACAGTTTTTAGTTCTAAAAGTTTTTTTACACAATATTTTACAAAACCAACAAATATATTTTTGTTGGTAACTTTTATATATATATATATAAATTCTGCTTAAACAAATACACAGGCTTTAAAGATCACGGTTTCTTCTTTAGATGAGAAGTAGAAACTGGCGGTAACTCAACAATTAAAAAATCGACTCATGGTATGAGGAGCTTTACTGTCACTTTAACCTTTGTTTTATGTGGAGCAGAATTACCTGAACTTCTTTACTTTCCAGATCAAAACTATGCATGCTACATACTATTCGGGTTGTCTCGTATTTAATAAGTTATGCATTCTGCAATACAGAATTATCTTTGTGGTTTCTGCAGGACCTAAAACTCACCTGCCTTTTGCTGTTCAGGTGCTGTGCTGAGGCCTGTAAGGTCATTCGAGCAGGTTTGGGGCTGTTCGACAGCAGCTCTGAAATCAAATAAACTATTAAGGAGGTTACTGGATCTCAGGGTCTGTTAAAATACACAGGTTCTGCCTCATTACCACCATCAGCACTGACAGGATGGACACAGACAGAGGGAGTTTTCTAACAGGTCCGTCCGGGTTACGGAAGTTCACACTTTTAATTTTTAAAAAAAAATTTTAATTTTTTTTAGATATACCACATTTACACATTTGAAGAACAGCCAGGGATACATCATTCACCTTCAAAACTTGAGACATGAGACTAAAGCTAGACTATGGATATGGTTACTAAGTGATTTGGCTTGCTTTGACCTTTGAACCCCATCGGCCGTGTGTTTTTGTGTATTGCAGAGGAAGTAATTGGCTTGCAAGGCAGTTTTGGTGGACGAGGGAGTTGGGTATTAAAAGGAAGATGGGGGTTGAATTCTAGAAGGATTTGATGGTTTTTAGGCACGGTAGACTTTAGGCATCCTGGGTTGTGTATTTACAGAAGGTTCCTATAAAGCTGTATCTTTAACTGATGAAATAGAGGAAGGCCATAAGCAATAGTACACCATATGTCTCATGAAGGAGACCCCCAAGCTTGCATTGGTACACTGTACTAGTGTACATGTCACAGGCACCCAGTATAATGCCTGTTTAGTCTATTAATTCATGACTTGCATTACTGGTACTCCTAATTGTTACGATAGTGCAGAGTTGATTATCTAAACCTAATTGACAATCCAAACTTATCGTTTCTGACCATAATATGATACTTACATATTTCAGACTTAACTGACTATGCCAGAATGAATTTGAGAAATAATTTTCCCTTTTGGTATCATGACATTGTTTACATTGTTTGTATCCCATTGTTTACCCAGATTCCTATAATTTGTTTTAAATATATATTCACTATAGTGTGCATATACAATGTAATAAAACACTAAATTCCATATCATGATAATATGCTTAATGCATTGCATATTTTGCAGCACATTTAAAAATACATTTAATTGTAGGAAATGTTTATGTATATACCACCAGTTTCATAGACAGAAGCAGGCATTTAAAAGTATGTTTTAATCACTATTAGTTTATCCTGAACTTCACGTATCCCCAAACAGTAACAAACTTAAATGTATTTATATATCAGAGTATTCAACACACACTCCCAAAAGCTGGTTCTTTTGGAAGTTTGGAAAAATCAATCATTTCAGATTAATTTCTATTTTATTAATATTTTTATCTTTGGTACCAATTATAATGCTGTCATATTCAGTATGAACGTCATTCATCAAATTGCTGATTTTATCAGCGTGAGGTTGAGATAGCATCACTTTAATTGAGTCATTCTGGCCAGTAAAACTCTTAGGAGACACAGACACACATGTTGAGCATAAAGTCCCTGTGCTGGGTAAGTCAGTGGGTGTCAGCAGTTCAGTAAGAACATCTGTGATAGCAGCGACCATGCCCAAACAATAACACCCTGTCTGCACATCAGGTATTTGCTCTCAGTGCTGCTGCAGGCATCCCTCAGAGCCCTGGGGACTCTGCTGATGCGCACGCACTATCTGCAGCTTTCTCCTCTGCTCATCGTTGTGCTACACCACTGCTTGTTTTGTGTTTCTGGGATTCTTTTCCTTTTTTCTTTCTTTTACCAGGGGTCATGTTTGTGAACTAAACATCCGTACATCCTTATTTTTTCTGGTGAAAATAATTCCCTTCCGTTCTGTTGAAGTGCACAGCTTTACCCTTCTAAATGTTTTGATCCACAATTTCAAAGGCTCAATCACAATTCCAAGGTAAAACTAAAAGAAATGAAGACAAACGTTTTCACGGACAGAAATTTGCCTTAGTTTCTAATAAATGTTACCTTATAAAGGGTTACCATGATACATTAGGACTGTTATGTTATAGTTTACAATTAATTTGTATGGCTATAGTATAGTTTACTACATTTGACTATACTGGTAAAAAACTGTATTACACTTATGATGCTGTGCCATTATAATGAACTGAATACTGGTATGTTTATTTAGGATATGCTGAAACCCATGTGTTATGAATATAATACTGCAGAATAATGTGGTCTAGGTGTACGCAGTATTAGACAGTCTGTTTGTATTTTATATGTAACATTGAAAGTTTTTTTATGATTGGTGTGACCCTCCAATATATAGTGACTCTATACCGTACAAAGCAACTATCAATAACTCCTTTTGGGCTCTTAAGGCTATTCAACCATAAACAGCTGTGTTTTTAGAAGTGGAGCTGAACTTTAGTCAGTGGAAAGTGATAAATACATAATTAGGATATGGCAGTGCCACAAAACAACTGAATAAAATTGCAGCCTTTGGTGCGTTACTGGTATCCATAGATTGTTTTATAAAAGAACACAACTTTTGTGGAGCCACAACTTCAACATCCTTTACCCTTCAATGATCAGAGGCCATAATGGATCTCTGTCGGAAGAGTGTTCTAAAATGTTTCTTAAACTCCGGATAGACACTTGGTGTTAACAAGTAATTAAGAATTTACTGCCCTACTAAACTTTCCTTATTGCTGTTCCCTGCCAATAATTGAGTCCATTATCACCTTTTATGGACTCGGGTACATATTTTATTGTGTAAGCAGCACAATTCCAGTTGTTAGCATCGGGCATTCATAGTTTTTGAGATTGCACACACTTTGTAAAACATCAGACATGCTTTTGTTGTTGTTTTGAGGTCAATTTTACATGAATTTTCATTAGAAAAAATATATAGTTAAACTGCAATATAGTAAAATAACCATTGGATTTTCTATGAGCTGCAGTACATTGCAACTGCAATATGGGCTTGTTTGGTTATTTTTCTTCTTCTTGGCCTGCTGAAACAGAGGGTGCTAACAAGGATGGATATTTAACTGATTTTAAATTTTAAAAAAACAAAAAAAACAGAAAAGGCATGTTAATTAAATAGTAGGAGTAGTATTAATAATTAGTATTATTGTTAATTTGCTTCCATACACAACATTAAATAACATTTTTGAATAGGACCCAGTATTCGAAGCGGTGACTTTTGGGATAGAATCCCCCATTACATCTTCTGTGCAACCCTCAAGGATAACCCTAAGCTACCTCTGGTAATGCCTCTTTTCTTTCTAGAGACAAAAGCTAATTGTAACTTTGCTACTGCAGTGTTACATGCTTTGGCTCTCTGGTTAGATTCCCTTCCCAGTGTCTCTCACTGCACTCTCCACTAGGTGACAGTACTGCTCTTCTTCCTTTTGTTCTCTTATCCTCAGATAAAGGAGATAAGAACTGATGGCATATCTTGATAAGAGTGAATGGCGATGAAGCTGAAAAGCATTCACTGTTCAGTCCAGATCAACCATTCAGCTGTGTGCCCACATTGAGAGAAGCCATGGAACTTTTCCAATGCTCCTAATCTTTTCAGGCATAAGGGTGATGTCATAAACCAAAACCCAGTTTGTCTGTCGAAATTTTGCTAAGCTCAGTCAGTTTTCACAGTAGGTTTTAATTCTATTTGATCTACTTTTTTTAAGTGAAGACATTTAGATATAGTGTTGTTTTCATTAAATCTAGTCTCCGCTGTGGGTGCTGGTAGGTGAATATTCGATTGGAAGAACTTGGCCATTGATTTCAGTATCTTTGAGGACCAAGTAGTGTTTCCCAGTTTAGAAAAATGGATACCCCATGAGATTAATCAAGGTGATGGGGAATTATGTTTTGTCTTGCTTACCCTATAAGCACAGCATATAGACTATGCTGGAATTGTTAAACCCAGATCTGAATTTACTTACTGAACCGCCAATACCTTTGGCAACAAAGTGAACCTTTCCAAGAACATAGGAAGATTTCATCTCCAGGATGATTTTTTAAAACTTTTTTTATTTTTATTATTATCACATCTTGTAGTCAAGCAAAAATATTGTGTGATAAAGAACGTATTTGCCTTTGTGTTTCTTATTTTATCTAGATCATGAAAGGATTCACATTCTGTTCTGTGTTCTAGTTAAAGTACAGATTTATCTTTCCTTGTCCAGGGTAATTCACAGAGTTCAAGGTGTACTGCATGTTAACACATGTAGTTCTGTAATACTGTACAGGGTCATACTAGGCTAAAAAGATAAGTCCACTGATTGAGCTCTTGAGGTTTAAATGAAAAAGTTGTGCCGATTTCATAAATTAGGAAACAAAAATATCACAAACCATTGAAAGGTTTAGTGTGCTTGCCTGGAGGGAACCTCATCTAAGGAGATGGTAAGGTAGTTCCTGGTCCATATGTAATGATCCCTTGGATAAAGGGAGTTTCAATGAGCTACTAAGTTTGAATTTATTAATGAAATGCCCCCAATTGTGTCTTGTGAGACATATATTGTAACATGTCCCTTTTTGAAGATATCACATGAGCTGTTTCTGTACAAGTAAAATGTTTTGGAAATGTATTTAATATACCTTTTGTGACGACTCATGTCTGATGTTTGCCATATGTTAGGCAACACATTTGTTTTAAAAATCAGTATGTTATATTAAACAGTAGAGTCTGTTGGGAAAATGTCAAGTATCTTATTTTATTTAGGAATATATGGAAAATCTGATTCAGGAAGGACTTGAACAGGGAGGCATCCTGTTTACATGGTTAGGACCAGTATTTGCATCATTTAATTTCTCATCAGTTGCAATGTGTCAGGCTGATCAATGGCCTTTGATTTGCATCAGGCGAGAAAATGTTTACAGGCCTTTAGTGTAGAAAGTAAAGGAAGTTTAAAATGCAAATAGTTGCAGACAGATTTGAGAAAAAAGGGAGGGCATGGGGGGTGTCAACAAGCAGTTGACATGTGGTCTCAAAGATTTCACAGCTCTACCAACAATGTTAGTTCTTAAACATGTGAGCTACATGTGCACACAGCATTTCCATGCAAAGATTTTAGTCAAGCGGATCTGAAGCCAAACCAATCGTGGGACATAACTCTGAATACCCTCAAGAAACTGTGGTGAGAAATACCCAAAGAAAGTTTGATCACAATTGGAAGAGCACTTCTTAATATTTAGATAGAAATGTAAGTGTGAAAACAAACAAGAAGAGGCCTTTGGGCCCATCAGTGCTGGTCTGGGTTCTAGTAGCTGATTGATCTCAGAACTTGTTTCTAGTTTTTTTTTTTTTTAAAGGGATCTCAGTGACAGCTTGGTAATCCATTCTATACATTTAACTGTTCATCTTGGTGTAAATAAGGTGTATCTTGCCCTCTATCCTAAGTCAGTTCCAAACTGTGTCCTCCAGTTCTGCTCTCTATGCAGACTGTGCTTGAAATGTAAGGGTTATTTTGAACTGCTTTTAGGATTTTAAACCATTTAAATATCCACTATTTCTTCTTCAAAGCTAAATAAATTCAGTTTCCTCAACATATCTTCCTAACTCATACCTACTGTATATGCTACATAACATAAGGCCCAGGGATATGCTTCCTCCCTTAGGAGATAAGGAAATGAATGCAGTTTTAACCTTTTCCTGCTTTAATGAGGACATGTGTCATTGCCAGCTAGACCCAGAACCAAGAAAGAACAATAAATCATCACCATTCTGCACCAACCAATTCAGATTTTGCAAAGATGAACAGTATACTGTGCTGCACTGGCTTAAAAGAGAACTGTGTGCAGTGTTAGCATTCAAGATAAAAGGAGTGATATGCTGTTATGCAAATTGTGAATTGTTGGCCAGTTCTCTGGCCTTTTAACAATATAAGGTAGGTTCAAGGTAAGTTGCAGAGATTTCTACAGTGACAAATTTGTAAATGAAAACTTTTCTAACAAGAGAAAACAATCTGTATCTGAATTTGGGGAGATTAAAAAGAAATATTATTTCTCTATACAATAGAGAGAACCTGAATCTGGATACATGCATCCAGAACAGAGCAAGGTTAACATTTCTGCAACAGGTTTCTGTTTTGCAAGAAGCATAAACACAGCCCCAGCTTTCACTAGGATAGATTTTGCTGGCATTTGTGTCAGAACACGTCTCTAAAAACAAGCGAAGTAAAAGTAGGAGCAATCAGTAAAAACTAACCTATCTTTGACCTGCTCTGCAAATACAGTGCTTCATATTTTCATTAAACCCTGTCAATCACATTTGTCATTTTTGTTTATTTTCAAGAAAAAGCTGTACAGGATCTATCAAAGGCAAGCCAGAGGAAAGAGGGAAGGGAAACAAACATTGGTTAATAGTTTGTACGAGATAAAGATGGAAGGAAATGTGGGTCCTTTATTAAATGAAGCTTTAACAAAGCAACATTTTTTCTGTGTCCTTACCAGGTCCGAACGAGATAACAAGTCATCAAGTTAAAAACTGGAGTCAAATTCCAGGAAGTGAATCTGAGAGTAAATTAAGTGTCTGTTTAAAGAGGGGTTCTGAAGGTGGATGGGGGACTGTTTATGATTTAGCTTGATGTGAACAAATTTGATTTAACTGCTGCTGCTGCTTACTATTTTTTTTTTTCCTGTGATCCTCTTGTCCTATTTGCCCCCACCCAATATCCTCCATTTATCTGATGTGATTCATGGCTGTTGATCTGAGAACCCCAAAAACAAAAGAAAAAACAAGTTGGTAACTGACACCGCAGAGGCGATAGCAGATAAAGCTATGATACCAGTAGCTGGACAAGTCTTGGAATGCTTCTTGTTTGCAGAGCAAGCGGATAGTGCAAACTTGATGGGTCTGTAATAAAATCCTGGTGTCATCAAAGCTATCCCCAATGTTTTTCTAAGCACTCTCTGAGGTTTTTAACAGTGAAAGGAATTAAGGCTGTTTGAAGATTACTGTGATGTAGCTCTAAAGACAGGAAGCCAGTTTGTAGCCAAAAGTGATATATTTATTTATTGGTTAAATTGATCTGCATGTCCATATACATGTCTGCCAGTCTGATACATGGCTTTTAATTTAAAACTGTGTCTAATACTGTGTTGCTTGTGTCATCCGTGAATTCAAACACTGAGTGATAAAACCAGGTAACTAACTCAAATAGACTAACTTGTTTGCTATTGCATTTATCAACATGTTGTTTCTTTTAAAATGAACCCACTTTATTATTATGGCAACTATTCCATGTCTTGGCTCTGCTCATTAGGGTTAGGGTTGCTGTTACTTTTAAATATGAACCTCCCTTATTAGAATTAAGTATACAGCAGTCTAAGAGGAGGCTTAAGTGCATAGTTTGAAATGATAACCATGGACACAATTGTAGTTTCAGGACTAGAAATGAATTACTTATTTATTGTCAATTGATTGACACTTAATGGGATACACAAAGCCCTGCAGTGCACAATAACTTAAGCTGTGTACAGTGTTGTCCATATCACAGCTATATGCCAAGTTTTTATATTTGTATTCATATATCATGGGTCATAAATCACTTGGCGAATTTATTTCTCATTTTACTAGGGTTAGTCTGTAGAAAATGGATTTCTATCATAAGCATTATTGTGTATCCAGAATATGCTCCCTCCTGCAACGTACTTTCAAAGCCCAATAATTTCAATCAAAGTACCAACAGTGTTGCAGGAGGGAGCATGAACTGATACACTGTTATGCTTATAAGAGAAAAAGAAATTCCAGGTAAACAATCCAAAATAAAATGGTGTAATACGGACAACATGTTATACAGCAAAGATAGAATAATGCATTGTATAAGCTGGAGGTGTTCTACAACACTTAGAGTTTAATCATGTTTAGTTTTTCTAGCTTTTTTACACATGGTTTTAATTTAAATTGATCCTACAGTAACTACAATACCTACATCTATATATTGTAGCACTATTAGTTCCCTGTGAAAAAAAAGAATCTGCTTGTGGTGTGCATTCCATACGTTGCTGTGCTTGAACCACACTGAATACTTGCAGTACTTACAGGTTTGCAATGACTAGCCACAATAGACAAACAAAATTGTGGTAACTAAATATGATCATTCAAAATAGTGCAATATACTTTTGTTTGTGGAGGTTTCTGTTGTAAATGGACAGATTAGCAGGTAGTACACTATATTTGAAGTCCACCTCAGTTTTGGATTGACATTTAAATGATCGTTGCTTAGGAAAAAAAAAAAATTGTTTTATTTCTATATTTTTTTTCAATTTCCTTTACTATTTTTATTATCGTACATTCTACTTTAATCATTTTGGAATTGTTTTTTTGTATGTGGTATTTGCATATACAGTAACTGTAGATGTATTTCAAATAGTTCCTCATTGCAATGGAGTGTGTGGTCCAGGAGGCACAGTGGGTTACTCTTCTGGAGTTCAAATCCAGCTTCAGTGAATCTGATGTTCTAAGACAACAGAGGAAAGCAATCAACACAGTCAGCAAATCCTAATGTTATATGTTACATGTGCTTTGTTACTATATGTTGGCTGGCATGATGTACAGGGGTTCACATAACTGGTACACAGGTACGCATGCACACCAATAACATAAAATGTGGACTTCCATGTTGTTTTTAAGACGCAAAGGCGTACCTTCAGTCCATTTAACAGGAAAATATTTCTCATAAAGCCAGCGAGGGCGCATATTATCTGGCTGTGACCCATACCTGCTTAACCTCCCAGTTTTCCATTGAGTCTCAAGACCATAATTAAATACCAGTCCCCATATGTCACTTAAGGCCGGACTAAAAAGTCCATCACTGCTTGTGCTATCATTGGCTGCTTCAAGATTTTATAAAAATAAATGGCTAGCGATAGGTGGAAACTCCAGTTCGTAATGATTTTCTTTTATTGGACACTTGAAACAACCAATGATAACAGGGATCTCGATTTAGCTGTCCATTCAGAGAAGAGGGATTGTGAAAGCTTCGCTGACGCCATTATATTTCAACATGAGTTTAAAACAAACAAACATTTACTTAAGCATTTTACTTAAAATAATATTTAGTTTCCCACAGTTATATCCTTCTATAAATACCGTTGTGCCATCAAGCTAATGTGTTCAACAACAAGTTTTTTGCTTTTGAATCTCCGGGGCAGAGAAAGCGTGATGATTTGTTCGTTGTAATAACCAGTAATCCGGACTCATACTTAAACATCCATAAACTATTGTTGTTGTCTCTGACACTGTCGTTAACCAATGTTTACGGACCGTGGACTTGTAAACATGATATATACACACACAGATACGCTCACACACAGAGTGCTTCTGTACTTATGGTTGATTTGCGAGGGTCTATTGTAAAAACATCTTGAGATGTCATTAAAGTGAGAATGAATAGTGGATCACATGCAGCTGATTGGATTGCAAAGCTCTTCAAATAGAAAGTTTGGTCGGTTGGTTTAGCTCATTTTTAAATAAGCCCTTTCAATACAGAGGTGCTACTGTGCCATACCTTTTCCAAGAAGTATCTGGCGGATGTTCAGCCCTGGATAAGTGCATACAGGTCACACTGTTTATTTTTCAAGTGCATTAACTTGCATTTAATACTACACCAGCCTTTAACCCTCCACACAGCTGGAAATAGAACAGACGGGTTTCTGTATTGATGTGTGTTGGCTTTATTTTCATAGTACCTTGCACAGGTGTTAAATAACCTCCTGTTGAACTTGCCTCTGTTTTCTTAATTTGTGAGAGGGGGTCGCTAGTTAGGAAGTAGCTAAAAACAAATACAAGGCTAAAACCTGGTATCATTTTCCACAGCTCAGGTTACAGACACTAGATTAATAATACTTGTGGGCACTCATAAATAAATAAATTATTGTTGAGAAACCACTGTAATGTAAACCAGGTCGAGGCAGGCTGAATTATGTAAAACTCAGAAGGGGTTCCTGTCTATCCGTCCTAATATATTTGTTAGGCTAATATATTAACCATCATTCAAATGTTGTTTTTGGAATTTATATGAATATTCCTGGAATAGGCTGTCTATTTACAAATTGCAAGTACAAATAAGTCTTTGGTACTGTATTCAGAAACTGATTTTTTTTTTTAAATATATATTTGTATCCTGGTAAGTTCAACCATACAACCCTCACTCCTTACTCCCATTGTGTCACCCCCTTATCTGGTAGTGTGGTTGACCTACCAAATCTGCATATACTGTATATAATTATTATTATTATTATTAGTTTATTTAGCAGACGCCTTTATCCAAGGCGACTTACAGAGACTAGGGTGTGTGAACTATGCATCAGCTGCAAAGTCACTTACAATTACATCTCACCCGAAAGACGGAGCACAAGGAGGTTAAGTGACTTGCTCAGGGTCACACAATGAGTCAGTGGCTGAGGTGGGATTTGAACCAGGGATCTCCTGGTTACAAGCCCTTTTCTTTAACCACTGGACCACACAGCCTCCTATAATATTGTTAGTTTCTTACATTTTGTTGTTTTTTTGTCTTAGGTTCTTTTTTCTTTTATTTTACTTTTCTTTCTTTGATTTCCTCTTTCTGTGTCAGTCCAAGCGCATGCAGTTGCTACTTAGGACTACTTTGCTTTTTATAGTGTGTTCAATTCTTAAAGTTCCTGATTAGCACCACTAAATAAACCTGGTTTCAGCAGGTCTTAACAGAGTGCTCAACTGTCTATTTGGGACCCCATTGCACTGTCATCAGAATCGCTTTGGCAAATATGTTTCCACACCCGAAATATATGCCGACATGTGGCGATCTGCCGTTTGTGCTTGCACTCACATTTGCATTGTGATCAAAACACAGCCCAGTGCTTTAATTTGGAAATCCTTTGTTTTTCACATGTCTATATATATATATATATATATATATATATATATATATATATATATATATATATATATATATATATATTGTGTATGTTACCATGTTCTCTACATAATGGGTCCTGCTTGTTTGCTAGTATGCAAAGTGCTGTGCCGTATGTGCTTCTCCATGAAGTCACTTGTCTGGTTTGGGTGTGAGGATGTGTGAAACTGCCAGTACTACAAAAGATTGCATGATTTGATCCTTAGTCACTACACTTCTGCTTAGGATTCAGATGTAGACTTTTGTTGAAAGAAGATTGTGTTAAATACAGTAACTTGGGGAAACAAAGCCAGGCAATATTTGTATGCACTGTTTTGTAGTGGCACCCTAGTGTCAAACAAAATCTTTTTAAATGGTGTGTTTATTCTCACACTGACTAGTCCTTTATTTATCTTGGTTTGTCAGGGTGCCCTTCAGAGGTTGTACATTTAATATGATATCCTTGTTTTGGTTGTTTGTTATAGTTAATGTAGTGCTAGTAAAAAGTGCCAGGCGTCCAGTGTTTATCCACAGCACAGGTGCAGTATGACTCATACAGCTACAAACACCAACTGTCCCCAGCTCGTGTGCCTCAATCCAGGCCTGTGATAACTTTATCCTAATGCAATGAATTTAGAAATAATGAAATGTATATGTATCTGTACTGTATATCAGCACTCCTGTACTTTGTATTCATTTTAATTAAGCCACCTTTGTAGACTGTTCTAAACAACATTACCACTTAGCCAAGTATTCTTTGTTAGCTGTGTTTATTCCTTTACATTGGTATGCATGATGTAATTTGTAATATGTCAAACTGCCTGTCTATGTAGGTCTGTACACCTATATATATATATATATATATATATATATATATATATATATATATATATATATATATATATATATATATATATATATATATATATATATATATTTTTGAGTATATATATATATACTGTACTGTCATATTTACTATAGATTACAAAGGAAACCTAATTTAAAAATCACCCGTTTTTATAAAGACGACTGTATACTTAAAAGAAACACACTGTCTTTAAAATGAGCAGCTCACAAGATTTGTGTTCTGTACTATTAACTGCTTATTGCTATTGGAATTGCATTTTAACCTTTAAAAACACAAAATACAGACATTTTCCAAGACAGACAGTTTCTGTAAGCCATAGTGACTATATTGTACGAGGGTTGCAAATACACAACAAAAACAAATCAATTCATTTTGAGATGAGTCTGTTAATTTGGATTATGCAGTGGCTGCTCTAGATTGGACAAAGCAAGGTGTTCAGTATTAAGGTGTTCTACTGATTAAGAATAACCAGCTTTGAGGCAGGTGTTGACAGCACTATTGGGTTGCTGTTATTTTAGCAATTGTTGGTCTTCCTTGGGGGTATGAGGGGTCTCTATAGGTGTTCTAGCTCTGAGCCAGATATCAAGGTTTCTCTGTGCTCTGCACTGGCTGGGACTGTCAACATTTTTACGAGAAGGGGCAGCCAGCAGAATAAAGCTGCCTTTGCTGATGTGTTTGCCAATTAATTTGACTGCCATGAAGAGTCTATGGTGCGTGCTGTTTGCAGGGAACCTAAGAGCAGAGTCTTCAAAGTCAGTGCTGAATAGTACTGGGTAGAGGTGTTCTCTGGGATATGGAAGCACTGAGATTTACTCAAAGAAATACAACTGTTCCATGCAGTTTAATTTGAAGCACCTTTCAGGTTTACAAAGGATCGCCAGAAAAAAGCTACTGTGATAGACAGATGCTGATGTCCCGTGATATCCCTTACCATGCTTTGATATATTGAAACAGGATCATTCAGACTTGCAGTGTCCACAAGCAGGTTTGACGTCCATAGTATTATGTAGTTATTTATTTATTTATCCAGTGCAAATTACATTGTGAAAAGTAATTACTGAGGGCCATCGTTCACCTGGTTTGACAGTTGCATTGAAATAAATAACTGCTTTAATTGGTTCAATTCAATAATTAAGAACATGGTTGTAACAAATAGCTGGTCTGGAAGGTCAAGAGTTGCTCATCCCTGTCATAGATCATTGAATAATCCCCAAAATATAGATTATAAAGATCAGGTAATGTTTGCTGCATGTGTTAAAAACGATTCACAATAATCCACAATACATTGAAATAACAATGTAATGGGACTAAATGAAATAATGTACACCCAACTGTACTAAGTAAAGCTAGATTTGTTTTAACCAAGCTGTTCTCATGGCATGATGTAATAAATAGTCAGAAATACTGGCGTTCATCCACGATTTTTAGTAGGTGGATTTATCTGTAAAGAAAATATAAGGGTGCCAAGACAAATATTCTGTATTTCACAGGTATAGATTTGCATAGTTCTGTTGTTTTGAGCATTAAAAACTGTACAAAACTGTGCATGTTGAGCTTTCAAATTGAAACCTCACATTGGCTTTGCAATACAGCATGCTCATTGCAGATATCTTAAAGAAATCTGTATGTTAAGTAGCATGTTTTGTTCACAGTGAGAACAGGTGGGTCTTGAGGGTTGGATCTTAAAGTCGGCGGCGGTGGGAGCAATCACACACGCAAAGCTGGGTAGAGAGTTCCAAAGTGTACCCTGGTTTAGCCATGAAGCTAATTGCGAGTGTTCTCCAAGTGTACCCTGGTTGCACGTTTGCTTGGAGGATAACAAACAGGCCAGAGTCAGAGGACCTCAGCTTCTGGGCAGGGACATAGCGGGTCAGCAGGCTGAGGAGGTACTCGGGACCTGTGTGATGAAGGGCATTGTAGGTGAGCAGGAGAGTCCGAACTTTACAGGTAGCCAGTGCAGCTGGGCAAGATGGAATGTTGAAAGCTGTTCAGACAGAAGAAATATTGGTTTCACTTTAAGAAACGTTACAGAAATAGGGATGGTCCTCTTGAAAATGATTAAGCCTGCATTGCAGGCAGTGGAAAATCCCTTTGATTCGCAGGACTCCTTTTTCCATGCAGATTCTGTGCATTCTTGCCATCCTGCACAGGGGAAATGGCCGAGGGGATATAAAGAAACTCTTCAAGGTGGTTAGTGTTGGGAAGAATGACACTGTACTCTCCAAACACATTTGCCACTTGAAGTTGTAGACCCTTGTTTGTAGAAGGCAGGGGTTGGTTTGTGGCATTGTGGTTGAAAAAAAGAATGAGAGTTGTGGGATGGGCATCATTACTGATTGTTTGATGGAATACTTTGGAAGTATTATTGGAATACTATGTCTTTTACTTTAAACCAACTATCGTTTTTGAATTGACACAGTTTTAAGCTGACAGCCATAGTACTACCACTGCTAAGTGTATTTTGACAGAATGTGTGAACTAGTGTGAGAGTGGGGGTACTGTAGTGTATGCCTATAGTTGCCATTCAGTAATATTTTAAACTCATTGGGATAATGAATATTAAGTTGAGCTTTCTATATACCAATCTATTATTGTTTTAATTTGAGGGTAGCTTGAACGTTTGAAACCGGTTGAACATACTGGCACTGTCTGCTCTGGACTATGCTGTGAGGAGGCTGTGTGGTCCAGTGGTTAAAGAAAAGGGCTTGCAACCACGAGGTCCCCGGTTCAAATCCCACCTCAACCACTGACTCATTGTGTGACCCTGAGCAAGTCACTTAACCTCCTTGTGCTCCGTCTTTCGGGTGAGACGTAATTGTAAGTGACTCTGCAGCTGATGCATAGTTCACACACCTAGTCTCTGTAAGTCGCCTTGGATAAAGGCGTCTGCTAAATAAACAAATAATAATAATAATAATATGTTGACACATTTATTGTATTCTGTTAAAGTCATGAAATTGTGTGGTTTGGTCTCAAGGCATCATCTACACTTCAGGCTATTTGTTTTTCAGGATATTCAAGGTAAATTGCAAAACTATCCGACACATTTTGTCTGGACTTCAGTGTATGACTTCAGATCTAATGATCTGATTGGTTTAACCTTACCTGTCGTTAAACTCCAGCAGTGGGAGTTTAGCCTTTTCTTAATTAACCCCTCCACAAGGATTGCATGAAATACCTAAATAGGTGAGAACCCCATCACTATAGATTGTGAAGTTTATTGGAATCTGGCTGTAATTTATTTTAAATTGCCATTACTGCGGGCTATACTGGATATGCACAAATGTTACCTTTTAGATGAATAATATATGTAGTACTTATCTGTAAAATAAATACATTATCAAATGCGTATTTGAACTTTGATTCATTACTATGCAATACAGTCACACTATACTGTCCTCAATATGTACACGTGATGAAATTTTAGACAAAGGGATCCCATTTATTTTTGTTGAGATGGTGATTCAGTTGCTTAACCTCTCACAGTTTCCCAACATTGTTATAGTGGAGCTAGTTGAATCTACTGTACTAATTTATACAGTTCAGTCATTAAGCTGCCTGGATCCCTTTTAAGTCTGGCATACTTAATTCAACCAACTGGTGTAAGCACTTTGTTGGTAAATCTTGAGATAAGTAAGTTGAGGTTTTGATTGTTGAAGTGTTTTGATAAAGATTGTGATTATATAATGGTAGTTAGTGAAATCAGAGAATAATGCAGTACTAAGATAATGGTTCTTTGCTTGGAATAAAACAAATTTAAAAATGTGTGATACCAGTAGGCACATTCTGAGATTTGTATTGTTTTCTGACTCTTATTGACTGTGTAAAGTTCTGATGAGGCCCTGGAACAGTAGGACAGGGGTGAGAGTGCTAAATCCAGGCTTAAATCAGGGCATGTACACCATGATTTCAATGACCCTGCTTTCTAAAATGATTTGTTGACCTGATTCAGTCCACATTGTAATGGCAAATGAGGATGTTTATTAGAATTCAATTAGCTGGCTGAAAGGAAGGAAATTGTAAAAAAAAATCTTGGTCATATGAGCATTTACATTTCTTTTAAAGTTTAATGAGACATTGTCATAAACAATGGCATGTGCTTTATTAATAATAATAATAATAGAATAATAATAATAATAATAATAATAATAATAATAATAAATCAAACTATTTCTCTTAATGTTACTCTTCTAATGTGATGTAAGAAATATATATTTTTAAACAATTTAGGTATTAAGGTGGATTTGACTTGGATGTTAAGCCTGTATTGAAAAAAAAAAAGGTTCTTTCTCCAATTATGAGTTTCAAAGCTTAAATGCATCACACTGCACAGTAAACAAAATATACATGTATCTTTAAGGACAGGTCAGTTCTAATAGGTGGATAAAACAGTGACATGCGAGGCCCTTTAAGCCACTTTAGTCAGATGTAGTTAATTAAAGGTAAATGAATGACAGCTGCTCTTTATGTCTTTGGCACACCTTTGATCTGCGCTAGCCTTCAGACCCCTTCGGACAAGGCCGTTAAATACAGGCCAGGAGGCCCATTTTTAAATGTGTTAGGGCCCTTGAGGGGTGGGGGCAAACGAGTGACAGAAAAGGCAAAGGAATGACAGTCCTGGAAGATATACGCTGGCTAGCTTTTGATTCATTAGAGAACCCCTGAACATGTCAGGGAGGGAGAGATTAATGGCCATGCCCTCCCATTGGCACAGGGCGCCGAGTTATAGTAGCTTAGGGATGCATTGACTGGTGCAAAGCTCTATTTATATTTATTTTTTAAGAGGAAAGAAGTAAGAGAGGAAGGTAGGTGTGCACGTGTGTGGAATACTGCCTACATATTTTTGTAGCACAAAGATTGGTTCAATATGTATTGAATGGGGAGCAGCTGCTATGGCACATTCACTAAGTAACCTAGCTTTGACCTTCATGGTCCCTTTGCTTTACGTTTAGGCAGTTAGGCACCTCCGTACCTTAGCATAGTCGAGCTTGGTTAGGCAGTCAAGTCACCGGGATACTCAATCATTCACTGACACTTTTAACCATTTGCAGCCTTCATGCTTTGGGTGTTACTTACTACCCATTACGCTTCTGGCATTTAGGGCAGCAATGAAGCTCCTCCACTCCTGTCTGTTTCTGGCAAGTCTTTCAATGGTTCCCCAGCTGTGCCCCAGGTTTTCAGCTCAGCTTCCACAGGTCTTCACCATGTTGTTTTCAAGCAACCTTGTTTTTGCTTGCCTTCCGGTGTCCATCTTACTGCTGTTCTGATGATGGAATCAGTTTCCATCTGATGCACATGGCCAGTCCATCTCCAACGCCTCCTGGTAATGATGGTGCTCATTGGCTTTGTGTGTATTAAAGGGTAAAAGAAGATGGAGAAGCAGCTTATTCTAGTTAGTCTTACGATTATGGATAAAATATTAATTAATTACCTGGGATATCAGAGACATTGAGCTCATTTATTATAGAGACGAAAAATTGAATAATGAGAACTTACTACTCTACATATGGAAAATCCAACGAAGGACAAGGATATAGAAGGTGGCAATTTTGCCAAGAGTTGTTTTTTTTGGAAGGAACTACCAGGTTATATTTGCAGAAATTAACTTGTCTATTAACACATTCCTATTTTATCCATGTTTTATAGTGTTTTGAGTAAGCCTACTTGTGCACTACTTGGTCCGGTCTTCAGTTGTTTAGCATTCTTGAGATGTGGTAAATATTAAAAGATGATCAAGTTTAAAGACGTCCTTTAAGACAAAGAACATAGTACTGGAATGTTTCCCAGCACATTAAGAAGTAATGTGGATAATAAAGCCAGCAAGTTCAGAAAAGATACACTGAGCTAACAAGTTGAATACATAATACACTGGACCATCAAAGGGTTAATGGATTTGTGTACATGTGTATGGTGGGACTACAGAAAGCTTGTACCATTCCTTTTACACATACTTGGTTGATGGGAACAAAGTGAAGGGCACCAACGTGTTTCTTACATTGGATGCAAACTAATTTCTAAAGGCTTTGAACTTTCATGATGTGTTTTTATAATGCTTTTTATAGCCAGTTTTGTGGCAGCCACATGTTGGTTTCATCCCAAGATGTTGCTCCTTGTTAGTAGTTTTAATTTTAATTTTTTTATTTAATTTAAAATGTAATCTATTTTTGTTGTGTTTCCATAAAAAAAAAAAAAAAATGTTTGAACCCTAACCAACCACCAGACAGAAATTGATCCCTTTCACTTTCTTAGTTTTTAACCTCACAGGACATTAACAATCCAGTATGTTGTTCCAAGGTGATAAGAAACTGTAAGGGCTGTCTCATCGAGCTTTACAATAAAATATACCCAACTGTACATATAAAGGCCCAGACTAGCACGAGCATCACGGTGCCCTGCATATTGCTACCCATGTATTCATATAGTAGTTTACTCACTGTTAATATAAAATATCACCAGGGGCTCCCAAGTGGAGAGGGGGTGGGGTGGGGGTGGGGCGTTGGCCAGGGTGTCCTCAGCTCACCACGCACCAGTGACCCCTATAGTCTGGCCGGGCGTCTGTGGGCTTGCCTGTAAACTGCCCAGAGCTTCGTTGTCCTCCGACAATGTAGCTCTGAGGTGGCTGCATGGTGAGTCTGCAGTGTGAAGAAAAGCAGTCGGCTGGCGGCACATGCTTTGGAGAACAGCGTGTGTTTGTCTTCGCTGCTCACGTGTCAGCTGGGTGTGGTAGCGGTGAGCTGAGCCTAAAAATAATTGGATATGTCAAATTGGGAGAAAATAATAAAATAATTGGCTATTACTAAATTAATAAAATACAAAAATTATAATAATAATATCACCAAGGAAAATATCTTGATGGCAAAATATCATGGATAAAATGTTGCTCTCCTGTGCAATATTTTGCTGCTGTGGTACACCTGGCTGTACACCAAGCATAAAAAGCATTGGGTTTCTCATACAGTAACACATGGGGTGAAGCCTTCAGCATGGCGAAGCAACATGGAGGAACAGCTTATACTAGTAGCCACAATATTTAAAAGTACGCTGTTCATTGCGGATCTAAGTCCTAAGTCTATAATTGCATCAGGGTTTATAAATAATTTTAACATTTGCTTCAAATTCACTTCATACAAAAGAAACAGCTTGATTCTTCATCCAGGAGTATTCGAATCAGTTGAACTACTGTGATTGGACACAGGTGGGCTGTATTTAACTTATGTGCCTTGTTAAGGCAATTTGTTGTACCTGAGCTAATTTGGGTTTGCTATGACAAAGGGTGTGAAGACTTATGCAATCAAGACTTTTTGGTTTTTTATTTTTAATTACTTTTTGAATATTTCTATAATTGTTGTTTCACATTGAAAGTGTAGATGATGTTGTGTAGATCAGTGAAACAAACTCCTACTTTAATGCATTTTGAATTGTATTTTTTAGGCAGTAGAATGTGAAAAATGTTCAAGGGTGTGAAGACTTTTCAAGGCACTGTATATATGAATGAGGGTACTGGGTGGTATACGTTTTTATTCGTGGCAGGAGGATGTCCCAGAGTAGTTTGTGTAAGGACATCTTCCTAAGGGGAATAAAAGCCGTATACCACGAACAATCCTTCATTATTCTGTTTATACCATAATTATATATTTGAAATAAATATTAATAAAATTAGTACATTTTTTTCTATTAAAATTTATAAATAGGGATTATTTTACCTGGCGGAACTTTACTTTCATTGTCAACAGACTATACTTCGACAGATTCATTTTACGAGCCTCTTCGCAACCGTCTTTTCAGATGGAGCTCAGTCTGTCAATGTGCAACCTCTGTTGTTTCCTACTATTACAGGTGTTAAAGAAGGGGCTTTAGGCTTTAAGTCTTTTTACATCAACGTTTAGACACGTGGGCCAGTTTCTACTGTCTTACACCATCCCTCACAATCCCTGTTTGCATTTGTTTCTACAGCTTCTTCAAACAGCTTTTTATAAATCAAATACTTTGGTCTAATTTGAATTTACCTGAGTTTTGCCTATGGAAATCTACCAGCTACTGCACTGCTCCAAAAGGCTATTGTCAAAATCCCTGCAGAAAGTGTTAGCAAAGTCCTGATCTCAATGCAGACCTTAGTAAATTATACTGGAAAAGACCAAGACGTAACCATTGAGATCCATTGAGAACAAACAGGATTCAAGGGGACTACTGAAAGAGATTTTTTAGTTTGGATTCCTTGAACCCACAGTCGACCTAATGTGTTATCATCTGTATCTTATACACATAATTACATACCTGCCCCAGCTTCAGGCAAGTACAGACTTTACAGTGTATTCACTGGGCTGTCGATATCTTTCTTTGTTGTCTTATTATTTTTGTTAGTTGGTATTATCCCGAAATGTCAGTGCTGTAGGTAAGAAACAGCAGGGGTCCAAACGCTGATCCCTGCACCATACTAAGCACGTGGCCCAGCTAAAAGTTTCTCCCCTAACACATACTCTGTACTTCCTTGTATTCCCTCTGATTTCAACATAAGATTTAGTCTTTCGTGCAGTAACTTTTTAAGTCTTGAGAGGTTTGTCATACACAATCGTTCTTTTCTGAATCCTTGTTAGCTGTATGTCTACTATGATGCTGTTACTATGGAAATTACCCTCCAGTTTACCTCTAGAGCCGAAGCAAACAGAGGATGTATCTATTGTTGTTGACATGTCTGATGTTTTAAAGAGGATCCTCGTCTTCTCAAGGAGTTCTGCTGAGAAGATAACTTTTTAATAATAATTATCTTTGTCATGCCTACTGGCATACCGTTTGTATGTCCAAACATAGACAGAATTCTGCGGCAAAGACTTTTGTAGCCAAAAAACACACAACCTTTGTTGTGCTGTCCTTTTTAAAAATGTTCACTATGCGTTTTTGAAACATTTTACTGTACTGTAATTCCCAGCTTCATTTATTCAGGAAATTCCAATTTAAAGCTGTAGTCTCCCATAATTAATTTCTTGAATAAAGAAACTCTGACTCTTTCAACCAGGCTTCATTGAATTTCTGGTTTACTTCTGGTCTCCTATAGGTTGTGTTTAAAGGTACTATGTTTATTATCCCCTACTGGGGATTGTTCCTTATACTGTTTCTGGAGAACTGCTTATACAATTGTTATGAAACTTGGGATTCACATTATATTAGAAAAGTGTAAGATAGAGACAGGGAGAGAGCAGTAACATTTGCTGTGATACTTTGGATCAGCACGCCTATTGTCTTAATCACAGGTTTCCTGTAAATTTTATCTTCCATTATTTTACCACCCTTTTGGTGCTCAGGCATGTTGCTTGACTGGAGAATGAAATTGTCAATTTCTCCACAGAAGCAGGAACTAAAGTGATTCCCAGCCTTTTTAATTTTTTAAAAGGAATTTTCACTCGGATCACTGAGCATTGGATCTAAATTATAGATGTTGGCGATGTTGGGGTTTATCCATCTGTCTGTATGTCACACTTACATTGTAGCATATATCTGGAGAATCGTTTATCAGATTGTGATTAAACATTTTATTTCTTACTCTGTACTATTCTGTACACTCTGTTGATATATGTCATGGTCAAAATTAATGTATTGTTCATACTGGTAGCTCTGATTTTGAATTCATGTTGCTGACATGCTTATTATTTTAAACAGACATGTCATATAGTATCTTCAGCGTGATTGGAAATGTGTTTCTGGCTAGTGAAGGAACCTCTCAATTTAAGTTAAAGGAGCACCATTATTATTATTATTTTTTTGGATTTGCATCACATTTCATTTAATAAATATGGTAATGTTTTATTTTGCCATGGATTATTGCAGGGCAAAGGAGATTCAGATCAGAAATGTGATCCGCTTCATTAATGCAAATCATGATGTACATAGGACTGTAATCCCAGACTGTGCTACGTGATAAAGCCGATGCTTTTCATAAAAGCACAGCTAGATTCGTTTTTGATTGCCCTTACAAAAGAGCGGCATTGTTTATTATTTGAGAAAGTAAATTGTCTGTCAGCAAAGGGCAGACATAATTATCAGTGGACCTCTTGTCTCAATGTACCCAGTTGCAATTATACTTCATTCACTTAATTGAGAAGCTCCTTTGCAGAAATTACTGTTGGTATGAGAGTCCCTGCTTATTAATAAAACCTCTATTACTGCTTGCAAGGGATAGATTTTCCTGGTACTCTGTAGGATACATCTGCATGCATGTATGAACTGTATGACACACTTTTTACTAAATCTTGAGAAAACATTATCCAGTAGTACTCATGCTTGAGTGTATTACAATCTAGACTAGAGGATAATGATGACCTACTTCTGAGACTGATTGCTTGGGCTGTAGAAATATCTTCAGAACTACTGGACCAAATGTGGTTCATCTTTGCATGGACAATTTTTAACAGGATGTTACTCCACCTTCTTTAAATATATCCCAGGATGTATATTATTGATGTATCTTGTTCCTTTCTATATATATATATATATATATATATATATATATATATATATATATATATATATATATACCTAGCAGTCAAAGGCTAAGAAAGAAAAACACGTTTTACTAACGCATGATTAATTCAAGAAGGTTGCTGGTAGCGATGATTAATTAATAGACGTTCTCCAAATGTTATTGTGACTTAATTGACTTGTGGATAAAAGCCAGAAAAATAGATTGTGTTTAAAATGACATTTTAACAAATTATCCTAATACATTACAGTGGATATATTATTCTTGGATCCTAACCAAATCTATAGATGGTCTGTTTGAAGATACCACCTGTTAATTTTTTTAGACTATCTAGCTGCATCATGTCATTGCACACACTATTAATTGAAATGCAGTTTGACTTGACATTGGTTCTAGTTACTGAATTACTGGAATCTGCAAACAATAATGACTGATATTGTTGAATATTTAACATTTTTGTTGGTGTGTTTCTTCTAGGCTTCCTACCTTTTAATTTGTGACCTTGATCATTTCAAATCCTATTAATAGTGTTGCTTGAAAATGCATTAATACTGAAACTGTGTTCCTTATTGCTGGCTGTAACCACTGTAAGCCTAATGCCTTAAGATATCACTTTATGTAAAGTTGTGATGTTGTATTTTAATTTTATACTAAATATCAGAAAGATGACCT
>CM060266.1:21902982-21936444 GCA_030684275.1 Acipenser oxyrinchus oxyrinchus
TATATATATATATATATATATATATATATATATATATATATATATATATATATATATATATATATATATATATATATATATACACATACACAGTACTGTGCAAAAGTTTTAGGCAGGTGTGAAAAAATGCTGTAAAGTAAGAATGCTTTCAAAAATAGACATGTTAATAGATTATATTTATCAATTAACTAAATGCAAAGTGAGTGAACAGAAGAAAATCTAAATCAAATCCATATTTGGTGTGACCACCCTTTGCCTTCAAAACAGCATCAATTCTTCTAGGTACACTTGCACAAAGTCAGGGATTTTGTAGGCATATAGTCAGGTGTATGATTAAACAATTATACCAAACAGGTGCTAATGATCATCAATTCAATATGTAGGTTGAAACACTATCATTAACTGAAACAGAAACAGCTGTGTAGGAGGAATAAAACTGGGTGAGGAACAGCCAAACTCAGCTAACAAGGTGAGGTTGCTGAAGACAGTTTACTGTCAAAGTCATACACCATGGCAAGACTGAGCACAGCAACAAGACACAAGGTAGTTATACTGCATCAGCAAGGTCTCTCCCAGGCAGAAATTTCAAGGCAGACAGGGGTTTCCAGATGTGCTGTCCAAGCTCTTTTGAAGAAGCACAAAGAAACGGGCAACGTTGAGGACCGTAGATGCAGTGGTCGGCCAAGGAAACTTACTGCAGCAGATGAAAGACACATCATGCTTACTTCCCTTCGCAATTGGAAGATGTCCAGGAGTGCCATCAGCTCAGAATTGGCAGAAAACAGTGGGACCCTGGTACACCCATCTACTGTCCTGAGAAGTCTGGTCAGAAGTGGCCTTCATGGAAGACTTGCGGCCAAAAAGCCATACCTCCGACGTGGAAACAAGGCCAAGCGACTCAACTATGCACGAAAACACAGGAACTGGGGTGCAGAAAAATGGCAGCAGGTGCTCTGGACTGATGAGTCAAAATTTGAAATATTTGGCTGTAGCAGAAGGCAGTTTGTTCGCCGAAGGGCTGGAGAGCGGTACACGAATGAGTGTCTGCAGGCAACAGTGACGCATGGTGGAGGTTCCTTGCAAGTTTGGGGCTGCATTTCTGCAAATGGAGTTGGGGATTTGGTCAGAATTAATGGTCTCCTCAATGCTGAGAAGTACAGGCAGATACTTATCCATCATGCAATACCATCAGGGAGGCATCTGATTGGCCCCAGATGTATTCTGCAGCATGACAACGACTCCAAACATACAGCGAAAGTCATTAAGAACTATCTTCAGCGTAAAGAAGAACAAGGAGTCCTGGAAGTGATGGTATGGCCCCCACAGAGCCCTGATCTCAACATCATCGAGTCTGTCTGGGATTACATGAAGAGAGAGAAGCAACTGAGGCTGCCTAAATCCACAGAAGAACTGTGGTTAGTTCCCAAGATGTTTGGGCCAACCTACCTGCCGAGTTCCTTCAAAAACTATGTGCAAGTGTACCTAGAAGAATTGATGTTTGATGCTGTTTTGAAGGCAAAGGGTGGTCACACCAAATATGGATTTGATGTAGATTTTTCTTCTGTTCACTCACTTTGCATTTAGTTAATTGATAAATATAATCTATTAACATGTCTATTTTTGAAAGTATTCTTACTTTACAGCATTTTTTCACACCTGCCTAAAACTTTTGCACAGTACTATATATATATATATATATATATATATATATATATATATATATATATATATATATATATATATATATATATATATATAAACAATGTATACAAGTTTAAGTTAACTAGATAAACCATGTTTCAAATTGTGACAACAGAAATATATTATTTGAGGATATTAGGGATGTCACAATTGAATAGGCATTATCAATGAATACATTGAGAAAGACTTCTGGTTGAAATGTTTGTCACTGAATTTAGTAAGTTTATTTTTGTATTTAGAAATTCAGCACTATTCAGTGTTTACTAGTTATAGGTGTTTCCTCAGCTTGTTACCAGTGCCTTCTGGATGCTAAAGTGTATTGAGCCCTTTAAAACTGCATTTCCTCTACACTCTCTTTACGTACAGTGCAGGAAAGCGAATCAATGTTTTCTCTATCGCACCAGTGGGAAATTAAATAGAAGGGAAATTAAATCAAAGTGTTGTTTAGGCACAGCCTGTCAAAAGCCTAATGAAACATAATGGTTGCTGGTAACTGAGCCATTAAGAATATGATGAATTGATTAATGGCACATCACTAATATTCTAACATACACAAAAAATAAGTGAGGACAGTCTGTGCCTGAATCAGTTTAAAAGCTTAGCACCAGAAAGTCATTTGGAACATTAGCTTGAAGCTGAACTGGGGTAATGCTTGGGAAAGTGGGATAATGGAAGCTTTAGCCTTTTCCAGTCCAACTATCTAATTTTATATGAAGTATTCAGAGGTTGTGTATTTAAAATACATGCAGAATACATTTACTTTTTAATTCCCCAAATGCCACTGTAAAGGGAACTTTTTGGTGTGTTCCAGTGGTTTGTTTCAGGTAAATCTGTCACTGCAACCTTCATGCTTGGTTTTAAATTAACATTGGCTTACAAAAAGTCAAGTGACTGATTTAGCCTTTAGACTTCTTTTCAACACGTGATATCAACCAACAATGGTTTAACTGCAACACAATAATTTGAGCTCTGCAAGTATATTCATGTAGTACAAGTAGTTGGGCACACCTATGTGATGATTGTCTGTCCTTCTACCAGACTGAACATGAAAACCACTTTGATTTTGCACCTAACCAAACTTTTACTGTGCACTCAAGCTTCTAAACTTTTTCAGATTGTTTTTGGCTATTAACAATTTTGTTAACCTTTCAGGTTATTACACAATTATGAGGATCCGCTGTATGTGCATGCACTGGTTCAATTTAAATTAAACGTTCACAAGGCTTACTTCATGCATGTTATATTGTACAATTCTTAATATACAACAATATTAAATTACCCACCAAAGCATGGCTTTATGAGACAGATAATTCTGTTTACAGCTGATGTTTTGCTTTGGCTTTTCTTTGCATTTGGCAGAAGTTTCCTAATATTTCAGTATTGATATTAACACTGCATTTGTAATTTTGTATTTGTTTTTTCAATCACTATCTTTGCTTGATCGTTATAATTTTTCCATATCTGGGATCACCCTATTGTCTAGTGATTTAAACGTAGTAGCCCTTGGTGCACTGCCTGCATTGTCAGGAATGTGGGGCACTTGGTCCACTTCAAGTCTTTGAATATATTTTCTGCTTAACTTGTTTCTCATGTTAAATCAAATTTGTTGTAATAGTTTTTGTGGTACACTTCTCTGAATCTAACCATTGTCAGTATGTGTATTATTTATGCTAAATGGATTTCCATGGCTCATGCAATTTTTGTTCTGTAATTTTGAAGACACCTTGGATTGGTCCTTGGGTTGAAATAAAATCGCACTACTTTAGTGTTTTAACACCTATTTATGCTTTTCTTCTGCAAGAAGCTATTAAATGCACCGAAAAAGGTTTTCCTTTTGGATAAAGTTGCAGGAGGCTTGTAAAGAAAAGAATTACTTAGTACAAAACACACAACATATAATACCCTTACTGCATCTAGTACAGCCAAATCTGAATTACTTTGACATTCCCTTGGGCAGTCTTTTTTAGCAGGTTTGACTGTCCAGAATTCAATAAATAGTAATATCAAAATCAATACACAATAATTTGGCTTTAAAAAACAGATTTCAGTGAATACAGTATAGGTTCACCTATCGGTGCTATATATCCCCAATGTATCATATATATATATATATATATATATATATATATATATATATATATATATATTAGATATATATATATATATAGATAGATAGATAGATATCTATCTATATATAGATATTTATTATTTTGCATATAAATATATAGGACTTAAAGAAAAACAAAATTGTCAACCATTCATTTCAACAAGAAAGTGAAAACACAAACTTTAAATTGAGACAGGGGGAGAATGTTAAGAATATAACCCTATCAAAAAGCGGTAATCCATATACAAAACATTCTTGTCTTTAAATAAATTCAATGTATTTTGCCAATACTTTGCAGTAGATCTCATCCAAATGCAGCTTCTAAGACCTGATGACCAAAATGCATTTTAATAGTAAAAATGCATCATCCGTAAATTCCTATTAATACTTAGTCAAAATGCTGCGGGAGTTAAATGTACAAGGTTACCCTTTTGTTAACGGTTTTCGAAGACATCCTTCCAATGGCCACTATGGACAACCGTTACTAAGTGAGAATAGTAAACCGGACCTAGTTTAGCAGCAGAAGTTGCAAAAGGCCAAGCCCTTAACAATGCAATGCTTCATTAGTGATCCATCAGTGTGGCAAACCATCCGTCTATTGCTACTTTAATGTTGGGAATTGGCCTCCTCTGGTTTTTGTTTTTTGCTCACTCTGAGAACTGGAAGATGGGCTCTGCGTTGTTATTGCTAGTCGGTGGGATTGTCTGGCTGCAGCATCTTGGTGGGGGAGGTTTTTCCAGGGGTCTGTGAGGAGGTGGAGTGCGAGCTCTCACTGGAACTGCTGCGTGTCTCCGTGCTCGTGCTCGTCTTCTTCATCTTCCTCCTCTTCGCTAGGGGGGCCTTGTCCACGTTCTGGAGGCAGAAGCCCTCCCTTTTGCACTTGTTAAACGCCTAAGACAAAAGGAGATGAATACAATGAGGTCTACTGAACTAAAAACAGCAGCATCTAAATACTGCCACAGAGATAATTCAAATTTGTCTACCAAGGTTATGAATCTCCAGCATCTAACAGAGTGTGAGTTTATTTGGTTTTTAGGAAAGTAGAATGCCTATTTAGTGAGACTTAGATCCACCATTGTTGTAGATCAACTGAAAAGAACCAAATGGGATGGATTCTCCAAGCCATTTATTCCAATTTGTTGTTTCCTCATTTTTTTCAGAAAAAAACATGCACAATAAAAAGTAACCAAATCAGAAAAAAGACGACTTTTAGTAGTCTCCACATATAGGAACAATGGATTTTTCCCCATTGTAAATGTGATGCCTAAAGGAACAAGAACCTTGCTTAAGAACATCTTTTTGGTAACGCTAGCGATCTGATACAGTACTGTTTTGTAACAGGATAACTAGGCTTCCTACTTTTCAATTTCAAATCAGTAAAGCTCGTTAAAACGTTGAATTCACAAAAAATGAGTTTGACTGAAATAAATGTATATAGGATAATTGTTGGTAAAACCACTCACTATTTTTTTTCTTACCAAAAATAATAATTTAGAAAATAAGGTATAGCTCTGCTGTGACCAAACGTTATTTCAATTAGAATGTTGGTAACCATGGTTTTGTTGCATGTTGAATATGATAAATGGGTTTCGCCAAATGAAACGTTTCTCAATGTCATAAAAAGGCTGTTTTTTTTTTTAAGCACAAAAGGTTGATTTCACCCATTCTCTGCTTGAATTGAAAAACAAAGAAAAAAATCGGGGATGGGGGTTCTTGCACAATAATGGTAGCTGTACATGGGCATGCCAAAGAAAGCCTTTAATGGCAGGTTTCACAGACCCTGATTTGCACTAATCTTAGACTTACCAAAGTTAACATTGGGTAGTCAAAGACTAGTGCTAATGAAGGGTTGTGAAACCAGCTGTATCCTCTTGTATCCTCTTCACATCCCTTAATGTATTTTATACTGGCTCCACTAACACCAAAGGAAGGTTTAAGGTTACTGCAGTAGGACCTTACATGGAATGTGGCCTTGACGCAGGTATGCACAGAAGCACCAGAAGTTCCCAAGATGCCAGGAGTCATCAGCGGATTGGAGGAGAGCTGGCTGTCGTCCTGCAGCCACTCGTTGTATCGCAGACTTGACATTTTAATCCTCTTATTTGGATCAACTGTAAGAAGTTCTGTTTTAGGGAAAAAGAAGACATCAAATTACTGGTAATTTCAATAGGTCTGGAGAGATATTGGAGATTCACTTGAGCTGGAATGACCCCATTGCATGTCATGACCTAATTCCATTTGATAGAAAGACAAGACATTTTTGTATACGCTTTGTAAGGTTGCAGATGAGATCCGTTGCAGCTGGAGGATGACGTGTCATTTGTAACATTATAATAATGACTGTGACGTCTCCTCTCAATTACTGATTTGTCTTGTGCAACTAAGAACTGTTGATTGTATGCCGTGTATTCTGTTCAATACAACCAGAGGTAAACATCTCCATACAGCCTTTTAGATTGACTGATTCTTAGTAATGAAACTTTGATCCCAGGTGTGAAAGGTTTCATTCTCTCACCACCAGTACACTGAACTCAAAACACATCAATTGATCTAAACCATGGTGGATCACTGTGTAGATCGATAAAATAGACTCCTTTGTGAACAAACGTTATGAAAATCAAATAACCAACAGTCTGAGTCTCTTTAATGTAATTCTGTCTGTACAAATGTTAATTCTTCAAATCATATTGGCATTTCTTGTCACTCCACCACTATATAGATCAATTAAATAGAACAGCCCCCACTCTTGTGTGTAAATCAGACAATTCCACAGCTGTTGGTTAATTCTAGAGCAAAGTATACTGCATTTTCCCTTCCTTTTTAAATGAAAAGTGCATCAAAGCTTGAAGCCTCACGAAACCCTGCAGGAACTGCTTCTATATGAAAGTACATTTGTATATTTATTTTTTGTTTTGTCATAAGTGCTTTGCCTAAAAGGCATGGATATATAGACCCACTCTCCGCTGTATGTACTGTAGCATTGTCATGCACTGCATTGTCCTGAAAGCTGCATTTATAATGAATGCTTAAATTTAAAAGCTGCTTCTTAATTCTTCAAAGCCAATATATGCTGTATTACAGACAGTTTGTAAAGAGATGACTAAAGACAAAATCACATTTAGAATTTGAATTCCAGTTTACAGCAAGGATCTTTTTTTTCCCTCCCCCAGCAGGTTTATAAGGTGTGTTGTGGTCTGGGGAGAACTAAAAATCCACTGTTCTACCCCTCTTTCTTCTGTTAAAAGATCTTTGGATTCTTTGCTTGTATTTTCAGTTACATTTAGAGAATGCTAAGGCAATGCTTTAGATGAAAAGTAATCACTAGTACCTAATCACTTTGTGTGTTATAGTCACCATAATGCTGGATGTAGCCTTTTATAAAGTTATTTTTGAAATATGTGCATGTCCTGAATATAAGGGAGACCAGTAATACTGTTAATAATGCTAAGACAATGGTTTAGAATTCCTTTAATAATCAAAGTTATAGCTAAAGTTAACAGCACTTGGCAACTATTACATTCATATTTCAAATAAGAATTTAAATTGCATGCTGACTGTCACAATTGTGACTTTTCTATCACTTGTTTGTACACAAGCAGCTCTAACATGTATGTATACTGTAGGTCTAATAATACATGTGTACTGCACCTTGTATCAAGTCCTTGGCTTGTTGGGAGACATTTTTCCAGGCTTCTCCTTCAAAGGAGAAATCCCCTTCCTTGATTTTCTTCATGATTTCTTCTGCGCTGGTGTGGGTCAACATTTTTTCCTTACATTGAAAGGGAACTTGTCCTGATAACATTGTGTACTGATAGCGAAGGAAGAAAAAAAAAAAAAAAAAAAACATCTTATAAATGTTGGGTTCTCATAACATCCTGCAGGGTTGAATACAGTTAGCAAACATCACTTTGCATGTACTAATGAACCTATAGTTCTGAGGTATCCTTCTACCCTGCAGACAATAGACATGGGGGTCAGATTCAGTCTCAGACGAGCCCTAATTCAAGCATTAGAATTGTTGTTTGAGTACAGTTTTTTTTGTTCACAATTCTGGAAAAAGCTGAACTTGTTCACAGGGTTGACCTTGTGAACCGCAGCATCGACTTTCCAGGCTTTCCATAAAAATAAAAAATAAAGGAATGCAAGCCATTGGTTGGAAGAGGTTGAGCAAGCCCCCTTGGTCTATTTGAGCTATAGTAGTGGTTAGGGCTCTGGACTCTTGACCAGAGGGTCGTGGGTTCAATCCCAGGTGGGGGACACTGCTGCTGTACCCTTGAGCAAGGTACTTTACCTAGACTGCTCCAGTAAAAACCCAACTGTATAAATGGGTAATTGTATGTAAAAATAATCTGATATCTTGTAAGTCACCCTGGATAAGGGGCATCAGCTAAGAAATTAATAATAATAATAATAATAATAATAATAATAATAATAATAATAATAATAATAATAATAATAATAATAATACAAGGACCCCTTTGAACCCAAGGACAGTGTTAATAGGCTTAACAGGCAGATTGGGCTCTAAAGCACTATGAATAATTGATTGTAACTCACTATAATTACAACATCACAAAACCCTACCTGAGCTTGTGGTTTCATTATGTTTCATCTTAAAGTAGAGTTCATCATTTACTTTTATTTATTTTTTTATCACATGTTCACCTTTTAATATGTTGAAGTTCTTTTCGTTAATTGTTTTGTATAACTTATTTATACTTAAAATTGTAACATGCATGCACGGTATTTGGATATTTCAAAAGACTATGCAATAGAAGCAAAATGTATTGCTGCTTCCTGGTACCAAATTACTTCCTGTGCTGTACAGTATCTCAGTTTCACGCCAGTGGTCTAGCTGCAATTTAGCCAGGTGACCTACAGCAGAGGAAGTGAATAAATACCAAAACAAAATCGGTACATCCTCAAATAAAGTAAAACAAAAAACACAAGAGACTTAACAGAGGAAAAGGGGACGAGTTATAATGCTACTGAGGCACTCCTTTAAATGTTTGAAACACACCTAGGATACATTTGCCTGAATTTGTTTCAATAGGAATTGCAGATATAAAACAACCACTTAGACCAGACTGGGATCCAAACAGACTGTACTCACCAAGATGACTCCCAGACTCCAGAGGTCACAGGATTCATCATACCCATCATGATTGAATAACTCAGGAGCAGCGTAGTGCAAGGTGAAACAAGGGGTTTTTAATGGCTGGTTATCCGGAGGTTTTAATCGAGCAAATCCAAAGTCAATTATCTTTATCTCTGAACTGTCGCTTTCATCTGTGAACAACAGATTCTAAAAAAAAAAAAAAAGTAGGCGTTAAATAAAAGACTTGCAGTAAATGTGCACTTTACTAAATCCAGAGCAACCAAACCACATCTATCCTGAATTATAGACTGCTAAGGAGTTTCCAGCCAAGCGCAACTCCATTCATGACAACTGTACCACCTTAAGAATCTCCTTTAATTTACATCAGCTGATATTGAGAATAAAGTAACAATTCAAACCTATTTTGGGATTTAAAAGGACAGCAGAATTTAGATCAATGTAATATAGATGCCAGTGTTTAATGTCTCCTGCTATCATAATTGAATTTTTTTTAATTTGAATTTAAAACACCATTTATTTTGAGACAGGAAGTGGTTGGAATTTGAATTTAGTCGAGCTCTGGATGTTATTTATATAGCTGTACAGGAAATTGAACTATTTATCTTACAGGCTATAATTACTTGAGCATCTCTAGCTTTTCTGGGAACTGAATCCCGTAATTAGGCAGCATAGTTGTCCTTGAAGTTATGCTAATCAAGTTGCATGCGTGGTAAAATTAAAGTTTTTTTTAAGAAATAGGTGACTATTCTGAATGCACATTTCCTTAGTCCCTTAGTATAACTGAAGACAAACATATTGGCTAATGCCTTTATGTGTTTTACAAATTTCCTACTTAAAGTTTTACCTCATAAAAATACAACTTGGTACTTGTGAGACTTAGCAACAAGTATTTTACCTGATTTAAGAAGAAAAAAACTACCACAGGTTCAAAGGCCACGACATGCATCTTATGAGCTGTGAAATTTAAAATGAATATGTAGGTCCTGATCAAAATAAACTACTTTATTTATTATGGTTACTTATTGCGGGGGGAACTATATTCTGTGCAACACTGAATTGATAAAATAGAAATGTATGGTTTGTTGTTTTTTTTAAGAACAAAAGCAGAAGTATACAACCTTGAACATAAGACTAGACATCGGTCTACTATTATAACAGAGGGTCTTCATCTTTCAATACAAAAACTAGATACTAGTCTAGGGGTGGCCAACCCTGGTCCTGGAGAGCCACAGGGTCTTCTGGTTTCCTTTACACCCGAGTTTTCAATTATTAATTGAACCAATTACTTTGTTAATTGGTCAACACTGACATTTATTCCAGGTCTTCAGCCATTGCTGATATCATGAATCTATGGGCAGACTGTACCTCTGGTTTCAAATCCCTGTGGACCACTCCAACATCGTGCATGTGGCTCACTGCAGAGACGAGTTTGCGCATGATCCGGCTCGCCTCCGTCTCACTGAAGTGTTTCTTCTTACGGATGCGTTCCAGGAGCTCTCCGCCTTTCAGCAACTCCAGCACCATGAATGTATGTAACTAACAGGACAAAAATATACAAGCTTCAATAGGAAAGCTACTTTAAAAAAACTCTTATTGAAATATGGCACTGTATGTTTTCTCCCGAGTTCCAATTCAAATGTGACTGACTGGACAGGACATGTCATGAGTGGGAGACTGAGGTTAAAGATCTGGAGTCTTGCAGAGACATTAATACACAATTATTTTCCAACATACAGCTCTTCTGATTTACACTTCAAGTCATGAAGGGTATATTTTGAGTTAGAACCCACCCTGCCTCACACAGTTAACCGAACATGCAGAAGAAACAATATCATTTACGTTTATAACACAGATAGACATGGATTTCACAGATGAATACTGATTTAGGCAGTTGAGTAGTTTGTCCGTGTGTAATTCACCAATGCCGCTTTTCTAAACTAGGGTTTATTTGGATGCTAGACTTGGTACAGTTTGTTTGGTATGATTTGTTTTTGGGAATCTGGAGAAGAGTTCACTTAAATCCAATATTAATTAATCCATAAACTCATTAACTTGAATGTGAAGGCAGGTATAGTGCAGTATCTGCATTGCACATCATTATTATTTGCTCTGCATAAAGATCCGGTTCTTGCTTCTTAATTCTTGGTACTTGTACCCTGTTATTTTTTTGCAGCAAGTTGAAGACTAGTTCTAGTGATATGTGTGTTAAATAGTCCAGAAGCAAAGATCTAATTAATGCATTGTGGATGAACATGGTTATAGACTGACCTCAGAACTTAAGATTGACTATTTACTATTTTCTTTGAAAAAAAAAACATCTCTCTTATTAAGAAATATTGGTACATCATCTTGAAATTAATAAAAAGCTCTATTGCAATTGCAAAATGACCACAATTATACAACAAAAATGAACAATGGTACTCCTTTTTTAATCTAAATGAATCCTAATATAAGCATTTTTTTAATTTAAAAAAATGATTCAATCTTGAATTAGCTGGAGCAAGATGAGGGCGTTTCAGAGTTGTCAAGCATCCTTTTGAAGAAGCTGCTTCTGCTCTATTGAAATTGTAATAATCCTGCCAAACTCATCAGCTCTGAAGTGTTTCTCTGCTCTCTAACAAAAGGGAAGGCACATTCTATCTGCCTGTTTATTTTTATACTGATAGAGCAATTGAGATGCTGGAAGTTGACATACATTTATTCCACTGTGGCAAAATTATGTTCAACTTGAATGCCAAGTTTAAATGCATTAAGCCAGAAATGGAAAGAAGAAAATATGTTCATACCAGCAACTTTTACTAAAGATTTAAAAATTGTGCTTTAAGCAGAGGCGGTAAAAAGAAACAAAAATATCCCACAGGCCAAAACGTAATCCGATTACCTTGTCAATAAAGTAATATATGTTACTCTAAATTACTCCAAAAACCATAACCCGATTACAAGCAACTCTGTACTTAAACAACCCTATACTGATACCTATATATCTAAATATATACACTACCGGTCAAAAGTTTTAGAACACCCCCATTTTTCCAGTTTTTATTGAAATTTAAGCAGTTCAAGTCCAGTGAATAACCTGAAATGGTACAAAGGTAAGCGGTAAACTGCCAGAGGTTAAAAAAAAAGTTTAGGTTACCAAAACTGAAAAATAATGTACATTTCAGAGTTATACAAAAGGCCTTTTTCAGGGAACAAGTAATGGGTTAACAACTTACAGCTGTTCTGCAGCAATGGAAGTAAATTAAGCCTTGAAAGTTGATGCCAACAATTCCTACAGGTGTCCCAACTTTTGTTGATTACTTACAAACCCTGTCTGTATAAAAGCAGTGTTGGAACAGACTGTGTTACTACACCCTCTTAAGCATTATTTGGACAGTATTGTACTGCAGGAAGTAGTATATTGCTATCATAATAGCGAGAAAAAAGGCAATTAACAAAGGAAGACAGACAGACCATTATAACCCTTAAAAGTGTAGGTCTTTCCTTTAGAGAAATTGCAAAGAAAGCCAAGGTGTCAGTGAGTACAGTTTCCTACACCATCAAAAGGCACTTGGAAACTGGAGGAAACTCTGACAGGAAGAGGTCTGGCAGACCCAAAGCCACAACAGAATCAGAAGACAAGTTTCTGAGAGTCAACAGCTTGCGTGATAGGCGGCTCACAGGACAACAGCTTCAAGCACAGCTTAACACTGGTCGAAGTAAGCAAGTCTCAGTTTCAACTGTGAAGAGAAGACTTCGAGCTGCAGGTTTGACAGGTCGAGTGGCAGTAAGAAAGCCATTGCTAAGATGGCAAAATAAGAAAAGAGGCTTGCCTGTGCCATGAAGCACCGCAAGTGGACTACTGAAGACTGGAAGAAGGTCTTATGGACCGATGAATCAAAATTTGAAATCTTCGGTTCATCACGCAGGGTTTTATGCGCCGTCGAGTAGGCGAAAGGATGGTTTCTCGGTGTGTGACACCAACTGTCAAACATGGAGGAGGAAGCGTGATGGTCTGGGGCTCTTTGCTGGATCCAGAGTCGGCGACTTGCACAGAGTGAGTGGCACCCTGAACCAAAACGGCTACCACAGCATTTTGCAGCGCCATGCAATACCCTCTGGTATACGCCTAGTTGGTCAGGGGTTCATCCTACAGCAAGATAATGACCCAAAACATACCTCAGGCTATGTCAGAACTATCTTAGAAGAAAAGAACAAGACGGTAGGCTTCAAATCATGGAATGGCCAGCACAGTCTCCAGACTTAAACCCCATCGAGCTGGTTTGGGATGAACTGGACAGAAGGGTGAAAGCAAAGCAACCTACAAGTGCAACACATTTGTGGGAACTTCTGCAACAGTGTTGGGAAGAACTTTCCGAACAATATTTGATTTCCATTGTAGAAAGAATGCCACGAGTGTGTTCGGCTGTTATATCTGCAAAAGGTGGCTACTTTGATGAGTCAAAAAATTTAGATTAAATTTTGTTAAACAAAACGATTCCATGATTTCTTTTTTATCTCCAATTGTTTATTTGTTCTATGCTTTAATTTCAGAGTACATTGAGACATTAAACTGCGTAAATTTCAATAAAAACTGGAAAAATGGATGTGTTCTAAAACTTTTGACCGGTAGTGTATCTGCATTGGGTTACACAGCAAACCAACAACAGATCGGCTTTAAATTCCTTTTGTGGCCTTTTTTACTGCAATGTACACAAGTACACCATGCAAGCTAGACTGCCTAAAATCATCACATCACTTTAATGATGGCCTAAAGGAGTGACTGCAGTTGATATCAACATGACCTACTGTACCGTACAAGGCTCCTCAACCACTTCAAGTATGTATTTTTTTTGTGTGAACAGCTAACGTTGTTTTTAAAAGAGAGAACCAAGTCTATTAAATAAATGAGGAGGCAATTCAAACTGGTAACGGCACAGAATTAGCCTAGGGAGAAATGTGAGCTTCACATCAGCAGGCTGTGGAGCTGCTCTTGCTAATGAGACCTTTTTAAAATCTGACTGTTGCTATTGCCTCTGCTGCCCTCAAGTTTTAATAGTGAGACTGGCATTTGGAGCACAAAAAAAAAATAAAAACTTTGAAATCCTAACCAAGCTTTTCTGCTTAACTTAATTGATCCTTATTTAAAGCCTAAAAATATAATTACCCTCCATTTATTTAGTTCATTTTCATCCCACGCCCCTGTCAATTGTTCTGACTTGTCAGAAGTAACGACCAAACAACAGCTAACAGCAAACAAAGAAAGCCAGTCAGAGGAGTCGACTTTTATTTGTAAGATAAAAGTAGTTTGGTAATATAGGCTTGGGCCTGGTCCCTGGTCGTTGTAGGAGCCAATGAACAGATTACTAGAATATATTATATACAGTATATATCTTAAATTTGTGGAAATAAATCCCATACCTGATCATGATAAATTTCATGGAGCTTCACAACATTTGGGTGTACTTCACACAGCTTCAATGCAGCTACTTCCTTCTGAGTTTGCGACTCCATTCTGGAACGAGAGAAGAATATTCAATAAAGTAACTTTGTTTCCTATCAATACATACAGTAGGTAGCTGTGCTTGGCTTTAGGACACATACAACCTTGAAGAAGTGCATGAAATGGTGAGATGGTGCCATTATCAGTGTAAAAAAACACTTTGGATTCAAATGAAATGTGCCTGCTAGAACAGACAGCAAGCAACACCTATAATTGAGGACAATCTTTATAAATTAATTACAAGACAACCATATTATGAATTACTTTAAAGCTTCAATCTATACACTATGTAGCTACTTATCTCGTGAGTTTCTCATTTGTTGTCTAAGCCTGGTAAATGAACACATGTTCATTCAAACGCACAGCACAGGAACAAAGTGGATGTTCAATCTGTAAAAGGCATATTTCCTTCTTTTGAAAGTCTCATTATGAAAATGTGGTTTAAGTCCAGAAAAACTATTCTAGGACAGGTGTGTTACTTATTGGCACGGTAGTTAACTTCCATGTGTATGGATGAAATAGTTTTGTTTTTTTTCTGCATGCCCCAATGAAATGTGAACAAAAATAAATAAAATCTTGCTGCAGCTCAGTTTATTTGGAATGACCTTAAGGCTCGGTTAGTGAATTAAGAAAATGTCAAAAAGCAATATAACAAGTAACTAAACAGGGCATTTGAGGGGAGTTTGAAACACCACTTTAATCTTGTACGACTGCATTACCAGGGGGGGAATTATAAAAGGCTCTGTTTTGTCCCGCTTTCATGTTCTATACATTACATTTCATTTACAAGTATGAAACAATGCACTAAAAAGCAGTCCAACCCATATCTCCTTTCTAATTTTCAAACCTCAATTCACAGCCACTATAGACGTTAGTTTACATGATTAATTAACATTCATATACATGTTTACAAAGTGAGTATTCAAAGGTGACCTTACAGAAATTGATGGCAACAGCAAAAACTTATTTGGCAGCATTACATGCCATCATACATGCAATCAAAGCAGATTTGTATCAATAAATCAAAGTTACTGTTTTTACCAGGGTTGCCAATTTTAAGACTTGTGTTTTTCATTTTTTAGTTTGGACATTTACCTTTTGCTGATAATTTTTACTGCAAATTCCTGGCCAGTTTTCTTGTGGATGCATTTCCTACATATGGAAAAACTCCCTTCTCCAAGTGGGTTCTCTTTCAAGTCTAATTCATAATTTAGGTAAAATGGAGAATCCTGTTAAGAGAAGTAACGATAGCGAGTTGCTGGGTCATTCATTTCAATGTACAATAATACACATTTAATCTCCACCTCTGTGATGTGCTTGTACAGTAAAAAAAGTATGCATTTAAAACAATATTTAAAATGGAGAATTAGCTACTGTATGTAACAATATGGTTTAGTAATTCATTAGTAACGTCACATTTCAACATGGTTAGTGCTAAAATAACAAAGAGTTCAAAGTGATGCCACACTTTAATAGCCTGGCATTTCAGCCCATTGAATTGAATGGAGATGTTAGGGCTGGACACGAATCGCTAACCTCACAGTTCATAGACTAACATCTTACCATTCAACTAAAGAGAAATTAAGACTGAGCGTATTACTAACTCATCAGCTGCTAGGAGGATTTCCAGTACAACACAGAAGCCAGATCTGTTAAAACCAAAAATGTGTTCCACTTTGGACTGTACCACACTAACAGGTACCTTCATCATGGCACTTCGGGCCACAGCCGTTGATCCAGGACGATCCATCCCTAAATGCATCTGGAATGGGTCCGTCATGACGGCGTTGCGTTTGAACAGAATGGAAGGAGCAACAAACGAGTAGCCCTGTAACAGCAAAAGGGTTATATGTGGAAGCTGGTTTCACAAAAACTACAGGTAAAAAGGTAAGTTAATTAGCCTTGCTTTTGACGATAGCAATGATTTAAAAGAGCAAGAAGCTTCAAATGTCTTTTTAGGCATTTCCCTTACATAGAAAAACATTGGACAAATCCCTTCATGAGTGAAACAAGAATCTTGCTTTCAAGTAGAAAAAAATGGTTTTAATAAAAAACGGTTTTACTACAAATTGGAAGTCATTTGAGAAGACAAAAAGCCACCTCTAAAACAAGCTACTAACGCATTCAACTTGTGACTCCATTGGCATATAAAGAACACAATTATATTTTAAACATGCTTTCTATACGGTTGTGTTCCTTTCAACATACACTATCCATTTTAAACGTCCTATTGATTTGTATGTTTAAAACATACAGCATAGATCAGAGTATGAGAAAACAGTACATTACTAATGCATACTTTATCATCCATAACTTCAAAAACACTCAATCATTAATTGTAAGTTACAATGAGTTGCAATGTGCTGCAATTTAAATTTAAATGTATCACCCCTCAATAAGCCACTGTAAAGACATCTCCCAATGCATTTAAATATTTGTTAGGTAGAATCTCTTTTTTTTAATTTTTTTTTTTTTTTTTTTTTTTTAAATATACCAGTTTTTAACTACTTTTACAGCAGAAGCTGGGAAAGAAATCTAGAAAGCAATGATAAAGGTGACAAAGTCAATTGCTGTGTTTAAAAATGATTTCATGCTTTGATTTGCCTTTTACGTCTGCAGGATGGCTGTTCAATTCTGTTGTCACAGCAGCAACTTCGATAGCCTGGCCTAACCAGTATAATTACAACCATTTTTCAACAGAAGAAATTAAGCTGCAAACAGACTTAAAAGCTTATTTGAAGTTGGAAATCAAATGTTACAAAGATACAGTAATTATGGAAGGCATGCTTTGTGAAGTAACAACTTTATTTCAATTTCAAGTACTCTTTTTAGAAAGATTTTGATTGATGTGTTGGTCAGACTATACAGAAGGGTGGAGATTCAAATGTAATCATTAAATAAATTGATTAAAATCACCATTAATTAAATTAGTAGACACTGCGTCAGAAATACTTCTAGGGTCAATAATAATAATAATAATAATAATAAATAATAATAATAATAAATTAAATTAAGCATTCATTACCAATTAAGAATTAAATAGACAATGAATAACAACAAGTCATTTGCTCAAAAAAGATGAGACTTAATTTGGATAGTTGACTGTCCATTATGTATGGTTTTTACATTCCAATCTGCACTCATAATTGTTTGTTCTTAGTCCTGTTTACAACATTAAGGTTATCTCCACCCCAGAGGTGGAAACTGTCAGAAATCAGTTTCACAAACACAGTAGATTGAAAATGTAAACTAATAAATGTGTAACTAGCAAACAGAGCAGCTTGTGTAGAAAGCTTGAGTGCTGGAAGAATTATTTCTAAGATATAAAAAATAAAACTGACTTATGTTTGTGAGGCACCTTCAGTACTTTTCTCTGCCAAGATCTTGTTTAAAATGATAACCGATTTACTTTATTATTATTATTTATTTCTTAGCTGACAGTTTACAGCAGCCCCTAAGTTTATATACATGCAGGTGGTGGTCTCTGATTGCTGTAAAATATCTAAATCAGGGGATTGCCTCACTAATACCAGCAGGTAAAAGGTCATACACTGTATCAATATAGTAATTTCTATGTATTCCATGAATCTGTTCTACTAAACATTAGGGCCCTTTGTCTTGATCTCCTGAACGGCACAGTACTTAAGAGATAAATGTGTTCACCTGAAATATTCGGTCTGAATTCTGAGGCAAAGCTGCAGGAGAGTAGGTCGGGTCCATCTCTGTAAATTCTTCTGCAAAATTACTGACGTCCAACTCGTCTCGGATAACAGGCTTAAAAGGAGCGGACACTTTTTTGGAAGCCAATTCATCCCAGTTAATTTTCTAAAGGACAAAAAAAAGAATTCAAATAAAAATGTAAAACAGGTTAGACACTCGTACAGTGTACAGGACCTAAAATGATATTAACTCAGTCAGGGTTAGACTCGAGGGTGAACGCAGGTGAACGCTGTCCACACACTTTTTTTTCACACTGCAGTTACTCGACGAATGAGGATGTTTACAGTGTGTGATGAACGTGTGTTATGTTTTACAGCTACCCTCATGCGTGAAATAACCACAGCACTATGATAGCATGGAAGGTTACAGTAAATCACTGGTACTGGAATTCAGTTCTTATGAACCTCATGTTAAAACAGATGTTTTTTTTATTGTTCCATAGCTGCCTCAGGAGGACACTAAGCGATTAGAAAAAAAAAAAATTTAGGCGGTTTAGTTAGAGTAGTGTTTTAAAGTATATTTCAATTTCTTACTTGTTTTATAGCCAATTATGAGTGTTAGACTGTATGATTTCCCATTATAAGAAATGAAATACTCGCTAACTACGCATTTTCTAATGTACTAATTCTGCTCATTATCAATGGGAATTGCTTTGTTCTGTCAAGGGATATTTGGCCATACAAAAAGATGAGTCAATCCTTAGTTCTTCTGGAGTGTGAAGCCTTGCGTTTAGCCCTGGTAGTAGTTACTGCATGCAGACTGATCGAAATCAACTGGCTCATTCTTCTCACCTGGTAAAAGGGATGGTTCTTCACTTCATCAGAGCCACTGGGGCCGGAGCCCAGTCGCTTCTTGGGGTCCTTCATCAGGAGACGCTGAATCACATCTTTAGCTAATGGGCCCATTTTTGGAGAAAATGGAGGCTCACTTTTTAATATCCTCCTGCAATTAAAGAGGACAATATGTAGATGTTATCTTCAGTCACTATAATAATGCAAGCAGTAGCAGAAAGATGGACTAACATTGTTTTCACACACAATACTCTAACTCCCGAAATTGTAATTCTCTCTTTGAATAGCAAATGCACACATCTCTCCTCGTTGCTTCACAGTAGGCATCTAGCAAGCAAATACTATTGCCTCTTTTTTTGATCAATTATTTTACCTGTTTTTCAACCCAATCTGTAATACCACTACAACCCATACCAAGGAGGACTCTAGAATAATGGCATATTTACTGCCCAGCTGAAGAAAAGGAAAGCTGACAAGCTACTGCACCATGGCAGTGTGAAGTCTAGCCTCACTGCTGTATTCCAGCTTTAATGAATGACCTCCATTTTCAATGAAATCAAATCAGATTAATACTTTAATTCTATTATGAATGTATTGTGAGTCCACCTTATAGCCTAGTACGGTCTTGGCCTGGAGGCATTCATATTGTTAATGATACCACACCCTAATCCTTATTTTGCTTATTTTTGCACATTTATCTAGTGAACTGCTTATCAAGTTGTGATTAAACATTTCATTGCCATTTCCTATGCTACAGTGTACTGCTGATCATATGTCATCATACTCTTTCATCACACTGATAGCCTATATGCAAATTTGAATTTACTGCCCCTGTAGATTACACGTTAGAAACAAGGTGACTGAATTTACTTCCACACTGATTGTCAGAATGTATCCAATTTCTTAGCAGTCCTTTTTTAAAACTGAATTCTTCTGAACATCAAAAACTGGCTGCTAAATGGCAGGCGTTGTCAGCAAAAAAAATAACTACATGCTAGTAGGGATTTTTCAGTCCAATGCATTATTTATGAATATAGAGAAGCCAAGAATATACACTCAGGACTGCACATACTGTACTGTCTTTATTATTCAGCACAGGTTCACGCTGTTTGAATCCTTGGATATGAGCAGTATTGTATCAAATGTAATTAGCAATGAGAATTACAGCTGTTGGAATAAGCAAAGTATGAATTGGTGTACAAATGTATTATAGGGAATACTCCCAGCTATCTCATTATCATTTAAGTCAGCTTTACTCTTTCCTTTTAACAGGAACTACTATAGTGGGGTGGGTGTTTCAACAACCCTCAATGATTCAGCAATGTAAATTGGTTCTGTTGATTATTATTCTTATTATTATAGATACACCTTTATTATATACCTCAAATTTAAATAATATACCAGTATCATGATGATACTGTGTGTTTGTTTTTTTTTGTTTGTTTTTTTAAACAGCAAGAATGACATGTAAATGTATATTTCCTTGAAATGGGGGTTATAGCCCTAGGACCTGTCAACTTGACATAAAACATATATACATGTATATCTAGATGTTGTTTTATTGTGTAGCTCGTGGAAATCATAATATATGTAAAAATGAATGGCTGTAAAAACTTGGTCAATTCCTTATTTAATCTCCTTACTTTGAAATCTCAGTTTGTGAGTTCCTCTCTCCGTCAACAGTGAAAGGGGAGGCTCCTGTCAGCAGTTCATACATGAGGACCCCAAGACTCCACCAGTCAACCGCCTGTAAAACATAGACACTATAAAAACACAAAATACTACTCCTGAAACAATTAAATACAACCAACTCCAGTGTTTCACTGATTTGAAATAAAGGCAACATAAGATACTAAGAAATGATTTTACACCTGTTGCTAAGCAGCAACTGTTATTTATAGTGAGCTTCCAAAATTGACTTGTTTTTCTGGGTTTAGTGACAAATGTAACCAAATCTAAAGGCTGAATAGTCTGAAACATTGCACCTCATTAACTAACCTGTCTATTCAATCATTTTAACAATAATATTTTAATATAAACAGATATGGTTAGTCCAGAGCCAATGATCCAAGGTTTTCCCTGAACATTTCCCAAATAAGGCAACCCATCCTACGCAAATCATGAGAGAGTACATGTTTTTTTCTGTTACTTGTTTATGATGTTTGCCATCATTATGAGGGGTTCCATTAATAGTTACTGTACTATAATACTAATGTACGTTTTAATAAGGCAAAAGAATCAGGCAATACCTTATCATGGCCAGTGTCTCCTCCTCTGACAATCTCTGGGGCCATGTACTCTATTGTGCCACAGAAAGAGTAAGCTCTCTCATTCTAGAAATAAGAAATAAAAGAAGAACAAATACATTTAACTATGAATTGCAGCAACAGGTTCCCACATAAACTGCCAAACAAAATTTGATTCTTATTGTTGACTGCTATAATTAAAAGAACAATTTTGTATGGAGTAGGAAATATGAGTTATCTTAACTAATGTCATCACAACCCTGTAACAGTTTAAATCTGCTCTGTAACCCATCTCCTGCAACACTGCCCCAAGTGGATGTAGGAAAGAACACATTTATTAGAAGCGTTTTTTGTACTTAGAGAAAATGTGGTAGTCTAAAAAGTCACCATTAATTAAGATAACTGATGTTTCCTACCATGCCAAGTTGCTCTTAAGACTTATTTTGGAGTCCTTAAGATACATGCTGATTAATTTTGAAATGTGTTAAATAAAAGAATAATAAATGCTGCAGACCAGAAGCCTTGTTTATTATTAATAAAGAAATGATGTTCTGTAGCTCACTTACTCACCTCATCAACCAGGAATTCTTTGCTGAGCCCAAAGTCTGTCAGCACAATGTGACCGCTGGAGTCTAGAAGAATATTCTCAAGCTTGATATCGCGATATATAATGCCCAGCTGAAAACAAGGAAAAAAAAAATGTTATGCAACATTCTTTCTTATCATTACTAGGTTATTGAGTGTATCCGGCTATATCTGATGGAAGCAGTTACTACAACAATTGTTTATTTTAACACTGAAGATGGAAACTACAGCCAGTAAGTTTGGTAACACTCAAGGTTACAGTGGTTAGGAAATCATCAGCTGTGGCAGTCCTACCAGGGAGAACTAGCGAAACTTCTGCATTTCAAAATGGGCTAATACGAAGAAATTGGAGATTTTAAAAGTCGTAAACCTTGTTCAACACAGGAACAGAAGAAAACAATACTTTTAAATAAATGGAATTAACAGATCGATCAATCAATTAAAAGAAAAAAAAAGCTCAAAGATTAAAAAATGTAATATAAAACACAGCAATTTTGAATACTGCAACTTTCTAGGATGCGTTGCTGCTGTGTGCTAATAATGTCTTACCTTATGAAGGTGTTCGAGTGCCAGTACTATTTCACCACTGTACAATCCCACTTCACTCTCACTGAAACGTTCTCTCTGGGACAGGTGTGTGAACAACTCTCCTCCATTTACATAATCTGTGAAGAAACCAGAAAAACCCACTGTGCTTTAAAAACTCACTGTGCATGCTCTAAATCACCAACACATAAATGCAATGATAATAACAAATGTCAATAGCTTTAAGAAACCAAAACACACAGTATAACCATTTAACGGAGGTTTGCAATAAGTGTTTGTAAAGGGCCTTACCCAGGATGAGGTGCAGCTTGGTGTCTGTTTGGAAGGCGTAATGCAGCGTCACCAAGAAGGGGGATTGTCGAATGTGTTCCAGTACTTGACGCTCTGTTCTCGTGTGCTCTGCTGTCTTCGCTTTCTGGATGATGGTCGCTTTTTTCAACACCTTCATTGCATACAGCTTCCCCACATCATGGCCACTGATTTTTCTCACTAGAAACACCTTGCCATACGCTAACAAAAAAAAAAAAGAAAGAAAGATGGATAGGATTAGAGGGTTATTACCAATACAAAGATACAAACCAATCCAATGTGAACATCTGTAAAATAAAAACAGTACGTTTATTGCGGTTGGTGATCACTTACTAAATATTGTAACACAACTACAACTACATTGAATTAATGAACACAGATGAAGGATTGAGATGAAAATTATTTTGCCCTAATTGTCAAATGACTGGGAAAAGAATCAGCAGCTATAAATACAGCGGATAATCAGAAATACTTCAGTGCAGATTGTCAAGCACAGTTCTGTTTTTGCATTTTTTAAAAAGGTAAAGCAGCTGCCGGGATACACTCCACATTCATATTAAGAATGGCCCCTTGCGAGTTAGCTTTGGTCACACGGTGAGAATGTAAATGAGAGAATTCCTGCTCTGCAATGTGGGCACATGAGCAGTAAAGGCTTGTGTACTAGACCTATATAGGTTATGTGAAAGTGCAACTATCAGGGGTACAAATCGTTTTGAAAATTGGTGCTAAAATGTTTTGAAAGTTTAGCATCAGAGGCCTACTGGTGCTAAATGATCAAACCCCATCCTAATCAAGCTGCCCTCCCCCCGCTCTTCAACTAGTTTTTAGTGTTTTGTTACATTAAATATTTTTAACAAAATGTACTCCATATCTAAATCACACCCACATTTGTAATCATGCTTACCCGCTTTATATTTTGTAAAAAAGGAAATTCATTCTTAACGTATTTCATCACAGAAAAGCCTCTTGCACATCCCAAAAGAAATGTAACATGTCTACTGGTGCCAGAACTTATGAAGTATCTAGCGTCATAGTGCCAAATTTGCACCCCTGAACTATTCAGCAGCAAACATGGGAAAACAAACAAACAAACAAACAACCACAGGGACTTCAAAAGGGGCGTTATAGTATGTGTCTGCGCAACTTCCCTCAACGCAGCGGCTACATTGACCAACATGTCCATCATGATAGAGTGCCGGGTCTTCCTGAAACTGCTTGCAGAAAACCACCTAGAATATTTCAGTTTCAAGCCTGCACATGTGTGTCGAACAAGCGTGCTGCAGGGGCCCAAACCACAGGCACATTCAAAAGTGGACAAGACACACCTGCTTACACTCAAACAAAACGTTATGTTTTGTGAGGTATTAAGGCTGTTTTTTTTGGGGTTTTTTTAATACAATCTGTAAACATTCCCAGGGGAATTACCAATTACAAGGAATGGTTTGCAGCCGAAACAGATTTTCATAAAAAATGGTTTCAAAGATACTTTTGCTTGGTGAATTTGGGTCTGTTTTTTTCTGTATAAAAAGGCAACATCAATACAATTAAACTGGCAAGAAACTACTGTAGCAATGATACAAAGACAGTCAAATTGAGTTGTTTTGAATTGTTTTTCTTGTGTGCATGACACAAATCATACTATGGACACCACATTCTTGAAACATCTAGAAGGTATTTTCAAAATGTGCCGCTCATGAGTTACCTTTGTCTTTAACATATGAATTAACAAGTACCGCTTCTTGTAAAAGTAAATGTGCTTATAAAAATAGCCAATGGCACACAATGCTGCAATTGATCATGACAGATCACAACAGGCAGGTTTTATTTCAAAACACATAATTAGACTAAACCACAAAGGGGTACACGTCAGCTTTTGTTAAAAGGCAACTGAGGATACATTACATGAACTCAACAATGGCATTCTTTAAACTGAACAATAAATATTCACCTCCTGGATAACACTGGACATTCTGTATACCAAAAGCAAGTATATCTTTTTTCATGTCTTGGATATTCTGGAAGTTTGTCCTCACTTCCTGGAACAGCAGCAAATATTCAAGAAGACGCACAATAAACCTTGTTTCAATCTGGTTCCAAAAAACACTGGACAGTTTTACAATTCTCAGGATAGTGCAATTTTGGTCTTTAGTATTCACATTAGGAATTTAAAAAAGAAAGGCAAGTACTTCTTTTGAGCAGCCTCTTGGAGACCTCAAGAGAACATTTTTTGCTACGTTGAAACAAAAAAGCTTTTTTATGGCTGTACAGATGTAGGTTTTTATTCTTTATTTTCCAGAACAGAATTCTCAATGAAGGCAGCTATTTATAGGAACACACTAAAATTGGTTGAATTTCAGAACTGTGCCAGATAAATGTAGCGCCAGTATGTTGTACAGTAAAGACTCCCAATATGCTTGCTTCAGTTTTTTAGGGAACACCATGTAGTGTTGGGTCCGTGGACCATGACGGGCCAAGTTCATCCACTTTAGTGGGCTGAAAATGTATGACCTGTTCTCAATGTATGACCTAATGAACAATTAAAGACATGGTTGAAACAAATACATGACACTGAAATACATTTTCATGTTTTACAAATTGTACTCATCATATCAACACATACAGTATTTTAACATCTTCTGCAGCCATGTGGCACAAGACACTGTGGACTAAAACAATGCCTTCTGTTAATCTGTCATTCTGTGTCTTATAAACAAATATCATGGGGATTACTGGCACACAGGAAACTAGGCCATACACATGGATTGTGGGAAAAATTTGACCTCCAGGTCACAGAATACAAGGACAATCCTGTGTTTTCAACAAAGAAGAAAAAAATGTGGAACCAGTATCGATACACTTTTGTATGGTTCCAGTTGACAATACTGTTTTTGAAGCAAATCTGTGAAACAGAATAGGCTGTATTATTCTCTTGTGGGACCATGCCATACAATTCCAAAATGCATTTTATGAGAATTAGTATCCGACAGATGAAGTAACAGTTAACAACAAAATAGCTGAGCCTCTTTAAAAGATGAAAATGCCTTTGGGATAAATTTCAAAGAGAAGCAAGCACACAAGTTCATAGTTTATGGGATCTGGCATATGCACCTCTCTTAATGCTACTACTGTACTTGGCACATGTGATGTTGGTTGCTTATTTAAAATTAAAAAGTCACTTAAATATAAAGGAAGTTTCAGATAATCAATGGAATGTATCTTTCTGAGTTTCTTTTTTTCCCTAACAGTTCCAGCTGCAGTATCATTAAAAAATTGCACCCAACAAAGCACCGGCAGGATTATTGGACTGGCAAACACGTCCCTCCATAGGGAGTAGGGCCACAATGGGAAGCCAGCACTGATTCTACATGAAATGCCTGCAAGGTGTTTTAAGCACTTGTGCATATCAAAATCAAATGGTAATGTGAAACACTGACGTGCGAGCAACATATATTTTGTGTCCTACCCCTGCACCTAAATTACATTTTCAACATATAAAAAAAAAATAAAAATGTAGGAGTACTCACCTCCTGTACCAAGGACCTTGAGCAATTCGAAATTCTCAATTCCTACTTTCTCAGCATGTCCGGTCAAGTTAGCTGTAAAGTAAAATAAGACTGTTAAAAAAATAACAGATTAAAAGAGAGTCAACGTCTCCCTTAAATCACACTTGCACTGTTCAAAGCTACAATTGACAAGAACAAATGAAGGCCTGCACCTCGTACTGTTCAGATGCCAATGCATAAAATCACTGGCTATAGAAAATAACTGCAGTTACCATTTTGTAGATAAAGCAGCAACTCATTTTCCATGGTCGGCAGCAGCAATTCTTTGACCCAATAAGCACTGACAAGCTACACTAACATTAGGAGGGATAAAAACACACTGGTAAGCTGCTTACGTGAGGCTTTTACGATAATGCCTCTCTCTCAATGGGTTATATCTAGAATTGTGTAGATCAGAAGTAACCCAGAAGCAGCAATCTTACCTTCCCTGGCAGCAGCAGCACCAGCAAGTCTTTGTGGAAGGTAATGCCTATTAAAGGGAAAACTCCTACTGGGGGTTGTTTGTTACAGTGTAATGAGTCAGGCATTGTCAAGACCGAAAGACGGAGAGTGCTTTGCCCAGACGATATATATTGATGGTTTAATGCACAGAAGAGACTTACAAGGCTACAATGACTACATTAAAACAGACCTCCTCTTTCCATTCCAGTCATGTGACAAAGGGACCTTTTTAACTCTGCTAGCGCTTTAGTCACCCAGATGCAGCCCACCATTAGACACAGCCAGCTGCATGACATGCAAGTTGGCTGCGCAGATCTTCCAGCTTTTATAAGTAGCTGCGAGAGCTGGGATGCAGCAGCAACATGGAGAGATGATGCAGGGGTCAAGATTTACCTGCTGAACTCTATACAAGTAAAGTGCAAAACAAACACTATCACCTTGACAGTGGAGGAGAACATCACTCGGGCTCGCTACTTCTTATAATAATGAATGACGGTACTTTGTAAACATTTTTTTTTTTTTTATCACATTAGTAATAAACATTTGAAAATAATGTATATAAAACGTGGTCTTGTATTTAACTTATTAAATTAGTTTGGTATCTAATAAAACAACTGTATTTTGTGTGATCGACATTAAAAATGTTAGTCTTTTAGGTATTGTACAAAAACGTAAACATAAAAATAAAATGCTTAATAGTATCTGCTGGTGAAAAATATATAGCATACAAATGTCTAAAGCCTTCTAAATAGCTAAAGGGGTACACACATGTCCAATACAGGGGTTGTAGCAAGCTAGTACAGTAGTACTGCTTGCTGCTGCAGGTGGTGTCAGACAGACAGCAGCCAAAGCCAGATGGCCAGTTTACTCAGTGGAACTAAAACTCCTCCTCTCTAATTATTCACTGTAGGGTTCCTTTGTCACATGAATTGAATGGAATGTCTGTTCAGTGCCTAAAGTTAGGATCTGCAGGTAAGCTCAAAGCAAGCTCAGAGCAAGATATAGAGAACAAGTAGCATTGCTAGTAACCAGAACAGATACTTTTGACATTTCTGATGAAGGGATTAAATAGTGCGCAATGCTGCTTTGCAAAACCCAAGTTTGTTTTTCAAAAAAGGAAGTAATTTTCCTTTGCATTGCACGTCGAATATGAAAACAATTTTTTTTTACAAATTCTTTAACTTTTTTGAAAAGAATAGCGCTGTACAATGTGTGCTTTATTTCTTTTTTAGATCTGGTTATAGTCTTGGTTAAAGAAAGCTTTTGAGTTTCGAGCATCGTTTTCAGTCTTATTGTTTAAAGCCGTTTCACCTCACGACCCGATCTTTGAGATAAAAGAAGAAAGGACTGAAGAAGTGCAAAACTACCTGAAAGTAAAGCATAAAAAACACATCTAGTCCTTAATCTGGGATCTGTGGACCCCTGGGGTATGCAGAGGTTGCACAGGGGTCCCCAGAATATACAGAACACCACATTTAACGTATGAAAAAGTGGTCCACCACTGTTGTGATGTGAGACTGGCCATGTGATGCATAAAGTATTAAACGTTAACGTTCAAAGCCCTGCTTAGTCCTCAGTTTTCAATTGGGATCCCTATTCAAAATCTAGTTTAAAAAGTTTGAGGCCATGCCACTGAAAAACTCAGATTTCCCTGTTTGCATTTCTGAAGGGGGGGGGGGGGAGGGCAGACTTTGGCAGCGGACTGCATACAGCACAGCTATGGCCAAAAGTGTTTGCATCATCCTATAGAATTAACAAAATTTGCTTCATAAAGTTGAATGAAACCTGCTGCATAATGTTACATTAATATATTGAATGTACTTAACGAAAAACTGACAAATTGAAAAATGTGACATTTCGAAATCTAACATGAAATATTGTACTACTATTATTACACACACACACACACACACACACACACACACACACACACACACACACACACACACACACACAAAGTTTGCATGCCTTACTTCCAGGTAGTCTGTTATACTTGCACTTTGGTCATTTCACCTGGAGACTGAAGTTCAATTCACCCCTTCAATGCTGTCTTTCCTGTCATCAACATGAAGTGCCAATGTAACTGACTACATTTAAGTAAGGAATGCAAAATGATTTTTTTTGTTAACCTAGTATGCAGAAGATACAATTTTTTAATTACATTTTTGTTGTAACACTGCATATAAGAAACATACATATTGAATGGAAGAACACAACAGCTATAGTAATAGAATTACTTATAGCGATAAGACAAGCAACTTTTATGTGCAATATATATATATATTTTTTATATACACACACACACACACACACACACACACACACTCTCTCACTTATTATTTCCATAAAAGTTCCAAATGTACTGCTTATCTCCGGTAGTTTCAAACCCCTCTGACAAACAGTCTGATCTAGTATATTTTATCATATAGCCTGAATTTCTAGCATCATATAAGTAAAGTTAGATGTACTGTATTTAAAAAACATACCAATGTTACATTTACTTGCAAGGTTCTGGTCATATCCACCTGTCCTAGTCCTGCTAGTCAGGAGATGTATGCAAGTCTTTGTAGAAAATAAGCACAACTTACATTCCTGTTCTGCAAGCATTTTGAAAACTGTGCCATTGATTTCCAAAGGCAGGCAGACAGACAAGCTGTTGGATCACAAATGGAGACGGACAGATCAAGGTGCATTTACCCCTAAATTAAATGTGAGCTCACACCACAATACTGCTTCTATAACTGCAAATTAAACCATCAGTTCCACTGAACTATAGGAAGTGGGTTCCCTCTTCCTCTCTCAAGCTACGGATGCTCATTAGTACTTTATCACAGAGATTAGGTTATCTAAAATTTCTGCTCAGCTTGATTGCCAATAGGACCTTTCTTTAATGATTTAACACACTGGCTTTCACCCCACACTGGAAAAGATGATGGTTTCCAGTGTACAGTCCACAAAGAATTGTGCAGGTTAAGAGACCTAGTCCAGTAATGTGTTCTTACCAGACAGGGCTCTCAACCAACTGGGTTAATAGGTCAGGCATCACCAACATAAAAACTGACAGCTATGACATTTGGTTTTAATTACCACATAACGGCTGCTGTATTGAGTCCCAATTTATTTGGATGAGTAAGCTTGTTTTTACAAATGGCAAAGGATAACAGTGTTAAAGAGGTTGGAGCAAACAAAATCATTTCATAAATCTTACCTGTTGTGCAAATCTATTTGTTCTAGGTCAGAAAGGTGCAGTTTTGAAAGAAACACATTATTGTAAACATGTATTTCTGATATCTGGTACTACACTAGGTGAAGGGTGTTGAACTTGGACACCTGGAGGGTGAAATTGCCCCCACCCCTTCAACAGCTTCTTTCCTGACATTAACCAACCAGCTGCTTCCCATTCTGACTGTTACTGTTTCAGCCTGTAACACCTTTGACCCAGAAGACGCTGCTAAGGTTAATGGCCTATGAAGAGTGTAACAAATGCTCTTAAATTAAGGGATGGAAACAGGTACCTTTCTTTAACCTAGTGTAGTACCAGATATCACGCTCTAATATGAAAATTCTTTCAAAACTGCACAGGACTGAGGACCTGACTGTGAACTCTTAGTCTGAAGAATACCCCTCAGTGTCCTACCAAGATGCATCAAATTTTAGTATCCAAATCCTGATCCAATTGGGGTCAATATTGGAGCAATTCTAGTGCACAGTAATATCACTAAAGGCTTATAGCAAAACACAATACAGTAGTTTATTTCCTTGATGCCTTAGGCATCTACTTTAATGTTTTAAGGTCAGTGCAATTAAATATATGGGCTGTTCTCAGAACATCAGGCAAGCGGCTTTACAGAAACAGTGCTCCAGTTTAGATTATTCTTGGATAGGACTACGTTGTACAGGGTACAGGGTAGGTGCTTCATGAGTCAAGAAGATATTTCCGTGTGTGCTTCAGGCGACCTGTCTCCGCAAAGCTTTGACAATTCCAAGTTGATAACATGCAAGCAGTTTGAAAGATACCAGTAGTTCACTATCAAAATGAACTGGTCTAGTTTTAAGTCCTTTATTTCTAACAGTTCTTTCACTTCAGACTTTATTTTTGTTTGGTTGGCTTTGAAATAATTTTTCTGCAGCATGGATTTAATGTCAGGTAGACTGTTATAATAAAGCACAGACAAGGCTTGGGTCTCAGTGGAAAAATACGGTATTGAAAGGAGGATAAGGAAGCACCATTGGAAATAAAAAGCTGATGAAAAAATGCCTGTAATAATTGTTTTTCTATTCATTTATTTGATGCGCAAGTACAGTAGCTTCAAATGTCAATGGGTTATTGTTAGGGCCCGACTTAAATCACGGTAAAAATAATAATGCGGCTCAGTTGAGGACAAAAGTAAGAAATTGCGGAAAAGTAATTATACTGTAGCTCTTTAATAATTCCGGTAATTTACAAAATCCAATGGTATGTATTCTTTAAAATTTAAAACATAAAGAAAGAGCTGAAATTATAAAAGACACTGTAGCATTATTTTGTATGCCAAATAATGTATTTGCATAACCAGAAATGTTTTACCGTAACTATGCATTCATACAAAACAAAACAGAAAAACAATGTCTAATAGTCTCACCAGTACATTTTAAAGTAAAATGCTGGACAAAATCGAGTCCAGTAATCTTTAGACCTTTGCGTTTTACAATCACTGAAGGTCAGTGCAGAACACCCAGTTGCAGTCTTCTCATTCATGCCCTGTCGTTGCTTTGTGAAGACTTGTCCATACCGAGACGCTGCACACTCGACATCTACAGAATTAGGCAAGATCGACAGGGATCGCTTGCAGTCTCTGCTAATTCTGGAAACCGTTGACTGGAAATCTGTTGACTCGTCAAAAGCAAATCAAACAGAATCAGCTTTTTTGATATGTTCTTTCAGCTCGTTCCTATGCTCTTCAAACACTTTGGGTAAGTAATCTTGGTGAAGTCAACAGAAGGAATTTTTTTCTGAATATATTCCCTTAACACTGGGTTATCCAGTTTCTCCAAAGGCATGTTTGCACTTGTGAATGCCTCGACAAGTTCAAGATATGCCACACTGAGCTTCACGACTCTCAGTGCTGCGATTAAAACATGGATACAACAGTGGACTGCTGTTTTGCTTTTGATATCAGATCAGTCTCCGTTTGGCATTTTTATGTTGATCTGTATTTACATGCACATCAACAATCCACTTATGTGTGTGGTCTAATGTGACATTGCAGGTTGTGCAGAACAATCTTCAGGGATACTGTTTAGCAAAATCTAAAGCACTGACATGTTTAGCTGTTTTTGAGTCTTTAGCGTTCACCATTTTGCTTTAACAGTACTGTAATTGCACGTGGTCAAGCTAGCGTTCACTAGCAACATGTAAAGGACACCAGTAGTTGCAAGATCTGACATGCACCTTACTACTCTGGTTAAGAAGGGAAGTCGGGGGGAAAATAATCATGCTACATTGCAAATTCCAGCAGCTGATTGTGCTTAAGGTCACGCTGTTATGTGAATGAGGAAGGCTCTTCAGTCCTAGCAGTTTGAATTCTTCAAGATTTTTCACCAATATCAAAGCCAGGCAAAGGCAAACAAACAGAACTCAATTTACATTACTCACTGTAATGTAAAGACATGACTGGTCGTATTGTACACCACTGAGACGCCATGGTCTTACAGTGAAGTACTGTGTAGCTGAGCAATACATTTTTGTTTTAATGGATCCTTGGCTCTTGGATCAAAGTGACAGGTTTACTGTCTCTGAAATTAAAATTTTAAATTAGCACATCTAATGAACATAGCATCAAAAAACAATGTGAATGTACTGCGTCTTCGATTAATGTTGATAATGAGAGAAGCAATATATGATAATGTTGTTAGAATTACAAGGGATTGACATTCTGCTTTGAGAGGTGTGAATATCTGCAGTGAAAGCTGGATAACAATAGACTTGAAAGAAGTCTGACTATTGCAAGGAGACAAATAAAAAAAAGTGATGTTTTCACATTCAACTGAATAATGTTCTTTTGTTTCTGAAAAAACTAAATTAAAAAGCGTAAAGTGAGGACATATAGCAAATAAATATCTCTTAATTGAGAACCTGATCAGGGCTGTTTACTGTTGATGGTTCTGTAACATGAATGTGATAATTATATACGAAGCTCAACGATAAATGAAATATGAAGCCAAATATGCATTTTGTGGTGAACCTGCCTAACCACCAACAAATTATATTCTTCTAAAGCTTTTCGTTTACAGCAGGCATCTTGACTTCAAAGTAGTTTAGCCACAATGCCCACAAATTTCCTGAAGACAGGCACTTAGTGCAAAACAAACAGAAACATGGTATACCTACTGCAATACACATTTAAAAGACCTATTTAATGGAATATGCAACTCAAGCCATTTATAGAGAATGTCATTCATGCACCGTATAAGAGTTTGGATTTTCATCACATATTCCGGAAAACAAAACAGTTTGGGAACAAACTCCTTTCAACCAATAATGAGATTATGGCTTGCATTCTTTCTACACTCAAAATATAAGCAAATGCGTTTTTGTAACGTTCCTTTGTTTGACTCAAAATACATGACTAACTTCCTTCAAAATGATTCTGACACACAAGACTGCTGCATTAAAGGAGTGCTAACCAATGCTTTTAAAATGAACTACATTGTAGCGTGCACTGGGGTAGGTGTGAGGGCTGGTAGGTGACGCAATCTGAAAAGACATAAGCCCGATACCAGCTCCCGCAACTGAGCCGGCTCTTTGTACAGCGGAATCAGCGCTATGCTTCAGAGCAGGAGGAAGCACTAGGGGCTGTTAATTAATCGATT
>CM060266.1:21936944-22395545 GCA_030684275.1 Acipenser oxyrinchus oxyrinchus
ACAAATGTTAGTGTGTGTGTGACCGGGACCTGAGTTTAAACAGTACATATTGGTCCAATAAAAGGTATCAAAAATCTACATTTGCAGCTGCTTCTTCTAAAAAGCAATACAAAATAAATTCTAATGTTACTAAAATAAGTGCTTGCAAAAGGAAAGGTGAGACTGAGATCAACAGAGGTTTGTCTGCCTGAAAGCCAGGTGTATCTTGAAGCCTCCAGGCTGTGATTGGCTACTGCAGGCTGTAAACTTCACACAGACCAGATGCAGCATAATTGATCACTCTGTGCTGCAGGTTTCAATAAACCTGTGTCTGCAATCTGTCAGGTTTGTTTAGAAATGAAATAGGCCTAGGACTGTTGATTGTTAGATGAAATAAAAATGTATCTGTGTTTGAAACTGCAATTGACTAACAGTCCTGAGCTGTAACCACTAGTCTACCGCAATGAAGTAATGACTTATCAAAATCTATTCAGATCAAGGGAAAAATGACCTGATGTGTTATTTGGTCCTCTTTTATTATTAATGAGGCGCCAGTTCTGATCATTTTCAGAATAATTTGTAGGTCCCCACTGGATATGTAGAAACAATGTGTTGTGCTCCATAATTCTGTATTGTATTCGGCCTGGTTTCAGAAAGTTAAACAGCAGCACACACAAGCTGTCATATGTATTGCAGAACCACCCTGCTGATATCACATCCTGCCATGGGGTTTGGGGAGACTTCAATCCATGGACCATGAAATTGAGGTCTTCAACACAAACTTTTAAATATATTCCCTGCTTTCCAAGCATCACTGCAAATCCAAAGAGACTGGTTGTGCTATTGCCCATTCCATTGTTATTTTTTTTAAGCAAATGAAGATGAAGTAGTCTAAGGCAGATCAAATAGGTAAGATCTTATTTTTGTAGAAAAAGATTTGTTATGTTGTGTTATATATATATATATATATATATATATATATATATATATATATATATATATATATATATATATATATATATATATATACTATTGTGTATTATCTGTGTATTGTTGTTCTGGCCTTTAACCCATCACAGAGCATTCATCAGTGACTAGAAGACACTGTCTGACAAAACATCAGCAATTGTGTGTATTTTTGGTTAGATTCTATTGTAATTATTATTTTTACCAGGAGAAAAGAAATAGCACTGACAAATCAATATAGGGAAATATTTGATACTTGTGTATTTGCTACTTGTTCATACAGTGGATAAAAATAAAGACTTGTGTCATTGTGAATATCCTTGAGGTGTTCTTTCTAGCTTCTCATACTACTAGGTGGAAGCTGCAGCTTAGCACATAAACAAAAAATCTGTGATAATTTAAAAAAAAAATGGGGTGGGTGGGGGTAATGTGAAATTGATACTGGAAAGAGAATCAAATAACCCTACAAATAACATTTTGGTTTGGCTAAATAGTTTTACATTTCTTTCTACAGGCAATTTTAAAAGACTAAAAAGTCTCAGGTTATAAAAGTCTTGATACATCTTCAAAAACAATGAGCTATTTTAACATACTATGCTCTTGCAGGATTCCAAATAAAAATACGTGAACTGGAGGGTTGTTTTTTTATGTGTTATTGAATGTGCTGATGAATTCCATGGCTTTTGGGAGAGAGTTGCAGTAGTTTCACTTTCTTAATATTTACTATGTCATGTAATATTCAACAACACTAAAAAGTAAAATATATGTATTTTAAGGCTATAAAGATGTTGACTAAAGCCTAGGTTCATTGAAGAACTAAGGGCTATTGTATAAATGCTGGGACATAGTATGTAAGAGTACTTGCAGCTCTGTTATGGGTATGAACAAAAGTCTGTGTCCCCAGCAAATCAATTTATGTCTCTGTGTCCATGGCTCATTCTGTATTATTGCAGGGAGCACTCAATTAATGTGAACTCCTGTTGACATCAAGTTCAAAGAGAAAGGGTCTGCTACATCCAGTTCTTTTATTTCACGCGGAGGTGCAGGGACAAAAAAACAATTAATTGATAAAGAATGGCCCGCACTGCAGGTTGTTCTTTATCAGCTCCTGTTGAGATAACACATCCCTGTGAGTTATGAGGACTGGAGCAGCTCAGACTCTGCTGGCAAATTTATTGAGCCTGGAAATACTTTGTTTGCCTGGGGTAGAGAACCATTGGAGGTTTGCACATCCGCAGTTATAATTTAGTAATTTGTGTTTGCGCGCCGTATGACAAATTGACTAATGACTGCCTCAAGTGAAATGCCAAGTTGGCATTCCGCACGCTCTGAACTGTTATGCTTAGGCTCAGGTGTACCTTCTGCCTAGCAGTAAGCATAATATAAAAGGGTTTTGTGTGTTAGTGTGTGTGTGTGTGTGTTGAAAAGAGTTTGTTATACATTAAACAGGGTCAACATTTAGTAACTAGAACAAATAAAGAAGCACATATTTTTTATTTAGCGTTCTGTTACTCAATCACCACTTCAGCTGAATATCCTAAGTGACGTACATTTAATTAATTTTAAAATGGTTGTTTTTTTTCCTTCCTTGCCACTTTGGATGGGTATACTATATGGAAACAATCTGATTAAGTAGAAGTACTTGTGAGAGCTTCCGACCACACTATCCCTAGGCAATCAGGGCCTGGGCAGTTATTAAGAGCAAATCTAAATCGTCAGAGTGTGTGTGGTTTTAAAGGTGGGTGGGGGTGCACATTTCCATCCTGAGGGGCCTCCTCCCACTATTTTATTTCTGTCTTTTGAAAGCTACTGCCTTTGAAATTTCTCTTCAGTCGTCTGACAGCAGCTTGGGCCTGTGCCAAAGAGGATGGAAACGAAAGGAGGCTGGAACTAATATTGATAGTGTGCACACTTTAAAAAAAATTTTTTAAAGGGAAAGTTTCAAGTTCATATCCTAACTCGTCCCTGTAGAGGGCCAATTGCAAACAGTTGGCCGCCAGTCCAGTCCAAAATAAACACTTGGAGAGAAGGAATTGCATCGGCAAGTACCTTGGGCCTCCATTTGCAGTCGAACATGCTTTTCATTTACCTCCACCCTCCCTGCCTAGATTTTATACAAAATCTAACCATTATTAACTAATAAAACAATACTAGTGACAGTTTAGTCATTTAATCATTTTCCCTTCAGAATGTGATTTTCTGACAACAAACTATTTTTAAAGGTATACATAATTGAATTGGCAAAGTTTTTGCCATGCACATAATATACCATTATTGTAAGTATGGTCAAGCTCCAAGGTATAATACAAATTATATTTGCATCAACTTCAATGCACTGTACAGTCTGGCTTGTTTAGACTAGGTCAAACAAACTATATATCAAGTCTAAAGGCTGGAGAAATTCATACTACAAATACAATCCAGTACACTGTATTACTGTGAGGTGAACTGCAAGGTCTGGCGCTACTGCTTTTTTCTTTACAGCAGCTTCTCAGGAAAGGATTATGTTTAGTAAATTACAAAACAAAACACTAAACTCTTACTGTCCAGCAAATAGCATGCGATTCTTCTGCATTAAACTTTTCTGATTTGTAATTTGATTGCACTTGAGACAGTGAATTATTTTTACCAATTCAACACTTATCATTGTTTATCCCGTACATAAACCATGTAATGCAATATCTACTGCATTACATTCCATGCTGTCTGTAGTAAATGTATTCATTTTAAACTTGTAAGCTATATCCAGAGAAGAAAACAAAGAAATAATGTTGAAGTTGCCTTTTATTTGGACGAAAAAGATGTTGAAAGTCCCTTCATGAGGTTGACAGCTCGCACATTCTAAACTTGTTTGCTAGCCCAGTAAAAGCTATCCACTTAAACTTGATGATTTTTTTAAAACAATTTACAAATTAATTTTAAAAGCCATTTTAAAATAATTGGAATAATTGGTTGGTTTGTTTGTTAACATGTGGTTAGAAACAGAACTGACATAGATTATGTGTTTGTTTGTTTGTTTATTAATTTTCATAATTTTATTTCTCACAAGATAGTTGCCATTGTGTCAATTGAATGATAAAATGTCCATTTGATGCTGTACACATTAATGGTTTCAATGTCTTGACATTTTACTTTTTTTTTTTTATTTGGTAATTTTAAACTACAACATCGTTTTGGCTAAAGCGGTTCTACCACAAGGCAGTAAAAGCCCATCTCTGTTTAAACTTACAGTAGGAAAGAAAGAAAGAAGAGATTATTTTTCTCCCTACTTTATTTCTTACACGCTGTATGTCTTCAGACCTCTCTGGCAGTGCAGTAGGGAAAAGACAATAACAATGAGGGCTCTAAATTGTCACATTGTCGAGACTGTTTAGTTTAGTCAGGTGTTGGCTCTTGGACCCAACACTGTGCTAGGAGCTCCATGGAGAGGAGCAGCTGGAGAGCTCACTGAATGCCGCCGAGGGTCAGCAAAATTTTTACGGCAACCAGCTGCCGCTTCAAAGCACGCCTCTGTGCTGGAAAGCTCCTCAAGATGGAACTGGCCCAAGCCCCTGCTGATCCCTCCATCCGACCTCCTGATCCCACGGAAGTCCTTCTCCAGATCATTTCCAATCCTCTGCCTCTTCCTTTGCTATTTATTTTTTAGTTTTTTTCAATTTAGGAATGGATTCCCCAACCTGAGATGCGCAAGACGCGTGAGACGCGACACCTCGCTTCCAATGTGTTCTTGAACTTCTACCCAAGTTTCACAGCTGGGTTGCATTGAGTAGCTTCTCAGATTGCCTAGTTGAGGTCAGTCCAGGTTCTTCTGGCTTCTAGGCAGGAACATTTTTTAATAAGGGTGTGTAAGTAGTGTGTGAGGAACAACTAATATCCCTTACTTTGGATTCTTAAAAGAAGAAATGTAGCAGGCCATTTCATACTTTTTTCATATAGTGATTGCTTAATGCAGCCACTCTCTTCAACAAAAGGTTGGAACAATCCTATAACAAAGAGTATGAAAGATTAATGTACAAACCACTTCAGAAATAAAAACTTAATCTCCACAAAGACTGGCAGGGGATTGGAAAAAAGTGGGAGCTGTCTTTTGTTTTATGTGTGTGTACAAAAAGGAGAACTAGAAGCATGTATGATGAGATAATTACTGCCTGGACCAGTGAAACACTGCACTAAACTGGCTTGCTTGCATGCTGTTCTGAGGTAATTTATTTCTTTAAACAGAAGCCTTCAGAAAGAAAATAAAATGACTTTTATTATAGATTTGTATTGTCATTATTGTTATTATTAGTATTATTATTATTATTATTAGCATTATTATTAATAAAATGTGTGTGTGTGTGTGTACTTACTGTCCTACCATGCGTTTTCTGTTTCATTTTTAATTTAGTATTCAGACATGTCTCCCTCCCTTCAGAAAACACTTCAAGTGTTGCTGTGAGTTCCATTAGCATTAAGACAGAGTTACTGCTGGCTCACAATAACTGCTAGATTTCAGTAAATTATCTTAATGTGCTACACTATAGAGTTGGCTCCATGCATCATATCAGTTGAGTATTGTGCCATACCTTTTGTTTTATGCCATATTTTCTATATTTTGCATATTTAATTTAAAATGTATTTTTTAGTTAAACCTCTGGAAATGCTGAACTCGGTAGAAGGTTGATTGTACCCATGCTAACAAGCTCTTAAAACAAGAACCCTCTACTGAATACGTTTTACAATTCTTAACCTTACTGCTCACCAGTAGGAAATAATATTGTAAACCTGACTTTTCAGTCCAGCATTTTAATTTTATTTGATTTCAATATGTATTTATTAGTTAACATTCATTTTGACAAATGGTATTATTTTTACACTTAATAATAATTCAGAAGACGATTTGACAGGTTCATATCGAATATGGATTGTGCCTCTACTGCTGCACTAACAAACATGATATATGTGCAAGAAACAAGTCGGCATGAATCCAAATAAAAAATTACTTGTACAACAGTAGAGTAGCAATTGCTATTAGCCTGGAAAATCTTTTGGCTAATTACTGTGTAGTGTGTTGTATTCCTGTTGTAGTTTGTCCAGTACTACAGAAGATAGTCTATGTGAAAATGTTTTAAATTCTTGGTTAATTTTGTAAAGTTAAAAAGTAAAGTTATTTGTTTTTAAATGTTTTTGGATGCATTATGCTCATAGAAACAAGAGGATAGTGAATTAGGTCACCCTTAAAAAATTGGGGTTTGATGTAACTGAATTTTTTTTTTTCTCCTCTCTACCCAAACAAAATCTTGATTTAATCAAGCAATATAAAATGGGTTTAACTGTATTGCGAAGGCCACTGTTTAAACACTGGAGGTTAATGGCACCAAATATTAGCCAAATGGGTTTGAATGTGGATAAAACAATACCACTGCTACACTGTGAAGCAGGTGGGGCTCGACTTCTCAATATCTCAATAACTTGATAACATGATTAGGTAGCGGATTCCAAAGGCTGAAGAAACGTGTTGCAGAGCTTCCCTCCTAGTCCCCAGGTCCCATGCAACTGTGTTACTGTGTACAAGCAGCTGCCCATCACAGGTTGGGCATCTTATTTCGGCTAACCAAAAACTATGCTGCATTCCCTGCTTGTTATAATGCATACCATAATGTGCAGGACAGTCTGACTGCCAACTGCTGTGTAATGGAGAGGGTGGGGTAGATCCGCAGCATGTGCTTGGAAGTTGTAAAGTGCCATAGAGAGAATTGAAATTCCACAATCCGATATATGAACTGAAATCCACTTAAGAGTAGTGTTTATTATATACGCAGGCTACCCATTCTGTTTGTGCGTGCATTTAGCCACACAGGTTATTGTGAAAAAAATGAACTCAATTGAGGATTTTTTTTTACTACTGGGCAACTAATTGGCACTTAATTGAGACACACAATACCCACTGTAGAACCCATACAACTCTGAGTTAAATGTTTTAAATGACTGAAAATCACACAAGCGATTTATCCTTAACCCACAACTTTATTGGCTTGGTGCCATTCACGCTTAGTTTAGTGTTCAGCACGGTTTAGATGGATTTCTAAGAAGTAGTGAGTAACCTTTGCAGGCTTCAGGCCATTTTTCCTATTTACTTTTTTTTCCATTCAGTCTCCCTGAGGTGGGGAAGCCCTAAGGCCAGCAATTCATAGTAGCATGTAATAAATATTAGGGATGCGCTTTGGGCCAAGATTGAAATGTGTACCATTGGGACTTGAGTGGCGGTGAAGGATCTATGATAAATGCACAATTGATCTGCCTCTCTCTGAGAAAACAAATCTCTACAACTAATACTAACCTTGCTGCTAAGAGATCCTAGTTTGGCATGCAGGCCAAAAACATAACTTTTCAGAACAGTGGGCCAAAAGTAACTAAGTTATTAAAATACATTAACTGCCCTCATCATTTACTGCCCACATCTGTTGTTTAGTTAAATTTTCATTTTATAATAAGAATTCTAGGTAGTGACTTTCTGTACAGCGGTCCTTTCGTCCTTGTTGGTCTAAAGGCAGAGCACTGTAGCAGATGTTTAACTGCGTATGGTTCATTTGCTCTATATAGTTGCACATTCTGTGATTTTTACAAAGCAGAGGAAATGTATTAGAAATGAATGAAGCAAGTTGTTCAAATGAGTCGCCTGGATTTTAAAACCTTTGGAACTACACCTTTTAAGACCAGATGAAGCAGTTATGTTAGGCTTGACTCCTGCAGGCATGCTTCCTTAGAACAGAAGAGCACCTGCCACTGTTTAGATTAATTGGATAGACCTTGAAGAGTGTGAAACATAATTTAAAAGACAAAGTTCTTCTGGTTTTCCACCAGTCAAGCAGTCAAGCTTCTCTAGTGGATTTATGATTTTGCATACTGGTATTACTGCCCTAGAGCACAGCTATACATTCATCATAATTACATTTTTCACTAATACATATACAAACATTGACTTACTGTGTTGAAGTGAGGATGCCTACCATTTAGGACCCTTCAGGCAATGTAGAACTCTTGACACATTCTGAATCCAAGAATTGTGAAGAAGGAACAGAATGAATGGTCACAAGCCATTACCGCCCATGTATCTATCACAATGTAATGCTGGGGTTTGGATTATATCAGTCAATTCAGCTGGATGCAGACAGATTCCAATCTCACAGTTGTATCACTGCAGCTCACACATTGTACACATTGATTTACCAACTCTCTCAGCTCAAACTTGCTTCCTAGTTTGTCAATAAACCTTATTAAATACAAGACCCTAAATAACTTTATGCAAACAATTAGAAGGTAAATACTACTGCAAAGCAAGCTTAATGCTCATAGGAGATTTTAACCAATTGACCACTTGCTTTTTAACAGTAAGTATTTTTGTATTTATTATAATTATTTTATTGTAATACTGATGTTGTTTTTATTAATTTTGATAAAATTCATGTTAACCTAACTTTAAAGTAATTACTGGTGCCGAATGTATTGGTCCTACACAATAAGAAATATATATATATATTTTTCAGCCCACCACAGTCACAAGTCACTCTAATGAGTGTATTCTATTATGTAGGTCCACAACAATTGATGACTGGTCAGTAGCAATGACTTTGCACACTGCCTGCCTTTCTTATGTGGAAAGAGAGTTGTGAATGATTTGACATTATTTAAAATATATTGCCGCAACCCAGGTTTATCGGTTTAAAAAATAAAACACATTTTCTAAATCGGTATTCACTGTGTGTTTTTAGGTTATTTTTGGTTACAGCCGAAAACTTCAAGCCCTAATCATAATATAGCCTACATACATGCTAGGTAAATCAGGTCCCTGTCTGACTGATGGACTGTAGGGAACTTGCAACCTTCTGAAGCAAGGGTCAGGTCTCAAGCAGACTTGTTTGCAAGTCACAGAACCGGAGTCACTGAACCGGCTTTGTAATTTCGACTTTTTTTTAAGTTCAGGGAGCCACACACATGCATCCTCCCCATTAATTTAAAACAAAGCAGGGCGTTGTATGTGATTCGGAAATCCCCAGTCTGTGAAAGATGTCAGTTTGCCGGGATAGCATTTAAAATACCTAATGCTGTACGACATTCTGGGTGGTGCTGTTGAAACAAGACTTGCGAGCGCATGGTCCCGCTGCTTCTACAGGTGCTTACAATTTTGCAGTGATTAATCACTGTTTTGTTACAGGCTGACACACTGTTAAATAGATCTGTCCATTTCCTTTCTGTTTCCATCCTGTAGAAGCGCTGCGACTTGGCATACTTTATGATCAACGTGAGGCCTGCTACAAAAAGAGAGAAAAAAGCCTCCTGCACCCACTCACCCTTCCACACATCATTGTTCATTACCTCATTGCTGGCCTCTGAGCCTATCAATGCGTATTAGGTCATCAAAGTAAAAACCTGCATTATGGATGGTCTGGTCGACATGTAGAGCACATTTCAGGTAAAAGTGTAATTGATCACTGATGTAAAATGTTGTGAAATGAGCCGGGTGTCGGGTCAAAAACAAGTCTGAAAATGCACACAAAGGTACATTTCAAGAACTTTTACATTTAATCATTCCCCACTACCCCCACCATTTGGACCCCCATTTTTTTAAAGAAACAGCTGTACTCTGTTTGTATTGCAACTGCTGATTAACTGGATAAAAGGCTGTTTGGAAGTAGGTGATAACTACATACTTGCCAACATTTTGGATAAAGGTTGTTTGGAAGTAGGTGATAACCACATACTTGCCAAAATCTTGGAAAACCCTGAGTCCTGTTGACAAAGTTCTTTGTTGGGGACCTAGCAACTTATTAGCACGCCACCTTCTGTGACTTTTACTGATCACATCTATGCTGAACAATCAATTTTAAAATAAACTTTCAAACAACTTAAAGTACCAGTGGGTGGATTTGACATTGAGAGTTTGACAAATAAAGAAGGATATTGGCTTGGTCACGCAAATGGGCACATTCGTTTGTAGTCTTTCTCGTTTAAAATCTGATATGGCACATTTATTGCTTATACAGTAGATCTACAGGTACATACATTTATCTTGGCATGGTTTATAAACTTTATATATTATAACCAATATATTATCCATGTTAAACTAATACCACTTAAAAAAATATTAATTAGATCATGGAACATGTGTGTCCCATTATTTATCCCCATTAGTGTGACCAAGCCTATATCTGCTAGAAGGTGCTTTGCTGACCAATTATTACCTGCCCACTCAGGATCCATATCTGTGACAACGGGGAAATAGTGGAGGCACTGATAGTGAAATGGCTTGGCATACCACCCATTGAGTAAAATGGAAAGGGAGGGGCTGGACGCGGACCAGTAACCTTGCGGTTCAAAGACGGACGTCTTGCCATTCAACATATGATTTCTCTAGTTGAGAAGTATGTACAGGTCATATGCTGATGTTAGTATGACTATCTCATCAGCCTCTAGGAGTAGATCCAATTACAGTTTACCTACTTTAGTATGACCCACTGCCAGGCAAAAGCACTCTAACCAACCGTGGTTTCCGTGAGGCAGGAGTTTCTCACAGGCGGATGTGGGACGCTAACCCGGTCCTCCCGCTCTGAAGCATAGCGCTGATACCGCTGTACAAAAGAGCCAGTTATGTGTGTGTATATATATATATATATATATTATATATATATATATATATATATATATATATATATATATATATATATATATATATATATATATATATATATATATATATATATATATATATATATATAAATTCCATCAGTGAAACAGGAAAATAATAATCAGCATAGCTTCATTTTTCTTCATATTGCAGTTCTGCCCAGCTCTCTATATTTGTTTACATTCCACCCCAGGCCTCGTGGTCTCCTGAGCAAACAGAACCCCCTGGTGGTCCTTCACTGTACCAATGCCAAACACTCCAGTTTATTTACCTTTGCTTCTAATTACAACCTTATTTTATCACTAACATGCCTATTAATGATTTAATTTCAGAAAAGGGATGTTTTTTCTGCAGAAATATTTATTCTCAAACTCCACCCTAATGATTTGTAACCAAGTATAAGCCCTGGTGAAATGAGGCACATTATACACAGAGGGGATTTGAATTAGAAATTCTTCAAGGTGTTGCATATGAGAACCATAGGGGATATGTGGTCTTTAGCAAATGACACTTGCAGAGCATAGCATGGAGTGGCAAAGTCAGGGATGCAATGTAACATTATTTTGATGAGCATGGTCAATGTTGTCCCCCTTTGTTAGATATTATTGCTGACTTACAACCATCCCCTGTCCCCTTGAAAGCGATGGGAGTAATACTAATGCAGGCTTTCCTTTCATTAAAAGTGTTAGGACCTCTTTCAAATTAACATGTACCAGTACTCAAAGGGTCACATCCTTCACCTTTCCATACTAATGCAGGCTTTCCTTTCATTAAAAGTGTTAGGACCTCTTTCAAATTAACATGTACCAGTACTCAAAGGGTCACGTCCTTCACTTTTCCACTCAAGCAAATGGGGAAGTAGGCCTTTTTGGAATGCAACCCAATGACAACCCATTTGAAATATCTTCAAATAATAGGAAATATTAATCGTTTAGTTGCCTCCCACGGGTGGTAAAATAATCCAGTTCATTTTAAACCACGGTAACATAAGTGGAGAAGTTGTCACAGTTACTTGGCAGACATTTAAGTCACCTCTGGTTGATAAAGCACTTTATTATATGCTGTTCAGTAATTGTATGATTAATAAATTGCTTACTGGAGACTACAGATTATATTCAATTGTAGAGATGAAATAATGTTTTGTTGTTGTACGTAATTGCTCAGCTGTTATTATTGATGGCATTGTTAGTTTTACTAGAGGCGATTTGAAATTTCATATATATATATACAGTACTGTGCAAAAGTTTTAGGCAGGTGTGAAAAAATGCTGTAACGTAAGAATGCTTTAAAAATAGACATGTTAATAGTTTATATTTATCAATTAACAAAATGCAAAGTGAGTGAACAGAAGAAAAATCTACATCAAATCAATATTTGGTGTGACCACCCTTGCCTTCAAAACAGCATCAATTCTTCTAGGTACACTTGCACACAGTTTTTGAAGGAACTCGGCAGGTAGGTTGGCCCAAACATCTTGGAGAACTAACCACAGTTCTTCTGTGGATTTAGGCAGCCTCAGTTGCTTCTCTCTCTTCATGTAATCCCAGACAGACTCAATGATGTTGAGATCAGGGCTCTGTGGGGCCATACCATCACTTCCAGGACTCCTTGTTCTTCTTTATGCTGAAGATAGTTCTTAATGACTTTTCGCTGTATGTTTGGGGTCGTTGTCATGCTGCAGAATAAATTTGGGGCCAATCAGATGCCTCCCTGATGGTATTGCATGATGGATAAGTATCTGCCTGTACTTCTCAGCATTGAGGAGACCATTAATTCTGACCAAATCCCCAACTCCATTTGCAGAAATGCAGCCCCAAACTTGCAAGGAACCTCCACCATGCTGCACTGTTGCCTGCAGACACTCATTCGTATGCAGCTCTCCAGCCCTTCGGCGAATAAACTGCCTTCTGCTACAGCCAAATATTTCAAATTTTGACTCAGCAGTCCAGAGCACCTGCTGCCATTTTTCTGCACCCCAGGCCAAGTGACCCAGAGGGTGGGGTAGATCCGCAGCATGTGCTTGGAAGTTGTAAAGTGCCATAGAGAGAATTGAAATTCCACAATCCGATATATGAACTGAAATCCACTTAAGAGTAGTGTTTATTATATACGCAGGCTACCCATTCTGTTTGTACGTGCATTTAGCCACACAGGTTATTGTGAAAAAAATGAACTCAATTGAGGATTTTTTTTTTTTCTACTGGGCAACTAATTGGCACTTAATTGAGACACACAATACCCACTGTAGAACCCATACAACTCTGAGTTAAATGTTTTAAATGACTGAAAATCACACAAGCGATTTATCCTTAACCCACAACTTTATTGGCTTGGTGCCATTCACGCTTAGTTTAGTGTTCAGCACGGTTTAGATGGATTTCTAAGAAGTAGTGAGTAACCTTTACGGGCTTCAGGCCATTTTTCCTACCAGTTTTCCTATTTACTTTTTTCCATTCAGTCTCCCTGAGGTGTGGAAGCCCTAAGGCCAGCAATTCATAGTAGCAGGTAATAAATATTAGGGATGCGCTTTGGGCCAAGATTGAAATGTGTACCACTGGGACTTGAGTGGTGTGAAGGATCTATGATAAATGCACAATTGATCTGCCTCTTCCTGAGAAAACAAATCTCTACAACTAATACTAACCTTGGCTGCTAAGAGATCCTAGTTTGGCATGCAGGCTAAAACACAACTTTTCAGAACAGTGGGCCAAAAGTAACTAAGTTATTAAAATACATTAACTGCCCTCATCATTTACAGCCCACATCTGTTGTTTAGTTAAATTTTTCATTTTATAATAAGAATTCTAGGTAGTGACGTTCTGTACAGCGGTCCTTTCGTCCTTGTTGGTCTAAAGGCAGAGCACTGTAGCAGTAGTGTTTATTATGTGTTTATTATATACCAGGCTACCCATTCTGTTTGTACGTGCATTTAGCCACACAGGTTATTGTGAAAAAAATGAACTCAATTGAGGATTTTTTTTTTCTACTGGGCAACTAATTGGCACTTGTTTCCACGCCTGAGGTATGGCTTTTGGCCGCAAGTCTTCCATGAAGGCCACTTTTGACCAGACTTCTCCGGACAGTAGATGGGTGTACCAGGGTCCCACTGTTTTCTGCCAGTTCTGAGCTGATGGCACTGCTGGACATCTTCCGATTGCAAAGGGAAGTAAGCATGATGTGTCTTTCATTTGCTGCAGTAAGTTTCCTTGGCCGACCACTGCGTCTACGGTCCTCAACGTTGCCCGTTTCTTTGTGCTTCTTCAAAGAGCTTGGACAGCACATCTGGAAACCCCTGTCTGCCTTGAAATTTCTGCCTGGGAGAGACCTTGCCGATGCAGTATAACTACCTTGTGTCTTATTGCTGTGCTCAGTCTTGCCATGGTGTATGACTTTTGACAGTAAACTGTCTTCAGCAACCTCACCTTGTTAGCTGAGTTTGGCTGTTCCTCACCCAGTTTTATTCCTCCTACACAACTGTTTCTGTTTCAGTTAATGATTGTGTTTCAACCTACATATTGAATTGATGATCATTAGCACCTGTTTGGTATAATTGTTTAATCATACACCTGACTATATGCCTACAAAATCCCTGACTTTGTGCAAGTGTACCTAGAAGAATTGATGCTGTTTTGAAGGCAAGGGTGGTCACATCAAATATTGATTTGATGTAGATTTTTCTTCTGTTCACTCACTTTGCATTTTGTTAATTGATAAATATAAACTATTAACATGTCTATTTTTGAAAGCATTCTTACTTTACAGCATTTTTTCACACCTGCCTAAAACTTTTGCACAGTACTGTATATATATATATATTTAAATAAAGCACACATTTTTTGTCTTTTTGAAAGGCTATGGCATATTTTCTCAGAGGGCTAGAAACAGTTTTTAGTTCTAAAAGTTTTTTTACACAATATTTTACAAAACCAACAAATATATTTTTGTTGGTAACTTTTATATATATATATATAAATTCTGCTTAAACAAATACACAGGCTTTAAAGATCACGGTTTCTTCTTTAGATGAGAAGTAGAAACTGGCGGTAACTCAACAATTAAAAAATCGACTCATGGTATGAGGAGCTTTACTGTCACTTTAACCTTTGTTTTATGTGGAGCAGAATTACCTGAACTTCTTTACTTTCCAGATCAAAACTATGCATGCTACATACTATTCGGGTTGTCTCGTATTTAATAAGTTATGCATTCTGCAATACAGAATTATCTTTGTGGTTTCTGCAGGACCTAAAACTCACCTGCCTTTTGCTGTTCAGGTGCTGTGCTGAGGCCTGTAAGGTCATTCGGAGCAGGTTTGGGGCTGTTCGACAGCAGCTCTGAAATCAAATAAACTATTAAGGAGGTTACTGGATCTCAGGGTCTGTTAAAATACACAGGTTCTGCCTCATTACCACCATCAGCACTGACAGGATGGACACAGACAGAGGGAGTTTTCTAACAGGTCCGTCCGGGTTGCGGAAGTTCACACTTTTAATTTTTAAAAAAAAAAAATTTTAATTTTTTTTTAGATATACCACATTTACACATTTGAAGAACAGCCAGGGATACATCATTCACCTTCAAAACTTGAGACATGAGACTAAAGCTAGACTATGGATATGGTTACTAAGTGATTTGGCTTGCTTTGACCTTTGAACCCCCATCGGCCGTGTGTTTTTGTGTATTGCAGAGGAAGTAATTGGCTTGCAAGGCAGTTTTGGTGGACGAGGGAGTTGGGTATTAAAAGGAAGATGGGGGTTGAATTCTAGAAGGATTTGATGGTTTTTAGGCACGGTAGACTTTAGGCATCCTGGGTTGTGTATTTACAGAAGGTTCCTATAAAGCTGTATCTTTAACTGATGAAATAGAGGAAGGCCATAAGCAATAGTACACCATATGTCTCATGAAGGAGACCCCCAAGCTTGCATTGGTACACTGTACTAGTGTACATGTCACAGGCACCCAGTATAATGCCTGTTTAGTCTATTAATTTCTGACTTGCATTACTGGTACTCCTAATTGTTACGATAGTGCAGAGTTGATTATCTAAACCTAATTGACAATCCAAACTTATCGTTTCTGACCATAATATGATACTTACATATTTCAGACTTAACTGACTATGCCAGAATGAATTTGAGAAATAATTTTCCCTTTTGGTATCATGACATTGTTTACATTGTTTGTATCCCATTGTTTACCCAGATTCCTATAATTTGTTTTAAATATATATTCACTATAGTGTGCATATACAATGTAATAAAACACTAAATTCCATATCATGATAATATGCTTAATGCATTGCATATTTTGCAGCACATTTAAAAATACATTTAATTGTAGGAAATGTTTATGTATATACCACCAGTTTCATAGACAGAAGCAGGCATTTAAAAGTATGTTTTAATCACTATTAGTTTATCCTGAACTTCACGTATCCCCAAACAGTAACAAACTTAAATGTATTTATATATCAGAGTATTCAACACACACTCCCAAAAGCTGGTTCTTTTGGAAGTTTGGAAAAATCAATCATTTCAGATTAATTTCTATTTTATTAATATTTTTATCTTTGGTACCAATTATAATGCTGTCATATTCAGTATGAACGTCATTCATCAAATTGCTGATTTTATCAGCGTGAGGTTGAGATAGCATCACTTTAATTGAGTCATTCTGGCCAGTAAAACTCTTAGGAGACACAGACACACATGTTGAGCATAAAGTCCCTGTGCTGGGTAAGTCAGTGGGTGTCAGCAGTTCAGTAAGAACATCTGTGATAGCAGCGACCATGCCCAAACAATAACACCCTGTCTGCACATCAGGTATTTGCTCTCAGTGCTGCTGCAGGCATCCCTCAGAGCCCTGGGGACTCTGCTGATGCGCACGCACTATCTGCAGCTTTCTCCTCTGCTCATCGTTGTGCTACACCACTGCTTGTTTTGTGTTTCTGGGATTCTTTTCCTTTTTTCTTTCTTTTACCAGGGGTCATGTTTGTGAACTAAACATCCGTACATCCTTATTTTTTCTGGTGAAAATAATTCCCTTCCGTTCTGTTGAAGTGCACAGCTTTACCCTTCTAAATGTTTTGATCCACAATTTCAAAGCTCAATCACAATTCCAAGGTAAAACTAAAAGAAATGAAGACAAACGTTTTCACGGACAGAAATTTGCCTTAGTTTCTAATAAATGTTACCTTATAAAGGGTTACCATGATACATTAGGACTGTTATGTTATAGTTTACAATTAATTTGTATGGCTATAGTATAGTTTACTACATTTGACTATACTGGTAAAAAACTGTATTACACTTATGATGCTGTGCCATTATAATGAACTGAATACTGGTATGTTTATTTAGGATATGCTGAAACCCATGTGTTATGAATATAATACTGCAGAATAATGTGGTCTAGGTGTACGCAGTATTAGACAGTCTGTTTGTATTTTATATGTAACATTGAAAGTTTTTTTATGATTGGTGTGACCCTCCAATATATAGTGACTCTATACCGTACAAAGCAACTATCAATAACTCCTTTTGGGCTCTTAAGGCTATTCAACCATAAACAGCTGTGTTTTTAGAAGTGGAGCTGAACTTTAGTCAGTGGAAAGTGATAAATACATAATTAGGATATGGCAGTGCCACAAAACAACTGAATAAAATTGCAGCCTTTGGTGCGTTACTGGTATCCATAGATTGTTTTATAAAAGAACACAACTTTTGTGGAGCCACAACTTCAACATCCTTTACCCTTCAATGATCAGAGGCCATAATGGATCTCTGTCGGAAGAGTGTTCTAAAATGTTTCTTAAACTCCGGATAGACACTTGGTGTTAACAAGTAATTAAGAATTTACTGCCCTACTAAACTTTCCTTATTGCTGTTCCCTGCCAATAATTGAGTCCATTATCACCTTTTATGGACTCGGGTACATATTTTATTGTGTAAGCAGCACAATTCCAGTTGTTAGCATCGGGCATTCATAGTTTTTGAGATTGCACACACTTTGTAAAACATCAGACATGCTTTTGTTGTTGTTTTGAGGTCAATTTTACATGAATTTTCATTAGAAAAAATATATAGTTAAACTGCAATATAGTAAAATAACCATTGGATTTTCTATGAGCTGCAGTACATTGCAACTGCAATATGGGCTTGTTTGGTTATTTTTCTTCTTCTTGGCCTGCTGAAACAGAGGGTGCTAACAAGGATGGATATTTAACTGATTTTAAATTTTAAAAAAACAAAAAAAACAGAAAAGGCATGTTAATTAAATAGTAGGAGTAGTATTAATAATTAGTATTATTGTTAATTTGCTTCCATACACAACATTAAATAACATTTTTGAATAGGACCCAGTATTCGAAGCGGTGACTTTTGGGATAGAATCCCCCATTACATCTTCTGTGCAACCCTCAAGGATAACCCTAAGCTACCTCTGGTAATGCCTCTTTTCTTTCTAGAGACAAAAGCTAATTGTAACTTTGCTACTGCAGTGTTACATGCTTTGGCTCTCTGGTTAGATTCCCTTCCCAGTGTCTCTCACTGCACTCTCCACTAGGTGACAGTACTGCTCTTCTTCCTTTTGTTCTCTTATCCTCAGATAAAGGAGATAAGAACTGATGGCATATCTTGATAAGAGTGAATGGCGATGAAGCTGAAAAGCATTCACTGTTCAGTCCAGATCAACCATTCAGCTGTGTGCCCACATTGAGAGAAGCCATGGAACTTTTCCAATGCTCCTAATCTTTTCAGGCATAAGGGTGATGTCATAAACCAAAACCCAGTTTGTCTGTCGAAATTTTGCTAAGCTCAGTCAGTTTTCACAGTAGGTTTTAATTCTATTTGATCTACTTTTTTTAAGTGAAGACATTTAGATATAGTGTTGTTTTCATTAAATCTAGTCTCCGCTGTGGGTGCTGGTAGGTGAATATTCGATTGGAAGAACTTGGCCATTGATTTCAGTATCTTTGAGGACCAAGTAGTGTTTCCCAGTTTAGAAAAATGGATACCCCATGAGATTAATCAAGGTGATGGGGAATTATGTTTTGTCTTGCTTACCCTATAAGCACAGCATATAGACTATGCTGGAATTGTTAAACCCAGATCTGAATTTACTTACTGAACCGCCAATACCTTTGGCAACAAAGTGAACCTTTCCAAGAACATAGGAAGATTTCATCTCCAGGATGATTTTTTAAAACTTTTTTTATTTTTATTATTATCACATCTTGTAGTCAAGCAAAAATATTGTGTGATAAAGAACGTATTTGCCTTTGTGTTTCTTATTTTATCTAGATCATGAAAGGATTCACATTCTGTTCTGTGTTCTAGTTAAAGTACAGATTTATCTTTCCTTGTCCAGGGTAATTCACAGAGTTCAAGGTGTACTGCATGTTAACACATGTAGTTCTGTAATACTGTACAGGGTCATACTAGGCTAAAAAGATAAGTCCACTGATTGAGCTCTTGAGGTTTAAATGAAAAAGTTGTGCCGATTTCATAAATTAGGAAACAAAATATCACAAACCATTGAAAGGTTTAGTGTGCTTGCCTGGAGGGAACCTCATCTAAGGAGATGGTAAGGTAGTTCCTGGTCCATATGTAATGATCCCTTGGATAAAGGGAGTTTCAATGAGCTACTAAGTTTGAATTTATTAATGAAATGCCCCCAATTGTGTCTTGTGAGACATATATTGTAACATGTCCCTTTTTCGAAGATATCACATGAGCTGTTTCTGTACAAGTAAAATGTTTTGGGAATGTATTTAATATACCTTTTGTGACGACTCATGTATGATGTTTGCCATATGTTAGGCAACACATTTGTTTTAAAAATCAGTATGTTATATTAAACAGTAGAGTCTTTTGGGAAAATGTCAAGTACCTTATTTTATTTAGGAATATATGGAAAATCTGATTCAGGAAGGACTTGAACAGGGAGGCATCCTGTTTACATGGTTAGCACCAGTATTTGCATCATTTAATTTCTCATCAGTTGCAATGTGTCAGGCTGATCAATGGCCTTTGATTTGCATCAGGCGAGAAAATGTTTGCAGGCCTTTAGTGTAGAAAGTAAAGGAAGTTTAAAATGCAAATAGTTGCAGACAGATTTGAGAAAAAAAAGGGAGGGGCATGGGGGGGTGTCAATAAGCAGTTGACATGTGGTCTCAAAGATTTCACAGCTCTACCAACAATGTTAGTTCTTAAACATGTGAGCTACATGTGCACACAGCATTTCCATGCAAAGATTTTAGTCAAGCGGATCTGAAGCCAAACCAATCGTAGGACATAACTCTGAATACCCTCAAGAAACTGTGGTGAGAAATACCCAAAGAAAGTTTGATCACAATTGGAAGAGCACTTCTTAATATTTAGATAGAAATGTAAGTGTGAAAACAAACAAGAAGAGGCCTTTGGGCCCATCAGTGCTGGTCTGGGTTCTAGTAGCTGATTGATCTCAGAACTTGTTTCTAGTTTTTTTTTTTTAAAGGGATCTCAGTGACAGCTTGGTAATCCATTCTATACATTTAACTGTTCATCTTGGTGTAAATAAGGTGTATCTTGCCCTCTATCCTAAGTCAGTTCCAAACTGTGTCCTCCAGTTCTGCTCTCTATGCAGACTGTGCTTGAAATGTAAGGGTTATTTTGAACTGCTTTTAGGATTTTAAACCATTTAAATATCCACTATTTCTTCTTCAAAGCTAAATAAATTCAGTTTCCTCAACATATCTTCCTAACTCATACCTACTGTATATGCTACATAACATAAGGCCCAGGGATATGCTTCCTCCCTTAGGAGATAAGGAAATGAATGCAGTTTTAACCTTTTCCTGCTTTAATGAGGACATGTGTCATTGCCAGCTAGACCCAGAACCAAGAAAGAACAATAAATCATCACCATTCTGCACCAACCAATTCAGATTTTGCAAAGATGAACAGTATACTGTGCTGCACTGGCTTAAAAGAGAACTGTGTGCAGTGTTAGCATTCAAGATAAAAGGAGTGATATGCTGTTATGCAAATTGTGAATTGTTGGCCAGTTCTCTGGCCTTTTAACAATATAAGGTAGGTTCAAGGTAAGTTGCAGAGATTTCTACAGTGACAAATTTGTAAATGAAAACTTTTCTAACAAGAGAAAACAATCTGTATCTGAATTTGGGGAGATTAAAAAGAAATATTATTTCTCTATACAATAGAGAGAACCTGAATCTGGATACATGCATCCAGAACAGAGCAAGGTTAACATTTCTGCAACAGGTTTCTGTTTTGCAAGGAAGCATAAACACAGCCCCAGCTTTCACTAGGATAGATTTTGCTGGCATTTGTGTCAGAACACGTCTCTAAAAACAAGCGAGGTAAAAGTAGGAGCAATCAGTAAAAACTAACCTATCTTTGACCTGCTCTGCAAATACAGTGCTTCATATTTTCATTAAACCCTGTCAATCACATTTGTCATTTTGTTTATTTTCAAGAAAAAGCTGTACAGGATCTATCAAAGGCAAGCCAGAGGAAAGAGGGAAGGAAACAAACATTGGTTAATAGTTTGTACGAGATAAAGATGGAAGGAAATGTGGGTCCTTTATTAAATGAAGCTTTAACAAAGCAACATTTTTCTGTGTCCTTACCAGGTCCGAACGAGATAACAAGTCATCAAGTTAAAACTGGAGTCAAATTCCAGGAAGTGAATCTGAGAGTAAATTAAGTGTCTGTTTAAAGAGGGGTTCTGAAGGTGGATGGGGGACTGTTTATGATTTAGCTTGATGTGAACAAATTTGATTTAACTGCTGCTGCTGCTTACTATTTTTTTTTCCTGTGATCCTCTTGTCCTATTTGCCCCCACCCAATATCCTCCATTTATCTGATGTGATTCATGGCTGTTGATCTGAGAACCCCAAAAACAAAAGAAAAAACAAGTTGGTAACTGACACCGCAGAGGCGATAGCAGATAAAGCTATGATACCAGTAGCTGGACAAGTCTTGGAATGCTTCTTGTTTGCAGAGCAAGCGGATAGTGCAAACTTGATGGGTCTGTAATAAAATCCTGGTGTCATCAAAGCTATCCCCAATGTTTTTCTAAGCACTCTCTGAGGTTTTTAACAGTGAAAGGAATTAAGGCTGTTTGAAGATTACTGTGATGTAGCTCTAAAGACAGGAAGCCAGTTTGTAGCCAAAAGTGATATATTTATTTATTGGTTAAATTGATCTGCATGTCCATATACATGTCTGCCAGTCTGATACATGACTTTTAATTTAAAACTGTGTCTAATACTGTGTTGCTTGTGTCATCCGTGAATTCAAACACTGAGTGATAAAACCAGGTAACTAACTCAAATAGACTAACTTGTTTGCTATTGCATTTATCAACATGTTGTTTCTTTTAAAATGAACCCACTTTATTATTATGGCAACTATTCCATGTCTTGGCTCTGCTCATTAGGGTTAGGGTTGCTGTTACTTTTAAATATGAACCTCCCTTATTAGAATTAAGTATACAGCAGTCTAAGAGGAGGCTTAAGTGCATAGTTTGAAATGATAACCATGGACACAATTGTAGTTTCAGGACTAGAAATGAATTACTTATTTATTGTCAATTGATTGACACTTAATGGGATACACAAAGCCCTGCAGTGCACAATAACTTAAGCTGTGTACAGTGTTGTCCATATCACAGCTATATGCCAAGTTTTTATATTTGTATTCATATATCATGGGTCATAAATCACTTGGCGAATTTATTTCTCATTTTTACTAGGGTTCGTCTGTAGAAAATGGATTTCTATCATAAGCATTATTGTGTATCCAGAATATGCTCCCTCCTGCAACGTACTTTCAAAGCCCAATAATTTCAATCAAAGTACCAACAGTGTTGCAGGAGGGAGCATGAACTGATACACTGTTATGCTTATAAGAGAAAAAGAAATTCCAGGTAAACAATCCAAAATAAAATGGTGTAATACGGACAACATGTTATACAGCAAAGATAGAATAATGCATTGTATAAGCTGGAGGTGTTCTACAACACTTAGAGTTTAATCATGTTTAGTTTATCTAGCTTTTTTACACATGGTTTTAATTTAAATTGATCCTACAGTAACTACAATACCTACATCTATATATTGTAGCACTATTAGTTCCCTGTGAAAAAAAAGAATCTGCTTGTGGTGTGCATTCCATACGTTGCTGTGCTTGAACCACACTGAATACTTGCAGTACTTACAGGTTTGCAATGACTAGCCACAATAGACAAACAAAATTGTGGTAACTAAATATGATCATTCAAAATAGTGCAATATACTTTTGTTTGTGGAGGTTTCTGTTGTAAATGGACAGATTAGCAGGTAGTACTCTATATTTGAAGTCCACCTCAGTTTTGGATTGACATTTAAATGATCGTTGCTTAGGAAAAAAAAAAAATTGTTTTATTTCTATATTTTTTTTTTCAATTTCCTTTACTATTTTTATTATCGTACATTCTACTTTAATCATTTTTGGAATTGTTTTTTTTTTGTATGTGGTATTTGCATATACAGTAACTGTAGATGTATTTCAAATAGTTCCTCATTGCAATGGAGTGTGTGGTCCAGGAGGCACAGTGGGTTACTCTTCTGGAGTTCAAATCCAGCTTCAGTGAATCTGATGTTCTAAGACAACAGAGGAAAGCAATCAACACAGTCAGCAAATCCTAATGTTATATGTTACATGTGCTTTGTTACTATATGTTGGCTGGCGCGTATGTACAGGGGTTCACATAACTGGTACACAGGTACGCATGCACACCAATAACATAAAATGTGGACTTCCATGTTGTTTTTAAGACGCAAAGGCGTACCTTCAGTCCATTTAACAGGAAAATATTTCTCATAAAGCCAGCGAGGGCGCATATTATCTGGCTGTGACCCATACCTGCTTAACCTCCCAGTTTTCCATTGAGTCTCAAGACCATAATTAAATACCAGTCCCCATATGACACTTAAGGCGGACTAAAAGTCCATCACTGCTTGTGCTATCATTGGCTGCTTCAAGATTTTATAAAAATAAATGGCTAGCGATAGGTGGAAACTCCAGTTCGTAATGATTTTCTTTTATTGGACACTTGAAACAACCAATGATAACAGGGATCTCAATTTAGCTGTCCATTCAGAGAAGAGGGATTGTGAAAGCTTCGCTGACGCCATTATATTTCAACATGAGTTTAAAACAAACAAACATTTACTTAAGCATTTTACTTAAAATAATATTTAGTTTCCCACAGTTATATCCTTCTATAAATACCGTTGTGCCATCAAGCTAATGTGTTCAACAACAAGTTTTTTTGCTTTTGAATCTCCAGGGCAGAGAAAGCGTGATGATTTGTTCGTTGTAATAACCAGCAATCCGGACTCATACTTAAACATCCATAAACTATTGTTGTTGTCTCTGACACTGTCGTTAACCAATGTTTACGGACCGTGGTCTTGTAAGCATGATATATATACTCACACACACACACACGCTCACACACACACAGTGCTTCTGTACTTATGGTTGATTTGCGAGGGTCTATTGTAAAAACATTTTGAGATGCTGGTCATTAAAGTGAGAATGAATAGTGGATCACATGCAGCTGATTGGATTGCAAAGCTCTTCAAATAGAAAGTTTGGTCGGTTGGTTTAGCTCATTTTTAAATAAGCCCTTTCAATACAGAGGTGCTACTGTGCCATACCTTTTCCAAGAAGTATCTGGCGGATGTTCAGCCCTGGATAAGTGCATACAGGTCACGCTGTTTATTTTTCAAGTGCATTAACTTGCATTTAATACTACACCAGCCTTTAACCCTCCACACAGCTGGAAATAGAACAGACGGGTTTCTGTATTGATGTGTGTTGGCTTTATTTTCATAGTACCTTGCACAGGTGTTAAATAACCTCCTGTTGAACTTGCCTCTGTTTTCTTAATTTGTGAGGGGGTCGCTAGTTAGGAAGTAGCTAAAAACAAATACAAGGCTAAAACCTGGTATCATTTTCCACAGCTCAGGTTACAGACACTAGATTAATAATACTTGTGGGCACTCATAAATAAATAAATTATTGTTGAGAAACCACTGTAATGTAAACCAGGTCGAGGCAGGCTGAATTATGTAAAACTCAGAAGGGGTTCCTGTCTATCCGTCCTAATATATTTGTTAGGCTAATATATTAACCATCATTCAAATGTTGTTTTTGGAATTTATATGAATATTCCTGGAATAGGCTGTCTATTTACAAATTGCAAGTACAAATAAGTCTTTGGTACTGTATTCAGAAACTGATTTTTTTTTTAAATATATATTTGTATCCTGGTAAGTTCAACCATACAACCCTCACTCCTTACTCCCATTGTGTCACCCCTTATCTGGTAGTGTGGTTGACCTACCAAATCTGCATATACTGTATATAATTATTATTATTATTATTAGTTTATTTAGCAGACGCCTTTATCCAAGGCGACTTACAGAGACTAGGGTGTGTGAACTATGCATCAGCTGCAAAGTCACTTACAATTACATCTCACCCGAAAGGCGGAGCACAAGGAGGTTAAGTGACTTGCTCAGGGTCACACAATGAGTCAGTGGCTGAGGTGGGATTTGAACCAGGGATCTCCTGGTTACAAGCCCTTTTCTTTAACCACTGGACCACACAGCCTCCTATAATATTGTTAGTTTCTTACATTTTGTTGTTTTTTTGTCTTAGGTTCTTTTTTCTTTTATTTTACTTTTCTTTCTTTGATTTCCTCTTTCTGTGTCAGTCCAAGCGCATGCAGTTGCTACTTAGGACTACTTTGCTTTTTATAGTGTGTTCAATTGTTAAAGTTCCTGATTAGCACCACTAAATAAACCTGGTTTCAGCAGGTCTTAACAGAGTGCTCAACTGTCTATTTGGGACCCCATTGCACTGTCATCAGAATCGCTTTGGCAAATATGTTTCCACACCCGAAATATATGCCGACATGTGGCGATCTGCCGTTTGTGCTTGCACTCACATTTGCATTGTGATCAAAACACAGCCCAGTGCTTTAATTTGGAAATCCTTTGTTTTTCACATGTCTATATATATATATATATATATATATATATATATATATATATATATATATATATATATATATATATATATGTGTATGTTACCATGTTCTCTACATAATGGGTCCTGCTTGTTTGCTAGTATGCAAAGTGCTGTACCGTATGTGCTTCTCCATGAAGTCACTTGTCTGGTTTGGGTGTGAGGATGTGTGAAACTGCCAGTACTACAAAAGATTGCATGATTTGATCCTTAGTCACTACACTTCTGCTTAGGATTCAGATGTAGACTTTTGTTGAAAGAAAATTGTGTTAAATACAGTAACTTGGGGAAACAAAGCCAGGCAATATTTGTATGCACTGTTTTGTAGTGGCACCCTAGTGTCAAACAAAATCTTTTTAAATGGTGTGTTTATTCTCACACTGACTAGTCCTTTATTTATCTTGGTTTGTCAGGGTGCCCTTCAGAGGTTGTACATTTAATATGATATCCTTGTTTTGGTTGTTTGTTATAGTTAATGTAGTGCTAGTAAAAAGTGCCAGGCGTCCAGTGTTTATCCACAGCACAGGTGCAGTATGACTCATACAGCTACAAACACCAACTGTCCCCAGCTCGTGTGCCTCAATCCAGGCCTGTGATAACTTTATCCTAATGCAATGAATTTAGAAATAATGAAATGTATATGTATCTGTACTGTATATCAGCACTCCTGTACTTTGTATTCATTTTAATTAAGCCACCTTTGTAGACTGTTCTAAACAACATTACCACTTAGCCAAGTATTCTTTGTTAGCTGTGTTTATTCCTTTACATTGGTATGCATGATGTAATTTGTAATATGTCAAACTGCCTGTCTATGTAGGTCTGTACACCTATATATATATATATATATATATATATATATATATATATATATATATATATATATATATATATATATATATATATATATATATATATATATATTTTTGAGTATATATATATATACTGTACTGTCATATTTACTATAGATTACAAAGGAAACCTAATTTAAAAATCACCCGTTTTTATAAAGACGACTGTATACTTAAAAGAAACACACTGTCTTTAAAATGAGCAGCTCACAAGATTTGTGTTCTGTACTATTAACTGCTTATTGCTATTGGAATTGCATTTTAACCTTTAAAAACACAAAATACAGACATTTTCCAAGACAGACAGTTTCTGTAAGCCATAGTGACTATATTGTACGAGGGTTGCAAATACACAACAAAAACAAATCAATTCATTTTGAGATGAGTCTGTTAATTTGGATTATGCAGTGGCTGCTCTAGATTGGACAAAGCAAGGTGTTCAGTATTAAGGTGTTCTACTGATTAAGAATAACCAGCTTTGAGGCAGGTGTTGACAGCACTATTGGGTTGCTGTTATTTTAGCAATTGTTGGTCTTCCTTGGGGGTATGAGGGGTCTCTATAGGTGTTCTAGCTCTGAGCCAGATATCAAGGTTTCTCTGTGCTCTGCACTGGCTGGGACTGTCAACATTTTTACGAGAAGGGGCAGCCAGCAGAATAAAGCTGCCTTTGCTGATGTGTTTGCCAATTAATTTGACTGCCATGAAGAGTCTATGGTGCGTGCTGTTTGCAGGGAACCTAAGAGCAGAGTCTTCAAAGTCAGTGCTGAATAGTACTGGGTAGAGGTGTTCTCTGGGATATGGAAGCACTGAGATTTACTCAAAGAAATACAACTGTTCCATGCAGTTTAATTTGAAGCACCTTTCAGGTTTACAAAGGATCGCCAGAAAAAAGCTACTGTGATAGACAGATGCTGATGTCCCGTGATATCCCTTACCATGCTTTGATATATTGAAACAGGATCATTCAGACTTGCAGTGTCCACAAGCAGGTTTGACGTCCATAGTATTATGTAGTTATTTATTTATTTATCCAGTGCAAATTACATTGTGAAAAGTAATTACTGAGGGCCATCGTTCACCTGGTTTGACAGTTGCATTGAAATAAATAACTGCTTTAATTGGTTCAATTCAATAATTAAGAACATGGTTGTAACAAATAGCTGGTCTGGAAGGTCAAGAGTTGCTCATCCCTGTCATAGATCATTGAATAATCCCCAAAATATAGATTATAAAGATCAGGTAATGTTTGCTGCATGTGTTAAAAACGATTCACAATAATCCACAATACATTGAAATAACAATGTAATGGGACTAAATGAAATAATGTACACCCAACTGTACTAAGTAAAGCTAGATTTGTTTTAACCAAGCTGTTCTCATGGCATGATGTAATAAATAGTCAGAAATACTGGCGTTCATCCACGATTTTTAGTAGGTGGATTTATCTGTAAAGAAAATATAAGGGTGCCAAGACAAATATTCTGTATTTCACAGGTATAGATTTGCATAGTTCTGTTGTTTTGAGCATTAAAAACTGTACAAAACTGTGCATGTTGAGCTTTCAAATTGAAACCTCACATTGCTTTGAATATAATGTCATTGAGAATCTTAAAGAAATCTGTATGTTAGTACTGTTTTGTCACACAGCAGCTAATCAGCAGAGTATCAGGCTTAAGTCTATAGTCGAGCATGGTACAAGCAAGAGATGAACAGGTGGGTCTTGAGGGTTGATTTAAAGCGTGCGGCGGTGGGAGCATCACACAGCCAAAGCTGGGAGAGAGTTCCAAAGTGTCGGAGCCATGAAGCTAAGCGAGTGTTCTCCAAGTGTGGTGCACTTTGCTTGGGGATAACAAACAGGCCAGAGTCAGAGGACCTCAGCTTCTGGGCAGGGACATAGCGGGTCAGCAGGCTGAGGAGGTACTCGGGACCTGTGTGATGAAGGGCATTGTAGGTGAGCAGGAGAGTCCGAACTTTACAGGTAGCCAGTGCAGCTGGGCAAGATGGAATGTTGAAAGCTGTTCAGACAGAAGAAATATTGGTTTCACTTTAAGAAACGTTACAGAAATAGGGACTGGTCCTCTTGAAAATGATTAAGCCTGCATTGCAGGCAGTGGAAAAATCCCTTTGATTGTCAGGACTCCTTTTTCCATGCAGATTCTGTGCATTCTTGCCATCCTGCACAGGGAAATGGCCGAGGGTATATAAAGAAACTCTTCAAGGTGATTAGTGTTGGGAAGAATGACACTGTACTCTCCAAACACATCTGCCACTTGAAGTTGTAGACCCTTGTTTGTAGAAGGCAGGGGTTGGTTTGTGGCATTGTGGTTGAAAAAAGAATGAGAGTTGTGGGATGGGCATCATTACTGATTGTTTGATGGAATACTTTGGAAGTATTATTGGAATACTATGTCTTTTACTTTAAACCAACTATCGTTTTTGAATGGACACCGTTTTAAGCTGACAGCCATAGAACTACCACTGCTAAGTGTATTTTGACAGAATGTGTGAACTAGTGTGAGAGTGGGGGTACTGTAGTGTATGCCTATAGTTGCCATTCAGTAATATTTTAAACTCATTGGGATAATGAATATTAAGTTGAGCTTTCTATATAACAATCTATTATTGTTTTAATTTGAGGGTAGCTTGAACGTTTGAAACCGGTTGAACATACTGGCAGTCTGCTCTGGACTATGCTGTGAGGAGGCTGTGTGGTCCAGTGGTTAAAGAAAAGGGCTTGCAACCACGAGGTCCCCGGTTCAAATCCCACCTCAACCACTGACTCATTGTGTGACCCTGAGCAAGTCACTTAACCTCCTTGTGCTCCGTCTTTCGGGTGAGACGTAATTGTAAGTGACTCTGCAGCTGATGCATAGTTCACACACCTAGTCTCTGTAAGTCGCCTTGGATAAAGGCGTCTGCTAAATAAACAAATAATAATAATAATAATATGTTGACACATTTATTGTATTCTGTTAAAGTCATGAAATTGTGTGGTTTGGTCTCAAGGCATCATCTACACTTCAGGCTATTTGTTTTTCAGGATATTCAAGGTAAGTTGCAAAACTATCCGACACGTTTTGTCTGGACTTTAGTGTATGACTTCAGATCTAATGATTTGATTGGTTTAACCTTACCTGTCGTTAAACTCCAGCAGTGGGAGTTTAGCCTTTTCTTAATTAACCCCTCCACAAGGATTGCATGAAATACCTAAATAGGCGAGAACCCCATCACTATAGATTGTGAAGTTTATTGGAATCTGGCTGTAATTTATTTTAAATTGCCATTACTGCGGGCTATACTGGATATGCACAAATGTTATCTTTTAGATGAATAATATATGTAGTACTTATCTGTAAAATAAATACATTATCAAATGCGTATTTGAACTTTGATTCATTACTGTGCAATACAGTCACACTATACTGTCCTCAATATGTACACGTGATGAAATTTTAGACAAAGGGATCCCATTTATTTTTGTTGAAATGGTGATTCAATTGCTTAACCTCTCACAGTTTCCCAACATTGCTAATAGCCAAGCTAGTTGAATCTACTGTACTAATTTAGACAGTTAAGTCATTAAGCTGCCTGGATCCCTTTTAAGTCTGGCATACTTAATTCAACCAACTGGTGTAAGCACTTTGCTGGTAAATCTTGAGATAAGTAAGTTGAGGTTTTGATTGTTGAAGTGTTTTGATAAAGATTGTGATTATATAATGGTAGTTAGTGAAATCAGAGAATAATGCATTACTAAGATAATGGTTCTTTGCTTGGAATAAAACAAATTTAAAATGTGTGATACCAGTAGGCACATTCTGAGGTTTGTATTGTTTTCTGACTCTTATTGACTGTGTAAAGTTCTGATGAGGCCCTGGTACAGTAGGACAGGGGTGAGAGTGCTAAATCCAGGCTTAAATCAGGGCATGTACACCATGATTTCAATGACCCTGCTTTCTAAAATGATTTGTTGACCTGATTCAGTCCACATAGTAATGGCAAATGAGGATGTTTATTAGAATTCAATTAGCTGGCTGAAAGGAAGGAAATTGTAAAAAAATCTTGGTGACATGAGCATTTACATTTCTTTTAAAATTTAATGAGACATTGCCATAAACAATGGCATGTGCTTTATTAATAATAATAATAGTAATAACAATAATAATAATAATAATAATAATAATAATAATAAATCAAACTATTTCTCTTAATGTTACTCTTCTAATGTGATGTAAGAAATATATATTTTTAAACAATTTAGGTATTAGGGTGGATTTGACTTGGATGTTAAGCCTGTATTGAAAAAAAAAAAGGTTCTTTCTCCAATTATGAGTTTCAAAGCTTAAATGCATCACACTGCACAGTAAACAAAATATAAATGTATCTTTAAGGACAGGTCAGTTCTAATAGGTGGATAAAACAGTGACATGCGAGGCCCTTTAAGCCACTTTAGTCAGATGTAGTTAATTAAAGGTAAATGAATGACAGCTGCTCTTTATGTCTTTGGCACACCTTTGATCTGCGCTAGCCTTCAGACCCCTTCGGACAAGGCCGTTAAATACAGGCCAGGAGGCCCATTTTTAAATGTGTTAGGGCCCTTGAGGGGTGGGGGCAAACGAGTGACAGAAAAGGCAAAGGAATGACAGTCCTGGTAGATATACGCTGGCTAGATTTTGATTCATTAGAGAACCCCTGAACATGTCAGAGAGGGAGAGATTAATGGCCATGCCCTCCCATTGGCACAGGGCCGAGTTATAGAAGCTCAGGGATGCATTGACTGGTGCAAAGCTCTATTTATATTTATTTTTTAAGAGGAAAGAAGTAAGAGAGGAAGGTAGGTGTGCGTGTGTGGAATACTGCCTACATATTTTTGTAGCACAAAGATTGGTTCAATATGTATTGAATGGGGAGCAGCTGCTATGGCACATTCACTAAGCAACCTAGCTTTGACCTTCCTGGTCCCTTTGCTTTACGTTTAGGCAGTTAGGCACCTCCGTACCTTAGCATAGTCGAGCTTGGTTAGGCAGTCAAGTCACCGGGATACTCAATCATTCACTGACACTTTTAACCATTTGCAGCCTTCATGCTTTGGGTGTTACTTACTACCCATTACGCTTCTGGCATTTAGGGCAGCAATGAAGCTCCTCCACTCCTGTCTGTTTCTGGCAAGTCTTTCAATGGTTCCCCAGCTGTGCCCCAGGTTTTCAGCTCAGCTTCCACAGGTCTTCACCATGTTGTTTTCAAGCAACCTTGTTTTTGCTTGCCTTCCGGTGTCCATCTTACTGCTGTTCTGATGATGGAATCAGTTTCCATCTGATGCACATGGCCAGTCCATCTCCAACGCCTCCTGGTAATGATGGTGCTCATTGGCTTTGTGTGTATTAAAGGGTAAAAGAAGATGGAGAAGCAGCTTATTCTAGTTAGTCTTACGATTATGGATAAAATATTAATTAATTACCTGGGATATCAGAGACATTGAGCTCATTTATTATAGAGACGAAAAATGGAATAATGAGAACTTACTACTCTACATATGGAAAATCCAACGAAGGACAAGGATATAGAAGGTGGCAATTTTGCCAAGAGTTGTTTTTTTTGGAAGGAACTACCAGGTTATATTTGCAGAAATTAACTTGTCTATTAACACATTCCTATTTTATCCATGTTTTATAGTGTTTTGAGTAAGCCTACTTGTGCACTACTTGGTCCGGTCTTCAGTTGTTTAGCATTCTTGAGATGTGGTAAATATTAAAAGATGATCAAGTTTAAAGACGTCCTTTAAGACAAAGAACATAGTACTGGAATGTTTCCCAGCACATTAAGAAGTAATGTGGATAATAAAGCCAGCAAGTTCAAAAAAGATACACTGAGCTAACAAGTTGAATACATAATACACTGGACCATCAAAGGGTTAATGGATTTGTGTACATGTGTATGGTGGGACTACAGAAAGCTTGTACCATTCCTTTTACACATACTTGGCTGATGGGAACAAAGTGAAGGGCACCAACGTGTTTCTTACATTGGATGCAAACTAATTTCTAAAGGCTTTGAACTTTCATGATGTGTTTTTATAATGCTTTTTATAGCCAGTTTTGTGGCAGCCACATGTTGGTTTCATCCCAAGATGTTGCTCCTTGTTAGTAGTTTTTAATTTTAATTTTTTTTATTTAATTTAAAATGTAATCTATTTTTGTTGTGTTTCCATAAAAAAAAAAAAAAAATGTTTGAACCCTAACCAACCACCAGACAGAAATTGATCCCTTTCACTTTCTTAGTTTTTAACCTCACAGGACATTAACAATCCAGTATGTTGTTCCAAGGTGATAAGAAACTGTAAGGGCTGTCTCATCGATCTTTACAATAAAATATACCCAACTGTACATATAAAGGCCCAGACTAGCACGAGCATCACGGTGCCCTGCATATTGCTACCCATGTATTCATATAGTAGTTTACTCACTGTTAATATAAAATATCACCAGGGGCTCCCAGTGGAGAGGGGGGGTGGGGTGGGGGTGGGGCGTTGGCCAGGGTGTCCTCAGCTCACCACGCACCAGTGACCCCTATAGTCTGGCCGGGCGTCTGCGTGCTTGCCTGTAAACTGCCCAGAGCTTCGTTGTCCTCCGACGCTGTAGCTCTGAGGTGGCTGCATGGTGAGTCTGCAGTGTGAAAAAAGCAGTCGGCTGACGGCACATGCTTTGGAGAACAGCGTGTGTTCGTCTTCGCTGCTCACGTGTCAGCGCGGGTGTGGTAGCGGTGAGCTGAGCCTAAAAATAATTGGATATGTCAAATTGGGAGAAAATAATAAAATAATTGGCTATTACTAAATTAATAAAATACAAAAAATTATAATAATAATATCACCAAGGAAAATATCTTGATGGCAAAATAATGGATAATGGCTCTCCTGTGCAATATTTTGCTGCTGTGGTACACCTGGCTGTACACCAAGCAAAAAAAAGCATTGGGTTTCTCATACAGTAACACATGGGGTGAAGCCTTCAGCGTGGCGAAGCAACATGGAGGAACAGCTTATACTCGTAGCCACAATATTTAAAAGTACGCTGTTCATTGCGGATCTAAGTCCTAAGTCTATAATTGCATCAGGGTTTATAAATAATTTTAACATTTGCTTCAAATTCACTTCATACAAAAGAAACAGCTTGATTCTTCATCCAGGAGTATTCGAATCAGTTGAACTACTGTGATTGGACACAGGTGGGCTGTATTTAACTTATGTGCCTTGTTAAGGCAATTTGTTGTACCTGAGCTAATTTGGGTTTGCTATGACAAAGGGTGTGAAGACTTATGCAATCAAGACTTTTGGTTTTTTATTTTTAATTACTTTTTGAATATTTCTATAATTGTTGTTTCACATTGAAAGTGTAGATGATGTTGTGTAGATCAGTGAAACAAACTCCTACTTTAATGCATTTTGAATTGTATTTTTTAGGCAGTAGAATGTGAAAAATGTTCAAGGGTGTGAAGACTTTTCAAGGCACTGTATATATGAATGAGGGTACTGGGTGGTATACGTTTTTTATTCGTGGCAGGAGGATGTCCCAGAGTAGTTTGTGTAAGGACATCTTCCTAAGGGGAATAAAAGCCGTATACCACGAACAATCCTTCATTATTCTGTTTATACCATAATTATATATTTGAAATAAATATTAATAAAATTAGTACTTTTTTTTCTATTAAAATTTATAAATAGGGATTATTTTACCTGGCGGAACTTTACTTTCATTGTCAACAGACTATACTTCGACAGATTCATTTTACGGCCTCTTCGCAACCGTCTTTTCAGATGGAGCTCAGTCTGTCAATGTGCAACCTCTGTTGTTTCCTACTATTACAGGTGTTAAAGAAGGGGCTTTAGGCTTTAAGTCTTTTTTTACATCAACGTTTAGACACGTGGGCCAGTTTCTACTGTCTTACACCATCCCTCACAATCCCTGTTTGCATTTGTTTCTACAGCTTCTTCAAACAGCTTTTTATAAATCAAATACTTTGGTCTAATTTGAATTTACCTGAGTTTTGCCTATGGAAATCTACCAGCTACTGCACTGCTCCAAAAGGCTATTGTCAAAATCCCTGCAGAAAGTGTTAGCAAAGTCCTGATCTCAATGCAGACCTTCGTAAATTATACTGGAAAAGACCAAGACGTAACCATTGAGATCCATTGAGAACAAACAGGATTCAAGGGGACTACTGAAAGAGAGATTTTTTTTAGTTTGGATTCCCTTGAACCCACAGTCGACCTAATGTGTTATCATCTGTATCTTATACACATAATTACATACCTGCCCCAGCTTCAGGCAAGTACAGACTTTACAGTGTATTCACTGGACGGTCGATATCTTTCTTTGTTGTCTTATTATTTTTGTTAGTTGGTATTATCCCGAAATGTCAGTGCTGTAGGTAAGAAACAGCAGGGGTCCAAACGCTGATCCCTGCACCATACTAAGCACGTGGCCCAGCTAAAAGTTTCTCCCCTAACACATACTCTGTACTTCCTTGTATTCCCTCTGATTTCAACATAAGATTTAGTCTTTCGTGCAGTAACTTTTTTAAGTCTTGAGAGGTTTGTCATACACAATCGTTCTTTTCTGAATCCTTGTTAGCTGTATGTCTATTATGATGCTGTTACTATGGAAATTACCCTCCAGTTTACCTCTAGAGCCGAAGCAAACAGAGGATGTATCTATCGTTGTTGACATGTCTGATGTTTTAAGAAGATCCTCGTCTTCTCAAGGAGTTCTGCGGAGAAGATAACTTTTTAATAATAATTATCTTTGTCATGCCTACTGGCATACCGTTTGTATGTCCAAACATAGACAGAATTCTGCGGCAAAGACTTTTGTAGCCAAAAACACACAACCTTTGTTGTGCTGTCCTTTTAAAAATGTTCACTATGCGTTTTGAAACATTTTACTGTACTGTAATTCCCAGCTTCATTTATTCAGGAAATTCCAATTTAAAGCTGTAGTCTCCCATAATTAATTTCTTGAATAAAGAAACTCTGACTCTTTCAACCAGGCTTCATTGAATTTCTGGTTTACTTCTGGTCTCCTATAGGTTGTGTTTAAAGGTACTATGTTTATTATCCCCTACTGGGGATTGTTCCTTATACTGTTTCTGGAGAACTGCTTATACAATTGTTATGAAACTTGGGATTCACATTATATTAGAAAAGTGTAAGATAGAGACAGGGAGAGAGCAGTAACATTTGCTGTGATACTTTGGATCAGCACGCCTATTGTCTTAATCACAGGTTTCCTGTAAATTTTATCTTCCATTATTTTACCACCCTTTTGGTGCTCAGGCATGTTGCTTGACTGGAGAATGAAATTGTCAATTTCTCCACAGAAGCAGGAACTAAAGTGATTCCCAGCCTTTTATTTTTTAAAAGGAATTTTCACTCGGATCACTGAGCATTGGATCTAAATTATAGATGTTGGCGATGTTGGGGTTTATCCATCTGTCTGTATGTCACACTTACATTGTAGCATATATCTGGAGAATCGTTTATCAGATTGTGATTAAACATTTTATTTCTTACTCTGTACTATTCTGTACACTCTGTTGATATATGTCATGGTCAAAATTAATGTATTGTTCATACTGGTAGCTCTGATTTTGAATTCATGTTGCTGACATGCTTATTATTTTAAACAGACATGTCATATAGTATCTTCAGCGTGATTGGAAATGTGTTTCTGGCTAGTGAAGGAACCTCTCAATTTAAGTTAAAGGAGCACCATTATTATTATTATTTTTTTTTGGATTTGCATCACATTTCATTTAATAAATATGGTAATGTTTTATTTTGCCATGGATTATTGCAGGGCAAAGGAGATTCAGATCAGAAATGTGATCCGCTTCATTAATGCAAATCATGATGTACATAGGACTGTAATCCCAGACTGTGCTACGTGATAAAGCCGATGCTTTTCATAAAAGCACAGCTAGATTCGTTTTTTGATTGCCCTTACAAAAGAGCGGCATTGTTTATTATTTGAGAAAGTAAATTGTCTGTCAGCAAAGGGCAGACATAATTATCAGTGGACCTCTTGTCTCAATGTACCCAGTTGCAATTATACTTCATTCACTTAATTGAGAAGCTCCTTTGCAGAAATTACTGTTGGTATGAGAGTCCCTGCTTATTAATAAAACCTCTATTACTGCTTGCAAGGGATAGATTTTCCTGGTACTCTGTAGGATACATCTGCATGCATGTATGAACTGTATGACACACTTTTTACTAAATCTTGAGAAAACATTATCCAGTAGTACTCATGCTTGAGTGTATTACAATCTAGACTAGAGGATAATGATGACCTACTTCTGAGACTGATTGCTTGGGCTGTAGAAATATCTTCAGAACTACTGGACCAAATGTGGTTCATCTTTGCAAGGACAATTTTTTTAGCAGGATGTTACTCCACCTTCTTTAAATATATCCCAGGATGTATATTATTGATGTATCTTGTTCCTTTCTATATATATATATATATATATATATATATATATATATCCTAGCGAGTCAAAGGCTAAGAAAGAAAAACACGTTTTACTAACGCATGATTAATTCAAGAAGGTTGCTGGTAGCGATGATTAATTAATAGACGTTCTCCAAATGTTATTGTGACTTAATTGACTTGTGGATAAAAGCCAGAAAAATAGATTGTGTTTAAAATGACATTTTAACAAATTATCCTAATACATTACAGTGGATATATTATTCTTGGATCCTAACCAAATCTATAGATGGTCTGTTTGGAGATACCACCTGTTAATTTTTTTTTAGACTATCTAGCTGCATCATGTCATTGCACACACTATTAATTGAAATGCAGTTTGACTTGACATTGGTTCTAGTTACTGAATTACTGGAATCTGCAAACAATAATGACTGATATTGTTGAATATTTAACATTTTTTGTTGGTGTGTTTCTTCTAGGCTTCCTACCTTTTTAATTTGTGACCTTGATCATTTCAAATCCTATTAATAGTGTTGCTTGAAAATGCATTAATACTGAAACTGTGTTCCTTATTGCTGGCTGTAACCACTGTAAGCCTAATGCCTTAAGATATCACTTTATGTAAAGTTTTGATGTTGTATTTTAATTTTATACTAAATATCAGAAAGATGACCTTATTAACTAATGTTTGCATTTCCTGAAAGTAGTTAAAGCCACAAAGACACGACTGTCCTCCCCCTAAAAACCTGCTTGCCCTCCCTTTATAAAATTGACAACAGTAAAAGCATAACAAAGTGTAATAAAGCACAGTGAAAGCATGGTGAAGCAAATTAAAACAAAAAAAACATGGCAAACCATGGTAAACAACTGTTTGGTAAATGCATAGTATAACCAAGGGAACATTTAAAATTACTGTGCAAAATTACTGTCGTAAACTTTTGAAAACAGTGAGAACAACTATTTTTTTCCTATTAACAGTCTATTAACAGCCCTTAAAAGATTAAAAAAAAGTTAACGTTTAAACAAAAACGGTTTACTACTCGAATTTAAAGTGGTAATAGATAATGCAATTACTCCAAAAATCTTACCCGCTTCCATTTGCTATATAAATCTTGTATACTGTGCAGTTTTTTTAAAGAAGCAAATGTTGCTGTCTTGTGGTTTTTCTTGAGCTGTTCAACTTTGGTGGTTAGTAATTAATATTTCACACACGTTTATTCTCCTGTCAGAACAGATTGTGTGTTTCCAAGCTCTCTGATTGGATGTGTCTCAATTTCCAAGGATTTTATTAGTTGCATAGATGTTTTAAGCATTCTATACTGTGACGTTGTTGTCGTCATCCAAGTCTCCTAATAGCTGAGTGAATATCTGAGAACTTACTTGTACGTTTTTCAACCCAATATACAATGCCTGGACATTTTATTAGGACCTGAACCGAATATCAGGGTGGTCCACTGTTTTCCCAGATCGAAGCTTTGACAAAACATGGCAAGGACTCCACAAGGTGTGGGAATGTGTCTTGAGTAATGATAATCTCTTCAGGAATTGGTGCTCCTCACACCATTCATGCACAATTCTGGCAGGGTGGACGGGTGCATTATTGTGCAAAGTAACCATTGCCATCAAGTTGCAGCATTGTTGAATGGACTTGATCCGTAACGATACTTAAGTAAACTACGACATTCGTTTGGACTCCAGAGTTATCAAGGCACTCAGTATACCAGACGTGCCCCCACACCAGCACGATGTCAAATCCAATCGGGTAGGCACGTTCTAATAAAGTGGCCAGGCTATGTCGTTTCTTGTGGGATGGGATTTCTGGGAATGCTGTTTGCTATTGACAGGTAAGATTTGTTTTGTTAATCTTTGGTTATTGCACCTTTTCAAGCCATCTTTTATTTGTTCTGGTTTTAAAGTCCACACATTTTTTTCTGTCAGCATCCATTTCTTTTAAATAGCCTATCTAGCCAATGATAATCACAAAAGCAAACAGCCTATTTTAAAATAGATGGTTGCCTAAACATAACCTTTTGTATTTTTCTGAGTTTCAGTTTGGACTGCTTATACGTTTCAATGCAAGGTGGTTATAATTAGAGCTTCTGTTCTTTCGATTTTTATTTATTTAATTTTCCAGTGCTTATTTTTATCTATTTTCGCCCTGAAATCTTTTTTTTTTTTTTTTTTTTGGAGCTTTCGCTTTTTATATACTGTATGAAATGATTGTTATCAGTTATTTTCCAAAATGCTTAGACGTTTTTTCTGTCACAATATGTATTATAACTCGACAGTACTTGTACACTTGTTGTAGGCCTACCTTCTTTCCTTTGCTGTCTTCCACAACTAAGTCCTTATGGTCACAGGCACATTCTTCTGGTGTTTTTGTGTGTTTAGGCATTTTTTTTACATTTTGCCACAATTTGAAATTCTGTTTTAAATTCCATGTGTAAACACTCCCTATCAAACTGTAATATAGCTTTAAATCTCGCAAGCAAGAACAATGGTGTTTCTAATTGTAATCTTGTTTTAAATCTCGTAAACATGTTACAATCCTCCAATAGAAATATAGGAATTTGCTGCCACTCAGTAGTTGGGGTGGGTTTAAAGTATTCAGAGCGAATCAATGTGAGATATAAGTCAGGAAGGAGGGACAACTGCACTGGGAAAGGTGTTTTGTTTTTTTTTTCTTCATGGGGAAAGGGGTCATAGATGTGAATTGAGTAACCATTTCCAGTGTTTTTCCGGTGTTTATTGGATATAAAACGATTTTATTTTTTTTTGTATCTGGGGTGTTTTATCGGTTGTTATTGGTTAAAACCGAAAATCAGAAGCCCTAGTTATAATCTAGTGCTGCGAAAGTACTTTCTGCTCTGGTAGTGTTCATTCTATTCTTTGTAAAGTTACTTCTATTCAAGCCTGAACAAATACGATATGTTTCCAGTTTCTTGAGCAAACAACCAGAAAATAGCTGGTAGGTATCCCATAGTAAATAAACAAAGGTTTTTTTTCTTCTTTCTAAACCATTTAGCCAGCTTAAACCTCTGGGAACCACAGTCATGTTTAGAGAAAATGTATTTAAAATAATCCAAATTAAAATATCGTGGAACAGCTGTATACACTGTTGAAATTCATACACAAAATCTTTTTGGTATATAGCAAGTTTTCACAGCGGATCGGTATGCGTTTTGATATAGATTATGAATTGCTTGAGTTTAAGAGTGGTTTTATAATCTCAAATACAAACAGATTCAGTAAAGTTATTTTTATCCACAGCTGGGGATGTACATCCACGGCTACTGAGATATAGTTTAATATAGGTATGTAACACTTAATTATATTATATCCAGTGAACCTACAGCTTTGTTTATGTACAGATTTGGTCAATTTTATTATTGCTACTACTGTACTTAAAGTATAATTGCTTAATGTAATTGTATTTAACAATATAATCTTACCTGTTATGCACTTCCAATCAGTATATGCTGGAGCTCTCAATTTGCAGTTTTGAAAGAAACACATGATATAGTATACATGTATTTCAAACTATTGTAAATTCTGCATTCCTCACTTGTGTTTTGGGCGTGGTAGAATTAGAATCATGCTATGCAGTGAGTGTAAGATCTTATGATCTCCTATTTCTTTATTTAGTTTTTTTTAATGATTTCTGGACCACTGCATTTTTATGAAAATACTAAGAAAACCCAATATTTTTATTTGGTAGATATGAAGGAATTTTCACTTGGATCACTGAACATTGGCTCTAAATGATAGCTTTTTTTTTATAGCATTACCAATACACGTTTTGGTGCTTTTATAATGTAAATGAGCGCAATATTGTTATAAAATGTAAACAAATTATTATTTGTTTTAGGGGAAAAAGAGGATTTCATGATCATTGTTATCTACTGCCAATTGTGCCAAATCTGGAGCATTACCTGGAATTACCTGGCGAAGTGTTATATATTTTCTATGCTTTATATTTAAAAAACATATATGTTATTATTATTATTATTATTATTATTATTATTATTATTATTATTATTAATAGTAGTATTGTTTTTAGTGTTGTAAATCGAACCCTGACCTTGACATCGATTATCGTGCAAATTCTAACAATTATCGATCATTATCGAGTTAAAATGCTTTAAAAAAAATCCCTCACAGTAACAGTTTAAAGGAACAATAAGTCATCTGTTATAGAGCATGGTACAAAAAACAAATCCCGATGTTTTAAGACACTTTTGATAAATACATTGTTATTTAAATATAGCACTCTGCAATGTTCGTATTCCTGACGTCACTAGCCTTTGCCTTGTTTTCTGTAAACTACATTAACGTTATGGCCTATTCACATGGAAATAATTCCATCTCATTTTTTTTTTTAAATTTGCTGTTGGTTACAATTTATAAATTACGTGACCCAGCTTCTGCTACCAAAAGCAGCAGTCCCTTCCACCAGTGTGCCGTGCCTGCACAGATGCAATTTTTGCTGTCATATTTTAATCAAAACTTTACATGACTTTGCATAGCCACTTAGATTTGCATTATCTTCAGTGAATACAACTATATCGTCATTTTTCCAAACAGTACACATTAGAGGTGGCCTACCCTTTCCGACAAAGGAACTTTCGACAGCGACAACTCCGGTTGATAATTGTGTTTTGCGTCTCCATACTTGAATATGTATAATATCTCTTTCATACATGTATGTGGATTTATTATTAATTGACTTACTGCCCACATCGCAACCAAAATATGTAGAATATCTATTTCATACATGTATAGGCCTAATCAATCTACATTCCACGTCGCAACCAAAAATGAGCCACATACGGAGTGCTCAGACTAGAACAAGCGTTTCACCCACGTGGATTCACTTACACTTACAGTACATTACTAAGGCCCTTTACGGCGGTGAAAAACATCACACAGACTGTGAAATTCATTCTTCACCATGAAAACTATCTATTCTGTGTACTTTTACCCTGCACTTAAATCCAATTAAGTTATGTGCGTTGGTCCAGGTTCCTGATGTGATTTATAAGCTTGTTTCAATTTGAAAAATAAACTGGACAGGATTTATTGATTGACACTTAACAGCAGCCAATAACCACTCTAGGCTCTCCTCACTGATTGGTAGATATGGGCATCCGTGGCGGGTTTAGTAACCTAGGAGATCTCAACTGATATTGTTAAGCTAGTGAATTAAAAAATGAATTAATGAATTAAAAAAAAAAAGTCTACAATAATTATTGCAGCGGATCGTGTACAATCATTTTGCATTCTACTGGTGCCAAACTATTTTGTACAACCTGCAATGTTTCATTGGATCACATACGTCGAGCTACGATCCAGCGGCTTGGTAGACTCAGACAGCAATCAAAAACGAAAAAGGTTGCGGATAGTGCATTGCAAGTAGTGCAAGGTAATTTTCTCACAACACATTTGGTAGCCAAAGTAGTGACTTGACTGAACTCCAAAATGCATAATTTAATAAGACAATCATGCCATAGTAAGGTGGCTGCTGTCTCTTTGTTTCTCAGTTTTACCTTAGACAGTTTCAGGGATGCATGAACTTCTAGTTTTCCGTAAAATATTGACATGCATTTCTGTCACCTCTGCAGGTCTTGTGGAGATCTGCCTGATGCACCCCCTGGATGTGGTGAAAACAAGGTAAGACTTGTTGATCTGTGGCCAGCTTCCAAACAGAGCTTGACTCGCTTCTACTTTTTTATGATCATTTATCATATTTGTTTTTCTATCAGGTAACTAACATCAGTTCTAAAAAATGTCTGCTGTCATCTGTGGTTTCCTTTGTTTTCAACAGAATAACAATAAGTCAGTTTTATTGTTGAACCTGCATTTGCACAGCCACCACAGAATTTAGTCCAAATACATTTGGAATATCAGAATGATATCCCCAAGACTTCTAGAAAAGTTCCAAAAGGGGATCCATGTTCTCTTTATTTATCTCCCTAATCAACAATGACCTCATGGTGTGCGGGTGGAGCAAACACAGGGTCAGTAGTCTCTCTAACCTTTCCCTTCAAGGAAAAGGAACTGTTACATCGTTTCAGAATGAAAAATCTAAGGAGTAGATACTGCAGTTAATCACGTGTCATATTATACCATGTTCTTTAACATACTGTGCCAGAAAGAACTTTCTTAATTAAGAAACGGTTTTCTTTTCTTTAACGAGTAAATAGTCCATTATATCTTATATCTTATAATTACACCAAATAGATTAACAGTAATCTGTTTATTGATACATATAACACTACTTATCAGCTCCTGGCAGATTAGTCAGAAGTTTATTCAGGCTGGTCTGGCATTTGATTGCTGGCATGCTCCCACCTTATCTTTTTCTTGCTGTGTGCTTGAACAGTTGATAAGGTTGGAGTGTTTTTTGCTATAAAATGTATTACATGTACACAGATTTTATAGCATACATTTACAAGTAAAAATAATATGCCCAGAACAAAACATTAGATAGTTGAACAGAACTAACTTGCACTTATTATTCTGAGCTCCGCCCCTCTCCTTCTTCAGCACTCAGAGTCACTGGAGGCAAGGCAGACAGGCCTGCTTCCTTCTGCCGCAGAGACTTCAGCTGTCAATCAGGGTTTGTGCACAATACTCATTAAGTGTTTTCCTCTTGCACCCCATTTTCAAATCAAAACTAGTAACTGTCATCGTATATACCTACAATAGCAAACGCTTACCCACACCTTAACCCGCTAATTTCAAAGTAGGCGCTTTGACTAACAGGCGCTGTAATTAGCAAATCAAAGTGCACACAGTCGGTCTTGATGACTGACAGTCATTTCAACGAATGAGAGCATTCTAGCGCTGCTTCAGCCAATGAGATCTGTTAGGACAGGATGAAATGACTGACAGTGAAACTAGCCTATTAAGGGACCACTGAGTTGACTGACAGCGACCTAGCCATTCAGAGCGGAACGGAGACAGGACAGACAGCAAGTATAAAAACTACACCAGACTAGAGATGATTTCTAAATTATTATTTTTGGTAAGAAAAAAAAAAAAGCGAGTGGTTTTACCAATGTTTATCCTATATAAACTTATTTCAGTCTAACTCCTATTTTTTGGGACTTGGATGTTTAACAAGTTTTACCGATTAAAATCAAAAAGTAGCAAGCCTAGTTATAGTGAATCTTGTACACGTCTTCAGAGCTCAACAAGAAGGCCAGAGTCAACGTTCACAGAAGCTGAAGGAGAAAATGACTACCCTTCACAGCACAGTCAAGACACTAATGTTGTTAAAGTAATAAAGTAAAATAATATTATTAGGACTGTGTAGAATAAGCAAAAATCTGGTTGAACTGTGAAGACTGAAAGTGTCCAGGCTGGTTACAAATATGGCAACGGAACTGAGAAATACCTGACTGACTTATGTTGGCTGTGTTACTTAATGTAATTTGGTCAAATGCTGTGTGGCCTGACACACACACACACACACATATATATATATATATATATATATATATATATATATATATATATATATATATATATATATATATATATATATATGAAAATAATTTGTACTGTATCCTTGGGATACAGTTCTAAAAGGAGAATGATGTCTGAGAATCATGAAGACACTTTGGACTGTCAAATGTGTAAGAAATAAACTAACCAATGATCAATTTACGTAAAATGCAATAGATTTAAGTTCTAGCTCAGGACATTCGGTACAAGCTGAACATATGCAGACTCTGGGATGGTTAACTGGATCTGTTGAGGTCTGTTCGTTTGTCAGGCGGTCTTTCAACACACACTCAGAGGCAGCGGGCAACCCTAATAGTTACAATCTATTATATACTGGTAAGCATTACAGTTCAATAAAACTGAGAAGATTACAGAACATGTCTACTGTAAGTGAGGATTGGAAAAAATATATATCAGATGTATTAAACAGGTGCTTGTTAGGGTGTACACCTAGTAGAAGTTGAGGCAACTTAAAAAAGTATTTTAACAAGATTAACTATCTAATTTTATACTAATATTTGAGGCTTCAAAAACATTTTAGAATCAATATAAAGGAGTTAATCTTGAACAATGTATGTATATAGGGTATGTATCACACTCACAGTAAAGTAAATGGCAAGTGTAATGTTTTCAGCTAACTCATATGTACGGTCCATTGAACCCCATTGTCATTTGACTTGGTTAAGCTAGTACTACTCGTAGGCATGATCAGTGCAAATAAAGTAGGGAAAGTATGTGTCCAGTTCTTCGGAAACCACAGGAGGATTCAGTTCTTTCTAATAAGTTTTTTATTGCTGTGTCTAATTTATATTGGCGGAATGCAATCTACTATAAAAGTGCTCTGTTGCGATAGCATGTTTTATTAGCTCCCTTTAAAATGCCAGCCTGAGTTAGTCTGCTCAAATGCTTTTTCTTTAGCGTTTACTAACCAGTGCACGGATATATAGAGGGTCCTCGTCATTTCACACTGTAAATATTTGTAAAATGTGTATAAAATCAAAGGTTTAAAAAGTTAGAAGATTCATGTAGAATGTGATAGACAAATAGACGGATATGATCAGAGCGTAAGAGCCTACTCCCCCCGATGTATTTGTGTTTCATGCATTGACAGTTATAGGACACATGCTGGGTCACACGAGCACATATATTTTATAACATCTTAAATGGTAGAAGGAACACAGTGTTACTTGTGTTTTGTCACCTGTTTAGTTATGCAGAAAATATGTTTACTCATCAAGGGTCAAGACACTTAAAAAAATGTAGTATGCTTTTTAATTACATTTACTGCCACAAAAAATGTGGGAGGTCTTTGTTTTTCATATAAGAAAATATGAGACCTATGAAGTGATAGCAATATGTAAGCATAGCCAAAATAAACACAATTGACTGCACAGTACTTGCGATCTTAGTAACAAGCCTTAGGCTTTGGAGGCACTTCACATGGTAATTCAGTTTGATTCTCAGCTTAATGAAAACTTTAAGGTAATACAGGGGAGAAATCCAAGCCCATCCTGCTCTGATGGGTGGCCCGAATGGATCTCCTGTTCAAGAGTGTTCCCCTTCAAGAAAGATAAAAAAGGAACTCTGATCAATTTGCTTAGAATTGACTCCAGCTGTGCACGTTTCCTTCCTTCAGCTAAACAGAAGTTGACCAGCGTTCGCTCAGCGTCTGTGTGTGTGTGTACAGTACTTATTATCCTCTTGGGTGTCTATCTGTAACCAGACTGGCACAAGGCATGATACAGCTTTCATGTTTTCTGTAATCCTTTCACTTTAGTTCAGGGGGGGGTCAGTTGGTAACACGCATGCCTCCGGGGCAAGTCATGAGTTTGAATTTGGCCTACTCTCTCAGGCAAAACCCCAGCCTGGTGTGTGTGTGTGTGTCTGGAGCACTTAGCTGGTGCCAGACCCCAGACGAGATGTGTAATTGAGGTCCCGTCTGGAGTTTGGGCGTGGAAGATCCAGTGTTGCTTTGTTAAAGAAGAGGATTGGCATTAACCCTGTTGGCCTTTTGACAAAGCTTTCACAAAAAAGCCTGTTTTTTGTTTTTTTTTGCTTAATTTAAAATAAATATAAAACATAGAAAGTGCAATCCCGTGTTTTACTTTTTTTTTGTTATTTGTCAGAAAGCAAGAAAGAAATTGCTCCCAATATCCCACAATAACACAAGCCCTGGAAATGTAATACCCATTATTCTACTGTTTTTTGATCATGTTCCAAATGTACCACCATCATATCACACATACCTTGATTTAGTTTAAATAAAGTGGTCACACGAACATCAGCCTTAAATTACCAAACCAGTAATCAATAGCTATAATGTTATCTAGTCAAAACTCAGATGTGGCTTTGAAGGATTCTAAAAGCACCCGTTCTGTGTGGAGTTTCTGCTGATGATTATGGAATAATGCAGATTTTAGTGCCTTTTTTTTCATAGCAGATGGGCAAACTGAAAGTCTGGTGGGCATGTGCAAATTTGATTGCACTCGGCATTCTCATTTATTTATTTATTTATTTATTTATTATATTATTGGGGAGAATGTGTGTATTTGTTGTGCTGGTCTACAATCCTTCATATCTTGTTACATTGTTTGTTCATTTGACTCAGTCTTTTCTCTGCTCAGCTTGCTCAAATGCCGGATGTCTCACCACTGTGCTTTGGAAAAAAATGATAAACAACTTTACACCCCACCCATACGGAGTGCAGTAAACAGATCATGGCCCTCTACTAAAGCTTTATTGTCTCTGGCAAGCCACTACAGGACCTTTGGCACGACTTGGGATTGACCTCCTCCATAAATCCTGGGATTGTCAATAAATTCTACTGCGCGTCTGTCATTTACAGCAGTAGTTTCTTGGTAAATAAACTTCTTGGCTTGCCTTTTAAACTCAGCGACCGGCTCTTTGAAATGTTTAGCCCAGCAAAAAAATAAAGAAAGGAAGCAACAGGATGCAAATGCAAACATCAATAGAGATCATATACCCAAATGTGCAGGGTGATATACTGCCTAGCGCTGAAGGTAAACTTTTATTACAGGTGAACCCCAGTAAGATCATTGAGAGAGGGGAGATGTAATCGTTGTAATTGCTCAGAAATTCCTTAGATTAAACTTCTCAGTATTATGTCTCATTTTTAATTTCACAGAAATCAATGGAAAATATTGAATTTGGATCACCAACTTTCTACATTTTGTTTTGTTTTATGTCTTTTAAGATGTGTTTATTTTTTATGCACTATTTTAATAATAGAAAGCTACTTGTTTTCATTTTACTTCTACATTTCTGTTAATAAATTGACTGTAGCTAACATAGCTCATGCTGTCAGTGGTGAACCAGTGGTGAAGCATCCAAGATATATGGGCCAAACACAACAGATCACACAGCATCAGAGTTTACAGATTTTGGGTCATGTGTGCTACAAACCTGAGTGGAGCTGCTTAGGGATTGGTTTGATCAGCCTATACCGATAAGCTACAGCTGGGCTCACATAAGTGCTACACAAGATGCACTAACATGTTTTTATATACACTGTTAAACCCTGGCTTTGTAAATGCAACCTTCCCTCATGTCAGTGGCATGTGTGAGGCTTCATCTACAGTTTACAACAAATCCGATGTTATGTTCCAGTGGCAATCAGTTAAAAAAGGGGAGCAAGCTTTTGTGCCTTCAGAAAAATGACATCTTAGAATGTGAAGACACTGGTCAGTCAGCAAAGTTTATTTGCAAAGATGGTACACAAAAAACATGCATGTAACTATGGAAACATTTTAAAAATACACACTGCAGCTTTGTATTTTTAACCAATTTATATTTGATTGTGGAGGACTGCAGCTTTAAGATTTTAAACATCTTTTTTTCTGCACAGATTAAATCCAGTAAAACTCTAAACAATGCTGCTGTTGAGAACCTGTTCGGTTTGGGTGAAGTATTGAATGCTTCAGTTCAGATCATTCCAACAGGAAGTTGGCACAACTTAGAATAAGCTCTTCTCCTTGTCGGCAGCTTTGTAGAGCCGTCAGTGGTTTCTCATTGTGGTCGGCTTTTCAAACTGATCATTTTGTAATTCAGTTGTGAAAGGTTAAAGAAGGCCAGATCTTTTTAGTAAGTAAAACAATGTCAACCTGCCAGATTGTAAGAGCTATTCTTGTGAATCTACTGTATCATACATGCAGAGCTAAAAGTCATCTTGCCAGAATTGGCAAAAAGGAGATTGCTGCAACAGCTGTGCACACGCATGTTATGGGAACTAATTGGAAGCCTCCTATACGCAAGAAGAGCTGAAATCCATTAGTGAGTAAAACCCTTAAAACAGGGCTCGGAGCCTTGTTTTAGAGTTTGAAACGAGCACACCTTATTGGAAGTGAGGTTAGTGAAAGAGCCTTATTAGCAACTGGCATTTAGTTTAATGTCCTGTGCTAAATTATAAGGTGGCCAGAGAAGGAGAGTTTCAGAGGCTGCTGAATCAAAGGGCTTTTCCAAAGGGAAACCATCTAAATCTGAATACATTTTGAAACCTTTTTAAATTAGAGTTCCCGTTGTCTGGAAGGAGAGAGACATTTTCTCACTAAAGGTCAAGCCTGACAGCCGTTGTGGTAAATTAAAGAAATACCAGCCTGCCGCCTGCGTTTTTTTTATGTTGTTAATGCATTTTTGCCTGTTTATTTCACTTCCCAGCTCTGACCTTTTAAGCTTAATTTATGATTTAAAAAGGTAACTAATCCTAACCAGATTTTTTTTTAACCATAAATTGGCAGTGTATTACTGCTGAGAGTGCATTCAAAATATTGATACCAAAAGCCAGAGTTAAGCTACTAATTGTGGCCTTCTTGAATCTCAGTGAAGATTTTATATATATAAAATATAAAATTAGGGCTGTCACTTCGATTCAAATCTTTGATTGGTTAATTTATGGGCATTAGTTGGACTTGGCTTCCTGTTCTGCTTTTATTGCATCTAGCAGAACCTGAGACACCGAAGAGATTAAGTCATTTTGTATCTTGTTAGAGGTACCTGAGAATACTATGGCTATTGACAAGTGATTGCTTAACATGCTGTTGTAGTCAGAAATCAGGGAAAGGAATTCCACATAATTACTTCTATTTGTGGAATTGGTGTCTTCATCGTGCCCTTTGAATGACAGTTCTTGCTTGCCAAGGTAAACAACAGAATCAATCAAATGTTTAAGAACCTCACGATTTTTTCTTACTTGCTCATTGTGATGTATTGTATCCCTATGCTTCTGCTCATCCACTTGAACATCAAACCAGGTTTGTTGAAATGTTTTGAGTGTTACAGTGGCTTGCAAGTGACTTTGTCATGTTTTTGTGCTGACTTCGATAGACATTCTAGATTGCTGTAGCCAGTGCTGTTCCATATTGCCTTTTCTGTACTGAACAAAAGACAGTTCTAGCAGTACAATTTGTTTTTAATTGACAGCCACCGGTAAGCACAGATACCTTTCATAATTTTAATTTTGGAAGTGGCGAGTATATCCCTTCCCTTCCTGTGTCAGTTTGGGTATTTGTGTTGTACACCTCCCTTTTTTTTAACAATCTCCAATTTTTCTGAGAAAGTTCTTCTTGAAAATTGATTCGTAACCAAATCGATTACCACTCTGTTGTCTTAAGACATATTGTTTTTTTTTAATTTGTAAAAAGCAATTTGAAATATTGCTTCGAAGTTCTGAATATAATTCTCAATAACGGTCTCTATAATAAGCAAAACGAAATTCAGCTATTTTTTACATACTAATGATTGGACAGCTGCAAAACCAGGGCAGATCTTTGACTTTCCCATTGGTTAAAATCCCTAAGACCATCAACTGAAACGGAGAATACCTTCATCGGTTTATGTCCCACCTCTGCTCACTCATGATTGTACACCTGCATAACAAGGGGCAGATCTTTGACTCTCCCATTGGTTAAACCTAGAGAATACCTAGAACTGTTTATGTCCTGCCTCCACTCACTTATGATTCAACTGCCACAGAGATAATGCAGATCTTCTATTGGTTTATATTATTTTATATACATAAATAAAATTCTGCACGATTTAAATTGTAAAAAAAATGTATCTGCGATCAACTCTTTAGTTGATTAATCGGTCTAATTTAATCAGAACAACCCTAATAAATTATATATATATATATATATATATATATATATATATATATATATATATATATATATATATATATATATATATATATATAATTTACCTTTTGTTTTTCTCTTCCCAATTTGAAATTCCCAATTAATATCACCTGGAAGAGGGCGTTTGGAACTGGTTGTTCTGCTGTCAAGTCAATTCCCTATTTCCCCTTCCCAGATCCTACAATGGGTGTTCCCAAGCAATTTAACCCAAGAGGCAAGGACCCAGCTTGGGAATTCTCTGCCTGGACTTGTTGGAGTGCCTGATCAATAGTAACTGTTAAAGTGTAACTTTCCTCTCTAACCTCGATAAAAGGCAATGGCCAATACAGCTCTCCTTGAGGATGGCCAGCCAAGATCAACAACTTGGCATAATTCAAACCACACTCGCATGACTCACAATGCACTTCAAATGGCAGTGATTTTACTGGGTGAGCCACCGTGGTTCCCTGGGGATGATTATTTATGTTGCACTTGGAGAACGCTAAATCATACACAAGAGAATTCAACCTGAATTTTGCCGCCTTTCTGAATTTTTATAATTAAAAAAAAACAACAACAAAAAAAACGGGGTAGGTAGTGCTGAGGGCTTATCCACTAGCTTTTCATACTTTTCACCTCTAGAGGCCTGGTGTGGTGAGTTCACGTTCACTCCCAATGGGTGCTGAAGTACCTCCAAAAGTAAAAGGGCGAACTAGGTCAAAAACATATAATAAATATGTACTGGGTCTGCTTTTAACGATTTACAGTTAATGCAGGATTGTATCACAGAACTACCACTTGACAGTCCCTGCTTGAGAGAGGACAGAGGACTCCAAGGAAGTGGGGGATTAAGGCGTGATTTGATGCTTTAAGGGAAAAGTGCTCATGGTGCCATAGTCCCTCACCTCTAATGAACACAAAATTCACAAGAACCGTACTGAAACATTTGAAAAAAAATATGGAAATGTAAGACTAAGCACACTAGGAAATTTGGTTTAGTGGCAAGTGGTGCATCAGAAACATGTCATTTTTGTATTATTTTGGGTCTAAAAAAGTTACATGAAATATACAGGCTCATAACAGAAACTTTGCTATCATATTTTTGTCTTTTGATAATGTAAAATAAGTAAAACATATTCATTATAGTAAGCAATAGATTTCTGTGTTGAGTTAAAACTTATGTCATACAAACAGACCACCAAAAAGTACTTGCATATAATTTTCTAAATCAGATTTCTGTGCTTAATTTGGACTTTCGACTAAGGCACTGACTTTTTCATGGTTTGAATATACATTAGGTTATATTCTAGTCTTACGGGTTTTGAAATGTGTAAAATATTAGTATCAATGTAAAAACTGTTTCTGAACTGGAACCAGACCTCATAAGGTTTTCCAGCCCCTAATAGAAAGAGCTAAAATCATTAGCCCGGTTGTCTCTCCTCCTACAAACAATCCATTAAGGTTTTTTTTAGCGGACAGAGGCAGGAATGTAACTGCCCATCTTATGTACTCAGAGCCCTCGACTTCTACAGAGATACTAGGGATGGAGTTACAGCTTTTCATTAACCTGGAAACCACCTAGTTACATGGTTCACAGGCTGGTCGCAGCTCACTTGGAGCTAACAAAGGGTGTCAGGCCAAGCTTGCAGCAGGGGGCTAGGTCCTCTAGGGCTGCCATCTGAATCTGATCAGGTCAACTGCTTTAACTCCTGCCTCATTAGGGGAAATAAAGAGGAGATTATGGTTTATGTAAGGTTCATGTTACAGAGGGCTGGCTCCCCCCTAGACAGACATCGATGGCTGATTTATACTAGTAGATGATACCTTGCTGCTTCCTCCACTCCCCCCACCCCCCTTGTACAAACATATATATATATATAATTAAAGCCTACCACAGTTAACTCAGAGGGCAACAAGAATGTTTGTATTGGTGAGGCATTTTTATTTTTAAAGGTTCAAGCAAGACACACATTTTATTTAAGGAATGCCTAGTCACAGCATATGACATTTCCTTACTATGGCAGCAAACTGATATGCCACTGTACCTGCTAGAGTACATGTGTTTCTGTATTTGCATGTGTTGTTTTTGTTATTTAAATTGTGGACAACAAGAAATGTATAACAAAACCAACTTTTTTTTACTGTTTTTGTGTATTAACTCAGAGACAATTGTGTATTTTTTTTTCTTTTGAGAATCTTGGAATAGGGATGTAAGAAGGCCTCGACAAGGAAGCAAAATGGTTGTGTTTTTGTAGTTTTGCTTTGGAGGAGGGGGGTATGCTTTGTCTGTTTGTGAACAAAACTACAACAGACAAAATAATAACCTGTCCTCCAAAACAAAAACAATGCATCTATGTTCACTGATGTGTGTGAAGCTTATGAACAAAACAACATTTGAAACAGCTAATGACAGGGTTGCCTTTGAGAAGTATCCATGAAAACCTGACTTCTGTTTGATCACAGCAAGCATTTTGGCTGAAACTGATCTTTTGGAACTTCATGTGGAGACTTTGATGATGATGATTTGAGTGATGATGATGATGATGATGATGATGTGACTGAATTTCAGAAAGCAGGATGTCAGGTCTCACAAACTTATTTGAATGTTCTCTCACTCTCTCACGCACAGCATTGCTTGCTGCATGCATTAATACAATTTGTAAATTATATATATTGTCATATAAATCTCACTGTAGAATATGAAGAGAACAGAGCGATCCCAGAGGTTAACAAAAAAGGCAAGTACCTGTATATTGGTGTTTTAACTAAATCCAATGTTGGTCCGTGCGAGTATTGACAAGCCTGTGTAACTGAACAGCAACATGATAAAAACAAATCTACCTTGGATAGAAGCGAGTATTGCTGCTGCCCAGTGTCACTTCATAAGTGCTGTTCCTCCCAAAAATCAACTTATGGAGGTTGTTATTAGTTTAGCAGAGCTTCCAAGAATAAATTTGAAATTAATCCAGAGCCCAAATTGGTCCCTGTTTATTAATTTATGAACTGTGCCTAGTTGTCTACATGCAGCCCTCAAGGGAAGAAGACGTGGTACATACCTGTAGATCAACACACCTGCGTCACAACAACTTAGATTAACACGTACCACTTTACCAGTTTTGGATCTCGTTGCTGATAAGGTATGTAAACTGAATTTGACCGTTTGGTTCTGGTTTTATTTATGGTTATTATTGATGCATGTTTAATTGGCAATGCAGGGCCATCTGCTGCCAAATATCAACAAACCCCTGGCAGTTCCATAGCACGCAAGAACATTTTGGACATGCAGATTTAAGAACGCATATATATTAATACATTTACTAAATAAACACGTACAACACGAAATTTGCAGTGTGTAGTGTTATTTATTTTATTATTATTTATTTCTTAGGTGACGCCCTTATCCAGGGCAACTTACAGTTGTTACAAGATATCACATTATTTTTACATACAATTACCCATTTATACAGTTGGGTTTTAATGGAGCAATCTAGGTAATGTACCTTGCTCAAGGGTACAGCAGCAGTGTCCCCACTGGGGATTGAACCCACGACCCTCCGGTCAAGAGTCCAGAGCCCTAACCACTACTCCACACTGCTGCCCTAGTGTGCCCCACATATGAATATGCACTTCCTTCTCGCCATCCACAAGCTGAATTAATTAGATTTTTCATAGAAACTGTTTAATACACAATTGCACAGGGAGGCACATCTTAAGCTACTGTTGTAATACATTGAATTTTCCAGCATTATAGTGATATTATATTAGTAGTAGTAGTAATAGTAGTAGTCCTATTTAATGGGTCGATTGGGGACTGCTAACAAGGTCGACCAATTAACTAATATTAAATGAAAAACCGGTCAAAAAAACAGTAAATTAAATTTGCAGGAAAAAAAAGCGGGGGTTGGTACAGAGCACGCCATTATGAGCCCACTGGTTGACAAAGGCCGTCATGTCACCAGTGGACTCTGCATGATTGTGCTCTAATGTAACCCGGGACCGGACCAGGGCCCCGAACATGGCTCCGCAGTCAAAGAGGTCCTCCCCAGTGATCTTGCGCTTCCTGGTCTTGTAGATGGCCAGTCTGCCATAAGCCAGGAGCAGATTCACCAGATGGTCTCTTGCTTTGGTGGAGCCACAAACAGGGTGCAGAAAAATGAGGAGGGTGGGAGGAAAATGCAACCAGAACTGCAGCAGGAGGTTCTTCAAGAGGAGGAAGAATGTGCAGAAAAAATAAATACGAGACACTGACTCGGACTGACCGCAGAAAGGGCATGCGGCGTCTGAGTCGGTAAAGTGACGCAGGAACTCTCCTGATGTGACGGCTCCATGGAGGACTCTCCATTCTACTTCCCCAGCTCCTCTCGGGACTAGCGGGGAATACAGGGTTTCCCACTGGGGACTCTCACCCAGTAGTAGTAGTAGTAATATTGTATTTTTATTGGTATAAATTATTCTCTCAAATACTGTAGAAATGAGAATTACAATTTTTTATTGTGAGTGTGAGAAAAGTGAAACAGCCAGTGAACTTGCTGTTGCAGTTTTAACTTTTTATAATGTTAGCATACAATATAATTACAATAATAGGAGTAGACAGTACTTTTTGTCTTTGTTGGTTCAGTGCTATTGAATATTGATACAGTATCTGCATTTGGTTTATTGGTACTAAACAGCTCAGTTTAAAACTGTCCTCCTGGTTTTGTCATCTCACCGTGCACCTTTAGCATTGACATACAGCCTTTGGGGAAAAGTCTCACTCTTTGAGAGAATCCAGCCTTGGCTGTGTCCTACCAGTGCTTCAGTCAGTCCACAGCTAATTGGTTCACAATTCCATGACTCCAAATTGTTGGTCTCTAATCTCAATACAAATAATTGCCTGACTCAGGACTCATGCCTCGTGCCATGGAGCACTGTTTTCTGTAGTACACAAATATGCTTAAAACAAGCAACCAGTTGTCCTAAATGTCATGTATGATGGACTCATTTAATTGACTCCATTTGTAAGACTGAGATATCTAGAACTCACCCCATCCCCTTAAAAGTACTGGTTGTGTCTTTCCATCTGTCACTGGAACCAAGTTTGAAAGTGATTTAAAATCAGTACTGTTCATTTTCATTTCCATTGGCAGCATACCAATGAATTGGGATTCTACTAGCCCAAGTAATACTGTACTTTTATTGTTTTATTTATTATACTGAATCAACTGATAAAGAATCTTTAGGAATCACACATTTGCTAATCTGCCATTATGCAGGATAAACGCAGTTATTTTTTATGGATACGGTCATGCTAACATTTGGAAACTGTTCAGCAGAACGCTGATCATATATAGTATCATATAATAGACGTATCCCCCAATTCAACACCACAGGACCATCATGACAGTAAAAATAGACAAAATGAAGCAACCTTTGTAGAAGTTAGTGATCAGCAGATGTGTCAGCCGCACAAAGAGCACAACGTGTGGTTTTCACTAACTACTAGAATATGCATTTTTTTTCTTTGGGTAAATATTGGGACTTTCTTCCTATGCATTAGGATGTGGGACATTTGCTAGGAAATCGGGACTGTCCCGACCATATAGGGACTGTTTGCATGTATGTACGTTAACAAAAGGCAATAACTAACTACCTACGTTACAGCAATTAAAATAATGTTAAAATGCACTCATGACAAGTACTTGCATTGTTGAACATAACCTCATTGATAACAGCACAGAGTGTAACAATAAATTGAACATAATACAACATGCATATTTTAACAGCCTAATCTGCAGGAGTTCATTGTTTTTAATCTTGGCCTTTTTTACCACTCTGCGCAGCAGGTGACTTGGCGGATAAAAGTTCCAGTCTTCAGCTCTGGGGCTGTTTAAAAAATAAATAAAGAAATAAATTTAAAAAAAAAGCTACTCTGGATTTTAGTGTAAATAATAAAAAATAACAGTTTGAAATACAGCAACTGTATGATGTTGACAAAGTTGATTTTCATTGGTCAGTTTGCCTTGCTACGGTGCATAGAGCACTACTGTTGGATGACAATGATGGGTGAGTGGAATCCAAGCTTGATCCACTTTATACAGCCAAACTTTCTGATCCAGCTCCAGTGAAACTAAACTCCATTCTTTTTTTTTTTTTTTCAATCATGTTAATACAATGTGCTACTGATCTTACGGTCTGAAGTGCTAAGACCGAGATGTTTTTGAAGTCAGTTTGCTAAAAATGATGCAGCACACAAATCATTGAAGAAATCATTGGTAATTCAAAATCTTTTATCGAGGGGGATAAATGTAACCCCCCCTGGGATGACAACTGAAAGTGCAGAGCCAGGGAAACCCCCCACCCCCCCCCATCAAATCGCACCCTGATACTATTACATTAGAACTTGTGTTCTCGTTGTATGGTGTCTTGCCTATGGCTCCTGATTATATTGTTATAAAGGGGGAACACTGTATGCTGATGGCAGACCAAGCAGTGGTGTTTTCAAATGGAAAATTCCTGAACATGGCAGAGGCTTTCCTAGTAGACGGCGCTGTGCAGGGGGATGTACTGAGGAAAGATCCATGCACAAACAAATAGGTCCATATCGTCGATCTCTGATCTTTTCTGTAATGTCCAAATGCAGATTAAATAGAGCATGCACCATCTCTGGTGTGATTTTGAAAAAGATGAGATGATGTTTTACATGGTGCAGATGGAAACATTGCATTAGAATCTCATTGCGGTGATGGAGTTGAACATTAGTTAGAGACTAACAGATTGCGCCCTCGATTTGGTAAATTCTTTATTCTGTATGTTTATATCAGTTAGTAACTTTTTGTCTGTCTGCATAGCCTGAGGTGTTCCTTGCACTGTGTTTTTAAGCCTTTTTGTATGTCTAGTCATTATCAGCATAAGTGAACATTCCAGCAGTGTAATTAGTAACAGTGCTGGCATACCATTTGAGTCCCTTCGATCAGGCTTGCACTACTCCACAGCCCCTCCTGCTGATACTCAGTAATGCAAATGTGTAACCAGGCTGAAGAAAAAGCAACGAGCCACAAAAACACAATCTGGTTCATAAGAATATTCTCACAGAAAAAAAAGCTTTCATTTTAAAGTAGTGTGGTGTCCTTTTGTGGAATAAAAATGACAGGGGAATTTATGTTAGTGAAAGTATGTTGGAGAGGTCTGGGTATGGTGGTTGTTGGCCATGTTACTGTATCTGCTACAATAGAAATCATAATGTAAAATTGTATTTAAAATTGTAGTAGCCCTGGATAAGGGCGTCTGCTTAGAAATAAATAATAAAATAATAATAATCACATTCAATATATGCAAAAGCTGTTAGTAATGAAGAAACTAATCCATACCATTGTTACCGTTCATTTTCCAGATTTATAGGCAGCAATGTGGAGTAGTGGTTAGGGCTCTGGACTCTTGACCAGAGGGTTGTGGGTTCCATCCCAGGTGGAGGACACTGCTGCTGTACCATTGAGCAAGGTACTTTACCTAGATTGCTCCAGTAAAAATCCAACTGTATAAATGGGTAATTGTATGTAAAAATAATGTGATATCTTGTGACAATTGTAAGTCGCCCAGGGCATCTGCTAAGAAATAAATAATAATTTATTTTAATACAGAATTTAAGGATCTATAATACTTAATTACTCATCACTGTATATCCCTCACTCCAAAGAAATCATGTAAATGGAGCCTTTGTTCTTGGTTGTGTTTTTTTTTTTTTTTTTTTTTTGTCCTGTGCTTTCCAGATCTACAGGTATACATTCTCGGGCCATTCAGGATTTCCTCTCATCATCCTTCATCGAAATCCGAGACGGTTGCTCAAAAATTCCACCCTGGTGTGATGATTTCAAATTGAATGACCCGTATCTAGCATGAAGAAGAAAAACTGATAAGCATAAATCATTCAAATATCATTTTTGTTTGCTGTGCCAGACCCATTTTGTTTGCTTTTATTGTTATTTTTTACATTTGGTTTTTTCAAGTACATTCAAATCTATCAGATAAAACCTACACAGACTTCCCATATCTTCTCCCACATTCTTTCCACGTGTGTCCCCATCTTTGAGATGGAATAATGCGTATACATTGAAGACTACTTGCATGCCTGTGCTGCACATCACTATGCAAATATGACATACTTATCATAGGCGTAATTTACATGGGGGGACATGTCCCATTATTTTTTCATTATTTCAGATAACAATCTTTATGCATGCATCAACTACAGAAACTGGCCCACCCACTTTTGAAACCAAAGTTACGCCACGGATCATTAAGAGAGAACATTAACTTTAAAATATGGTCTCTTACTTTAAATGATTTAAACAACAGTAGCATAAGCTCCATGGTTTAATAGATCTTATTTAGTATGTATTTTTTTAGTAAGTTTGTAAACTGTTTCTTGGTTTATTTGTAAAGTACAAGTGTTGTATTTTCCACTAGCAGTCAGGTTTACAAAGCTCCATTTTCTTTAGTTTTGAAAAGGTAATTTGCGAGTGATGTGATTTGAGTGTCGCGTACGCCTGATAGCAGTACGCTATTGGATGCTATTGTGCACATAAATAATGTTGTACAATGAAAAACATACTTAAAATACCTTTGTTCCTCCTTGCACGTGTTTCTTAAACACACACAAGGAAAACTTGTTATTTTGTATCTGTTTTTAATTCAACACGTTTATGCATTTCCAGAAATTATCACTTTTCTGTCGGTTATAATCCTGTAACCAAGTGGAAGTAAGTTATAATATGAAGATTCCAGGACTGTTCCATTCTTCCCTCCTTAGAATTAAGCTAATCACTTTCTATCCTTGAAGAGGTGTGGTGGGCCTTGCCTGCTGGAGGACATGAAGTCAGAGTATTAAAAATGATCTCTGTAGCTAATGAAAGGGTCTTGAAGTCCATCTCAAAAAGCATTGCATTACAGACATGGGGGAATAGTAAAAACGTCCTGGAGAGTTGCAATGGCCCATTTTAAAGCAGTTGTAAAGAGCTTGATGAAAACTCATTTATTTCTTGCTTCTCGTCTAATCCATGTGTTGTCTGAAATTAGTTTTTCACCTTTTCTTTCCCACCAAGGCAGGCAGGGGGGCATTGGGGATAATGGAGTGTAGAGGGCTATCGGCCTGCTGCCGTAGGGTATTCAACTCACAGCACATGAGGGGAAATCTTTAAGCTGTCGTCTTGATAAGGACATCTGCCAGTCTGTATTAATTAGCTCTGATGTCTGTGTCCACAATGTGATTCCCTTGTTTTAGAGGTACAGGTGTTTTTATTTAAATTTTATTAATACAATGTTGATGCCTGGCCCTTGATTGTTGTGTAATGGTGTTTATAGTTTATTGTTCAGGAACATTAATACACTATGGTATTGGTTCAGAGATGAAGCTGCTTTGAATAATTTGGAGGATTTTGCACATGAAAACTTGTGAGTTTACCTCAAGTAGCCATGTCATTTAGATTGCTCTCTGATGTTTGTGGTGGATGTGTGGTTGTTGTAGTTGTCCAAGATCACCCAACAGAGAAATAGGCAAAAAAAACAAACAAAGGGCCCAGCGTGATTCTTAGTCATGGATAATTAATAATACTTACAGTCTCCTACTTTCTCTCCAAACATATACATGATGTAACCTTTAACCCAGGCTGTACAACATACTGCTTAACCCCATCTCTGTCCATAGATATCTGTCCATTAACTTGTATTTAACAATATATTGTTGAATTCAAAACTCTTAATAAATAATACAAAAAGGCAATTTAAGTAGTGTAATGACATCTTATGTTTCTTTTTCAATACATTACTTAAAGAAGTTATTCTTTAAACTGCCAACTGAGTTGTTTTCAAAATAATTATACATATAGCACCTGCAGGTTTTGACGGTAAGTTGTATATTGTTTGGTGCTTCAGTTGTGATTGTCACACTGTAATATGAAATGCAGTTAAGGTTTTACTGGAACGGTTTTCTCACTGAGTGGGAGGGGTGAGGCCCAGTCCTATTGTTGATATTTAAGTCTTGTTGTAGTCATCTGGGTGTTGGTATCTGTTCAGGGTCAGATGCAAACCCCACATTACATTGAAAGAAAGAGTCATTTGTAAATGTCATGTTGGATGAACTTGTTTCTTAGGGTACAAACTGTATAAAAACACAAGCGTTTCCTTGCCAATCCCTTGGCAGGTTCATTATCTACAGAGCCCCTGGCAATAGCTGGCCTGTGGTGAGAGTGAAATTTAACCCTCAGCTTGAGACAAGGCCTCAAAGAGTCAAGGAGGCTCAGCTTCTGAAACATGAAAGTCAATGTATTGGGTTTACCGTCTCTCTGTCTCTATCACTCCCTGCCCCCTGTCTCAGGGGCGGTAATAAATGGATGAGAATGATTTCGCAATAAGAGCAAATACAAAAAACATGAGTGGGGGTGGGGGGGCACAAAAACCTGGCACCGTAATGTGTAATGTCAGAAAATGCATCCCTTGGTCATATGAGCATGTGTAATAGCTCTGTCGGTCATATGGGCATGCACAATACCGGTTTCAGTAATCCCCACATCACTCTTTTGTCCCGCCAATTTATTTTTTGCATTCCGGACTCTGTCAAATCATTTAAACTAGCAAGATTCAGTTGAAATAGTTGCATTGCCACAAATAATTGTACTTTATTTATATTCTGCCTTCCTGCTGTGTTAAGAAAGCCAAGTTTATAGAGATCAGGAAATAAAATAACATTTAGAACGGATAAAACAGAATAATTATTCCCCAAATAAAATGATACATTATAAAAAAAACTAAGACAAAAAGATTCACAGGGCTCCAATTATTGTTTAAAACGGTTTACCGAGTATAAAAAAAAAATAACTAGCTTGACAGAGGAACCAACCAATGGTTGACCCGATCATGATTGGGTTGTATTTTGGGTTAAATATTTCGATCAAGCATTTTTTTCTTTTTCTTTAAATAAACTGTTAAATCACATTTGCTGACTGTCTTGTGATCTCAAGTTAATTTATGTATTTTATGTTATGGTCACGCCACTGCTTTACTTAGTGTTAGCAGAGCTCCATCACTAAACAATGAATTGCGAATGAATCCATAGTTCTATGAAAAAGTAAAATTGTCCATGCCACTTTTTCCGCTATAAATATGTGAAATATCTGTTTTGCTAATATCCGTTCTTCCTATATGGCCTTTCCACTGACAACAGACACCATGGAAAATAGCATAGATTCTTCTGGGAACATGTGTAACATCGCTTATTTAAGATACATTAATATTTACACATGCATATGTTATTTTTAAATTTTAGTGTCAGTATATGAAAGACATCTACTTTAATGTTTGTTTGTTTTTTTATTAGAAAACCGAATCTATTTTTACTATTTAAGTATACTAATATTTTTTTAACTGGGTTAATTAGTGGATTTGTTCGGGTATTCAAAGTGTTTCTGTTACAAAGTTTTACAAAGTTGTATAGCAACTACCAGTGTCTTCTTTTGCTGCTCAGCTCTTAAACACATAAAGTAACCACTAACATTTTCAAAAATTAACTTTATACTATTTTAATATTTTGAATGATATATTTTGTAAATGATTTGTTATTGCAGGGGGTGTATATTTCCATGTAAACATTGTAACATCAATAAATGAACCCTGCATAAGAGTGTGGGATGCATTTTCTGACGGGGGTGCAAAATTTGATATACAGCAGTGTCAGAAAATGCTACCGGGATGCAGTTTCTGACGGTACACCGGGCCTGATAATAGCCAGTGTCATTTTAACTAATTAAGAAGTTACTGAGAAGTGATGCCCCTGCTCTGTCTCTTGTCTTTTTATTCCCCCTTTATCTTTTCTTCTGTGTCTCTCATTTCCCCTGGAACTTTTCCATTTATCTTGTCCATCTGTATATCTCTTGCAGTTTTCCTCTATCTTTTTTTTTTAAACATGTTTAATTAAAGTTTGAACATGTTTAATTAAATATAGCTAACATTTCATAACCCCTTAACTGATCAATGCTTTGTTTAGTCTTGCAGTACTTCATATGATACTGTGGGATGTATATGTATTTGATTAAAACTTAATTTTATTTTTTAATGAAGAGGTGACAAAACTGTCAGGTAAAAGGTTGACTGCTGAACACAGGTATTTTTTCTAGTTACCTAAAACAGGTAAAGCTTCCTGGTTTAGGTAAACATAATATTAAGAAAACATTAAGAAAACATATTATACCTTGTTAACAAATTCTGGCTGGTACATATTCAGTTACATCACAATCATTTTAGAAATACTAAATGAAGACACTGAGAAAGACTTCAAGTCAAAACATTTCACATTTCATCTATTAAGTTTAGTACTATTGAGTGTTTAATAGCTATGGATCATAGATCACAATATTGTATTGATGTTGCTCGTGAAACAGCATTAAAAATGTTTTAAAATGTAATATCTTGAAGGAATTTAAATGTAAAATGTATAATGGCATAATTTAGTAAATGCTGTTGATGAGGTTGTATTAAACTCCTCAGGATACTTCGATTTTTTTATCATCTGGTCTTTTAGGTTTATAATGATGAACGTTACGACGAACAAAATTATTCAAACATTTTCCAATTTGCTTCTAATATGCTACATTTTAGAACTGAACAAGTCAAGTTTCAAAACTCTCTAGACATAAGGCCTCCATGCTTCCTATTCGCATATATAAAGCAATAACACACAAGTAAGTGTGAATCATGATACGCAGCAAAGTACCTTTAACAACCTGAAAAGTAGTTTGCCTTTGTACAACCACATACCTTTCACTGTGCTCTTGTGCTCAACAATTAGTCTTATAAAGTAGTGTAGTAATATCAATGTGATGAGACTAATGAGACCTGTGCAGTGTTACTGATGCAGGGTTGAAATCTTTCAGCCACTTTGAGTGTTTGGTTTCTCCACGCCTTTTTGTAGTCATTACTCGTATCCACTAAACGGTGCATTGTTTTCAGAAACACCCTATTTACTATTGAAGCCTGATTATCCTTTAAAGTCTAAAATGTTATAGACCAGTACTTTAACGCTTACAGACCTCGCAGTGTCTATAAAAATTTAAGTGGGACGGTCCCTACTGATTTGGCCAGCCTTGTGAACTTCTAAGGCCCAGGTTTCTTTATAGTAGCCCTGACACAAGGCCCCAGCTCATTCCAGTATCACTGTTATCACCCCCCTCTCTTTCTCTTCCCTGACAACTGAAAACATGTTAAAACCTTAAAGCAAGAGGAGATTGTGGATAAGAAATCATTTTTTATTATGCCTTATAATGAAGAAGAGAGCTGTATGAGCTTTGATATGGAATGAGAAAAGAATTCCTTGCGACATGAAGAAAGTTACAATGTTTTTATTTCCCAGTTGTAATTTACTACTTGATCCTAGACCTGGAGACGGTTGCTTTTGGTTACACTGTCTTTTACTCCCGGTGGTACATTCTTCAACAGACTGCATTAATAACAAGAGGGAACCGCATTGCGCCTCTAGCCAACTTCTGAGTTTCAGAGCTAATTGGAAATGGCATTTAATACAAAATATTAAGATTTGTACCTGGTACTCACTGGAATATGGATCCCAGTTTATGTGCCGGAATATGGTAGTTAAGCTCCTAGGGAGTATAGAACAGCTCTTTGTCACAATACACATCTGTTTTACCCTAATTCTAAGTCTGTCTGGCACTGATAAACATGTTACTGTACAACAGAAATTCGAATGACATTTGTTATGACTGTAGACCAAATATAAGACTTCTCTAAAAGCCACTGCCATAACTTTACTTGTAATGCTGCTGAATCTGACAAAGCTGCTGAAATGTGAAATATAGGGATGTACATGGAGAGCCAGGGTGACTGTGAGAAAAGGTTGATCTGACAAGTATGAAGTTCAGTAGTGTAGTCTAATTAAAGAAGATGAAGGCCAGTTTGTAGCGTTTAACTAAATGGATTCCCAACATTGCGGCTCATTTATAATAAACAATTGGTTTAGCGACCTCTGGACCAGCACACAAGCACACAAAACACTTTCTGTTCATCCACCTTAAAAGAGTATTTTTACACTTAGACCTTTAAAGTCTGTTTTAAAGCTTTTTTCAAAATTGCAGCTCTAGTGCACTTGAGTTTGAAATCTGTCCTCTAAATCACTGCAGGAAAAGCGATAAAAAAAAAAAACCAGCAAGTGCCCTGGTTTTTCTGTTCAGTGCCACATTATGGATCATTGTTGCTAACTGTTTGATAATGTGGGCAATAATCCTTACACTATCAGTGCACTAGTGCGGGCATTTTGAAAAGAGCTTTAAAACAGACTTTAAAGTTCTAAGTGTAAAAAGTTGTCAGGATGTTAGCAATGAAAAGAAAAATTTACAGGAACATTATTTAAACAGTTGTAGCAACACATGTGGACACGTAACGCTATATTTTTCAGAACCCCACTTACTATTTAAGATTAGCTCTCGCAACAGTGCAGACCTCAAAGGGGTCTAGGAAAGGTATCTCCACTCAAGACAGCAGACTCCATTCAAGTGCAGTCTAAGGAAAAAAAATACTCAACTTAACAGATGAGTTAACGGAGTCTTTGGTATTCTCCTAGATATAATATTTCAATGATGGAAATAATATTTCTATTGCATAGCAGTTTCACACATCAGGTTTTACTACAAGCTTGATTAGCCATCAGTGTATAGGTAACAATCAGGTGTGTCTTATTTAACTCCTAGTAAAACCAGGAATGGATCAAACGGCTATGCACTTTCTACGCCTGTTTTGTATTATTTATTTCCGTATAAGACAGTGAAACTGTTTTGTTGTATTAGGTTTGTCTTTTTGATCATTAGTGCTGAAAGAGTACCACATTAGCCACCTGAGATGCCACATCTCTTTCCCATTGGGTGCCCTAGGTTAACTGCTGTATGGGAAGAGGTGCAAGGAAATGAACTGACCCCAGGTCGTGCAGTGAGTAAGTGACTAGGCCTGGATTCACCACCAGAATCCCCCGGTTTCTGTGATATTTAGCAAGGGAAGCTGATAAGGTTGTGGTCAATGAGGCAGACCAAGAAAAAGAAAGGTTCATGCCTGACCTGATGTCATATGCATTTAATTAAGGTTGATTTAAATTTGTTTACAAGCCCCACCGGTCTTAAATCTTCTTGAGCTCTCTTTTCTTATACATGTTAGTAGTTGCTTTATGACATTATTTTAACTGTTTTCTCGAACGGGTTACAAGCTGATGGGAATTACAAAATTGGATTCTAAGGGACGCCCCTCTAGGATGTTAATGTTTTGTGTTATAACATTCAGCAAGGTTTCTCCAAATCAGATCCAGTCAGGTATTCTGTGTCCCCAGAAAGCCAATAAGACTTGTATCTTTTGACCTTGTGTCCTGGCAGTGAAAGCCACATGGGCAAAATAAAATGTAACTCTACCACAGCTAAGTACCACAGGGCCTGTGCTTATACATGTAGAAATATGCCTTTTAATGAAATTGGTTACCTGGAGTTCTGAGTCAAGTGCCTTACTTCATACCGAATGCATATGAAGCAATGTGTTATCCAATATAATTGCCACAATGTCGTCAACTAATTTGTTATGCAAAACACATAACCAGGATCTGCTGCTGTGTGTGTGATTGTGTCTAAACTTTATCTTGTTATATCTTCATGTTATATCTTATTTAAAGAGCTTGGATATATGCTGAATGCAAATCAGTGGGCAGTTATACAGTGAGTATAATGCTGCAATTTATGTAGTTAAAAGGTTGTGAAAAAACACCAAAAAGTCCATGCAAGTCTTTTTAGTCTAGCTTTGTCTTTTATTAAAGCGTTTTAAAACACTTCAGGTGGGCCATTTTTAAATTGAATTTAAAGGTGTCTTTTTGAAACCAAAGGAATAAACCTCAAAAAACATCTTCTAAACTCCAAGTCCCATAAGCTTTTTTGAAAGATTAAACCACTTCCTGCTATGGCTGCGATTTCGTGTTGCAGTGTTTCAAGAGGCCACTGATTCTCTTAATTAGCACACTATTATTATTTTGTGTTTGTTTGTTTTATTTTTGTAGAATCTTAAAAGTATTTTATAAGGCTTGAGGTCAGTCTTTAATGCGGTTTTATATAGTTGTTTTTTTGCAGCTCTTTGTGTCTCGAGGAGAGGAGCGAGCTTCTGTCAGAGGCATCATTGTAAAACCCTGTGAAACAGTCTCTATTAACTGGTCAGGCCTTTTCTCCACAGACAGAGCTCTGTTGGTTTGTAAGAAAAAGCTTTTCATATTAAAAATGTACACGTAACCATAGAATTGTTACTAGCGTGTTTGTCTCGACCAGCCAGCTACAAAACCCTGCTGTAAAATGAGTACAACTAATTGGTCACCATGGGTTAAGTAAATGTTTTAAATTATCAGATGCAGGGGATGTGTGTAAGAGAGTCCTGTAAAATGTACATAAAGAAGTGCAGGCTGTTACACAACTATTGAATTCCAGCTCTTACGGGTCTCTCCTCCCTAACGTGGCTGTAATTGACATCGTATGGGTTTGGACTGTGAAGGGAGAGCCATATTGACATTCTTAATACTTTTTTTTTATCATTTCCAACTGTGGTTATTACAAGAGCTGAGTGGACCTTAAAAAATAGGTCCTCATTTAATGTTTTTGTTCTCCTTTAGTCTGTTAGGTTTTTAATTTTTGAGGCCTGTACATTGAAGGCTGCTTGACGCAAGGCAGTCAAATTAAAAAGTGAGAAAGTGTTCTGTCCTACTGAGGGTACATCTGGGAATTGAATTTAGAGGAATTTTGGTACAGGGGCAGTTATAGTGAACCTTTTTTTCCCTAATTTGGACCCTGTGAATCCAGGAGCTAAAATCAACTTTTACAGTGTTCCTGTACATACTAAAATAAGATTCCAATTAAATTAAGTCAAAAAAAGAAATCGGGTCAGGCTCGGGTCTATATTTGAATCACCAAAAACGTTTTCTGTCCTTTCAGCGTACTCGTCTGTAACCCTGTACCCACAAACAACATATTAGAAGGTAAATGTATTTCCTGCACCAAAGCAGAGGTGATTAAGGAGGAGTCAGCTGACTAAGCAGTGTTCTCAGTTTGTATTGCCGCGTGTTTGATACGTTGCAAGATCCTTTTATTGTGTCTGCTTGGTGCTATTAAAAATGCCTGTGGACTAGGTGAAACAAAAGATAGCGCAAGGTTTATATCATGTAGTGGATAATAGTTTGACAAGTAAAGTGTGGAATTCTTTTGGAATCATAGCAAATGAAAATCATGAACATGTGACTGGATTCGGTACTTGTAAAACCTGTCATTATGTTTTTTAGTACGACAGCCACAAAACTGGTACTCTGCGAAAGCACAGGTGTAGCTCCATTTCAATTGGTGGCATGAAAGGAATAGACACTAAGACAGGTATTTTATAGTAAAGTATGTAGAGATAGTTAATGTTACAATGTTAAAATATATCCAGACCACTAGAGAAAGCTACCATGCTGCATAGCCTATTGTATAAACTGAGTCTGTGGAGAATGGTAGAGATATCTGTATGTGAATGTGAGAGTCAGTCGATGCAGGAAGTGGGTAAAGGACAAACACTTGCAGGTCTTATTAAAGCAGGTTGGGTCGGGTCGCGGGTAAGAAGACAGTTCTGCAGTGGGTTGCGAGTTCGGGTCGGGTCCTGTAGTAGCAGGACCAGGTCGGAAGTGGGTCATAAAAGTCTGACCCACACAGGACTCTGGCATATGGTGCCACTATCCTTATAAAACGATCATGTAACACAAATCTTTGATAACTGTGTGCAATTATTAAAGGCTAACGATGCATAAAATGTATTCTAGTTAGTTGAATTCATTTTTTTAAAAATTGGTACATAAAAGGATAGCATAGCTGTAATATAATACTGAATCCTAAGGTATAGCTCTCTTTGAACCAAACTAGTGACCCAGAATCTGTTCAGTGTCTTCATTGTTTACACTTTAGGAATTCACTTTTTATTACGAATTGTTTTTTTTTTTTTATGTGAACTACTACAACACAACGTTTATGTGTAATAAAACAAAAGCTTGATAGTCAGAGCTCTTTACTCCAAATCATCAAAGACCTTGTGTTTTTCTAATAGGAAAAATTCCAAAAAAACATTCTAATATGAATAACAAACAAAATACATAAGCCCCTATAAATATCTGAGTTGTTTGTTTATGGTTTGATCATTTTATTTGGTACAGTTTTCTAAAACAAATCATGCTAATGATGATTTTTAGTAAATATCTTTCCAGGATGTAGCCCAACATATGTACAAATTGTCTGTATATAGAAAGGATTTAAACATGAAGGGATAAATATTGAACATGAGCAGTATATAGTGTATGTGTTATACTGTAACAGACTACTGTGTAAACAGTGGCATGGGTATAGAGTAATAGCTATTTTTGAAATAGTTAAACAATGTTATAGCACTGTTGTTTGAAGTGTTTAAACACTAAGTTGTGATGTGTTTCTTTGTAGTGTTTTGCACATTCCAAGAGAATTTGTAAAGATCATTTTACAAAGGATCTATTCATTTATGCTCCTTGAGCATTTCAAATCTTAATAATATTTTATTTTTTTAATACAGAAAAATAAAACAATACATTTGTTACATATGGATTTAGTTTACCTCACAATTTATGAAAATGTACTGGCATCAGATGAGAACAGTTCTTGAACATGATAAGTCTTTCGTTCTCTTGTGTCAGAGTATGAAGTGTCATTGGTGACAATGGGCAGCAGTGTGGAGTAGTGGTTAGGGCTCTGGACTCTTGACCGGAGGGTCGTGGGTTCAATCCCAGGTGGGGGACACTGCTGCTGTACCCTTGAGCAAGGTACTTTACCTAAATTGCTCCAGTAAACACCCAACTGTATAAATGGGTAATTGTATGTACAAATAATGTGTAAAAAATAATGTAATTGTATGTAAAAATAATGTGATATCTTGTAACAATTGTAAGTCGCCCTGGATAAGGGCGTTTGCTAATAAATAAATAATTATAATAATAATAATCGGTGTTGGTTGGCATCCTTGATAACCACCCGATACACACTTTGCTTGTATGTCCACTACTGGGGCTGGTGCATAATACCATAGTGCAATTTGATGTTTTTCTGAGAGTGATATATTTTACTGAGAATGAAATCTGTATAAGACACTAACAGCCGTGTAACACTAAACACTGGTGAGCACCAGTGAATTTAAAGCACGGCCACTGCTGCTTGTATTGAGTGGATATGCTGTCAGTTTAATCAGCCTATGTCTTCTATCTCTACAGGTTCCAAATCCAGAGGGGGACTAGTGACCCAAACAGCTACAAGAGCCTCCGTGACTGCTTCCGGACCATATTCCGGAATGAAGGGTACCTATTTGTCAATGAGGTTGAACTTTCAATCATTGGCCTCAATTGGTTTGACAAGCTATGATGATGTAACTGTATGGTATTCTGTGGTAATCTAGTAAAGCCCTGTTCCAATCAAGTCTTTTCTTGGTTGTAACAGTGTCATGGGCTATAATGTACTGAGAGCTCCAAGAAATAACAGTGTGTGTCAGGTCATACATTGAATGCCAAAGCAAACGAAGTGAAGAGATATTAATTCAAGCACATAAACATGTGCTTACCTATTGACTAGAGAGCTTGATGTTTTATATCATTGGTAAGATGTGTGTCTTTGAACTTCGGGGTTTGTGTTCACGTCCAGCCCTTGTCTCTCCGTTCAATTCACTTGTCTGATATCAAGTCATTAGAAATACATTGGGGGACTGACAGTGATACATGATAAGAGAAAAAACAAGATTTAGTTCTAAAGGGTATTCTGGTTTTAGTTCCAACTCACCTTTACCTGTAAACCAGCTGGCAGACAGATTGCTGGTTTTAAGCTGCCATGTGGCTACCTAATTCTATACAGATTCAGCTCATTATTTTCTATAAACCAGATTGGAACCCCTGTATGTGCAGTTCATTGTCCAATGAAAGTACAGGTACCTAGGAAATGCTACCTTTGATGGCAATACAAGTGTAAAGCACTGACCTTCAGTCCTCTTGTTTATGCTTCAGCCCTGTCAGATTAGCACTGGATACCCACAGGCTCTTTATTTTTTGCATAACTAAGAAATGCAATCTGTAAACACCTGTTGGGCTTTTAAGATTTTAAAACAGATTTCACAATATTATTGGTTTGTGTGCAGGCTGCTTATGTAATAACATAGAGTGACAAGGGCATTATTGCTTGGTAAGGACCACAATGGAGTTAGTTAAACATTTCGAAGTGATGCTACCTGGGAGCACTTAATAGACACTATTAGGCTGTATTAAAGGAAATACTCCTAATGATCATTAAATTTGGTTCACAGACAACTTTGACAGCCTTTTAAATGATTACTGTGTCTGTCAACCATGGATTTACCTGTCTAGAGCTAGATAAGCCAGTATTGTAAAAGCTAGCATTTATTTTCTGACTTTTTATATAACTGAGACCATGTGACGCACTGTTTGAGACAAGATTTACACTGTGCAACAAAGGGTGTTTTTAAGCAAGCTGTCTAACTTGTGATCCCACACAAAATATTATTATTGTAAACGATTAGTAAATACGTATAAAGCAGTTGTAAATGTTATAACTAAACTGATGCCTGATGATGAAATGAGTGCTATTTTATCACCTTATGTATTCAGTCTATAATTCCTCAAACAAAGCAGGTCTTCCATAATGAACTGGTAACAGCTGTGTATACAGGGTTTTCTGGGGATATACATGCACTGGGGATTCTGTCACTGTTTGATAGGTTAACAGTTTAAGTCATGAGTTCAAGTTCATGTTATCTTGAGTTATTGAAGTCTTGAAAATGAAGTGGTTTAAAATGTACTATATGCATCAAGTTATCAAACTGCTCTGAGCAGTATTTATGTTACCTCAAGTGAAGAATGTGTACTCCTATTACAAACGGAACCCATCATATGCAAATCAGTTTGAGAAAGCATGGGCATGATCAAACACTGACTGATTCAATTTATGTAAAGTGTAGATGATATTAATATGTTGTATTGTGTTGTGTTGTATCTAGTAAGAATAAGAAAGAGCAATGGAAATGAAAGTTCCTCTAGATGTTGATTGTTCTCTGGTGCTGGGAGGTTTGTTGCAACATTAATCCTCTTAAGCTAGCTTATTTTAAAATGTTGGTAGAATAAAATACACAAAGTGGTGGATTCAATGAAACAATACAGCACCCACATTTTGTTCTATTACAACATTTAGAGGTATGGCATCTACAGCTATGGCCAAAAGATTTGCATCACCAAGAATTATAAGATTGAGAGATAATGAACAACCACAACAAATATATATATATATATACAGTACTGTGCAAAACTTTTAGGCAGGTGTGAAAAAATGCTGTAAAGTAAGAATGCTTTCAAAAATAGACATGTTAATAGATTATATTTATCAATTAACTAAATGCAAAGTGAGTGAACAGAAGAAAAATCTAAATCAAATCCATATTTGGTGTGACCACCCTTTGCCTTCAAAACAGCATCAAGCATCAATTCTTCTAGGTACACTTGCACACAGTTTTGAAGGAACTCGGCAGGTAGGTTGGCCCAAACATCTTGGAGAACCAACCACAGTTCTTCTGTGGATTTAGGCAGCCTCAGTTGCTTCTCTCTCTTCATGTAATCCCAGACAGACTCGATGATGTTGAGATCAGGGCTCTGTGGGGCCATACCATCACTTCCAGGACTCCTTGTTCTTCTTTACATGAAGATAGTTCTTAATGACTTTCGCTGTATGTTTGGGGTCGTTGTCATGCTGCAGAATAAATTTGGGGCCAATCAGATGCCTCCCTGATGGTATTGCATGATGGATAAGTATCTGCCTGTACTTCTCAGCATTGAGGAGACCATTAATTCTGACCAAATCCCCAACTCCATTTGCAGAAATGCAGCCCCAAACTTGCAAGGAACCTCCACCATGCTTCACTGTTGCCTGCAGACACTCATTCGTGTACCGCTCTCCAGCCCTTCGCGAACAAACTGCCTTCTGCTACAGCCAAATATTTCAAATTTTGACTCATCAGTCCAGAGCACCTGCTGCCATTTTTCTGCACCCCAGTTCTTGTGTTTTCGTGCATAGTTGAGTCGCTTGGCCTTGTTTCCACGTCGGAGGTATGGCTTTTTGGCATAAGTCTTCCATGAAGGCCACTTCTGACCAGACTTCTCCGGACAGTAGATGGGTGTACCAGGGTCCCACTGTTTTCTGCCAATTCTGAGCTGATGGCACTGCTGGACATCTTCCAATTGTGAAGGGAAGTAAGCATGATGTGTCTTTCATCTGCTGCAGTAAGTTTCCTTGGCCGACCACTGCGTCTACAGTCCTCAACGTTGCCCGTTTCTTTATGCTTCTTCAAAAGAGCTTGGACAGCACATCTGGAAACCCCTGTCTGCCTTGAAATTTCTGCCTGGGAGAGACCTTGCTGATGCAGTATAACTACCTTGTGTCTTGTTGCTGTGCTCAGTCTTGCCATGGTGTATGACTTTTGACAGTAAACTGTCTTCAGCAGCCTCACCTTGTTAGCTGAGTTTGGCTCTTCCTCACCCAGTTTTATTCCTCCTACACAGCTGTTTCTGTTTCAGTTAATGATTGTGTTTCAACCTACATATTGAATTGATGATCAATAGCACCTGTTTGGTATAATTGTTTAATCATACACCTGACTATATGCCCACAAAATCCCTGACTTTGTGCAAGTGTGCCTAGAAGAATTGATGCTGTTTTGAAGGCAAAGGGTGGTCACACCAAATATGGATTTGATTTAGATTTTTCTTCTGTTCACTCACTTTGCATTTAGTTAATTGATAAATATAATCTATTAACATGTCTATTTTTGAAAGCATTCTTACTTTACAGCATTTTTTCACACCTGCCTATATATATATATATACTATATATATATATATATATATATATATATATATATATATATATATATATATATATACTAGGCATATATTCAGGTGTATGATTAAACAATTATACCAAACAGGTGCTAATGATCATCAATTCAATATGTAGGTTGAAACACAATCATTAACTGAAACAGAAACAGCTGTGTAGGAGGAATAAAACTGGGTGAGGAACAGCCAAACTCAGCTAACAAGGTGAGGTTGCTGAAGACAGTTTACTGTCAAAAGTCATACACCATGGCAAGACTGAGCACAGCAACAAGACACAAGGTCATTATACTGCATCAGCAAGGTCTCTCCCAGGCAGAAATTTCAAGGCAGACAGGGGTTTCCAGATGTGCTGTCCAAGCTCTTTGAAGAAGCACAAAGAAACGGGCAACGTTGAGGACCGTAGACGCAGTGGTCGGCCGAGGAAACTTACTGCAGCAGATGAAAGACACATCATGCTTACTTCCCTTTGCAATCGGAAGATGCCCAGCAGTGCCATCAGCTCAGAACTGGCAGAAAACAGTGGGACCCTGGTACACCCATCTACTGTCCGGAGAAGTCTGGTCAGAAGTGGCCTTCATGGAAGACTTGCGGCCAAAAAGCCATACCTCCGACGTAGAAACAAGGCCAAGCGACTCAACTATGCAACGAAACACAGGAACTGGGGTGCAGAAAAATGGCAGCAGGTGCTCTGGACTGATGAGTCAAAATTTGAAATATTTGGCTGTAGCAGAAGGCAGTTTGTTCGCCGAAGGGCTGGAGAGCGCATACGAATGAGTGTCTGCAGGCAACAGTGAAGCATGGTGGAGGTTCCTTGCAAGTTTGGGGCTGCATTTCTGCAAATGGAGTTGGGGATTTGGTCAGAATTAATGGTCTCCTCAATGCTGAGAAGTACAGGCAGATACTTATCCATCATGCAATACCATCAGGGAGGCATCTGATTGGCCCCAAATTTATTCTGCAGCATGACAACGACCCCAAACATACAGCGAAAGTCATTAAGAACTATCTTCAGCTTAAAGAAGAACAAGGAGTCCTGGAAGTGATGGTATGGCCCCCACAGAGCCCTGATCTCAACATCATCGAGTCTGTCTGGGATTACATGAAGAGAGAGAAGCAACTGAGACTGCCTAAATCCACAGAAGAACTGTGGTTAGTTCTCCAAGATGTTTGGGCCACCCTACCTGCCGAGTTCCTTCAAAAACTGTGTGCAAGTGTACCTAGAAGAATTGATGCTTGATGCTGTTTTGAAGGCAAAGGGTGGTCACACCAAATATGGATTTGATTTAGATTTTTCTTCTGTTCACTCACTTTGCATTTAGTTAATTGATAAATATAATCTATTAACATGTCTATTTTGAAAGCATTCTTACTTTACAGCATTTTTTCACACCTGCCTAAAACTTTTGCACAGTACTGTATATATATATATATATATATATATATATATATATATATATATATATATATATATATATATATATATATATATAGTAATAACAAGTTCAGTTGAGCATTTCTTATTTTCATGGAGGCAATGATTTTGTTTGAGGAATAATCATCCACAATTTTGTAGCTTAATATATACAGTATGTAGCACAGAGTAGTGCACTGTAATGTTTATCTGTGTTAGTGATTTAGCATTTTGAGCTTGGAGAACTGGCCTTCTTGTCATTGACAGTTTGCAGACCTGTGCTAAACCACTTGGGAGTACATCTGTTTATTGAGAGCTGACAGCTTTATAGTCTACATAAAACTGATCTGGTGTGAACTGAGCAAGAGCACAGGTCAAGTCTGGCATCTGACAGTAGGAAAATGCTTCTGAGCTCCAGCTCTCATTCTATACTGTACATACATTCCAACATGTAAATATGCAAAGTAGTATATAGAGATACATATGGATATCTGTATGATTTAATTTACTGATGTACATCTCTGTCGATATCCCTATAAATTGGAGAGGATAGTTGCAAATTATTATTAACAATTTGAGATTGCATTAATGCTTACATGTCATATACATGTGCACACATCCAAGGGTGGACAACAAATTAGAAACACCTGACATGCAGTAACACTGTAGGGTTGATATTCTTCATGGAAATGGGGATTGGAATAGATTAATTAGCAGAAAGATAAAGATAGCTACAAATTATTCCTGACACTGTGATACACCATTTAAACCTACCATTTAAGTGCTGCAGGTAAAAAAAAAAAAACATGATACACCTGGATTTCAAGATGTGTAATCTGTAAAAAAACAAATTGTGCAACTGCCAAAATGGGCCCTGTCTAATAACTCCCTAGGGCTAAACTTAGTAATAATGTTATGTCAGCTTAACAGGTGGTGTATTGTATTATAGATGTTAGTTGTCATCACTGAAATTGTAGAGGAAACGGTTCACATAGACAAGACTAGAGTAGAAATTAATTTCTCAGTAATTATTATTATTATTATTATTATTATTATTATTATTATTATTATTATTATTATTATTATTATTATTTATTTCTTAGCAGATGCCCTTATCCAGGGCGAATTACAATTGTTACAAGATATCACATTATTTTTCAATACAATTACCCATTTATACAGTTGGGTTTTTACTGGAGCAATCTAGGTAAAGTACCTTGCTCAAGGATACAGCAGCAGTGCCCTCCACCTGGGATTAAACCCACAACCCGCCAGTCAAAAGTCCAAAACCCTAACTACTACTCCATACTGCTGCAATGCTGGATGGATGTCAAAATGTCATATTGAAGTGGCAGTCTGAAACTGAACTTACAAGATTCATTCGGCCCACTAGGGTTGCATACCCCCAAAGTTGGGGATAAAATGGAGGTGCCTGTACTCACAATATGTCACCCTTTTTTTTTTACACATATCGAGAGAACCGTTTATCTATTTGTGATGGACCTTGCTAAGGACATTCTTTCTCCCTTGTGGTTGAGAGTATCAATATCTGGGGGTTCATAGATTCCAGACCCCAGTGGATTCAGGTAAAAATGTTAGGTCCTACTGGTAGAGTTGTATAATAACCCAGCTGTAGAGGTTAGTTCAGGTTTATTATTGGAACAAGTCCAGTGTTTGCTGGCTGTGGGGGAAAAAAACCCCAACATATTCTGATTGCTGCACCCTCGATCACTCATGGTAAGTATCTAAGTAAACGTGTGCATATTCTTCAGTTTGATGGCTCTTATAGCTCGTACAAACAGTGACAATATGGGACTATACTCTACTCTATATCCCATAGAATAATGTAAACTGGAATAGGCCTGACAGCTTTTGAAAAAGAATATGTCATAGATTTGTTATCCTCTTATGTTGTCTAGTGATTGTTAGTGATCGTCTAACTACGCCACAACTAAACTAATTGCATCTCTCTTTCTCTGGGAGCATGTGTTTCCCAAACTAAACAATGAAGGTATAATACACACCCCTTAGTTTTTGTTTTTTTAATGGCCTTGGCCTCCTTTTCAAAACTTCTATAGGTTTTCTTATGGTTAACAGTAACTCCAAAATGGCTGAGTTACTAGTATCTAGTTCTAGAACCAGCCCCTCTCTTGCATCACAGTATAAAACAGCAGCTCTCACAAGCTGTCATCTTCAGTCCAGTAACAGTCATGCAAGAGCAGGCAAACCAAATCGTACCCTGTGTGGAAAGCTTATCTTGGGTTATCTGAAGTCACGTATGAAGCAATGTTGAAGATTGCAGATGGGTTATGGGTATTCCAGTACAGTTGACTCTGACTCTGTTTCAAGGTAACTCCCTGAAAAGTTGTCCATTGTCCATTCTTTACTACTAATCTGTCACGACTCCAGTGTTAGGGTAAAGGGTAAAGGTTGTCTTGTTAAAATTGCTTTAAAATTAAATAAATGTCAACATTTTGAAATTTTTTCCCCCCCAGTAAATCGATTAGTATTACCAATTATATTATGTAATGTAATGTTTGTTTTGCTTATTCTCATCCCAGCCAACTGTGGCCATATATGTAACCTCAATCTTTAATTTATATAGCGCCTGTCATAGTGGACCACCATCACAAAGCGCTTTAAACAGAACACTTTTAGATATAGGCAGCTGGCATAATACCTATTTTGTACAGTTTTCACTTTGTATTCTGTGCAAATGAGTAATAACTATTATAACATTGTACTGCCAATTTAACACATTTTGTTGTTGGGCAAAAGTTGTCCAGGAAATTATAAACTGGAAAAACAAAAGTATGATGACTCAGTTCAAACCAGATCATCATTATACTGTCAACAAATAAAAATGCAACTGACGCAGTTAAACTTTTCCACTTTGATTTAAAAAGATATCCTTCACTGTAGTAATTGGAGGTACTGTGTCTAGTTGATTGACATGAAACATGAAAACACTGCACACACGGGTGACACATACCTCAGGTAAACTCAGTAAATGTAAACAACTGTAGCCTGTAAAAGAAGTGCTACACTTTGCATTTTTAGCTTTTTTGTATTTTTGTATTTTTTTTTTAACTACCGGAACTGGGTTAAAATGTAGAAATAAATCACAGTCTTAGATAACCCTTCTGGTGTTTTATGCTATATATTTTTACAGTATTGTCTCCTTACTACTACAGTATTTTACTTTGTATAGTATGTTGCATTTGTAGACCAGCTTCTCAATTCCAGGTAGTAAGGCAGTATATACACAATATTGCCATAGTTCATATTCGTGATATCAGAAGTTTAGATATTGCAAACTTTACAAAAAAAAAAAAAAAGGTTTCATAGATGTAATGAAAACAGAAACAAAGATTTGGAAACCAAATAACATGATTGATATGCAGGTGAGAGAATTATTTTTTATTTATTTATTTATTTATTTATTTATTTTTACACCCTATTCTACTGTTTAACATTAGTAAATTGTATTCACCCCTTTGAAGCAATGTCAAATTATTTTATATAAACAGTTTAGGATTCCTTAAAAAACATACACATTACTAAGCTGTTTGTTTCTAGTTTCGTAACTTTAATGTTTTTGTTCCGTTCACATGCGGGAGCCCTCATACAGATTTGTTTTTCACTCAACAGTCAACACTGGAGTCAGCAATCCCCGCCCTGCACTGCGATTCGTGAGTGATAAATCAATACCGTCCCCTGTGAGAACCCTTTTGATTCCACTAGCTCAGTGTGGGATCAAAACCTGCTTTCTCACATTCATCTGCAGATTTCTGAAATGCTTTTAAGAGGCTTTTTGATAAGCATTTCATAAAACCTGTTGGTAATCAGTATTTAGGTTAAATATAGAAAGCGAATGCCCCATAATGTGAGTGAGTGAATAGATGGGATGAGGGTTTACTTGATGCATTAAAGCGTTACACATTGGAGTTTAAAATTCAGTGACTCATAAACATACCACATGAAAGAAGAATAGAATGAACAATTAATATATATTTCAAGGAAAACATACCGTGTTGATAAACATGTTAACTTAGTGCTTCATGTGTGCAATGCGCAAGTCATGCATAAAGGGCTCATAGTGCAACAGAGGCCTTCTATGAAGAGAATCTAGAGAGACAAAAGCCAGTTCTCACAACAGTGTCACTGATAGTTTTGAAGTTTTGAGCAAATTATCATGCCATAGGCCAATGGCAGAGCTAGATTTGAACATGTTGTGTTCAGATGTATTGTTTTGATTTATTGTTTATGAATCACCCTGTATATCTAAAGAAATGCTTATCTAATTAATCCAGTTAATTCTTTTACTTTCAAGTAATTGAAAGTATAAGAATCTGAGGAATATGGAGGCTGTCTATGCCTCGTCAGTCTGTCTATCTGTATGTCACACTTATATTTTTACATATTATTATGTGCCGCTAAAGTATTATAGAGCCGCTAATCCAATAGCGATGATACTAGCTAAGGACATTCTTTAGCACATGGTATGGAGTTACAGAATCGGGTACTAAGCATCTGTCTTATAAAAATGTATATTTTAACACTTGATTTTATGGTCAAGGTAATATACCTTTGTGTTACTGATTACTTTTGTATTTAGAGCCATGGTGGAGATCACTGACATACTTGTTTTTTTTTTTTAACCTTGCATCCAAAAGGCTGCCTGAGAAATCCTTAAATGAGGCATAGTTAAGTTCTTAACTCCTGAGGTTTGTTGTTTATGCAAACTGTTGACTGGTGTTCCATCTTTATTCTATTTTTTTTTTTTGCATGGGCTGCCAGGTGTTGATTTAAAACAGTTGAAAACTGGACATGCGTCTGAAAAGCTATGCAGCCAGGCAAAACGTTGACTTATCGCAGAAAATGTCTGGTGCATAACTAATATATCTCTTTGTGCTGTGCTCTGTCAGGGCCAGACTATACATGCGAAAAGCCTTCTAATTAAGGCAAACTTTTGCTGTCTGACTGTCTTTGTTATCTACCTGCCTGTTTGTTCCTCTTTAAAGACGTAAAAACCAAGGAGATCCCTGAGTGGTTCATCTGGGAAAGGAACGACAGCATGGTGTGCAGGGTGAGTCATACAGTCAGGAGACCTAAGATTGGTGTCCTGGCTGTGCCGTTTGACAGTCATGGCTTTGGATCCCATGGGTAGTTGTGCCTGATGCTCCAACGGGTTTGTTACATCAGATTGGCAGGTCTGTTTCACTTCACTGCGCTACAGCCTGGTGAGCTTAAATGGACACCTACTAGGCTGGCCTTTGTCCTCCAGGGGCTTGCCAGTATCCGCTGTTGATTTTCTATAGTAGATGTAACAAGCTGATTTTTCTTGGTGATGGGATCGTAATGCAGGAAACTAACTGTTAAGCTTCACCTGTGTCCCCAATGCTCAAGTACTACCACATGGAGTGCAGGGTGAGTATCTACCTTATAGAGTGCATAGTGATCTTGGCTGGCTGCCCATATGGAAGCACTGTCTGGCCTTTGCACTCTTGGGGGTTAATGAGGAAGATCATGTGATAGTTTGCCTCATTTCCCTGGAGATTGTGGATGGGATAATCCAATTGGTCAGACGTCTGACGAGGCCAGGTTAAGACGAGCCAGGCAAGGCCTGGCCTACAGGGTTAACTAGCCTGGCAACGTTTATTTTTCAGGATATTTGCTTATTTACTTGCTTTCTTCAGTCATGCATGGCTACTAGATAAATATGTCCATGTGATGGATGTCTGTTGTTGAAGTTGTAGAATACACAAAATAATGGATGTGAAATGTTGTCACGATAAAGCAGTTTATATCCAACAAATAGTGGACAGGATGAGCTGAGGTCTAAGAGAACTCAGAATACAACACAAAATACACAATATTTACAAAAAGACAGTGTGGTTTTTGAGGGGCTTGCTAAATCAGTAACTTGTCACCAAAATTAATAGCATTCCCTTTTGGTAAAAATGAATCCAAAGGTCAGAAAATGAGTAGGTGAATATGTGTGGGAGTATTTTTATGCCTATGATAGTTGTTAAATTTGCTTTTCCAAACAGAATACAGTAATCAGATCCCTTAGATTGAAGAGGACAATAACTATCTGATCAGCGATTTTTGAAAGGTGTTGTTGATAGAGGCTAAAATGGGTTTACAAGGGTCTCAGAATCGTCTGTTATTAAGTTGATCACTAATGAAGGCATTTGCCTACATTTTCAGTTTAACCTCTTTTAGTTTCTCAGTTTCGCAGAGGTTAGTCTATATAAAATGTTCTGTACATATGCAATGTCTTATTTTTTTAATAAAATTATATTTGGCTGCTGTTGTTTGAATTACACAGTATTGATACCATTTTGACATTCTGTGCCAACAGAAAAGCTGATTCCTTAATGCAATTAACAGTAATTGTTTCAGTTCTGTTTCATGTGGTTTGGTTTTAACCTTTTGAACTGCATAGCTATGTACAAAAATAGTATTTGCCTTAAATGGAAAATTGAACTTCACATCAACATACACAGATACTCAGAAACCAGTTTACAGGAACTCTAGGCCTCACGTAAGGAGCTCAAATTAAAAAAAAAAAAAAAAAAGAAAAGTTTTGTTGAAAAAAAACAAATAAAACATCTGACATTCACCTGTTTACCTTGGCCTCCATGTGACAAAAAGAAAGCAGTTCATTTGTCATCTTTTGAATGAAGTTTTGGAAACTGCTGGTTAGGCAAGAGCATTTTTCATGAGGGCCCGTCCTGTCTGAGTGTGGGAAGAGTCTGAGAAAGAAGGTGAAAACAGGGCTGTCTTGCTCACTGCTTTGGGACGGGTGTGGGAACGATCACAGGAACCATTAAAAGGCTGAAGACTGGCTGCTGGCCCAGAAAAATAGGTTCCAACCACATCCCAATATAAGCAGGGCCTAAAAACCCATATAGGGTAACAGCCAAAACATAGCTTTTAAATTGAGGGACAGCAGGTGCCCAAAATCTGTGGGGCACAGACTCCAAACCTTCTGGAAATTTCAAACCTTCCATAACCAAATAAATATGCATTTTATAATTAACACAAGACACAAGTTATAGGTTTGGTTTAATATTTCTATTTCACTTTGAATCTGATAAGATATTTGATTTAGCTGTGTAAAACATAGCTGAGGAGCAGATTTCCAGCGGCAGCTGATACTGATGCTGATGGTGACATGAAAATGTTCCTGTCGGCTCCCAAAGAATTATAGCTAGAAGAAAATCTTTGTTTTTCTGACCAAATCCTTCAAAGCACAGCGAGGTGAAAATTGAACCTTTCTCTGAACAAAATGGTGGATGTTTAGTTCTGCTTTTCATTGTAATCAGTAGCATGTTTGAGTTGTTTTAAAATCAGAAATAACTTTTAGTTCCCTCCTGAGAGGGAAAACCAGGTGCTTTCCTTAGAACTATAGAGCAACATTAGCTGTCATTCATTACTTCATAATATAAAAGTGATTTAGTTTGACAGCCTGCAAACTAAGAGACATACAGAAGTTCCTCAATGAGACAATTAGGAAAACGGGGGCTTTCCTTCAACAACAAGAGAGACTTTAATACATTTGTTAGCTTTCATATGACACTGTTCCCCTTGTCATTTTTGTGGTTTTAATTTTTTTACTTTTTTGTTTCTTTGGTAATGTTGACAAATATTTGTTTTGAGTTGTGCCCACTTTGTCTGAAGCAAAGTTAACATCCTCTTCTAAATGGGCCTGGGGTATTAGAGTTCCTGAAGCTTGTTTAAAGAACTTCGGTAATGTAAAGAAAATATAGGAATTGGCAATTAAGTGGTGTTTTTAAACTTGCAAAATAAATTAATTCAAACACAAGTAGCTAATACTATTAATAATAGTTCATAATAGTGCATTTTTTCATTATCTAAATTTATATTATTAATGATATATTTTACAGTGTTTGGGGTGATTTATTAACATTACTAAAGACAATTAAAACTGCAGTAGAATAAGGTTAGTAAAGGAGTATATTTGTAAATTAGTTCAATAAAACTGACCTCGATATGTTGAGTGCTAAAGAACGGCCCCAAAGATTGAGTTTCTTTAGTGTAACACACAGGCCTACCCTGAATTACTTTGAACAGTTTTCCCAAAACATATTTAAAAACCGAAACAAGTAAGGTTAAAGGCAGCTGTGAAACCATTTATGATCCAAATAGAAATGTACACAGCTTTGGGTTATGGCAAGCTGTGAAATCCAGGGAAAGTAGAGCAGATCATTTTCAGCCAAGCAGTAAGCAGTCATGTGATCCATAAAGAGTAATGAGATACTGAGCTGTCTTGATATCAGCCTTCCATGACGGGCTGGTGGAGTGCACAGGATCTTGGGTGCTTTTTGCTTTACAGAGCCTAAAAGGCATTAACAGTCTTGGAGTTCAGATAAGGGTTCCCAGGTACTGAGAGAGACGCTCTCTCTCTCACACTCACACCTGATGAAAAGGGGTTGCGTGCAAGTGTTTTCAGCTGCTCTGTTTGCTCAGCAATCCTTCAATGGCAAGCTTCCTATGATAAGCAGCTCCCATCAGTAATGTACATCAGCCATTAAAAGCTGGTAATATTTGTCCTATATCAAGTTACCGCAAGGTGATGAATGGCATCTGCTTGGTAGTTTTTCTTTGTATTTATTATTGAAGGTGTTGATTTTCACTGGTTTTGAAGGTTAAGGTGCTGATGTAATAGATAAAGAAGCCCTACTTCACTGTACAGCCACAGATCTGTGAAAACGTAGCAACTTGCTTCAACACCCCTTTGCTGCTTTACTAATTAATGTGACATGTATATGACTGTAATACTGTTAAACCTTCTGTTTGTGTTGTCTAATATTTTGTAGTTACCCTTAAATGTGTTATTTTCCTAGATACCAATAGTCATGCACAAGAACTATTTTCTCTTCATAATTAGAACTGGAGTAACATTTTGACGACTGGCGCTGTCAACAACACTCATTGGATCGTTTTCCATAAAGTTTGTCCACCAGCAAAAAAAAAAAAAGGGAAGAAGACATTTTTCCTTAGAAATCCACTTAACTGTAATTTAACATAAACCACCATCTCAATTACAGCTAAACTCCTGAATATCCCCATTTTAATACTACCCCGGTAATGGACTTTGCTTTAATTAATATACACAATTGTAAAGCCAATTCAAGACACAGTGATGAAGAAAAGATTACTGTAAAGCACACAATTATTAGCAAACCAATACACTTTTTGAATTGTGGTACCATCTTGGAAATATTGTAGTTTCTGTGTAGGTCATAATATATTTTATTTGTTCTTTGATGGCTCAGTGCGATCTATAAATACACTTTATGAGTGTGCAACCCCCGAATCATAATTCACCTTATCAGTATTGGTGAACCATAGCATCAGTAGGTTATAGCTCAACAAACCATGTAATGGCATTGTTTGAAAATACAGCTATTGATATTGTAGTAGCAGCCCATTGCCAGAAGGTCTGAGAAAAATCTAGCAGCATACAGGTAGTAGATCTATCTTCCAACTGATTAATATCTGGATAGCTGTAAGCTGTAGAGTAAGGGGCTCTAGTCTCTAAAGGCCTTTTTGTTCATAAATATGGAAAGTCTGACTATAGGGGGAAACCAATTCTTCTTTAAAAGATTTGTTGTTATCTTGAAGTGTTATCTGTTTACTAAAAACTGTACAATGGTATGACTCCCTGTCGTCCTGCTGCTTCAGGTCTGGCTGTGTTTTGGCCCAGACTGTTCTGCAGAGTTTTGACAGCTTCAGTGATAAGGAGATAACAAATGGCTTTATACTGCAAAAAAAAAAACTCTGCCTGTGGAATTGGAACGCAAATGTAAATACCTTGTTTAGTGCATGCCAGGGCTACTGAGCAGGGGATTCTTGCAAATTCTACCAGCTCTTCAGAGTGTTTTTACTCATTTATATTTACAATTCTAGGTGTTTGTATTATTAGTAGCTTCTGCCCAGGGCCAGCATTCTAAAAACATTTGTGCTTTAAATAAGCATTCACTTTTTTTCATGATTTTTTTTTTAAATGTATTTTTTCATTGAACAATAATTTAAAATAGTCTTGTGACAGGTTGGCCGAGTAGTGACGTTCCCAGACCAGACAGCTGACAGAGGCACAAAGGGAGGTATTACGGGTGGTGCGTCGTTTTTATTCAGACAAAAATAAAATACATATTTGAACAAAAACACTGTTCACAGAGCGAAATAAAAGGTTTAAACAAAAACAAATCTCGAACACAAATCCAACAAACAAATACTGTGCTGGTCTGCTCAGCACTAGTAGCAATTGCTTTTTCTTTCTTTTTACTTTTGGTTTTGTTTTTCTCGTCTCTCACTTTCACTCACACACACACACATTCCTCCTCTCGAACACCCACACCAAATGCACAAACATACTGGTTTATATAAGAACATAAGAACATAAGAAAGTTTACAAATGAGAGGAGGCCATCATTTGGTTGTTAGTAGCTTATTGATCCCAGAATCTCATCAAGCAGCTTCTTGAAGGATCCCAGGGTGTCAGCTTCAACAACATTAACGGGAAGTTGGTTCCAGACTCCCACAATTCTCTGTGTAAAAAAGTGCCTCCTATTTTCTGTTCTGAATGCCCCTTTATCTAATCTCCATTTATGACCCCTGGTCTTTGTTTATTTTTTCAGGTCGAAAAAGTCCCTTTGTTCGACATTGTCAATACTTTTTAGAATTTTGAATGCTTGAATCTTGAGTGCTTGCTTTCTAGAGCAGCAATATCCTTTTTGTACAGTGGCCATCTCCCAATTAACAACCAATTCGGAGACGGCCACATCATGCACTGGGTTTTAGTGGGATGGGGCTATAACCTCATCCATGCTGCCAAACAATAACAAAGAAAACCTTGTGTTTTTTAAATAAACACAAAATACATTTCAAGTCATACAACACATTAAATCACCCATTTAAATAAACAAACAATACATTTGAAATCATAATACATTCCCAATAAACCCCAAACACAACACATTTATCAGCAAGGCTTTGCCTAGCCCCCTAATTATGTGCAGGGATTTTCTTCTGCCCTGCCAGAAATCTACATCTTTTTTATGCAACAAAGACTGGAATCAATACAATTCATATGCATAGATTTCAAAAAGGTACAATAAAGAGCATAATGTTTTTCAAATAACAAAAAGACATACTCGTTAATGACATCATGTAGATAGAATGTTATCTGCACCATGTACAGTATGTAATCTCAAATGCCATTTGCACAAGTGAACACCACTTCCTTCTGAAAATAAGGGACTGACCTTGCTATTTGCTTGTTACTAGATATTCTCCAAGTCATTGGAGTATAAATAGTTGTGATTTCCTGCCGGTTCATTTGCACCAGTGTTAAACCAGATGCTTATGGCAGATATATTTATTTTAAATGTGTTCAGTATTTATTCCTGAATTGTAATGCACTATATTGTTTTTAATCAATTCCCTCTGTGTTTTCATCTTTACAAAATGAAGCCCATTATAAGAATAATGTGTGGGGTGGTTTTGTAAAATATCCCATTTTGTTTCAGTCTTAAATGTATTAAATATTAAATGGCTATCAGCTGTTGCGTTGATTACCTTGACTACTGTGCATCAGATTTGTGTTTATGTGTATATATATATATATATATATTTTAGCTCAACCCTTTCTTTTTTTCTGTATATTTCTTGTTTCTTCTCTTCCTACACTGTTAAGGTACACAACTCATTGAAATAGACTAATTCTGTGTTATTTGCGTTCATTAGAGCTAACAAATACAGCAATGTTTTGAGAATTTCATGGAGTTTACGTACATTATTTTGAGAATTTTCCCCCGTATGTCATGCTGCATTATAATTTTTTTTATGTCAAAGAAGGAGATCTGTTAGCTTTCGGCTAATACTTGTAAGCATTTCCTGCTTATTGTTTTGTTTTCATAAAAAGGCACTTATTTCCAAATGACTGTTTCGTATTACTGCACGTATGTAGGCCGATGGATTATCATTAACACGTTTTATGTCAAGCTTCATTGATGGATAACAGTCCTCAGGTACAATACAGATTGTTGCCAGGTATAACTCTGGTAGATGTACTTGTATAATATTAGACTTTAGACTGTGTTAGTTTCCCTTACACTCCCTGTTCACAGTTGTATGAAGCAAACTGGTTTAACCACTTCAGGACTGTAGGAACTAATCCACCTAATGACAGCAGGTTTACACAACCCTCACCCTTTTCATAAAACCATATATCTCAAGCACCTCGCATACAAACATCATTTTTTTCAAGTTCAATTCATTGCAAAAAAAAGAAAAACCTGCATACAGTGTATTTTTGCGAAGGTGTTTATTACCATGTGTAGCAACTAGGAACGGAAACAAAGCCAGCCTCTTTAAACCTCAAATTGTTGAAACCTAGTTATTATTAGTTAAAAGAAAAATATCAAAGACTTACTTAAGTCAGTATTAGAATAGTAAGCCTAATAATGCAACATGGGTCACAGACGGTGATGTATTTGAAACTTAACGACAAGAAGTGTTGACCGTGAGATATCGCTTGCATTACATAAAAGAACAGCAGATAGCAGCTTTGAGACCGAAACAACATCTTGATTTGAAGGCTGCCGTTCAGGGAACAAGACTGGAGTCATTTTATGCTCCTTGCAACCAGGGACAAGAAAACTGGTATTTTTTGGTATAATATGAAGTTCCCTTTGGACAGGTTACACAAAACCAAAATATAATTCTATAGTTAAGTGTTCTGTGCATTTAAAGAAAACTTGTTTACCAGTGTTTACATTCCCCAAAGGGAGTTTTTGCGGTAGGGATACAAGCCCCCATCCCTTGAAACCTGATTTTGAAGTCCTGGTTTGTGACAAGCTCAGTTTACAAAGGTTGTAGCTCACAAAATTATTTCATAAGTCTTACTTCTGTTCACTTTCATTAAGTATATAGGTCTCAAATGTTTTGAAGGTATTATTAGGACTGAAGTAATTGTATTTTGTATCTTGCTCTTAATTGTACTGTAAGTCTTGATATGTATTTTTTGTATACAACTGTAAGTCGCCCTGGGTAATGACAATAATAATAATAATAATAAAACACATGGTTATTATTATTTATTTCTTAGCAGACGCCCTTATCCAGGGCAACTTACAATTGTTACAAGATGTCACATTATTTTTACATACAATTACCCATTTAGGTTTTTACTGGAGCAATCTAGGTAAAGTACCTTGCTCAAGGGTACAGCAGCAGTGTCCCCCACCTAGGATTGAACCCTCGACCCTCTGGTCAAGAGTCCAGAGCCCTAACCACTACTCCACACTGCTGCCCTATACTCCACACTGCTGCGCATGATTATAGCAAACATCCATTTTCATTTTAAAACATGATATCTGGTACAACACCAGGTTAAAGACAGTTCTCAGTTTCCATGCCTTATTCTTAGGAAGTATGTTACACTTGCACATCCTAGGTCATTTTACCTCAGTAGTGTCTTATGGGAAAGAATGTCGGTCAACTGCACATTTGAGACATTTATAACCAATGGAAGATTTATAATATGTTTTTGATAGTTACGAGCACTTTAAAGAGAAGATCACCATAATGACCACTCTCTGTCAGTTCAACTTAATATGGAGATCTCTCACTATTTGGACTGCTTTCTATTAAGACCATCTTACTCGGTACTTCTGGAAGTCAGAAATTCCTCAGTTCAGTGTGTGTGTGTGTTTATATTTATACAAAAAAGTAAATATTTCCCCCACATGAACATTTTACAAATATATAAAAATGTAAGTAGTGTTGTGGACTTTTAATATAGTAATGAATATTCAAAAAAGTGGTTTCACTAAAGACTTCAACCTATGTATCACTCTTTCTCTAATTATTAATGAGTTCAAAGTTACTTTTATTTCACAGTAGATATATATCTTGGCTTAAAAGTAAGATGTATAGACCCTCCTATACTAGACTATAAATGTGTTAGAAGAGCCACTACATCCTCTTTGAAGCTTCACATCAGTCAAGGAGCTCTTGTTTTAATCTCTGTAAAGCCACAGCAAGTCTTTTAAGTATAATGGTTTATTGTTAGTGTTTTGGGACTTTATGTTCATTAATCGCAGACTGCTGTTCCCCAAAGAGAGTTAATGGAAGAGAAGATTATTTGTTGGTAACATAATTCGTGTCTCTGGAAAAACAACAAACAGACACGGTTTTATTCAGTTCTGGGTCCATGCTGCGCAAAGGTAAATAGTTTCACCAAATACCAGTCATGTATGTCTTCATTTATGTAGCTAGTCTGATGGAACTTGATTGTCATTAAAGTTAAAATCTAATTACCAGCATCACAGCTGGGCACTTGGTTGTTTTTTTTGTCAAATAAGTGAATATCTTCAAAGGTTCCTTAAAGTAGTTTATTAGTTTGGGAGCATTTCCTTTCATAATAACATTGGTTTAAAAAATTTAAACTGTCCCATTCCCTCTTTTAACAAAATAACCCTGTAAGTGGAATCAGAACAAGCTGCCTTCGGCCTTACTTCTTTGAGATGCTCACACAGCCAGGTTGTAATTGACCAGCAGAGGAAGGGACCATCCTAGCATCTTTGTGACATCAATTAGCGCAACAACCAAGTTCAGGCAAATCCTTTGTGGTTCCATAATAGTAGTGTGCTGGTCAGAGAAAACAGCAATGACAATTTTCTGGATTAAAAGCGGAATGGAAATGGCGTCTAGCCTCATACATTAATGTCCACTTTATTGGTGCAATCTTTTTTGAAATTGCAATGAATAAAATGTAAAGCTGTCTAACCGTTTTGGATTTTTAAAAAAAAAGGCATACTGATTACCAGGGAAGTTCTTTGAGTTCTTATTGAAAAATATTACCAAAGACTCTTGGGTACCATTCCAGTTGTTTTCTGCTCATTAAAGATGCATGTTGAAACCCCAACATTAAAAGACTGCATTTTGAGTTGCTTCTGCATTGGACTACAGATGAAGGATACATCAAAGAGCTCAATGAGCAACTAATGGCTCAAAAGCCATCCATTGAACCATATATACAGTATGTTAATATTTTTTCAGTGGTTAATGGAGCAAGGTAGACAGCTTTTTCACAAATGTATTTTATGAAGATGTTAAAGTTAAATTATGAAGTTGCTAAAATGGTAATAAACTACTACATGCAGCTTCTTTATTTCACATATTTATATACAGTGAAAGACACATGCATACATGCACACATTACCAATGTCATCTGTATTATAAGTGACTGACAGAAAATGTCTGCTGTTCATTTCTGTTTATGTGTTCTTTATTGAGAATCTTTATTTGATTTGAAAACATTATCTCCTCCCCTTCACACACAAGGCTGTACTTGAATCTGCAGGTAGACAGGTGTGTTGTCTAGAAGCTGACATTACGTTTATAAGCGGTTCACTGACAGAAAATCAACAAGAAAAAAAAAAAAACAGGTTCATTCACTCCATTCACACAGCTGGCACTGTTCAAAATTCATATTTTAACAGGAACAGCGAATTTGGATTGTAAATGTGAGTTTGTCGGAGGCATCAGTTTTTTTTCTCTCTGTGTATTTTACTTTTAAATCAAAGCAAGATTCAAATACAGCATATTCAAATCTCTCGCTCTATCGATTGAGTAGTCTGCGTAACCAGTGCAGGTGTACAGAGCTTAAAGACGGATATTTGGACACCTGCATCCGGGATCCAACAAGACACTTTCACCAAGGGGACAATTTCAGGCTGTTTCTCTTTCGAAGAGGGCCTCAAAAATGCTGCCTTGTGTCGTCTCCTGTAACCACTGACCAGCTACTGCAAAATATGGCTGGGTCAAGGAACAAAATTCTATAATTTTATGTTTTCGTAACTTGTTCCAAAGTCATTAAATAGAGTGTAAAGTTTGTGTATACTGCTTATGTTTAAGTAGAGATATCAATGAACTATAAAAAATCAGTACATCAAGCAGTCACAACATTGGATTGAATGTTTTAAAGTTATGGATAAATACTTATTGTTTAGGTAAATATATGATTTTGCTAAACTGATCAGGGAATTAACTGTGTAAACAGCTGTGCAGCACAAGAAAATAGTCTTCATCTATTTTCTTGTTTTTCTTTGGATGTTTCTTTGAAAGTTTGTGACTCATAACTTCTAGACAATCCGTTGGATTATTCTGACATTTTACTTGCAGGTTCATAGTGGTGGCGGAATAAAAACCCCACAGTTAGAAATTTTTTTTTCTATGAACTGAAAATTGGATGAAATAATTGCCCAATCTACACATGTGAATTTGCTAGTGCTAATCAACTGCGGTTGCACTCCTATTGGCATAAGAGCTCAATTTCTATTTAGTTTATTAGAAGCTAAAGAAAGCACAGTAAAACACCCAAGAGAACTAATTAAATTAGGCTCTGCCTATCTAGCAAGATATACATGTCCTGACATCTACTGTTTATGGTTTATTGAAAATTAATCTTTCATTAAGTGTTTATGATAAATAAATATTTGCAACTAATGCCCTATCTAAATGCATACATAATTTGCGATCAATGTGTGTTGAAACACTGCTTGTCATTCACGTTTTCAAACCATTATTAGGAGGCTGTGTGGTCCAGTGGTTAAAGAAAAGGGCTTGTAACCAGGAGGGCCCCGGTTCAAATCCCACCTCAGCCACTGACTCATTGTGTGACCCTGAGCAAGTCACTTAACCTCCTTGTGCTCCGTCTTTCGGGTGAGACGTAGTTGTAAGTGACTCTGCAGCTGATGCATAGTTCACACACCCTAGTCTCTGTAAGTCGCCTTGGATAAAGGCGTCTGCTAAATAAACAAATAATAATTATAACGGTGCATTATATAGGTAGTGTGAATAGGCTATAACTGAAGAACCATTTAGACGATATATTAAGGTATTTACATCAACATGTAGTTTGCACCATTGAAATGTAAATTAAAACTGTTCCTGTAACATTACAAGTGTCTTTCCTGTCATTAAAAATGGTGCAGATTTCATTTTGGTTTAAAGATCTTGATAAATCATTTGACCATTCAAACATAGTTCCCCACAATGGCTTTTTGCAGGTAGCAGTAAAGTAAGAAGATTGAGACTAATTTGATTAGTAGTCTCACCTTCCTGTGCAAGTATCACTGTAATGAAAAAAAACACATCAGATTTGCATCTTGTTAGAAGCAGAAATGAACTCAAGTAGCCCATCACAATGCACTTATCAGCAGGGAAGCTGAGTTTAAACTTCTTAAAAATAAGTTTCAGCAATGTAATGTAAAAAGGAAGCATAAGAATTGGAAACTAAATAACATGAATGATATGTGGATAAGTAAATCATTACATTTTGTACACTCTATTTATGCTACCTTATAATGACAGATACCAATGCATTCAAACATTTGGAGAAAGGTTATGTTCTGATTTAGAAGTTTTCAGTGCAAGACTATATGATACTGTTTTAGTGTACAGTGGGAGAAGAGTTGAGTTGGGAGAGACCACTTGAGCATGATGAGAAGAGGTTCAAAAGGCACAGATGAAGCAGGGGCCCAAATGCAACATGTAGGGCCACCTGCCTTAGCCACAACCCTGCTGTTTGCAGCCTTACCTGTTGCAAACAGCAGGCCCACTAGACATGGTTTGTTGAAACAGGAAATGCGCCTTTGTAAGGCTAATTGGAATTCTATTGAGCATGCTCCTTCGTTGCCACTGGTGCGTTCACTGGTGAAAATATTTCCTATGGCAGGGAAATAAAAAAACATTACGGTCTAAGGCCAGAAGGTTAAAGAAAAAGGAATAACAAAGAGAAAATAAAAAGAAAACAGTGATAGCATTAAAAAAAATATATATCCCTGACACAATTTTTTTTTTTTGTCAGATAAGTTCACACAGTGGAAATCTGGGACTCTGTTTGGATTTAATTGTTGCGTTTTATATTATTTGTTAGTTGTTTCCATTTCAAAGAGCCTTTTGATGAAGAGAATACATGCACATCCCACAATGAGACTAGAGATGACTATAGTAATTACCTTTCTTTCCACTGCTGTTTTTCAGTAAGAACTAGTAAGTGGGGACGATATACTATATATAATAATATACAGTAACCTGTCACATATCCACCCGTCACATATCCGCCCTAACTGTTTATCCACCATGATCAAGCTCTTCAGCAACATTAGGTTATTATTGAACAGAGAAGATTAGTTCAGATATTGTAGATTCTACCAAAGTTTTCATACACTGTGTTGTATGTGCTCCATGCGCTGATACTGATGGTAGCGTCACGTGAGCTGTTCAGTGTGTTGATATGTAAATAAATCCTGTTCAGCCATGGGGTGTATCAACTTCAACCTCTGTCTTGATCACCTGCCTATCACTCAGCACCGAATGCTCACATCCACATGGCTAAACTAAACAATAATTGTGTGAATATAGCAATTGTTATAGCTGTGTATAATGGCATTTTAAAACAGGATTCATTCATCCACCTTTTTACATATCCGCCCTTGGATATGCGACGGATTACTGTATTCAAATAACAAAATACATTTCAGAATTGGCCTTGTGTGCAGCCCTTCTCTAAGTAGATGTATTACAAAATGAGGCCTCCACCCAAATTCTACCACAAACAGCACAGCATAATCATTTGACACATAACTTATCATGACAAGTTATTATTATTATTTATTTCTTAGCAGACACCCTTATCCAGAGCGACTTACAGTCGTAAACAAAAAATACATTTCAAGAATCACAGTACAAAAAAAAAATACGCCTGTTATACTAACACCAAAGGCAGGAGTCAGACAAAAATAAATGGATCAACAGATACAAGTTTCTTAATAAATCGTGATTTAAAAAAAAACAAACAACACCTTGTTATTTCGGACAACTTGTCTGTCTCCCAACATGTCCTGTTTAGCAAGGGATTACTGTATGGTGCTTTTCATAGGGCTGTGTACATTCTACACAAGAGTGTAACAGTCATGTTATACACAGGGTGTGTGTTGTGGACAAGGTGTATGATGTATTCAGTATATTCTTCAGTTTAGTTTACTACTACTACTAATCGTTTAGCCATTCTCTAAAAGTTTTAACTAAACTCTAATGACGTGAGCCACTTAATTCATTTAGTGAATTATGCATTGGATTTTTTGCTACCTGAACAGTTTTGTTTTTTTTTGGACTGCCTTCTGTGTTCTATATCTTACTACACTCTTTTAGTAATGTCGACTTTGATTACACAACAAAAAACAAGGCCAAGAGGTAGAGAAAGTAACCCAAGGGCATATTATTGATTGAATGTGAATTTGAGTTTAAATAGACAGTTAGTTAATTCTAGGTCACAGAATAGATTTTCAAGAAAAGGAAATGGTCTGTGACAACTCAAAATAGAAACAATGATCCAGTTGAGTCAATCAGGCCTATACATGAGAAAAAATATATTGTGAAACTTTTTATCCAAACCCCTCTGTCCAACAGTATTATCTTGTGGTTTTTACAAGTTGAATACATCTAGTAGTCTTAGTCAACCTTTTGAATGGGTAATGAAAAAAAAAACTTTAACAGAAACTGGAAAATGAAAAAATCTTGCCAAACAAAACATCTTGAAAGGTGCCAGCTTGACCTACGGTAATTTGAATACTCCTGTCAAAATCTGTTTTAATAAACCTTTCATATATATATATATATATATATATATATATATATTCCACAGAAGCATATCACTGGGATGTGATGTCAGAGAACAATCTTTTTTTTTTTTTAAATATCAACTGTGTGATGGCAGAGGGCAATAGTTGCTGGAGTACAATTACCAAATACTATTTGTTGGTTTTGTGGAAATAGCACAAACTACTTCACTTGACACTCTATTAGCCAATAGGATCTGAGAGTTGCAATCCAAGAATTTAGTAAATAATACTATTCATATACTGTTTTGTATTTATAACACACAGCCTGTCTAATGCACTCATGTATCTTTCATGTGCACCAGGCTTACTATACATATGTATTGTCTTATTATTATTTATTTCTTAGCAGATGCCCTTATCCAGGGCGACTTACAATTGTTACAAGATATCACATTATTTTTACATACAATTACATTATTTTTTACACATTGTTTTTACATACAATTACCCATTTATACAGTTTGGTTTTTACTGGCGCAATCTAGGTAAAGTACCTTGCTCAAGGGTACAGCAGCAGTGTCCCCCATCTGGGATTGAACCCACGACCCTCCAGTCAAGAGTCCAGAGCCCTAACCACTACTCCACACTGCTGTCTTCTTGGGAAGGTTGATAGCACATGTCTGGTTGGTTTTTGTGGCTGGCTAACCATGTGCAAATAGAGCAACGTCAATAGGACTGGATTGAAACATTATGCTGCTGTCCTGACATCATTTGAATAGATAAGGGGTTGTTTTCCATTTGAATAATTCTCAGAACTATTGCAGATGCCCACACATGCACCTCTTCCAAGCTCCACATCAACAATTGCTTACCAGCTGAAAAGTCCAGTTGTTGAGGCAAATAATAAATATTTTGTGAGAAACATTCTCAGTAGTGACAATATTATGGAGGCTCAACTAAAAAGGTTAGACTGAAAAGGATCTTAACTCAAAAGTGTGACTTGGTTGTGTGTTACTCGTTTAGTAACAATGTGATCTTCATTTCAACAAACAAAGGTACCCATTGCCCTTGGCAGTAAACACCTTGCTAAATGTATCCCTTTCATTATTAAAGAGCCCAATCAACAAAGACTGAGTAATTAATTCTGAGCTGGAGCAACATATAGCTGACTTTTTTTTAATGAAAATACAGCATCAAAAAAGGAAAGATCAAATACCTTGCCATTTGATAGCTACTGTATAACTTCAGGATGCATTGAGTTATTGCAGACAATTGTCTCTGTCGCTTGTGCAAAAGTCTCAACACTGTCTTGGATTTTATTTTGTCTTTGTACCATTGTAGTTATCGCCTACATTTAAAGATCTAAATGACAGAAATGTCTGGCCACAAAATAACAAATACAGTGTACACAGCGAGCGGATAGGGTGTCAGTGGATGACATGTAAGAAAGAGAGTCAGTATATATAAACCTCTAGTAATAGCTGCATTGGTTTATCTCGTGAGTCTTGAAAGGCAAATTAGTAAAGGAAATCCTATATAATTTGATATATGACCAGCTGCAGTATTTGCTCAGCACAGTGGTTCAGGACATTGGTATATTTTCAAACGCCAAAGATACGGTACATTGAGCGTATCTAAGTCCAAGCAGGTGCTGAATATATTTCCCTAAATGGATGCTAGAAACAGAGACTAGAAAAACTGACAATTCACATCTCCTAGTCGTCCACTGTAGTCTCTCTGAATCATTTTTCTTGGTTGTTCAAATGGCTTACAGACGTCTTCTATGTACAGCATCTTTTGGCTTCTAAACTGACCTCATTAAGGTATACGGAAGTTTTATTCCTTAAGTGGCACTTGAGCAGTGGCCTGTGTGCATTTATAGAAACACGAGACGCATTTAATCAACATATACTTTCAGTTCTAGCATTCATGTTCAGTTATTGTGTATGCTAACCGTGATGGTGTGCATTCCCTGAGTTAAACAAACCTAAATGAATGGAGAGATTATTGATATAACTATCTATATTGTGTTCTATCTATCGTGTTTTGTAAATAAATTCTGTACAAAGTGTTTTTTTTGCTAGCGATATACTTTCAATGTTACCAATTTTAGGTGGTATGTTACCTGGTTTAGGTTTGTTTTCTTACTCAGCAATAGTAAATAAAGCATATTGCACACCTTGAGGGGTACATTTAAGTTAACACTAGGTTGAAATTGCCTGTATAAAGTGTCTGTATAAAGAGTTTTGACATTTGACTTGCAGTCCCTGTGTTCTATGATGTACACTGGGCCACAGGTAGATCACAAAAGCACTCCTTTATACTTGTATATTTTTTAATAGCATAATCTCTGTTACAATTGTGTTAAAACCTGAAAGCTACCTACAGAAAACATTCTCCTTCTCTGTTTGTTTTAATCTGTCAGTGGTGGGTGTTGCCTGTGTTTAAAGTGGCAAGTTACCTGTTGTACCTGTTCTGGGGACTGTAGAAAAAAAAAAAAAAAACACTTTAGAATTGTATAACAGCAGGTAAACAAGTAACTTGAGCACATAGCAATTCCATTATTGGTTTGGATTTATGGGTAGTCCAAAAAGGAAAATAAATCTCTTTTTACCAATATATATTCTGCAATTGCTTAACATGTGGATTTAGTTTAGAATTTTTTTTTTTTTAATTTTCTTTTAAAACTAATGCTGTAAATACAGTGTTCAAAAAATCCCTTAAGAGCTAATAATAAACATACTATGCCTGGCCACTTTATTGCAGTAGGACCTGTATCTAATATCAGGTTGGCCACCAATGCGTTGTTTAATGCTCTTCAAAACCATTTCCGCACAATTCTGGCATGGGGTCATCATCGTCATTTGAGTACAAGTGCAGCACTGTTGGCTTAATCCACAGCAATGTTTAGATAAACTACTGCAGATTTAGCACACAGTAGAAACAAACAATGATGACTTAAATAGCACAGATACTGGCCATTGGGAAGGTTGTAGAGGTCCTATGAGGTTACCTGATCTTACACCTTTAAACTACACCTTTAGATCACATTAGACTACCGTGTACATTGAATGTCCAAGAACTCTTGACTACCTGAAGGCAAACATAAAAAGGTTGTTTGAGCTAAACACATTCCAGACATTGTGCAAAATGTCCTCAACTACCATGATGCCAATTGCCTTTATAATTGCTATTTATAAATGAATTCCCCAACCTCCAGTATTTGACAGTGTAATGTAATCCCAGTCTTCTGTTATGCCTACATATTATTTTTTTCATTCCACCATAAAACCTGCTAGGGCTGACAGAGTCCCAATTGAAATCAATTGGATCTTTGGAAATTGATGGAAATGAAGTCCTGATTTCAAATCGCTTTCAAGTCAGTCCTAGTGGCAGATGGGAAAGTGGTATAATATTGTTGGAAAACTCATATTAATCTTCCTCACAAACCTTATTCTATTGCTTGACACATTTTAACATTTTAAATTCATAGGTAGATAAATAGATACCGTGCCGTGTATATATATATAGGTAGTTGGGGATAGCCTAGGCCTTATCTAACTTTCTAGCTATTTTAATGAATCCACCTCTCCCAAGCAAAATGCTTTTCTACTGTTGGAATTCAAGTAGGGGTGGAGGAAGCAAACAATCTTTAATCTCTTTAAATAAACCGAGCTGGAGTTGATGAATTTGTGCCTCTCATTAAGGAAACCCCTGCCCTTTCTTTTCAGGATACTTGGCTTCTACAAGGGGATCCTCCCTCCGATTCTGGCAGAGACCCCGAAAAGAGCTGTCAAGGTAAACACATGTATTTTATTTTGTTTTAAACTTTGAAAAAAACTTGCCATATTGAAACCCTTGTAAGAGGCTTAGAAGTGCAAATACACTATACTGTTGGTAAATGTTTTTTCTATCTACAATCTATGCAGTCAAGTCACATAGAAGTAGCTGTGATGTATTGTCATCATCAGCAAACTATATATATATATATATATATATATATATATATATATATATATATATATATATATATATATATATATATATATATATATATATTCATACCAAGCATTGTGGTAGGAGTGTGTGTGACATTGCAACAATTGGCCAGACCGGCATGTTAGTGCAAACATGGCCATTGAGAATCAGGCCATGTCTGTTGTGTACCCTGGCCAAATAAAAAAAATGGCCCATGTTGGATCAGATTGCATTTCCACGCAATGCCACCCCATGAATGATGGTTTACTAAAACCTGACTCACTTTTCTAAAGTGGAGCTTGTCAGGAGGTTGGTAGATATTTTCATTTGCTTAACAAAGTACAAGTGAAATGTTTTCTATTTTCAGGTTTATGTATTAAAAACTGGTTATACATGTTGATTCTTTCAGAAATGTCTGTAAATATACTATAAGCATAAATCAACACAATGCTCAAGTCATTATTTACACCTTTTCACTTTTCTCATGCATTTTTTGGCTACCTACATACATTATGACATAAAATTATATATTTATATATTATATATTTCACACAATTAGCCTTAGGAATTTTTGTTTTTTTTGTATAAAAAATTTTTAAAAAATCGAACTATACAATAGACTATAAAACAATAAACAATTTGAAAAAACGTACTGAATTAGTGCGACCCAAAGACACCCAGCACACAAAGTAAATATTAGGCTTACAGTCCTGCTTTCGGAGGACAATGTAACACAGTTAAGAATTGAAATAGAATCATTAGTAATGACAGTATTGAGTGCCCAAACAAAGAAAGGGGCACAGGTATTTGCCTTCATGCAGCCCTTGTTTTACTTTGTTATAGTCCAATATTGGTTTACAAGGCTGGAGAGGGGTTTTTTTTTATATATCTAAAGATACAGTACTTGTTTACCCATTCTTATTCAGTGAATAATCGTTGTTACCATCATCTCTGCAAAATCACACGAATGCTACTGTATATGAAACAAAGAAAAACAAATGATAACAGTGAAAAAAAATAAAAAAACAGCTCTGTAGTACTTGAAATCAAGTATTGTTTGTTATAAAAAAGGCACCTGTGTGAAATGTAAGGGTGTCACAGGATGGCTTGTAGTGGTGACGTCAGACCTGGAAGAAACACACAATACTGCAAGGTGAAATGGTGAATGCGCTTACTTGCGCCGGTTTATTGCAAATAAATAAATAAACAGAAAACAAAACACTGAAAATAAAGGGCACAATGGCCAAAATGAACAGACAGTCAAACAAACAGCCGACAAACCCTAAACAAGTATCGTGCCAGTCCTCTCACATGAGTAGCATTTGTTATTGTTATTTTTTTACTTATTATTTGAATCTCCTCTCCACTCACGAACACACAACCCCAAGTGAGTGAATTCTGCAACTATTTATACAGCTGTGCTGGGATTTAATTATTGAATTAATTATTCACTTGAATCCCAGCACATGAACTAATTTGTGCACTGCCCATGCTCACATATTAATACACATTTTATCTGCATGTGAAGTGATTGTGCAATCCCTGTGCCTAAATACAACTGTATATTTGAAATCACTTGTGCTACACAGACCCATTTATATCCCATGCACCACTATATCCACATATAACTGACAACATAAAACACACCACATACAACATAAAACACAAAATACACACAGGGCAGAAGTAATTCAATCTTAAGCTGCTCTGCATATAAATGCTGACTCACGACACCTCTAAAAGTATTAAGCATGTCATGCTGGATTTGTACATTATTTTGAGATGTTTTGATGTTTTTATACTATTTTGATGTCTACAAAGTACATCTTGTTTATAGTGCCGAAAGTTTACATTCAAACCACGGTGATAAATAAATTATGACACCAGCAACACTTTACAGATGCCCAATTGTGCCAAACTTAATGCAGCATGCAAATAGCGTTCAATACCTAAACACCAACCAATGAAATAAAATGGTTAAATAATACTTTATACGCAGTATAAACTTGATTTATACTGCGTTTGTATTTTTAGCAGTATTAGCGAGCGTACGAGAATTCTAATTTTTTAAATCCTACGATATCACGATATGGAAATGATTATCTATATCATATCAAAATATCGATATTGGTGCCCATCACTACTTTTTAGATTCATCACATCTCATCATGCTAAACAACATACTGAAGAATGGAGTTGTTTAATGATGGCGCGCACATTAAAATATGGATGCAAAGTAAGAAAAATGACCTTCAAATTAACAAAATTGCAGAGAGATGAAAATTGAAAAAAAGTGTTCTGATTGGATGACTTTTTTTTTTCTTGGACAATATTACATATCTACCATCTTCACCAACGTTTGTTTTTTAAACTAGAAATAAAGCACAGGGTTTGCGTTAGTGATTCTCACTTATCCTGTGTGTCTTAATTAGACAAGGGATCTGGGAGGCCTGTTTGCTCAAGGTGTATAAGCTAACCTGAGATACGGAATACACTTCCTGCAACTGACAGCGAATTCATTCTTGCTTCCTTTTCTAGTTCTTCACCTTTGAACAATACAAGAAGATATTGAGTTTCACCTCATTACATCCTGGCTTGGTAAGTAACAAACACCATTGATGCCAAACCTTTCTTTTCTGTACAAACAACACTAGAAGCTGCATGGCTCAGTAGCTGCTTTATGAGGGTAGTAACTGGATAGCAGATTAAACTGATTTTCAAAAATAAAGGTTATAAATATGTTCAGAAACATTTATAATGTATATAATAATAGTTTGTGAATTAAGTTTTTTTATTGTTGTTGTTGTTGTTGTTGTTGTTGTTGTTGTTGTTGTTGTAGTAGTTTTGCATCACCTAGAATATTAAGATTGAGACATAATTAAAAAAACTACAAAATGGTATTGCAAGAGTCTACTGGAAGCCATACTAGTAGAACAGTATTTTATGCTTCATTTCGAAATGTCACATTTCTCAATTTTTTGTCAGTTTTTCGTTAAGTATATGGAAAACAACAAAGCAGTATGTAATTCAATATGTTACTGTAACATTATTCAACATGTTTCGTTCGACTTTATGAAGCAAAATGAGTTCATTCTATAGGGTGATGCAAAACTTTTGTCTATAGCTGTACAGTATAAGCTTCAGAACAGCTTTATAGTCAACCAGTAAAACCAGCAGATCAAATTTCAATTTATTTAGATTTCTGAGGAGGCAGGGAAAAAAATTAAACTTCATGAAAACGATGCAACAGTGAGCGATATACCACAGTAATAGGAATATCAGAAACCGGGAAAGCTGGTGAATTTCATCAAGTCGTTTACATACAACACATAAAGTACTGTATATATCTGTCCATAATTCATCCCAGGTTTTTGGTGTTGGTGACATTTATAAATCACTGTGTTATTCTTGTCTTAATATCATTGTAAAAAGATTACTAGCTATCACTTTGACATATTACATACCGTTCTATAATACTATGAGTCATGAGTTAATGTCACGCATCATGTGATTTATTAGTCACTCTTTATAGATTAAATTCTTAAGAATTCTTAATTCTGTGCAACATTTTAATCAAATCTTCTTGTGTTTTTTTTTTGTTTTGTTTTTTTGTTTTTTTGTTTTTTTTTACAAAAGTTGTTGAGCAGTATTATTAAGGGCTTTGACAAAATTAGATTCCTGTGATTTATAATGACAGGGACCAGTCAGCACAAATAACAACCCAAATGAAACCCATTTTGGTCATAATGAAAGTGCTACAATTTATCTGAAACAGGTAGAATTGTCCCAGCACAGTATCCGGTGCTTGCATTTAATTGTTTTGGTTTGTTTTTTTGTATAGAGTGTTTTACATATTAATCCCCAAAGAGAACATGGTCCTAATGTGGTGTATTCCCACCATCTGTGGGAACCAAACCTCCATGAATCTTTTCCACCAGAAATCCCTTTAAAAAAGGCTCAGACTTTGAGGGATGAAGGATTTTTGAGAATGGGGGAAATGTAAGCTCCAAGCTCTGCCTACAGGGTTACAGTTAAGAATAAAGGACAGATTTTATATCATCTTAAAAGACAGGTGCACTGGGAAACATCATGTCAGTTTGGCAACAAAATCAGCTGCAACCGCAGGAATTACTCTCTTGTGTTGCAATATCCATTGGTAAGTCTTCTTGGTAAATTGGATTAAAGGTGTGTCTTTACAAACCCCAAGATAACCTGAGATGATGACTACACAACCTGGTTCAAAAATAAAAGGACCATCCTCCTCAGCATAGCTCATGTCAATGGCAACATATTAGGAATGTGGTGGCTTTGCTCTCCTTCGCCAATTTGACAACAAAGGGATGCAATAGCATTTTAGTTTGTAGCTGCACTGCAGTTGCTTGAAGATACCCTCACACTAAATGAGCTGAGTAAAATGGCCCTCATAAAATGCTTAAAGGAGAGTTACCTAGCTTTTAAAATCAGTTTTATACCCTCTTAATAGCTTTATTAACATTATTGCTGGTCCCCCTTTTATTGTGCTCAGAATCTTTTGGTTGTTCCCTTAATTCAGCATATGCAAATCTTTAAAATACTGTACAATACATTAGATGAACTGCTGCATTCTGGTACATTTGCTGCACATCTGATTGCAGCTTGAACACTGGAGTGAGTTTGCACTACAACACATGGAGTGATTTAGTGCCAGAAAGTAGCAGCATTGTCTTTAAGAAATCTGCAGATTCCTATTTTAAGTTAATTGTGGAAGGGGGGCAGGGGGTGATAATATTGCTAATTAGAGGTCAGAAAATTGATTTTAACAGCTGGCTGTTAAAAGGTGATCTATTTTGTAAAAAATGTGCTTGGACTTTTTGTCCACTCTTATGTTTTTAGGCCCTTTCAGTCGCCGGATTAGGAGCAGGCCTGACGGAAGCAGTGGTCGTCAATCCCTTTGAAGTTGTCAAAGTCAGTCTACAAGCAAATCGGAATGCATTTGTAGAGGTAAAACATTTTTCCCAGTACCAATACATTTTAGTCTCTACAGCCTTCACTGTTACATTTATTGTCTCATTTGCACGTCACTGAAGTTCAATCAATGACTCCGATATTGCCTAGGGCTGCTCATTAATCCCTCTGACAGCTGTACTTATGACGTTCATGAAGGTATTACCCAGGGTGTTTATTGCTTACTGCTGTTAAAATGTTAAAACATGAATAGGGCGCATTTCAAATCTGAATACCGTCAAAGTTTTTTTTGTCCATAATCAGGTGAAATTTTATACTGAAACATGAGTGAATATTTAGTATGCCATGCCAAACAATATTTAGAGAGATATTTACATTAAACTATATAAATCTCCAAATTCTGTTTTGAAATAATGCCCAATCTGCCTCAAGATTCATTAGTAAGGTTCATATACACATATACAAGGTCATGTTGGATTATATAGTATTACAGAATGGGAGTGAATTTGGGAAGTTCTGGCTATCTGTCTCCAGATTCAGACAGAAAACCACACACTGCCTTCCCTCTACATCCTTGACCCTGCACCATGCACCTACCTTCTCTAACCACAAAGCCTTCTTCTAGTCCCCCGCAGCTAGTCTGCTTCAACCACTAGACCACTCTACTCTAACCTCTGTCACCACTGCATTGTATTTAGCTGTTGTGTTAAATTTAACAGATTGGGAAAGCGGAAGCTTCACTTGTTAATGCCCTGGATTTCTGCAGTAAAAGAAAAAGTAGGCTGTATTTTGTTATTGTGGTTAGATTAATAATAAAATGATGGTGAAAGCACTGTGCAAAGACAATTGTATCTGTATCCCTGTGACGGTACAGTTTTTAGGTTGTTTTTTTTTTCATGCTGTCTTCTTCAGCAACCCTCAACGTTTGGCCAGGCACGGCACATAATCAGCACCAACGGGTTTGGCCTGCAAGGCCTCAACAAGGGGCTGACCTCTACCCTGGGTCGTCATGGTGTGTTCAACATGATCTACTTCGGGTTCTACTTCAACGTCAAGAACATGTTCCCAGCCCTTCAGGTATGGTTTTTTTTTTAATTTTTTTTTTTAAGAACCTAAGCTGAATAGACAAATATTTTGGACATTGTCTTTGTCTCTACTCATACTTTTACCTTTTAAAATTCAGATTTCTCATTAACATAATACATTTTTCTGTAGGTTTTTAAGTTTGAGACTTTTTACAGTAATTTCATATTGAAGCCTAGTAATGATACCACGATGCTTAATAATAATAATAATAATAATAATAATAATAATAATAATAATAATAATAATAATAATAAAGGACCTGGTTAATTTTTGCACACATGTGCAGTCAAATGCAGCGCCTACACAATTATGTGGTTATGATTTCAGTGTCCTACCTACACACATACTCTACAGAGAAAGAGATATTCTAAAAAAAGATGTATTAGTAATGAGAGCCTCCAGAATCTTGTTCTTACCTGTTCCGTTTGTGAATTATAAACAGACAAAAAAAGACCAAAGTATTCAAATTACAGATTAAAAAGGTCTGACTTTTAAACAAAACTTAAGTTGTGTTAGTGGAAATTTTAGGATCATCTGTGTGTGTGTGTCTATATATATATATATATATATATATATATATATATATATATATATATATATATATATATATATATATATATATATAGTTTATTTAGCAGGCAGCTTTATCCAAGGCGACTTACAGAGACTTAGGTGTGTGAACTATGCATCAGCTGCAGAATCACTTACTTGCGTCTCACCCGAAAGACGGAGCACAAGGAGATTAAGTGACTTGCTCAGGGTCACACAATGAGTCAGTGGCTGAGGTGGGATTTGAACCGGGGACCTCATGATTACAAGCCCATTTCTTTAACCACTGGACCACATAGCCTCCTATATATATATATATATATATATATAGACACACACACACACACACATACATACACACATATATATATAAACCAAGAGCATTATCTAAACTAATTAGAAACAGACTCAGATTTCATTTGGGGGATTACAACTAGAGGTAGAAGAGAGTTAGAGCTGTTTTTTGCAACAAGCACTGAAACTACAAAGAGGCATATGATATACAAAGCACACAGCTATTAATCAATCCGGATCCTGTGAATACTGTGACCTGATAAGCAATTTAACCAGTATATAGCAGTAAATCAGAAAAATCTCATGGCAATGCTTTTCTTCTGGAATGACCTGCATGTCGTGGCTATACCTTATACTGGTAGCAGCTGTTGTATGTGTTGGTTACAATAACAGTGCATTGTGTGAAGAGAACAGCGAGGTAGAAAGATGACAGTTACTCTTAATACTGCTACAAGTACGTTATGAATGAATTCCCAGATTTAGTTATGTTTATCCTTTTAAATTATCTAATTCACCAAGAGACAGATATTGCTATTATATACAATATTCGGGTCATTATATTATTATAATATAAATCACATAACTATACATGACAAAATGACGCTTTCAAAGTTTTGGTCCCTCACAAATAAATTATTCATTTCAGTTGCCAGGATAAGATACCTTTTTAATATATATTTATTTTTTTATTTTTTTTATGATTTAATTATAAAAAACAGTTGTTGACTAAAATCCCCAAGAGAAGGGACTTTAATCCAAAAATAGGGTGTTTACTTGGTTGAGAAAATCCTTATCAGCATTGATGTCTGTCTGTTGTATCATATTATTGCTCTTTGAGAATTAGTCAAATCATGTTGCATATAGTTAAACATTGAATTGTGTATATGCAAACTAAAAGGGATGTACTGTATCAATAGAAATGTGATCCTGTATTTGTGATCCAAGTCTGTGGTCTTCATGAAAAGTACCAAACACTATCAAGTTGCCTTATCCTTATTCCTTATTTACATTTAATCCACGACATCCTCATCCTAATGTCCAGCAATACAAACCCTGGTTAGCTTTTTGTCAAACAGTCAAATGCTAATGTTTGTATTGAAAAGGGTTGGGTGTCTTTTGAAGACAGCACTCTGGTACTCTGTGGTAGAAAACCTAGACTTACAAAAACATTTTGAATCCTAGACATATGATCTGAGGAAGTTGAGTGAATGGGACTATATGTTACGAAAGATGCTAATGGCACAAGATGTAAAGACATGATAAAATTAATCTGAAACTCTTATTAAGTAATAAAAACCTCATATACAGCCATCTAAATATAATCTAGACCTTAGAGATACAGTATAACTAGTTGATAGTGACGTTTTTTTTTTGTTTTTTTTTTGTGGGTTAGGTATCTTTTTAGATGGAACAGCATACTCATTTATATATACTGTATACCCAAGTTACCTCAATAAAGTGCCAGAGGATTGGGAATAGCGCATTGATAAGTTGTTAAGCAGTGTGCAAGCACGAACGTGTGCTAGCAACACTAGGATGTAGATTGTGAACAAGGTAAAGCTGGGAGTTTCTCAGTGCAGTGATTTCAGTTATAGCTGCATGCTAGCCTCAATTTAAAAAAAGCTGCTGAGAGGGGGAGGGGGGGAGGTGTAAAGGGCATTCAGAAATAAACAGCAGACTGGGATTAGCCCTTCATTTATTTTACCATTTGGGGGTCTTGTACACAAACAAGCGCTTTAGGAAGGCTATGTGGTGGAAGCTCCTGTCATTTGTAAAATATTCTGGCCAATTAGCTAATAGTACGCTTTGGATCTCTGCTGTTTTGATACAGTAATACCCCTGTACGATGTGGAGTCCAATTATACAAATGATCCCCATATGCCTTGCGAGCCTGCCTTTATGAACTGTGTTTATAAATCCTCTGCGAGGAAATGTGAACTTCAGCAATTTAGACCATGTGTGAAAACGGGTCCAATCAGATAGCACAGGAAAAAAGGAAGCATTAATGTGCGCCGCTATTATAAAATGACTGTGCTTCTATGCAGGCTTTTCCACTCATTCGGTGTCGCTGGGTGGCCATTTTCAAATAAAATGTACGATTCAAAGGAGCTCAAATGTGCTGCAAGAAAAACCTCTGGTACTTGAAAAGTCTAGGTTCAGAGTGATATCCAGTATCACTGTTGGAGTATTTCCTACATTTAATCAGAATTATAGACATGCTTAAGCACAAGGAGGTGGACTCACTTTCCCCCTTCAGCTTCAGACACGGTGACATGCAATCCAGCAACAAGACCAACTGGTTCCCAGGCCTCAGATTTAACAGCTACTGTACCGCATTTCCTTTGTTCTAAGCAAACCCAATTTCTCCCATTCCTGTGGGAACATTTTGCCCCAGAGAAGTTTTTAAACAAACTTTCCAGATGATATGCCATTAGGAGTGCCAGTTTTTTTTGTTGTTACGTCAATTTAATGTTGTTCCCTGATGATGCAGAAAATGTATTATTTGTCTCCTGCATCACTTCAAAGCTAATTGAACCTACATTTTGGGTAATGTTTATAAAACTACGCAAAATAATTTGAAAACGGTTGTTTCACATGAATACATAGTAGAACATGCAAACTCACAATAATAATCCATCAGTATAACCAATAAAACCACAGTATGTGTTGCATAAAATGTATTATATGTATTTAATATTACTTTAAATTAAATATATGATTTTCACAATACATTATAAGAATAAAAACATATATTCTGCAAGATAACGGATTGCGACAGGAGCAGAGGGTCTGGAGAGCAAGAAGACACTGAAGACCAGAGGTTTTTAGGCTGAAATGCCGGTTTGGCACAATTTTATTGATTATAGACTGGACACTATTAGAAATGTTCCAGCTCAAATTGGTTATTTTCTTTGTTTTCTCTTTTTCCCACTTTTATTGTACAACAACAAAGGATTTTTTTTTCTTTAACAAATGAAAAGAACAAAAAACAATGCCTGTGAAAAACACTATGAAAGCAAAGATGAATGTGGCTTGCTTAAACACAGTAACCACCCCACCCAATAAGAATAGCTATTTCACTCACTATACTTTTTTTATCTTCACTAGGCTTTCCCTAAGTACCTTAACAGCACATTGGTTCAATTTTAATTTTCTCAACATTATCAGTCACTCACTCCTTTCAACAAAATGGCCCCCCAAATCTGTCTGTGCAGACCTTTTATAACCTCCAACCTGATCACTGATTAATTGAATTTCCCACCTTTCCTACTGAAAACATGGCATTTCTGGAGTTTACATTTGCCCAGCAGTCCTTTTTCTGTTTTTTAACAGCAGGCAGGCTATGTTCCTGGTCCACTTTGTTTACCCTGCAATAACCATTGCCAGCCCTACTGTTACACGATTCAGTGTGGTACAGTGTGGTATTTCTAGCAAAATATCATTAATTCCAAGCTAACATACTTTGTCATGCATATTTAAATGTATATTTTGATTGTTAAGCAGAAAACTTCAGCAAAGTTATGTTTATGATATAAGAAACTATGAAGATTCACCTGTTAGTGTGATCAGTTAATATATTAATTAATTTAATTAATTAATTAATTAATTAATTAAATGTTTATTTAGCAGACACCTTTATCCAAGGCGACTTACAGAGACTAGGGTGTGTGAACTATGCATCAGCTGCAGAGTCACTTACAATTACGTCTCACCCGAAAAACGGAGCACAAGGAGGTTAAGTGACTTGCTCAGGGTCACACAATGAGTCAGTGGCTGAGGTGGGATTTGAACCGGGGACCTCCTGGTCCAGCCTCCAATTTTTCACAGGGAGTTATTTTTGTCAACTGATGCCTAGATGTTTGGCTTATGAATCATTCTGAAGCAAAACGAATAACAAAGATAATTCTTTGCTAAGGCTTGCTCGATGGCAGATTGCATTTTTTAAAATCTGCTGTGGTTATTAATAATAATAATAATAGTTAAGTGACTTGCTCAGGGTCACACAATGAGTCAGTGGCTGAGGTGGGATTTGAATCGGGGACCTCCTGGTTACAAGCCCTTTTCTTTAACCACTGGACCACACAGCCTCCCCCACAGCCTCCCCCATAGCCTCCCCCATATTACCTAGAGCTACTGAGACCAAGCTAATCTCTGTAAACGTCTCAAATATTCCCTAATTTGCATGCATACATGTAAAAACAAATCATTGATCAGGTTAGGAAGTAAGAGAAAAATGTAAACCGTATGTAAATGACCTTTTTTCATACACACAGATGCATTGATTTACTCTGTGCATTGCTGAACAAGATATGGTAGATTTACCACAGTTTTTTATTTTTATTTTTAATTTCAGGATTTAATAGAGCTTATACAGTTTTTACTGCAGTACCAATTTGCGATAATACCAGATAGGTAGGTGTGGCCTCAGCTTGAAACAAATGTCACTGTCTGAGGATGTGTTCAATCTGAACACTGCTGTGTGGTTAAATCCTGATCACTCCTAAATGTATGTCTGTGTTTAAAATCCCAGCAGTGTGGTGGTGATGCAGTTTCTATCAGTGCCTTTGTTCTTTCTCAGATAAATAATGTACCTTGGTACTAATGGGTCTTGCTTGGAACAGTTTACACAGATTACAATTTGTACAAGGTTTTTAACTGCATTAAGGCTCCTTTGTATCTATCAGATCCAAGTACTCCCTGTCTACCAAGGCTCTTATCTATAGCATTGTCTTGATTGTCAACAAGTAGTAATGCAGGATAAAAAATAACTCTAAAGAACGCTTCATGTTTACAATGCTATAGAATTGTAGTTTAATAGAACTAATAGATTTGTTTCTTCAAATATAAAATTTTTTTTTTTTTTTTTTCATTTGTAGGACCCCACTTTGGAATTCCTGCGGAAGTTTGGAATTGGACTGGTCTCAGGAACCATCTCCTCTTGCGTCAACATTCCTTTTGACGTGGCCAAGAGCCGCATTCAAGGGCCACAACCTGTCCCTGGAGAAATCAAGTACCGGACCTGCTTTCAGACCATGGCAGTTATCTACAGGGAAGAAGGGTATTGCTTTGCTCTTTATATACTGTTGTACATCAGTGTGAGATTCACAGGCGCACCACATCAAGATACATTTAGGTTTATTGAAATATTTATAAGACAAAAAGCTATGTATTTTATAAGAATATAAAACATTGATATATTCAGTATGATTCAGTATGGTACATAATAGACTGGATCTTTCAGCCTTTCGAGTACCAGTTTCACCTTCAGCACGGCACGACATATCACAAAGAAACCCCATTCAAGACCTCAACCGAACTATATTGAGTTTGTACTGTGCTTTATTCTAAGTATATGGCTGATGTCACCTGCTTTAAAAAAATCATACCTGAAGTCACCACTTGGAATTCAAAATGGTGACATCACAATTGGCCATGTATCTCAGCCACGAAATGGTGTTCTCTTCTAACATTTGCTATTGTTTCAGTGAAAATGATTTTGTGACTCACATAATAACAGTAAAGCAGTACTATATAATAGAGTTATAGGATGGTGAGTGCCTTGTTTGGGTTACTTGGTCTGTTCCCTTCCACTCGTGCCGATACTCCCTCATAGAACAGTTTTCGTCATCCTATATCACTGTGTTTTAACGGTTATTGATAGCAGAAGAGCTTTTTTTTTGTCTTCAAAATAAACATTTATTTGTAATGAAATTCCCCTTACTTGCATGCCTAAATGTAAAAATAAACCCATGACATTGGTCAGGTTAAGAAGTAAAATAACTAAAATAAAAGACACTGTATACAAGTGCATTGTGCAATTAGAAGCCATTTTACTGCGCTGTCAAATGGACATTGCAAAATTAGCTCAAATCAATGGCACGCGAATAATAGGAGGTTCACAGTATATTAGCTGGGATTAAATACTTTAGGTAATTGTTACCATATTTTTGCTAAAGGTATTTATTTTGGCCCTATTGTCTGTAAATAGCCTTTCCATGTTTAGAACCAGTGACACATGGCAAGCCATTTCAAAAGATGAGATATTTGAACACCAGGAAGTATACATGGATTCCTAAATAACGTGATGTTGACTAAATATCTGGACTGAATTACATACATAGCCCCAAGAGGCAGTACTCTGGATGAAGCTGATAAGTGTGTATATAAGCATCTGAAATGTAATTGAATATTTTGTGCCATATTGCATTTATTTTATTACTGGCCCAGAAGGCACACATCTAGGCTAAAGTTCTCATGAATTAGCAAAACACAGTTGAGCTTCCTTTTGTATAAAATTATAGTAAAATATATATCTTTTTATTATTATTATATTAACTGCAGATTAGATTCAGTCACAGAGAACTGAACTTGAATATTAATTGTTCAAGTCAATACCCCAAAGCACATTTTAGTTTGTTGTTTTTTCCTTTCAGACAAACATCGCTCTCATAATTTGGAATATATAGCTTTGAGAATTGAGCCCTATATTGCACATGTAATATACACAAATATGTTTACAATTGTGAAATAGAGAATTAAAGAAGGGTGTATTATTGTACTTCGTACTCCAGAAGAGTACAAATTAAAATGTTACTTTTCAGAACAATTACATGGGCATTTGTTGTCCAACTCTCAAGGTAATGGCAGTGAACCTGTATCTGGTTATGTACGGTACTGTACCCAAGTGATAACATCAGCAAAGTTTTTTTTTAACATAATACAGTCTGCGCTAATTACTGCACTCTTTAGGAGCCCAGCATTTTGTAGGTTCTAATGAGCTCTACAGTACAATTTTAATAAGATTCAGAATAGTTGGGGAAGCATGATACAGTAGCCTTATTAAGAGCCTTGTGATCAGGAGGGAAATGATCTAACTGCCTTAGGATGAAGGGAGGAGTATTTTAATCTTGAATATAACCCAAATTAGCCTTAGAGCTGTAAAGAGGTAGTTTGTTAACTACTGTAATAGCTCATACTGGCCAGAGGACAGTATAATAAGTGCTAAAACTAAAAATTCCAATGTAATTAAATTGAAGCTAAAAGGGAACTCTTCAGTGTTTTGTTTGGTTTCCTGTAGGAAATGTCAGTGGGGAGTGGTGAAAATTATGGTCACACGCAGCCACTTATTTAGATATATAGATTGACAGTCAGAGGCCGAAATGTGTATGGCACCTAGTTCAAACATCTTTGAGTAGTTTAGTTTATGTCTATTTTTAAAATGTACACTTTCCTTGGAGCAAATTCTGTTTCATTGAAAGTTGTTTCATTATCCAACACTTGTGTCAACACCAACATCTGTTTTTAAAAGGTGATGTGCTCCATGTAGTTTACAAATATATTTAAATGTACAGTAAAACCTTACTTTAGGGACACCTCACAATTATGGCCACTTTACAGTCCCGCTTTACTCCTATTAACGACAAATATAAAGCCAACTTCAATGTAAAGGACATCCCTATATTCAGTATTAAGGCAGTCCCTGGCTCTACTTTTTTAATCCTAGACTCTGCACTTTCAATTTTCATCACCGGGAGGGATAATAGATTTTCTGCTGGAAAATGTCATTTATTCTGATATTCAAGCACAAATACATTTCTGCTGCATCTCGTGCATTGCACTGTCTCACTGGTTCCCAGTGCCTCGATACACTGAATACTGTTTTTCTAAGCAGTTTCAACCATGCAGACACCAGGAAGCAGTGAACTCCATTTAGGGGATGTAAATACAAACAGTAAACAAGCTGGTAAACAAGAATACACAGAAGGCTTAACTATGAAATAGCAAGCTACAGCTTACTAAATGAGCATTTGCATGATGTTAATTCGTGTTATGAGTGGATAACCCAGCTGAACGTTCTTGTTTTTTTTTTTTGTCACAGGTATTTAGCATTGTACAAGGGATTGGTACCCAAGATTATGAGGCTCGGACCAGGTAATACAATTAAAATGATTAAAAGACACATTATTGTATACACAAGACCTACTGCCTGTATTTAAAACAGGGCACCTGTTGTTCTGCTTTGGTCCCACTGGGATTGGGAACCATTCATTTACATCAATCTTAAAGCATTCTTTGAGAGCTGATTGGTAAGTTCATGTTTAGTTTACACTATTAAAAATGTAAGCCTTTTTTTCCCAAAAATGGATGATAAAATTGAAACATTAAACACTTAACTCCTTCCAAATGATGCTGGGTTTAATGCATTATTATAATAAACATAATACTCATAATATTTGATTCGTACAAAACCATGACTGATTCACATCACCTGATTCTTTGTTGATAAATACCACTAATAGAAATGCAATCGCAAATTGCATTTCAAAGTGGTGAATGCACTGACTACAACAGCTTTGTTCCTTTTATTTGAAAGCTTTGTTTTAAAATAACATTAAAGCCTCTAGTTCTTAAATGTCAGCTTATTCCTCCATGCAGTTCATGTTGAAGTAATGTGCATTAGTATTAGTATTACTAAATGATCTCTATTCTTTTCTGTCCAGGAGGTGCAGTGATGCTGTTGGTTTATGAATACACATATGGCTGGCTGCAGAACAACTGGTGAAGGAAAGCCAGTCACCCAGAGGAAGTCTTAATAATTTGAAGATGTTACGAGTGAATTGTTAGTCCACAAAAGAAGCAACCATTTTTACAATGAGATCATTTTCCATTTTAAAGCTATTGAATACTGTAGAAATTATACAGGAGATGTTTTTTTCATATACATATAGAGATACAGCATCCCCATTCTTTACCCAAAATGAATCAAATGATATATTCTGGAAACTAACACATGGTTTCCGTATACCAACTTCTGTATACAGCGTCTAATTCCAAGTTTGGCATAGCTCTGTAAGTACTTAATTGCAGTTGATTAAAACACATGCCACTTCCAGAAAACGTTAGTGCAAGTTTAAACAAATGCAAATGAAATAACTCATGCCAGACAACAATGAACTTAAAAGTGCTGGAGTTCCAGCTTTTGATATGATTTTAGTTTTTAAGCAAATCCACTATTTGCTGTGTTAAGTGGGTGCTGCCTGTTTAGATAAAGCATTGATTGAAACTTAAGCCATAAAAATGTAAAAATCATGGACATACACAGTATGTTTGATGTAGTCTCTTACAGTGAACAAACATTTTTAACAATTTACTCACATTTAGGTCTCTGTTTTAAATGTTTTACCTTTCTTCAATTCAGTCTTCTGGAACTTCTCAGGGAGCCAGTCTTAAAAAACAATCCTTAGTATCTGTCAGTATAGCTTTAAAGCTGGTCTGTAAAAGTTAGTTAGAAGAACAGCATCATTATTTGTGTAGCAGCATAGTTGGTTCAAACCTGCCTTATCTAATTACCTCCTTGAAGTTTATCCTCCTCTTTTTAAGCCATGCATTCTTTTGTGCTTTACTGCATGTTAGATTTGCATGTTCCATTATGGTGTAATGCTTTTTCTACAATTCGTGACCCTGATGCAATTTTTACATAGCAAAAAAAAAAAACAACATTGTTTTTTAAATAAATGTTATACAGGTTTAATCCAATAGAAGAAAGTGGTTTCTGCTTCTACTCTGATTTATACCATAAGGAGGCTGAATTACATGCCTATCAATTTAACCCCAATGCCTAATATAAAACCATACAAAATATGGTAACACTTTTATTGTAGAAATAAATATTGATGCTGGACACTGTATCAAAATTGATCACAGGTAATGTTGCATGGATGTTACTTCAGGCCAAATCTGTCATGAATCCGTAACAGACAAAAGGCTTCTCTGGAATTTCAAAGGTCCATTATCACCCAGTAATGAACCCAAAGTTAGCTGTTTGATCAATGTGGTATGAAGTGAACATTAATAATGAGCATTTCACACTTAACCCTAAGAGTTAGCGTTGATTCATCGTGCAAAAGCACTAGAAACATACATAGTGGAATCTCCATTATAAAAGTGTACTACATTCATTTTGTAGTTTTCCCATGGTTGTAATATGCATTTATCATAGTTTACCATGTTTTTATTATGTTGTTCTGTAGCTCTCTTGGCTTTAGTATGCTTACCTGTGGTTTACTATACTTTCACTTTGTTTTTTTACACTTTGATATAAATAGTGACAGGGTGCTAATATGAATAAGTGCTGAAAGGATCATTAATTGATTGTTCATTAGAATTGAAAAATTATAGTTCATATGAAATTGATTAACTCCCTCAAACTGTAAGAGGTGACTTGTGCTGTGGAATGTTGCTGGACACAATCAAATATTGAAAAGGACCAATAGAGCTACAAACTGCCAACTTATCATAAAATAATACATTTTTTTAATGAAAAGCAATTTTGCAATGAAAATATATGTTTACAAGAGTGGGACAAAGACAGCAGTCTCATCATCGTATTTATTTGTTTCCTGTGGGTTTGCTTGTTGGGAGTAGTTGATATGAATTTGTCTAGAGGCAGCTTTGATCAGAAACCAGAGGCCATTCTATAATAAAAATACAATTGTTTAAATAAAAAAAAAACTTTTACAGAATTATTTTTATTTATTATTATTATTATTATTATTATTATTATTATTATTATTATTATTATTATTATTATTATTATTAATAACCACAGCAGATTTTAAAAAATGCAATCTGCCATCGAGCAAGCCTTAGCAAAGAATTATCTTTGTTATTTGTTTTGCTTCAGAATGATTCATAAGCCAAACATCTAGGGATCAGTTGACTAAAATAACTCCCTGTGAAAAATTGGAGGCTGGACCAGGAGGTCCCCAGTTCAAATCCCACCTCAGCCACTGACTCATTGTGTGACCCTGAGCAAGTCACTTAACCTCCTTGTGCTCCGTCTTTCGGGTGAGACGTAATTGTAAGTGACTCTGCAGCTGATGCATAGTTCACACACCCTAGTCTCTAAGTCACCTTGGATAAAGGCGTCTGCTAAATAAACAAATAATAGCTATGCTTGTCACGGTGAGTTACCTGCATGCATCTACAAACTTAAATGTATTTAGTACTGTTAAATTAGTTTTAAATTGAGATTCTCCAAGTCTACTAGATTAGTCCACTAATGTCAATTCCCAGTAGATTTAACCTTCTGTAACTATCAAGAACTTATAAAAATGAAAAAAAAACTTTTCCTTAAATGAATTCAAGCCTTTTGCATTTACTTGCACTGAATGTTTTATAAATATGGGCCAATGAATTTTGAAACTAACTTATTTGTAGTATGTCGTAACTTTGAGAACAGGAAACAATTTCTGGACGTATAAGTCTTGTGAGTAACTATTCTAAGTTTCTTGAATAATACGTGATTACTAATTGCATTAGAGAGATTTGTTCTGTTCTTTGAAACAAATATCTGTATTTCAGGGCCAATTCTAGCAACAAACTTTGCAACAAATAAATAAAAAAACATACAATATTGTGGCAACAGAACACAATAAATTGCTAATATCATAAAAAAAAAAATCTGAAATAAATGATGACCTTTTAAACTTTTAATGTCTAATGGTTTCTGATAGAATATATATATATATATATATATATATATATAGTCTTTCTGAAATTCCTTATTAACAGTATTTTGTTAAATACTACTATGCATGCATTGGTTTATGGGGCTTCAGTATCTGTTCAATAACATTGGGTTACAACAGCTCCTAAACAACCCCTCACCTCTTTGATAATCCCACCACACAAACAATTCCTACCTGCTAAGAAACATTGATAAACTGTCTGCTTTAAAGCACTGGTCCCCATACACTCCATTCTTTTCTATGCCAAGGTGCTATATGAAACAATGTGAATCATTATTCTGGAGGTAGTTTTGAGACTAGCTTTGTACGGTCCACGAAAAAAAAGCTGGCCTGGCTTCTGATCTGTTGAACCTATAAACCATAAAGTCAAGTACTGCTATTTGAGGGTAATCCCACTGCATTACCTAATTGTGTTATAAATGCATCCCAAACTCTTCATTCACTTCAAACTACTAATGTATATCTAATTCTGTTTACTTTAAAAAGGCTCCCCAGAGCTTTTTCTTTTAAGTAGCCTCTGAAATGCAAAATCCCAAAAAAATAAGTCTCTTCACCTGCCTACACAGACATGTTTTTTCTTGAGCTGTACAAACAACATCAGATATATTTCCATAACCCCTTTCCATGAAAGACCGTTGGAAAGTATCAAAAACTTAACTAAGAAAACAAGAGTGTGAGCCTCGGCTCAAATAAACGTCAGCGCTGCTAGAGACTGTGGAGTGGAGTTGAAATAAAGCAGTGCTGAAAAGGTAAGGGGAAGTAACTAAGGCAAAGCAAGGCACCCGCTGATTTCTGAAGTAAGTAAATCTAACATGATAAAAGCTGCAAAATGTCGAAAGTTCGTCCTGTAGTGAAACCACAAAAGATCATAAAGGTGAAAATCTGCAAGGAATAGTTGCCCTTTTCAGTCACGATGTGTTGCTCTTAACCTTTCGACCAGCTTCTAAGGTATCCCTTTTAGAAAAGCATGTCTTTTAAAAGCTTTATGGTTCCACAGCTATGCAAACTTTGAAACCACAGTGTGAGGAATTGGCTCCCTGAAACTTCAATGAAGAACTTTACATTTTTGCAAAATTGGAAGGAAATACATCAAACTTATAGTAGAGCTTCAAATATAATTGCAATTGTTTTTTTTTTTTTTTTACATATCCCTTCATATTTTGTGGCATTTGCAATCCTTCCAAATGGGTTTCTCTGAATCTGCTTTCACCTGGCTTTAAGGTTTTATAAAGCTTGTCTGGCCGCTGGCTTATGCTGGGACTGAACAGTCTTCCTTGTTCCATTCGAATCATGTCACAATGTAACCTTTGAACTCTGTCAGCCCCACCCACTCTCATTCTGTCTATATATATGTATGTGTAGAGTAGGTGGCGCAGAGTTGCCATTGCCACATGATTTGAATGGAATGAGGAAATCTGGTCCCTGCTGGCTCATAGGATTCTCCAGACATGCTAAAAAAAAAAGCTCACAGCCTGGTAAATACTGATGTAGAGCATCCAGAACCACTTAGATCATCGCAAATACCATAAAAAGCGGTTCTATTTCTACCTATCTTGATTCCAGACAGAAAAGTGTAAAATGATGTATCGATGGGGGAGAAAAAAAAGTCCAAATGGAATATTTTGGTTGTTTGCCAAAAATAAATACTTGATGTTAGTGCCAATTTTGCCATTTCCATTGAAATTAATTTATCAACAATTCTGAGTGAGTTTATTGCATAAAATATATTCTATTATTTTGGTTTATTTTTAAACTTCCTATAAACAGTGTTATACTCTACCTGCTGCATTACAAATATTCTTGAAAGGTCAGCAGATTTATAAATGTCAAAGTAAAGGGCCCCAAACCTTCATCAACAGTTTGACAGTGTGAAGACAATGATAAATGTGTACATTTTATAATAGGTAGTGGAATTATGTCTTAGTCAATTCATTTTTAACTAGTATACAAATGAATTGATGATGCCTTATGGACATACAAAACTAAACCTTTTTTAACCACTTTTTTGTTGCATGCTTTAAACTGAAACAGCAAATGTCATCATAATTGGACAACTCCCCCAAAACTCCTATCTAGGGCATTTTTTTCTTGTCAAGAAATAAATAAGTTTTAAAAAAGAGAAAGCTACTATAAGATGATCAGCATAAAAAAGTAATCAAGCACATCTTACTATCAATATTTTAGATCCTGAAATGAAACTCTGGATCAAAAGCAACACAGGTTTAAAGTCTCAGCCTTGTATTATGTGTGCAAACAGTACACCATCCAGAAGTACTGCATAATCAAGAAATGATGACTAAACATTTATCTTTTGTTATAGGGAAATAAAAACAAGATGCTCAATAACTCTTCCATTGTTTTTAATTTAGAGCATTTGAGATATAAAAATAAAAAAGGCTTTAAACATATATACAGATACAGCCTTATGATGTACATCCAATAGAAACATGATTTCAGCTTTGAATTAGACACCCTGGCTTATACAAAGAAAAGTTTAGGATTACCATAAAAGCAAGAATCCTCTTTCACAAAAACTCTGGATTTTGAATATTTTTCTAATAAAATTCAAGTATGAACCCTTTGAGAACTAAGCAATAACATTTCTATGGCTCTGATGTTGCTTGAACCCCACTTTTCTTTACCAATTATTTTGTTCTATTTCTGACCCAAAATACAACAGTGATTTACTCCTCTTTTTTTTTTGCAGTACCTTAGTAATATACTGTATTATGGTGAATTGTAGGTTCAGCAAAGCACTCAAAGAAAAATTTCTTAGTTGTTTACTTTAAACTCACATGCATAACATGAAATGACTTGCTATTTGACTGCACTCTCTCTTGTTAGGACTAGGAGTGGGCAAACCAGTTTTGCAAAAATCCCTTCAATAATGTGCACTGGAAGTGACATCACTGCATGGGCTTCCTGGTCTATGGCACCCTAGCCTGTCACTTTCTGAGAACACTTTGTAATATTTAAGTAAATAGAAATGTTAAAGTAAAAAGAATGACATTCAATTCTCATAATTAAGAAGTTGAGACTACACCTTACTGGGGTGTTCCTTGTATGGGAGAAAGACAGGGTTCAAGCAGCTGGGATTGAAAACCAGAACTGCTGGCAACAAGTCTTGAGTTTCTAACTGGTAGTTGTGAATGTAGTATATATGTTTTGACAAGAAAAGGTCTTAGCATGGCCTGTTGAACTGGATTATATACTATACAGAAAACTCAAAACTGGAGACAGATACCTTTACAGACATTCTTTGCTGGTGTTTGCCCAGACGATTGCTAACAGAAAGGAATTGCTCTACTCTAGTGAATGAAAATTAACTTGCTAGTCTAGTTACTGTGACAAGTAGTGACCAAAACTGAAGCTTAGCTGTGCCTTTCCTTAAATTACGTATATTCCAGACTGTTCATATTATCTCAGTCTACAGCTATTGCAGCACTACTGATCTTGAAATGGTGTACATTTCATAATAATAAAAATAATAATAATTAATATTATTATTTGCCTTTTTATGTGTTTGGTCAAAAATATATATTTGACGTTGTTGAGATTTTGTAGAAATAAAAAATGAAATAACTACTGTACATGATGCATGAACTGACGATAAATAATGCTGAGGATAAAACAGCTAGACAAACAACACATACAATAATCCAGATTGGAAAGCAGAATTAGAAGTAGTGATGATGATGACGACGGCAGTGTCTTTTTGCTTCACAACTCTATGTTCTATAATTCTGTTACAATGTTAGTTTCCATATTGGCTTGATTGTCCATTGACATCCTTTCAAATGCAAGCTCACCTGGCGTTTCTCATGTAGAAACCTTTGAAAAAAGGTATGTTTTAACCTCATGGAAAATCTTTATATGTTCTACAGGAATGTCAGCAGTACTATGTTATTTTTTCATTAGATATTTTATATCTTTGTGTTATGTGTAGTTCTCAAAGGGTCATTCTTTTCATTCTATAGTGTGAAATGTCAAAAGACGCATTTACTGTACATGGCAAAATTTTGCAAAATGCTAGTTGATTTTGTACCAGGGATTTTGAAGGTGGTGGATATGGACTCAAATTCTGTAATCTGTTCATCATGAAAAAAATAAACTTCTAAACTAGAAGAATTTCAGAGACATTATATTTTCTATAGATTTAATTGGATGTGGTGTGATACAATTAAATTAAAAGCATTGAAAATACCCATGGCTGAAAAGGCATTACCTTGGCCACTTTAGTTATACCTTCAGCATCTGGATAGACTTTCTGGGTCTCTTGCTGTGAGTTAATTACATACAAAGGAGATCTAAAAGCACGCTATTTAATGCAGAATGCTGAAGAGATTATTATTTATTTATTTATTTTTTTTACTCTTAGTTGAAATCAGGTGTCCAGAATCTGCTTGGGCACTCAGAAATGTTTTGAAACCAATTCTATACAAGACTGCAAATGTTTTCTACAGAGAGAGAATACATTTTAAACCCTCTTTATAATCATCCTAGAAAGGTTTCATGAATAGCAAATCGGTCTTAAATCATTTTTAATAGAACTTGAGTGCAATTTTTTGCTTTTTTTTGCCCAATTTAAGCATGTTTGTGTCTCTAAATATACGGTCAGACCTGTGTAAATGCACCTTTTGTGTGGATTTATAAACTACAAATGAAAAAACGCAGAAACTATATTAAAAATAATAACTAATTGCATTTAAATAACTCGGTACTCAGCACCACCACCAGTATACATACACACAAATAAATATTTACATCAATGTAAACTTTACAGCGAGCTGCCTTTACATTCATTTAAAAGCTATATATTAAAGGAAAAGCTGGAAATTTCTGCTTAAATATGTTCAGGAAATGTTGGCCAGAAAGGATCAGGCAGCTCAGTTTCACAGTGCTGTTGGCAAAAGTCTGATTTTGGTCCACATTTAGTTCACATTAAGGTAATGTATGGATAATTAATTAAATAGGTATGTAAAATGCCATTATCCATTTGATGTTCAGGTATTTTCCAGTCATTTGTCTTGGTTGCATTCTTAAAAGTATGCAATATTTTAGAGAATTATACTTTTTCTAAATGAAAGGAAATAAATAATTCAAAAAAATGATTTCAGGGCCATATTTCTTTGTGAAGCAGCATTCAAAAAAGAATGTATTTACTGGATTGATTTGAATTTCTAAAAGAAAAACTGAGACTTCCACAATGTGATACTTCATATTGGGAACCCCTAATTAGAGGCTTCAAATAAAAGCATTGAATTATGGAACCTCTAATAGTTCTATTAATTGCTATTTAATTTACCTTTTGTGCCCTTGGGGTGTCAGTGGTTCAGCATTTGTCCGAGGGATTTACTTGGCTAATTGTTTTTTTTTTCTGTCGATCCCCCCCCCCAAAAAAAAAAAAAAGCTTCAAATGCCTTTTCCATTTCAAAATAAAATCTAGCAATGTATTAACAAAGAGAGAGGAGAACAGGTTTGTTTGTCAAAGTGTTTGGGCCGCCCGCCACCTTTGCAAGACAGGGAGGAGTAAAGCTGTAGAAAGGGAGTCTGGGACTTAACGGCAGTTTAAGAAAATAAATTTGGTCCTTTGTATTTACAAACAACATAAGATATATTATCTTTTAACCTCAGTCAAGTACAACTTAGAATTCAAAAACGACCGTCACAGTCTTTCTGCTAAACAGTCTTCACAATTACATTATGGTATTTACACATAAATAGACCATGTCACTTTTAGCTTTCATGCAATCTTTGTACCTTGTATTTTCAGTGCATGGTAATGTTATTCTTGCATACAAACAAAGGTTTTAAATACAGTGTACTGCATAGAAAAAACCTGTAGTATTTTACCAATTCCTGCTGTTGCATTCAAAATGTACTGTAAATCTTCATTTACATGTAAAATATTTTGTGTTTGGGCTGTCGCTGTAAAATACTCAGAAAGGTGGATTTTAGAAAGCAACTGAGCACAATCAGATTAAAACAATCTTGATATCACTGTTCTTTAATAAATAGTCTGATGGTGGCATGCAAAGTTTGCAGATAGGCGACTAACTAATTTACTGGATATAAAACCTTTGCTTGGTGTCGCTCAACCATAATTGCACTTATTTTTCAATGTTCATTGTGATCCATAATAAATAAGTGTGACCTTGTGAAAGCAAAAATCCAAAATGGACCAAGTACCTGTAACCCTTTGAGGAAACTGAATTCAGAAGCAAAATAAGTTCTCTCACATTTTGTTTGTTTTGGTAACCTTAAAATCAAATTTAAACTTTAAACCCATCAGTACCAGGTGTGCAAATATATGATATAACTAAACTGATTTATGGAAGGAAGGTTACATTATTGCTTAAGTGCACAAGGGCTAAGAACAAGATATTCACTTTTTGTGCACCGGTATTCCACACAGTAAAATCTATCAGGTCACCTTCACATAAACACTTTGATCGTACCACCAATATTACTTTCTAAAGAGACATCAAATATGTTCTTTATACCATTCTCTAGGTATAACATGTGCTTTCCTAAAATTACATACAAGTCCAGTGCTCAAACCTGGAATTCACAGGTAAACTCACTATATAGCGCTGCTCTGGTTTGGAAGTCACTTGGCTTGGGAATTGGACTGGGCAAAACCTCGGTTGCGCTCAAAACAGGGCTTATTTAAAAAAACTTTCTGAAGGTCCTCAAAGGGTGTTAGAATCATTGAATCAGAGAAGGCAAAAACAGTGGACACCTCGTTGTGCCAAGTGTGGGCCCCCCAAAGTTGTTTTGAGTGGGGAATGTGTGTTAGAGAACTGAGGCAGTGACAGGGTGGCTACCTTCTCTGGCTGTCAGCATGCTTTTGAAGCGCAGTGATGCTGGGATGTCACAGCTGTGGGGAGAGAGAGCACTGCCACTGGGGTGCTGCCATGTGTGACCTGTCACATAGCCCGACGTGGTGGCGCTGTACGCCATGTAGGGTGACACTTGGGTTGGTGGGTGGTAGGGCGCCATGCTGGGTGCCGAGACAAAGCTGTTCACTGTGGGCAATCCATTCAGCGTCTGGAGGTAATAAAAGAGGAGGGAAATTAGAAAATGCATTGCTGGTGTTTTTATAAAGCAGGGATTTTGGCTTTGAAATATATTTTCTTATATCTTATTAGCATTACTAACAATATCACTGGGCACCTGGTAGCTCAAGGCCTCCTTTCCTCACTCTAATAATCCCAGCTGTACTCTGCAGCACTTTCTGTGGAAAATGTGCCTATTTCATAAATAAAAAAATAAAAAAAGATCAGTGGTAATTGTGCAACATGACGGGTAAGAAAAATAATTATTAAGCCTGGCTTGTTGCTTTAAGAATGCACAAAATGTTAAATGCAAAATATGAATGGCCTATGATACCAGTGTTGCTACTCTATTGGCCCAGTGCCTTCATTTAGGTTAACCTCTGTTAGCTTTCAATAAATCCACATTCTAATCTACATAGACACTGGTGCATTCAAATGATCTTCATTTTCTAACTAGAGAATTGCTGCTCCAACAGTAGAAGTTCATTTTGAAAATAAGAGATTTGTTTGACCTCAAATATTATAATTGGGAAAAGGGGAACTGGCATGATCCCTATATCTAAAGGTTATGGATAGTAATAATACAAAACAATACTGTACTCTGTCTTTCATAAATTATACTTCAGGCAGTTAATATTATAATTCAAATAATGTTGTCATGTATTTTCTGAGAAGGTTAGTGTTGAAAATAATAATGAATTTGGAGATACAACAAATATATTTAATTTAACTGCTGATTAACAATATATATATATATTGTTTTTTATTTTATTTTTTAATATCTGTAAGTCACCTTAGATAAATGTGCCTGCCAAATAAGTCATTAATTAAATAAAGTTATGTACATGACAGTTAAGTAGGTTATTTATGACCTGAAGATTGCATGTCTAATTAACATTCTATAACAGAATGCAATTAATGTGGTGGTGCTTTTAAAATGTTATTTCCCAGTTGTCATAAACGGAGTCAAATTCAAATCACGAGAGTATGTCACATTGCCACTGGCCCAATGTATGAAAAAGGAACACAGGATCTTTAGTGTTGACAAGATTATTAAGCCCTATTCTGACTGAAAAACAGTAGGTCATGCTTATATATGCACGCAGTATATATAAATAAACTGATGATGGTGATGATGTGCTGGCATTGGTGAAACGATGCATTTTTCTATGCATGCCTCTGCCCTCTTTTGCCCCTCACCCCCAGCCCCACTCGAATGGTCTAGCAATGCCACTGCTAAAGCTTAATATGTTGTGTTAGCTAATGAGCCGTGTATCATTATTGCACTGTTCAGTTTACAGGCAAAGAAAAGGATCTGTTTCAATGTGATTTATATGCTCTATTTATCATCAGCAAAAAAGCTAACAGAGACTTTCTGAACTGGCCCTCAGTCTTCTTAACAATGAGGCACATTGCAGATATGTATAAACATTTACTTGAATGGCAGGCAATATATCTTTAAGCGCTGCAGCAAAGACCTGTGTGGATATACAACAACATGTTGGCTGTTTTACCAAATACTGGTTTGCCCTTCCAGACCATCCACTATTTGCATTTTGGGTGTTGCATATTTTAACATAAAAGCTTCACCTCTGATTAGATTGCCATCCATGGCATTTTAGTAAAAAGGAAACATTACCAAAAAAATAACAACAAAATAATTAAGAAGATTTCTGCCAGACAAGCAGTGTACTGTGAGCTGCAGGTAGGAAACTCATTACCAGCCTGTTTAATTGCAGATTCAAAATGGGATCTATAAATCACAGCAGCATAGTCCCAAGGGATGAGTAATCTACATGTTGAATGAGAAACTAGCAACAGGCATGAAATTGAAAACCTGTTAATTGACAATAGCAGTGAAACCAGGAATCTGATTTTAGAAGTATATATAAATTTACAGACAAGACCTGGTAATCAATAAACAATGTCCATGCAAATTGTATTATTTGTTATTTGTTCCACTATATATATATATATATATATATATATATATATATATATATATATATATATATATATATATATATATATATATATATATATATATATATATATGTCAACACATGAACGCCGGAGTGAATGTATAGTGGTACGAAAGAAAACGTATTTATAAAATTAGACTCTTAATATACCGGTACACACATTCATCTAGAATATTGACTCTCCCACTACAGTTTACTACTCCAGCCAGGCACAGACAGACATAGACGTTTATAGTGACAAAGCCCAAACGTCAACATCAACTATAAAAGGAAAGAAACAATTGGGGTCGGGAGACATATATCGGAATAATGCTTTATTTGTTTTTCATTTGTTAAAAACAACTACATATTTAATTTACCCCCAGGCATAAACTAAATATCGTTTCGAATAAAATTTTACTGAGGGAGGACAATAGGCCAAGGTCACTGAGCGAGTCGGTGGCGATCACACTTACCTTATGTTCCTCAAAATATCTGAATAACAGTATGAATTGTGGTACATATACTAATTCCCCGCAGTCTGTCTGCGGCTTTCTGGTGTAATATTTTTCGCAGAACCTGGAAAGTGTTTTTTTCGTTAAGTTGTTGGCGCTGTCCTAGTTGATAGCTCAATTCATTGTAGCTCAGTAGGCTATAGTTTTACACAACGATTTTCCAAAAATACCAAATCACCTAAATCTTAACAATGCGTAATGAAAGCTATCTCAATATTATATATATATATATATATATATATATATATATATATATATATATATATATATATATATATATATATATATATATATATATATATGTTATGGATATATAAATGCTATTTATTAAAACATTACTCAAATTTCTACCCTACAAAACATATTGTTTTAAAGATATACGTTATCTTTAGCATGTATTTTTTTCTTTTTACGAACTGTCATTTGTTGCCATTAAACATTCGTTGGCACAGTTGCTATAAAGAGCAAAAATAATTCTTAACTCCGAAACTAACACTATAAAAAACGAACTAGAAAACACTTCATAACAAATTTACCAAAATATCTTCATGACAGAGACGGTGTTAAATCGCAACTGTGAGCATTTTTTATTACTATTATTTTGTTTTTATTATTTTAAACATATTGTTTGTGCTTGCTGGCTTTTTCACATATATGCCCCCAAAATCCCACACATGCGATGTATGCAATGCACAAGCAAAATGTTTAAAATAATAAAAAACAAAATAATAATAATAATAATACAAATGCTCACGGTTGCGATTTAACACCGTCTCTGTCATAAACATATTTTACATATGTTTAATAGACTACATATCACAATGATGTAATCTATCATTATAATTTTCCTGCATTTGCCTGTATAGTTAGTTCACACTTTTACCAAATAAAATGTTTAATTTTACTTGACTGCTGTGAGTATATTTTGTCATTGGATAGATACGCCTTCGCGTCAAAACTAAGAGGTTTTGAAACGTTTCAACGATGTAATTGAGATTATTATATTATTATGGGGATATTACTCTCTACTGACAAGTTGTATTCAAACTCCATTGAATATTATATGAATTCCACTTTTTCTAAGTCTGAATTTCATCAGCGTGCGTGCGTAATGCCATCTAAGACAGCATGCTGTTCCACATTGAATTAATAACGGTTCTTGCCAAAACTCAGCTGCCTGCATGTAACCCAACGCTCTCACTGAAACCCCTTTTCTACTGAAACAATCCGACTTCCCTCGCCAAGACTTGCCCTATTAAATATTTCTGAATCGTATTGTTTAAAAATGTCACGAATACTGTATATAATAATAATAATAATAATAATAATAATAATAATAATAATAATAATAATAATAATAGGGAGGATATGCTAAGTGACCTCCACAGCAACATGAACTATGGTCTGATGTTTTCTCCTGTATCAAAGATCAGATTTTATCATTTATTTGAACTTTCCAGCAGTGAGAGAAACATACAGGACTGCAATTTGGAAGTCTCTGTTTTTGGCACAGACATCTGCCTCTGCTATGTTTTAAACAAACAAACAAAACAAAACAAAAAAAATGCATTGGAATTGAGTTTCAAACATAAACTTTTCTACTTAAAGATCTTTCTCATTCGACAGCATTTTGATTGTATTGCTAAATGTAATTCAACTCAGGCTGTTTAATGTATGCTTTGTTGGGATAGACAAGCAGAAAACCAATTCATTCATTCATTAAATGTAAAGAAAAAAAATCGTTTGGGTTACTTTAAAAGAAATCTTAGATTTCTCATTGGAGGCATTACATTTAGAAATGATTAATTGCACCGTTTCCTATAACCATTGTGTGCAATGTGCAATGTGTGCATATTGCGTGATGTTTAGGCGTCTTCTGCTATTTTGATTGCATGAAAAACATTATTTTCTCCTGAAGAGTTCCTGACATTACAACATTGTTGACCTGTGGTTTAATTGCGTGAAATTGTTTGGACATGTTCTATACAATATATAATACCACTGGCTTAAAAAAAGAAGTAAAATCGGATTGCGAAACGGATTAATACTTCTTGGCAAAATCGATGATGTTGGTACCTGCACATGTCTAACACATCATCGTTGTGGCGAGACACAAATACACAACAACACGTCGAGTTCGTCATTTGTACTATTCATTACACACAGACCATTTTGACAGAACGCTAGCTACGTGTTTCCTTTCCTGTCCTTTGTCATTCTAGTATAAGAGACAGTCTATTCTTTATTACAGCGGGCCCTGTTCAAAGGGATTAGCAGTACCGCCTATGGAATGTCAAAAAATGTGTCTATAGTAGAGCATATAATTTGCGGCATATGTTAACCTCAGTGAATTATGTTCTTACATGAAACAAAAAAGTTTACCACGCATGCAAATTTCATCGTATAAATAACATGCAACCTTGGTTGTTTTTCATCGCTGAGCGCTTTTATTCTATCAGAAATAAACAGTTATCTGTATAAAGTATTCTGATGTGCAGATTGAGTATATTGATTCTAAAAAATATACCCATGCAAATATGCAGGCCAATCTCTGAATGGCAATGGTCTAAATGTGAAACGCGAACTGATTTTATGGTAAACATATAGCCTACCTTACCTTGTGTTACCAAACGAAACTGTTGTATTAAAATAGGCCTTTACAGTGACACGTCGAGCTTTTTGGTTTTGTTGCTTGAGAGTACAAACAGGATCTATTTATTAAAACGTGGGTTGTATAGCCTCTGTAATTTTGCATATAGGGCTGGATATAAGCATTCTACTTAAATCATTTCTAAATAATGTCCTTCACTTAGAAACCTTTTGAGAAAATGTGAGCAGAAAATGTGGTAGAACATCTATCGCTAGTTTTTCTTTGTATTATTATTATTATTATTATTATTATTATTATTATTATTATTATTATTATTATTATTATTATTATTATTATTATATAAAAGGGAGATTATTTAATAAATGATAACATTAAACGTGAATAAGTATATGTTGTATTAGGTATTATAGTATCAAATTTTGTATGAGATATTAGGTAGGCCTATTATATGATCTTTATTTTTGTGCAATATTGCACCAAATTAAAACGAATTTGTAAAAAGAGCACTAAATAAATACATGAACTCGGACGAATAGAAATATATGTCATTCAAGAGGAATCTGATGGCGGTCAAGTCTAAAGATATTTGAATGTGCGACCAACCCTGTTAACTACAGAGACATTAATTATATATATATATATATATATATATATATATATATATATATATATATATATATATATATATATATATATATATATATATATATATATATATATATTCAACTGTGATTATTTTTTCAGATTTAAAATAAGATTATTTTGAACTCATCATGTTATAATAATAATAATAATAATATATAATAATAATAATAATAATAATACTAACTAGTGTATTTGTTTAGATATGTATATGTATTTTACCTGTGCATGTTTGGCTTCTTGTTCTAACTGGGCTTTATCCATGCCATTGACTACAGGTGAGGTTGATGGATGAAAATTACTTCTGTTAAATGTGCTCCAATCTTCTACTTTGGCGCTGGGATAGGAAGAACTGTCACTAACTGGAGGTAAAGCACACACACAAAACAAAACAAAACAAAAAAAGGATAATAATCAGTAATCAGTGAAAATGTTGTAGCTGTTCATATCATTTCAACACGGGCTTTATTGTTTAAATGGAATTTTAAAAACACAGTAGTATGGTGTAGTGACTTTGTAGACAGTAAGGGGAGCGTGAGTTTAACAAAATTACATTAACGTTTCACTGACAGTCATTGTATATTTTTACAGTATTTGTAGGTCATACTTTCCCAGAAGCGCAAACGTATTTGTAGCCCTGTATTTTAAGTTAGAAAAAGCAAGCTATGGTATTATTTAGTATTATTGCTATGGGCCTAACTACATGAGCATGATTGACGGGCCTTAGGCGATAAGTAGAAACCTTCCTTTCTGAAAATATTAAACACGTTAGCACTATTTGATCTTTGATTTGCCTCATTAACAGAAATTGAGTTTCCTTAAATGTCATATAAGGATTTTAATATATATATATATATATATATATATATATATATATATATATATATATATATATATATATATATATATATATATATATATATATATATATATATATATATATATCAAGTTGCCTACATGCATGTATCTGGTGTATAGGCTGCATGTGTGTGTGTGTGTGTGTGTGTGTGTGTACAGAACATATAAACAGATATCAAATGAAAGGTTCCGTTTGAGCCCTCAAAAAAAGTGAAAAAAACGAGGCCTTGTTAATGTAACCAAAAATCATTCGATCGACAGGTAATTTAAAATGTTATTTACAATATTTGTATGTCCTTTTCAATTATTGCTCGCTTTTTTTGAATGCAGTAAATGTTATTTTTCTTAATACCCTCAGACCCTTAACTAAGCCAACAAAACCCATTGCTCTGCCTACTCAGTCCACATTAACGTTTTATTTCGAAGAGCTTATTTGAGCTGTAAAGTTCTAGAACAAAAACAAACATTTCCATCAAGCTAATTGAAAAGCTAATTTTGCGAGTAGACGAGCTGTTTGGAAAGTTATAAATGTATCACTTTAATTGGTGTAGAATAGAATTTATTTCGGCTTTCAAAACCTACAGCTAACATCTGCAAATGATTTAGAATTACATACATTGTTTATAAAAGTCTCCTTTGAGAAGCTTTTTTTGTTCAGGACGTTTTTTGTCCAGTAGGAATGACTGAGGATTTCTATAGAATATTATAGCTTGCGTTAAGTTTACTGTTTTTAATTTTTATTTATTTATTTATTTATTTGCATTGCCCACTTCGAGGCCTTGCATGTTGCTATAAAAACGGTGACATAGTACATACACTATATATTAATAGAATGTTCGAGTGTACAACTTTAGCATATGAACACTCAAATGTCTGCAAGAGAAACCCTTGCTTAAAAATAAATTGATATTTGAATTCAGAATAATACACGAGAATACAGGTTTTTCCTCTAGTTTGTTTTTAAATTGACAGTTGATAGAGGACAGTTCATGCGGAATCCTGTGGCATTTATATATGACAAAATAGAGCTAGAATTGTTCAGGTTTACTTTTTCAATTAACACAACAGTGTTTGTGTTTTCTGCTTTATATTTACATTATTGTATGCATCGTATCTATTTTAAGGCTGCTGGTTTAAAACTGCTGAACATTTTAACACTAGGCCATAACCCTGTTTTATGTGGAAAGAAATCACATTTTGAAACACAACACATACGTCTTCTAGACTGTTCTACCAATCATGTGAAGTTGATCAAATAAAAGCTTAAAATATTATGCGTGCTATGCATTGTGTGACATTTGACCTCACTAACTGGACAAATTTCGATTGATTACTAAAAGCAAACAACATGGGGACCCTCATTTCCTTTAAAGATCTCATGCAGCTACACTGTGGCAGCGTTTTAAACACCTCATTTTAATTTTCAAAATATCTCCTGTGCTCTGCTCTTTCCCTTCGTTATACCGGTACTAATATTCTACATCCGCTACTTAATTATAACTTGAAGCCCTAAACCATCTGTTTTAATGTAACTGTTTGAACTGTAGTTAGTTGAGCACAGCTTTCAAATTGCACGCAATGCGACAAAAATGCTCACTTCTATAAAGTGTTCCTCTCGGGAAAACTGTGTTACAGCTAAAAAAATTTCCAAACAACACAACAGTTGTTAGAGTGTATGGAATCATTGATCCCATAAGTATTTAAAAATAAATTAAAAGAGGGAAATGGTTTAGAGACTGGGTTATTTTTCATGTGCCGTTTGGTTAAGCTAAAATCGCCAGTTTGTTTTCTTACAAGGTGGACTCGACAACACATATGAAATGTCTTACTTTGTTGCTCTGTTATTGATCTGATGCCCAGAATATCGGTAACAGAATGTGATGAAGGCCATATCCTGTGCATAGCCATGTGTCCTGGAATGGCTGGTACCCCGGGGGGAGTTGGCACTTTAGCACCAGCTGCAGGGATGGGACTTGGGTATGAGTAGATATGATTGTACGGGAGACTAGGTTGAGGTGGAGGGTGGTGCACCGCCTTGTTTGATTCGTAATTATTCTGCTGGGACAGATTCCCGATCTTGTTGCGAAGGATCCGACTGATGGAGCTTACTGAGGGGAGGTTGAATTTATCGCACACACCGTCAGCCAAAAGTCGGTCCCGGATCTCCCAAGCGAAGATACCGGGGTCCCTTTGCTTGTATGTCCGGATATGTTTGACCACGGTCGGGGTCGTCACCCTAGGCTTACTGCCTCCGATGGCTCCAGGTAAGATGGAACCAGTTTCGTTGTAGCGGGCCAGAATCTTGCTCACACAACCATGGGAAACCCGCAGCTGTCTACTGATGTCACAAGGTCTGATGCCCAGCTGTGCAAGTTCAACAATCCTCAACCGGATGGCATTGGGTAGGGGTCTGCCATTGACAAAAACACCTCCTAGCTGATTCACCTCCCCAAAGGCGGGCTCTGGTATGTAGAAAGGGGGAATAAAAACATGGATTATTATTATTATTATTATTATTATTATTATTATTATTATTATTATTATTATTATTATTATTATTAGAAATTCAGCCAAATCTGAGATTGATACTGTAATACAGTTTCCTCATTTTATGAGCTGACCATTTCGGCAAAAATTAAACAAAATAAATTACATTCTGTAGTATTTAAAGAAAATAATATATAACTTATAAATACATATCATAACATTTTACACTATAGCTACCTACCTTCCCCCAACTGTACAAAACATGTCCCATATTATTGTATTCATAGCGGAGCTTTGAAAAACATATGGAACTGATACTAGGACCAAACAGGAATGTTAAAAAACACATAGGCTGCAACGTTTCTGTACTGGGAACACTCGTCGTTCAATAATCAATCAAGTACATGTGTTTGTTCTTCTATCAGCATAATTATAAAGCGCAACCAATGTATTTCTCAGCACACTGGGTTGGTGACCCTTAACGCTTGCTTCACTTGTATGAACATGAAGAGTGTAAACACCCCCGGCTCAAGGAAAACTCTTAGTATCGGCCGCCTGTTTTGTTCACCCCACTGACAGCTTACAAAACTTCTAATTAACTTACCCATTGCGTTTAGTACACCAATAATGACACAGTGTTTTCGGAATGGCGCTTTTGCAAGTGGTGCAGTTTCCAGAACTCCTTCTCTCCAGGGTGCAAATGCAAGTGTTGGGAGAAAGTAGGTTATCCACTGTACGAGTAATAAAGATCGTAGCATGAGGGGTAAAATCAGGATCTGTTTCCTGATGAGAGAGACGTCTGACTTACATTACAATCCAGTACCAGAATGGGCCGGACTTCTGTAACTTTGTCTGTCACTCACCGCTGAGTAGCCTGTAAACAGAAAGGACTTACAATAGACCTGCTCCTATTGGCGAGTGAAATTGACATGACAGCACAATGGTGGAGATTTCTTGTTCTTATCTGAACAGGCATGCCCAACATAGACTGCCAACCTCTATACAAAGCTATAGGCTACTACTTTACAACGTTCAGTAGGAATGGTAAGTTTATTCAAATAATGTAACGCTTTGTATTTATACTATAAACAGTCAATACATATATGTTACGCAAATATATGTCTGTACAGACACTGTATCTATCCACAATTTCCCAAACATCAATTAGGTTATCTTAAGCAACACATTACCTTTGAAAATACAGATCTAAAACATGTAACATTTTAGTTTATTACACTTTTTAATTCATTTGGATAATTGTACCAATTATAATAAGAATAATTCGAACTGCTGTGCATTTATGTCTGCAATATATAGGCGATATTATTGTCAAACTGACTTTGAGGATTTTAATTGTAATATTGTTTTGCGTTATTCAGATATGTGTCATGATAAACTTTCATTTTAACTTTACTGTGTATTGTAACCATGATTATTTAAAGTCATATTTTGTTTTTTAAATGTAATAATTAGATTTTAAATTGTTGAAATTCAGAAAACACTACTCTTCTTATTGCAAGACAACGGGTTATCGCTTCATGTTACATCTTAGTAAGTTCTTTGAAATTAACGCAATAATGATCGGCTTATGTTTTTATGTGTGTTGTTTTATTTTCATCGGCAAGATGATCTTCGTGAGTAATTTAGCAAGGTTAGCATACATATTCCCTGCATCACTTAGTTTAATGGCCGAATGTTAGACCACGTTTGTTTTATGCCGAGGTTTCAGAATGCAACACTTGACGAAGTTACATTGAGTTATGCCAAGGATACAGAAAAGTAAAATTAAGGATGGCAAGAATTGGGTTTCTTTTCAATTAAATAGATTTAAGGAGTACAAATAATGCAACACAATACTGTTTTCTTTGTTATAAAATATTAACTATAAAAACGTTGCTTTGTTTTTACAAATGTAACCATATGGTTTAAAAACGTAATAAATGCAATTAAAACTGACTAGGCATTTCTTGGAAACGAAATTACTTAACATTGGTATACCCTGGGAATATATATATATATATATATATATATATATATATATATATATATATATATATATATATATATATATATATATATATATATATATATATATATATATATATGTTAGTCTAATTTTTAAATCTGATGCAACATGCATACACTTTTTTTTTTAAATGGTAAATTGATTGGCTTGTATTTACTTCGTATGTAGATCTTTGTTTATTGTCTTCTGTTTTTATTGATTAAACCCCAACACTTAGAATCCCACTTAAGTGCGTCGAATATAATCTCCATGAATACAGCCAATATAATTGGTATGAAAATTATTCTTTTTTGCCTTTCCTCTTACAAAAACTCTACGCTTTGGTTTGAATCGTGCAAATAGTCCAGTATATATGGCTGCCACACTTCATAATACATTAAATAACTTCAACCCTTATCCAATAAAGAAGTATGCATCCCACACAAATGGAACCATGTAGCTAGAACACACAGGCCTGGGGTATAGCCCGTGCGTCGACTTAAAAGAAAAGTCCTTTCAATGATTATAAAATTGCTTGAAATGCATGGTTTCTGTTTTTGCGCGTTTGACTGCATAATAATTGCAGTGTCTGGATTCAACCTATTTATTTCTATGTCACTCAAATATTGTCTTGTTTCCTGTTTATGCTGGTATTCCACCACCCTCAAGGTTCATACATCTGCCGTTTAACTATTATTTATTCTCGTTGTTTCTTATTATTTCTAACCGCTCTCTTACATATTTGTCTCCAAGTATGTAGTTCTTACTCGCTCATTGCGTTGCAGTTCCAAATAATCTGTTGATTTAAACGCGTCCTTTGTGTTCTCATATTACCCTTAAGAAGTAGTCCTATTTAAATACAATGTCAATTTATGTAGCTTACAATTTTACTGTCTTTCACGAACTCTCCGCACACGTTGCTTCCTCACAAACCTATTTCTTGTCTAAATGCATTGCAACATGGCCACCCTTTCAGCTGTGTTTTCTTACCGATGACTTTCTAACCTTTGCTGCCTATTTTTTCTTTATTTCTTCCTATCTGTTTCTCTCCTTTCTCTCGCTTGCTTTCTCAATGTGTGTTCCTGACGTGCCCCTGTCGGAACAGCTCGCTTTCCTTACTTCGGTCTCCAGTGGTTTAAGGATAATGTTTATCAGAACTGAACGTGCTCTACTTGTTTCCATTGAGGTGCTTAGTGTGGGCTGAAATAACAAAGGTCACATCCACAGTCAGTCTGTGGCGGAGTAGGGGTCTCGGCTGGGCAACTCAAAACAATCAAGTTTTGATATCAAGGATAACTTGACTGACAATATTTAATTCACGTTTTCCTGTACTACTAGTGGTCGCGGCGCTGGGTCATTCATTTGCCATTATTCCTTGGTAATATGCAAATCATTGGCTCGCGCGCGTTTCATGTACCCACTCACTGTTCAGTAGTAATTTCATTAGGTACTTAGAGGCGTCCATTGGCAAATAATTATATCAATAAATACACCTCACAATAGGGATTGTTGTCCGGCGAAAAGTAACTCTCCAAAACTGTGATTCAGCAAATGTACCACGATCTGGTCATTCTGTGATCAGAAAACAATGACTCAGTTTAATGTAAAACAGATTTGACGTGTTTTTATATCATTAAGCAGCAACTTAAAGTAGCCTAACTATAGTCTAGTAAATTGTTCTGTAATATCAGATTTTGTTTTTACTTAAATGTTTTGTGTAAATACTTTTGTGGTTGTATAGTGCTGACATATCGATATGATATTTTCTAGGCGAACTGTAAAAAAAGAAAAAAAAAACTTTACAAACTGTTAACCCGTTTATTACGTATAATAACAGTACACATTCTAATTTTAGTCGCAGTTCATTTTGGTTTGCAACACTTAGCTGTATCATATAACATCTACAACCAGATTAATTCTGTATTATATGATAATACCAACTGGACTAACTCATAGTATAAGTGCCATAGATTTGGCTGTTATTTTGCCATTAATAAATGCCGTTATACACCGGTTTCAGTTCTGTACAAACACTGTATTTTACGTTGTACAAAACATAAATAGGAACTCTATAAATGTATGATATACTGGCAATATAATCGAGTCTTAGGCTACGTATTTAATGCATTTCATAATAATAATAATACAAACTGATTAATTATGCATCATGGTATCGTGTTTTCCATTTTTAGCCACGTACATTTACAGCCCAATGTTTAACCTCAATAAAGTGTTTGAGTTTTCTTTTGTTGTGTGCTAACGATAGCAAATATATGATAGTAGATCAATACTTTTAGATATCATCTATCATTGTTCGAGTAATAATTTAAAAGTTTTTTTTTTCCCACCTATACAAATGCATTGGTCATTGAGCGTTATCAAATGATATACTATTACATTTTATTTCGATGGCAGGAAAATAGCAGTAAAGGATTCGTAATAGAGTTACTTACAGATGTCTAAATAAGCTTTGATACAGCGGCCATGAATTGCATTCCAGTAAGAACTACTTTTTTCATATGGGTTTACAGCCATTTTTGTTATTTGTTTAAGTGTTCAGTTTGGCATTTCCGTATTTCTTTTTTATTTCTTTTTTTAAACTATATCATTTATTAAACAGACCTTTTTTCTGTGTATTACTGGCACAAACGACGAACATTGGGGAGTTGGTGGTTATTTGGTGACAATAAAGACACATGCGGTAGCTCTGTGTATTTATGCAGAACCCCATTAACAGTATGGTGCGTTTTATTCCACCAAAGATAGTTGATATTGTGTGAGTCCTTCGAACTGTTTTCTCTTTTTCGTACTTTGATGACGTCGTATTGCCTTTATTTAATCATTTATAATAAATAAATAAATAAATAAATAAATAAACATGAGACGTCAGTATTTATTTATTGTAAGCACTAGGGATTGCGCAAGCGGGGTATGTATAAATATCACACCTGGAAATATATTTTTTTCTTGGAAATAGATACACCATATGCTGCTGTTTGATATATGTACATTAGAGCTACACTTTTCTTAATTTCATTCTTGCCATTTTAAAACAAAGTCTAAACCGCAAAGCATTGCTAGTGTTAAAGCTAACTAAATATTGAGTTGGAGTCTTTGCAGGATTTCTGGATAAATCCCTTCCGTTGAAAACTACCGTCCCGGTCTTTCAGCAACACAAGGACTTCTGAAAGAGACAGATGTGTGAATTCCGAGCAACGTAAGAACCAAAACATTTACTTTGGGTGTAATCGTGTTCACACACACACACACACTCCAAAGTCTACAAGCGACTTTATCAAAGTTAGGAGATCATGCTAACAGTTCAGACTTCAGATGAGTAACACGCTTTAGACTTTGGGGGTTAATTGGTTTTAGTCTATGTATTGCTAGCCTATGCTCATTTGTGAATGTACACCAATCTGTCCATGCTTATGTAGAATGCACGCCTGCGGATAATTGTAGCAGGCTACACTGTATCACTACATTATCTCTCAGTGTGTGGTATGTCTTATATGCAAGCGTTATGGAAGTGTCTGGATTTTGTTAAATGGGATGTATTGCTTTCTGTCAAATACATTTAGACCGTCGCACTACACATAGAGAGTAACGTTTTCTAGGCACTGGAAAACGTTACCGTGATAACGTTTCCACAGTGAGACCAGGTTCCACATAGGTATATTTTTGTTTAACATAGAAATGTTTCGCGATAAAGCATAACTGTTTTTGTTTGTTAATCGATAATGTCAAGTTGTACCCGATACACATTAATAATTGTGAGAATCCCAAATGTTCATAATATTGTATATTGATGATTTCCATTCTAGAAAGCTGTTCTGTAACCAAATAATAGATTACGTTCATCTTTGATGGAAAATTTTCCACATCGAATACCATTTCAGACCACAATCCCACAAACACACTACATCAAACTATTGACAAAGTTATCTGGGAAAAGACATTGCAACCTCAAGGCTATACACCATTAAAAAAGCTTTATTTAGCAACAGTTACATTGAGACACTTCTAAAACAAGTTATAACGTAGTTTACAAGCTGCATATTACACACTGCGTGTATACAGGCCTACATAGACCAGACATTTTCGAAAATGAATGTAGCATCCTTGCCATGGAAAAAACACATACTCATTTCATTACTGTAAGAGTCATATCTTATAAATTCCATTTCTAACTTAAATTAGTCAATAACATGTAATGTACCTGTTTAAATATTTATTTAGTTTAAATTAAACTCTCTCTCTCTCTCTCTCTCTCTCTCTCTCTCTCTCTCTCTCTCTCTCTCTCTCTCTCTCAACACTAAAATATATCACCTGCTAATGTCTTACGCACACAATCAAAATGTTTTCGAAATGAAGACGAACAATGATCCTAGCAATTGATGTTATTACAATTTCGACTACTGTTTATAAGAAAATAATTTCCTCCCACACACCCCACTATTTCTTTATTATGTTTTAAAACTATAGTCTGATGTGTTAACATAGGACAGTAATACAAATACATTTACATTTTGTATAATTAGACAGTGAATAGGTTTATAGTGTTATTACCACTTGACATATTGATTTACATATATGTATGTTTTTGTGTTGAAGCTGTAAGATTGAAACTTTGCAACCGTAAAACGATTCGACTAAAATTGATTTTTGCAAAAACTGCGACCCCTTCAGGCTAAATTGATACTGCAGTGCAGTTAGTCTAAGCTAAGTGTCATTTGGGGAATTCGTGCTGGTGGTGTTAATATTCTACAACGTGTTTAGCCTTGCATCGGTCTACACTAGTTGATCCGAAGTGTATTTTCGACTGCATAATCATTTGTATTGTTACAACATTAATTTCGTCATATGGTAGGAACAACAAGAATAATTATTCATACAACTGCGTCAAAAACACACAAAAAAAGTCTAATTTAAAATCTCTGACTTGTCTAAAAAGGTAAACATCTAAAAAGGTATGTGTCCAGAAATAAAGCTAATTATAAACTTTAAATTGTTTTAATATCTAACCTTGAAGAAAACAGCAGTGGGATAGCACAATAATGTACACGACATGTTTTCATAAGATATTTATGAGGTTATAACGATGATTGTTATATCCGCACACTTTTTTTTATTACGCCAATGCATGTCTGCAGAATATATCACAAAAGCCCACACAGACTAATGATCATATCTCACCTGATATCTTCATCCAAAGCAGACCTGTATGACGTCGGCCTTTGTAATAGGTAGTATTTTGTGAGTCCTTAGATGGTAGCAGGTAGTAAGTGGAGAGTTCAATTTCTGCCTGTCTCTGAGTTAAGATTGGAACCACGTACTTAGGGTATATAGCTGCTCTGGAGACAATAACGGTATCTGCTAAATATACAGTAGCACACCACACACACCTTTGAAGACCGTGAGACCGTGCTGTGAGATTTTGCTTAGCTGTTATCAATAAATTTATTTTATATTTATTTTACTATAGGACCCTACCGTACATGCCCCAAATGTATTTTATTTAATTTTCATTAAACTCTTAATTTTAGCAATTCAAATACAATGACGTTTCTTAAACATTTTACATCTGAGCTAGCAGGTCACCCAGACAAACACATCGAAAGGGTAGACGTGATTTGTCAGTAATGTAGAATGAACATAAATAACTTTAACCCAAAACTTCGTTATATATTTCTTTAAAAATGCTATCAATTTGTTTAAACGCAAAACCAATTTTCTGTATTAAGTGGCACATTACGGTATGTCAAAGCTAACAATGAATGGGTTTTTGATAGTAGTCCTGAAAGAATGTAGGCTATGTGAAGAAAAAATCCTGAAACAGTTGCTTCCCTTATGGTCCCTTATGATTCTCAGTGACAACTATTAGGATAATATATTGCCTCTAAGGTACACCCTGTGTGGTATACAGAACAAAATTTCTTCATTGCTGCATCTTCCACAGAGCTTATTCCCTTTGGGTCTATATTCCTGGAGTAGCGCGAGCAACAATCCTTCAAACTACAAACTTAAATAATGGATTCGTTACCATGGGGAGCCAGTGGCGCTGAAATCATTTTATAGTGGGGGTGCTGAAAGCCATTGAACAAAACTGTAACCCCATGCATATGATGGAAGCCATGCATTCGGCTGCTATTATGTTAAACGTGTTAATAAAACGAAGCCAGCATCAACACCTGTTTATCTATTTAAGTAAAAAAATAAATGTTTTAAACACAGTCCTTGCTATAATGTTAACAACATGCTTACCATAAAACGTTTAACAAATCGTAAAGTAGCGTATAATGCTATAATCCACTTAAGTACAGCAATTTAGAAATGTTTACTTCCAAAAACAGTTTGAACAGTTGTATTTTGGTCGTTGTACACAAATACAGTCAGAAGGCTCCAAAGGTTGACATGCGTTGCTGATGAATTGATTTCATGAGGCAATAGACATCTAACGTGTTTAATAAAAACGCACTCCCCGGTTAATCGGTTAACAACAGTAATAACCAGTGCAAGTCTTTACACAACATGTTGCTGTCTGTGACAATATTCGGGCATATTTTGCAGAACACAGTGAACAATGTTAATACATAAAGGAAAGGTTTTGTTTGTCTAATTTCTGTCATTAAAAAAAAAAAATTCTCACCAGGTAAAAGACAGCATAGGCTGCTTTATTGTCTAGTATTATACAGTGTTTCTTTTTTAGGAATGTCATACGTGTAGTAAACATCATTAATAATAATAATAATAATAATAATAATAATAATAATAATAATAATAATAATAATAATAATGGTACAGTATACTGTATTAGTTTACAAGATTGAATAGAAAAAATACATTTTAACTATAGGCTACTTTATATTCCTTAGCCTTCCAACGTTCTTATTTTTTGTAAAGTATAGATATGTAGACATGTATGTATGTGTCTATGTATGTATTTATGTATGTATGTGCATGTATATGTCATGATTGTTACAGCGATTGATGTACTAGACCATCAAATTCAGTTTAAGTTCAAATATCTGTTTATTCCTGACAGAACTGCAATGATAATTGAATCAATAGGATTCCTAATTGAAATGTTAGCCCCTTTATTGATTTTGTTGTGGGGTAGCTATTAAGTCTTCGTGGAAGTTTTAAATGATTTTATTTTTTCATCCTTTCTTTTGAATACCTTTTTATGAGTGTCTCTATAATAAAGTATACGTTAGGGGGGAAATGAATTTGTTACATCATGTATTTTTTTTTAACTATTACACCTTGGACATTGTAATGCATCTACATGGTTACAAAGTGAATTGATAGTCATGTGTTTTCATTGTCAATAGATAGTCCTAAACAATAGATTCAAAAGTCGAATGAACGGCAATACAATTTAATTGAATATGTTAATGTTTTTTTTTTTTTTTTTTTAAATACCGTTATGTAGGGGTTTCAGCATTCAGCACAACATCATTATTCGCATTGTTATTCATTCAAACATTTATCCTGTTATCGATATTATCTTAAAATATTACGTTTTTTAAAATTTGAAGAATGAGTGGCATGATGACGCCAAACATTTGTTACGCGTTTTGGCCACGCGCATGTTTTTGTTTTGGATACTGAATTGTTACAACAGTGTTACAGATGAATTATCTGCTCATCGACTGACCAGTCAAGAGGCACTTATATTCCAAATCAAATCAAATGTTTTATATTTAGCGCTTTATGTATTACCGTAGTAACAATAAGTATATATATATATATATATATATATATATATATATATATATATATATATATATATATATATATATATATATATATTTTCATAGATTATCAAAAATAAATCACGTTTTAACAAATTCCAGAATATTATTTTGACTAAAACTGTTGTGTCCATGATTAAAGACGTGAGGGATAACGGTAAACTACATTGTAAATGTATATAAAATATGTGTTACAAACATTCACTTCCTCATTTTCATTAGAACACTCTATTGGTTTATTCAAAACAACGCTGATATCGAAAAGGTATTAAAAAAAATACTCAAGCTCAGGATGTTTTTTTTATTTTATTTAATTTTATTTGGTATGCTAGCCCTACTTTTCAATTTTACACATGTGAAATATAGGTGAGGTGGGTAATGGAGTATAGACGCCCTAAGAGTCGCTTTGTGTAATCCGCGGTGTCTGTTGCTATCAAGGGCACACTAAAACCATAGGGCTTTTACCACAGCCTAAAGGACCAATATATAACAATGAAAGGTCAAAGGCGATTGAAGAGTCAGTAACACGCTCTCCCATTTGTAATTGCAAAGACATTCGATGCAAAGACACGTGAGGGCATTGAATTAATAATAACAGTGGTGTATTATATATATATATATATATATATATATATATATATATATATATATATATATATATATATATATATATATATATATATATATATATATGTAATGTAAAAGATGGTCAATAGGCCTATACTGTAAACCTTAATTAAACACATGTCCTATGCAACATACTTTATAGTTTACACTGTAATATTTATTTTGGTAACCCTAGATGATTTGAGTGCATCTAGCTATATTTTTGGAATAATTAAAATAATTACTATTAATTTGATTATTAAACATTTGGTTTTATGCTGGAATAACATCCTCTTTTAATTAGTATTATTTTTTTAATGTGGGGGTCCAAAAATATAACATGGTGGATTTTTATAATTTTAGCATATAAGCTATTTGTTATTTGAAAAACATATTTATGTGTAGGCCTACTTTTTTTTTTTAATAAGCGTTTCTTACCATTCAACCAACAGTATATTCTACACAAACAAACAACATTTTAGTATTCTTTTTATATTGAGCAGTAAGTGTTCAAATAAAACCTAAATAAGGACTGGTGAACTAATGACATGCCTCCTCGTTTATTACAATTTTACAACTCTTGAGTCGCCATAACTTTCAAACGATCATCAATAACATTTTATTACAAAAAGGACGCCATGCGTCTGAAGACTTTTTGCACATATTCAAGAGTTAGTACCTTTGTATGTTAACCCATCACGCCAATGGGACCTTTTCCATCACTCAATATAACTTAACTTGACCTATATATCTATTCAAAGGGTTACAAGAGTTGAATTCAGGGATAAACAAAGCCCAATCCAAGAAATTCAGAGAAGGCTAGTTGCAGTAATCTTTTTAAAATAAATTTTGAAACGGTACCTTTAAATATGTTATGTAAAACCATTATGTCTCGTGTATGGTCTATCTATCTATCTATCTATCTATCTATCTATCTATCTATCTATCTATCTATCCATGTATCTATCTCTATCTATCTATCCATCCATGTATCTATCTCTATCTATCTATATCCATCTGCATATACTGTTTTACGATTTCTTGCAAACGCATATTTAACGTGGGTCTTAGCCTTACAAAATTCCAAATAGGTATTATTATTATTATTATTATTATTATTATTATTATTATTATTATTATTATTATTATTATTATTATACAAACACAAGATGAACAATTACCTTTATATAATGTCCCGTGTTCAAAAAGGGCATTACTTCTTCTTTGCTATTCCTTTGAATCAGGGTTTATCAAAGCTGTCCTGGGTCTTGGATGCCTTAACAAACAAACTATATTTTGACAGCTTTGACTCAGTTTGTTTGACAATGCTCTTCAGAGTCCAAAGGTTAACGAAAACTGAGAACTGGAAAACTTACAACCGTTTGCATTTTGTTTTAATTGACATGTAGCTATATTTAAAAAGTTGGCCCATGTTTCGTTTCAAATGTGTTTCTGTGTATTTATTTATTTTTTAGAAACGGCCTGTTTTTGATCAAGGTATGTATCTGGGTTATGAAAAGAAAACTGATTGAAAAATACTTACCAAAAAATAAATGTCAATGCTGAAATGCTAGAGAGTAAATGAGAATGTCATATTAGGCAGAATAGATATTATTTGCAACAAATGAAATTTACAACATAAGGACCCATATCGGTTTCTCCTACAGCGTTGTGTTAATAGTCAACAATGAATATATGTACTTGTGTGTACCCTTGGGGTATACCCTTAGATTAACATTATGTGTTATTTATTACAATTTTGAAACATTGGCACTTTTATTTATGTATTTATTTGCAAAAAAATAGTTAAATCCATAATTATAATCCGTATTTTAATATATAGGCACGTAACCACCATGATTCAGAAGAACTCAATTTTGCAACGCATTAGTAATAGATTTTGCAACGCATTAGTAATAGATTTTGCAACGCATTAGTAATATTAATGTATCACGCTTTGCAAGCTGAAATTACATATTCATATCCTAACATGCAGTAACATCTTCACATATTACGAATCCCGTCACAAGCATATTTTAATTTGACTCCCAACAACACTCTGTCTTTCTATTTACAAGCTGCAAGTAAAAAAAAAAAATCATTGTGGCGATCTCCTGGGGGTCGTTTCTATATGCACTTAGGCTAATGTATCTGGCAAGTCCGATGTCGGGAGACGAATATACGATAGAAGTAGAGTTTTTATAAAACGTCGCACACACTACCTGATCGTATTTCTTCTCGTATTCTATCGGCACCAACTTACTTGCTGTATAGATACGACAGGTAGATCTCACCGTCATTTCCTGTTTTGAACCTTCTGAAACATGGCTGCTCTCATGCACGCAGTGTATTTAATGAATAGACCGAAATATTTACAACGACAGGGAGCACCGGCTTACAGGAATTTTAATAGAAGATGTGTGCAAAACATTTTTGACATGGTTTCGGATGAAGAAATGATTGCCAAGTACCGTTTGAAGAGGGAGGATGTCCAAAATAGTTTTCCATTTCTTGATGTGTTTGTGCGCCGACAAACAAAGAGACATCGTCCTCTATCTAAAGAAGTACAAGTGTTAGTCAGGTTAAGATTTCTGGCCAGCGGTTCCTTCCAAAATGTATTGGGTGGCACACTGGCGATTAGCAAGGCATCAGTGTGCCGAAGTCTTGAAAATGAGACAGCTGCTCATAAAGACCACGCTCCACACTACATTAAGCGGCTAACTGCGCCGGAGCTGCACACAATTAAGGAAGGTGTCCATGCAATCTGTAATTTTCCAAATGTTGTAGGAGTAGCCGGTACATATTCAAATACGGGAGCCGACTAATGATGAGTACCACTATGTGTGTCGTAAAGGCTAAGGGAGACCGGGGACATTTGTAACATTTTTTACCCTTCTCTCCATTACGCACAAATGATTTGAGCTAGTTTGACCAGACTTTGATACAAACAACTTACATCTGTCCTCTACCAATCACCATAGCTTATAGACATATGGCAAGAGGGTTTGAAATGTAAGGTGTCCGATGTTAGAACTGACCCCATGGCCAACGTCAGTTGTAACGGGGTGGGGTCAGATGTAGCATTCTGTGTAGAATAATTAAATAATAACAACACATTTCACTTAACTCAAGAATTGAATGCTTTATTGAATAAGATCAGTTTTCACATGAAGCAAATATGTTTGTTTTTATTTAACAAACAAAAAAAACTGAGTATCTTTATTGAAAAGTAAAAATGTTCACATATGGCAATTATTTTGTTGTCCTACTTTTAAAACTTTTTAACATCTCTAAAATTATAGGCTTTAACAAGCAAGAATATGTCACTCTGAGTCACAATTGTGATATATGAACATTTTGTTTCTTTCAGTGCAAGATTCATGTGCCTAAATATAGTTCAGCTAATGGTGTATGCGGTCGATTGTAACACGTGTTACAACTGGCCCCAACCCAGAGAGCCATTACTAAACCTCATGTTCCAGCAAGAAAGAACAAAACTAAGAGCGAGCAATTGTGTCAATTATAAGTACAGAGATCAGGGATGAGAATGATAAAAGCCTGGATCCATAAACTGGATAACACCGATTATATATATCACAAAAAGAAAATTGGGGAAAAAATGTACTCTACTAGGTCAGACAGAGACCTGAACTGAGCATGTGCCCAGTGAGTGAATGATGGCATTCTAGCATGCTTGTGATTGGAGAAATTCAAGGTGTTACAACTGTCCCCGGTCTCCCCTGCAAATCATTGAACGTCCAGATAATATGTGAGAGGAGGGTGGCTTCCAAGGTGGCTGGTTGTCGGGAGACAGTGGATATCCCCCCTTCTTCTTTATCTTCTAACACCAGTAACCACAACTACATCAAGAGCAGAGAAAAAACACAACTTTGACCATTGCAAAACTAGACAGGTCATTGAAAGGTGCATAGGTTGCCTCAAAAAAATAATTCTAATTCAAGGCGGGCTTTATCTGGATTAATTATTTCAACACTGCAGTTTCATACATTCAATGCAGATTGGCTTCTTGTAAGAGGGAAAACATGATTAGTAATAGATACACCAATCATGTTGTAATGCAATATATATATATATATATATATATATATATATATATATATATATATATATATATATATATATATATATATATATATATATATATATATATACTTAACTTGACCTATATGTATGTACAGACACACACACACACACACACACACACACACACACACACACACACACACACACACACACACACACACACACACACTATACAGGAAAATCATACAGACTTCGACTTGTCTATCACAAGATTTTAAACAGAAACACCAAACACACTCATTACATATTAAATTAATGCATATTAATCATTTTTATCTGGATCGACGATCTCCTCCACTGGGCTGCTTTCTGCTGGGGCTTGTGCTATTAGTGTCACATCCACCGGAAACACGCTGAGTGACAGACGTCTGCAACTAATTGAATCACCCTCTTTGGGTAGCATGATGACGGGCGTCCACAGGTTTTCTCACTGACATGCTTCCATTGCTGGTGTTTTTTGCGGGTCAAATTGCTATCGTCAGTCCATTTTTGTTGTTGTTGTTGCCTGCAACCATATTATAGAACTTTATTCATTAACAGAACTCCATTTAGGTCCATGCTTGCTTTTTGGAGATACTAGTTACACGACTGTTCAGTTTAGAAAATAACACATCCTTATTACTTTCGACTTACCTGCAAGCTAGCCCTGCTGAAATACTTTCTTTTACTTCCTGTCTGAGATGCCATTCTCATCGTCTGCTAACACACGCAGCAACTTCCCTTGCTCATTATGTTTTTATATTGAGACTTACAGTGCTTTGATAGATGTAATAATTAGTATTACATTATTAAATAATTAGTCAAGGCAACGCAATGCTGTGTTTATGGTGCAGTCCCAAACTTTAATTTACATGGGAATACAATAAATAAACATACGGTAGATGGAAAGTGTGGTAGTAGGATATTTCAAACTTCAGTTTCTGTCGGTTACACGAGTAATGATTACTCAAACTTACTTTTCTACGCATTCAAAAATACCTGGTATCCTTGTGCTGCGTGATTTAATACGGCATTGCTTGCCGACCTGTCGTTTAGAAACACGACACCGACCGATTCAAGTGGATTACAGAAACTGGTGATAACCTATCGAATTGGTAGGTGATAAGTGATCGAAAGCTCGGTAGTTTTTGAATTTGCAATCTCGCAATATAGAAACGACCCGTTGGATTTGCTAAATGCATACACATAGGCCTACAACAAGATTTTACAGGTCAGGCGGTAACTTAACTAACTCGTACTCAAACTTTCGTTCTGGATTCAGCTGCTTGTTAACTGATATAAACCAACTGGCAGGTCAGTTAGATGTCTTAATTTGACATGATCTGTACAGCGACCCGTGGTCACAATTAATTAAACAATATTGTATTTTCAATGGAAAATGACGGTTACAAAAATGATTCAATTAAAATAACAAAATGGAATATAAAAAGGAAAGTAACTGATTCGCACACTCGCCTATACTGACTATCCTGGATTGATTCCCAGTGTTTATGTTAGCTGTGTCCGCTGCAGAACGTTCAACTGATGAAAGAAGTCATAATTCATCTGTAACTTAAAAAAAAAACTAGAACATTCAATTACAAATCATGAGTTATTCAAAAGTATAACTTATGAAATTCTGCGGGTCGTGTGAATTTATGGCAATAATTTTAAAGTAAAAAAAATGTTTAAGAATTATAAAACTTATGCAACATATTGAACAGATCGAGGATATACTTCAGACGCACAAAATAACATATGTGTTACAAAAATAAGCCTTACAGTGTAAAGTATATAAATAGTAAAATGTGTTTTAAAAATCTGTTGTAGTGCAATGTTTTATTCGTTTGGTTCACTGTACCGCCATGCATTAGCTTACAATGAAAACGTTTAAAGTGTTTCTATTATTAGTACGTTAAAATAAAATATGTTTTCATAATAAATAACCTTATTCGTTATACAATAAGAGTTCATAATAGCATACTTTCTCAATTGTTTTTGCTCGCTCAATACACAATTTTTTCTCAAGGGACTATTATCTTATTGCATGATGTCGCTTCAATAACAAGTCTCTAAATGGTCTCACGTTTTGCTGGCTTCGGTATAAAGTTAGTGGAGTTAAGGATTATTAAATATTATGAAATGACGCACCATGCATTTTGAGTTATTTTGTTCTAATGCCCATGTGAAAATCATTTATAATAAATCTCATTTCTTAATTTTTATAGCTGATTGAACTCTTCTTTGTCCTACAGTTTATAGGTCGAACTTTCCAGATAGCCATACATTTCGGAACAGTGAAGCATCAGAAAATAAAATATATAAAAACATACTTTTAAACACAAAAAGGCCTGCAGCAGATATGGATGAAACAGATGTGCACTACACGTTCCTATTTTAAAATGGGGAAAAAAGTTTAGCAGCTTGTATTCGTTTAATGTATTCCAAAAGATCAGTTACAAACATCATGATGTATCCTATGTATTCATGTTACATATAGATGTGGTGTGATGGGAGAAGGACAAAAGAAACAATGTTTACGATGTTTTTAACAATCCATCATGTTGACAGTTGTTAGTGCAGTCACCTGGAATTCATTAAAATGAGATATTTCGTCCCTTGTATATTCTAGCAGATTTTTTTTTTTTTTTAGAGAATTAAGAGAATTAAAAAGGAACGCGCGTAGTATGTTTCCCACCTCACAGAATCACTTGTTTAATCAGCAACATGCCGGTTCTACAGGGACTTTTCTTTGCATGTGTTTATTAATACATGTTTAATTCGGATTTTCTTTTGTACTGGCACATATGTGTATTTGTTGAAAGAAATGTAGATGAGAAACAGGCCACGTGCGCTACAAAGACACGACACTAATTTGACTTATTCCAAATAATGAGCATACCGTATATTGCTAAAATGGAGGAAATAAACGTTTACCTTACATTTACGTTTACATTTGCTATTTTGGAAGAAATATACCCTTGTAATCTTCATGTATACGTAGGTACGTGCACAACATTCCTGTGACAGCGTATACTGTACATATCTGTAGCCTACGTTATGACGCTCGCTGGTAGGCAGCTTCATTTAAAAACAAATCTATTTATCACTCTCGAGAATCACAGTACAACGGGAAGAAATAAGTTCAAAATAAAGACAAGGACATTCAACGAAACTATGACGAGAGCTCGGAAACAATGTGGTTAATACCAATAACAGAGTCATTTAAAATAAAAAAAATAATATATTCTGACACATCCATTATTCTATTTTAAATTATTCTTATTAAACAACACTGGCTATATTTGGCATTGGCTAGTTTCTATACAGTTAATTGAAAAGCACGCCCGTGCGAAGACCCAAGAACGTTCTCTCTTTCTCTCCTATTCCCGCCATATGATATACTGTGGGCTGAACTGTCATATATAATTTCAGCACAAAATTGTTTGTCATCTTTTAAAAGACCTGGAAGTGCGGGGCACCAGCTATCTCTGTAACAAACAAAAATGGTAACATAATTGGGTCACAGTTACAATTACCACACTATTCCACCATGCACCATGCAGACCCGAAGACCCGACGTTATATATATATATATATATATATATATATATATATATATATATATATATATATATATATATATATATATATATACCAATATTTAATTTGGTGCATGTGAAATGCTCAATTTTGAATACCTACTAGCTACTCGATGCTGTGCTATTGTAGGTGTTCAGTTGTTTTAACATCTTCTAACACGTTCTTTGCAGATGTATAGAAAATATCAACATACAAACCTCACCTTGGAAATGCACCTGCAAAAGAACAATTTTCACATAGCAGATTTTGAATGGGTAAGTGGCACAACTTGACTCCCAGGTGCCACCTAGTGGCAGCAGACTAAAACTGAAATCACCATTATGTGCCACCAGAGGGACCCGCTGCTGAAGAATCCTTTCACTGTACCTCCAAATACAATTCATAAATATAAACTAAAATACAAAGGAAATGCCAGGAGTACCACTACTAACTAGAAAATAAATACATTAAAGATATCACATGCTTTCTTGTGTTTTTTTTTTACACATCTTGATGGTGTTGATGTAATTCTCTACTTTTTTTTTTTAACGAGGTAAAGTTTGGTTCATATTTTAACCATTTAATTTCTCGAATATGGTATTTCACCAAAATAATCAAAAGATTAATCACGTCTATGTAATCTCCTGGTTCGTGCCATGTGCCTTTCAAAGATAAAACAAAATATCAACCGTCAAATCTCAATCAGATCGGCTGGTACAAAACATAAATAACACACAGAGAAAAAAATATTTGAACTTTTTTTTTTTTGTGATATGTAATACAGCTTAAAATGTGTATAGTAAAGTTCAATAGGATATCTGTAATAAGTGCCTTAACTGTGCTTGATTCGGAACACATGTATTTCAGTTCAATTCATCATCTCAACTTTAGAATATGTCTTTCTAAGATAAATAGATTTAACTGACCAACTGATAATCATGCGGCTTCTTTTCATTCACAGGGTTATGGCGACATCTTCTGGCAATTTATTGTAGAACTTCATCCTGTGCTGAATTTAAACCCTTAACTTTCCAAACATTGGCTATACCATTACAGTAGTGAGTGAAAACTCTGTGGTTACAATATTGAAAAAAGCGTTCATCAGCAGTAATAAAATAACAAGAACTCGAGTTCTTGCTAAACTTTTAAATAAACTGCTCGTTAAATTTAAATGTGAATAGCGTATTACTAACACAAATTAAACTATAGTGTATCTGTATGCCTTCAGTTGAGGTATTTAAGGTTGCATTCAGTCGTATTACTGGTCTGATTTAGAAGATTATTGATCTTGTTGGTTCTGTGCTTGTGTTTTAGTTTTATTAGATTTTTTTAACTTCAATTCAGAATATGATAATTCATCTGAATGTATACTGCTTCTTTATGCCTTGTCCAGTGGTTAAAGTGAAGAGAGCCCCTTTAGGAACAAGGAACCAAGGGGAGCTGACACAGGATTGCATTTCCGTTCTAATATAAATGTTGCCATTTAGATCCATTAAATGCAATGTATCATGCCAAGAATTTTGTTCCTGTGCAATATAGATAGATAGATAGATAGATAGATAGATAGATAGATAGATAGATAGATAGATGTGTTGTCTGTGTTCATTTGTATTGCTTAACCCTTTAATACTCATACAATTTGATACAATACTTTTCAACCCTCTATAGCATATTCTGTTTCAATATCTGTTTCCTACGTCATCAATACGTTTGTGTTTGGTACAATGGATGGTATTTAAGGTACATAAATACAATAGGTTTTCTTCATACAAAAATACGGTTAACTATAGGGTTAAATTGTGGTGCTTACTGAAATTACATTGCTCATCCTCTAGAGGGCGGTATATATCTTAGCTGCTGCTACACATTCACATGGATTCTATGTGCAGCCTTGTCGGAAAGGATGCATCTGTGTTTTTTTTATTTATTTATTTGCAAATGTAGGCATTAAACTGTTCAGAAACTAGCAGATGTAGTAAAGCATTGTTAAATTACGGTAACGAATACAAAAGATCACATCATTAAGATAAAGCATACCGCATACATAGGAGTAGAACCATGGAGAAACCCTCTACTGTGTATGTCAAGATTACTGTGCGATGGTAAGCATGTATAATTGTGCCATGTTAACTTTCCTATCTATGCATCTATTTTATAATGCATAATGTTTTTTTTTCAAAGTTTTGGAAGGGCAACCTCGAATTCCATAGAGTTCACACAAACTGTTTTAAACCGATTGCAATATGATTAGTTCGCTTCAAAAAGGCAACACAGTATAAAATGGACGCCTATTTGAGTTGATAACAAGCATATGTTTGAAACCGAGTAATTTGATTTAATAAATCTTTTTTTAGTGTGTTCCGTACAAGCACGTCTTCCTTTGTTCAGTGTTTTCTTCTCCCTTGTTCAGTGCAGCTTGGAGTACCCATAGGAATGCTAGGCGCAGTCAGACACCAACAACAAACTGTCTTCAGAACAAGTTTTTCTTTTCACCCGCAGAATCCACCTTTGTTTGTCATATTATTTCTAGCGCCTTTTCAACACCGAGTGCCCTATATTTTGATGCAAGCCACAAGTAATAAGACACAACTATATTACAAGAAGGAGCAGTTACAGTATCTGCTATAGTTCAATACTGTTAAAATGGTCTTATTATTCTGAAAATTGGCCTTTGCGCTTTTTAAAAAAAAAAATAGCATCCGGAAATCAAGAAACCGAATCTGTCAAGTTGCATAACTAATGGAACTTGGCCATTTTAAAATATCCAATTAATATTTATATTGCCATTTGTTTTCTCTCCAAACGTTTCACCTCTTAAGAATGCTGATGTCACATCTATTCCGGTTTTAAGATTATTTAAGCTTTTGTTACAAACAGTAGGTATAGCAAATCTGGCGGTAAGATCTGACGGATGTGGCGATAAATGGAAAGGGCATGAGAAAGGCCAAAGGAATACAATATGGAAAACCAAATATACTGACACCGTTTAAAAAAAAATCAAATTAAACAAAAAGACTAGATTACAGTCTTATTTCCAAATGAATCTGGAATTACGAACGAACGTTTAATTACTACGATTTCCCAGTTCTAGATGACATTTCCTCGAATGTGGTGTGTCGACTCTATGTATAAAGAAATGCTCAATTTTCCTGATAAACTTCAACTTTCACATTGTTTTTTAGTCCCGAGTTTAATTTGGCAGCAATGAATTAGTGGCGCAGTATATTACCAGCTCAAAACCTTATATAATCTTATATATTATTGTGATATACAGTATATCACAAAAATTATACATTTGTATATACATTATACATTTAATATACTTATGTAATTATCATTAATAATCAATAATTATCATTCATTCTGCCTGCCTGGTTGGCTGTATCATTAGTATGCCTGACCCGTGATGCGTCACACGCAGCTAGGCTATCACTTTGTATTGAGGAATAGCTGCAGCGTAGAACTAAATCAACACTGGAAACTTAGGTGGCCTCAAGACACCTCTTGTTTTATAAATGACACAGAAGGTCAAAGGTGCAAGACCCCTATTTTCTGTTTTCCGTGGTCACCATCTCATGGTGATGCTTTAGAATCAAGTGATACCACTAATGGTAAAATTGCAGGTGCCTCGGAGTCCTGTGCGTTCCAACTGCACTAAATAATTAAGAGCAGTGTATGCACTAAAACAAAATGCCGTGTTTAATAATGTCGTGTTTTTTAAATATTATTTTAGGGTGGAGGTTCAAAAACAGATACCGAAATAAACAACACAGTGTAAAGTGTTTCAAATCAAATATTTAAAAATTCTGAATAAATCTTTTGCAACAGAATTTCAGAGAACTCTTTGTTTATTTCCATGTGTTAAAATATGTGTCAGTAAATCTGTATGAAAGCAGGTTGATAAATCTTGGCTAAGTGAAAATATAGTTGATATAATAAGGCTAAGAGTTCCATCACAGCCACTAAAAAGGTGTCTTAAAAGGTTACTCTCAATTAAATTATTAATATAAACACAAAACAATTAAATGAGTATTTGCCCATTAATACAATGTGAGAAATATCACATTCAGATACAATGAAATGACGATGATCTGCAAATTCGAATTAATCTGCTATAAAAAAGTAAGAGAATATACATAAAATAAAAATTCGAACAATTTATTAATCAATAACAAATACTATTCATCATATTCAGTGTTTATTTTGATGGCCATTTTATTTAGTGTGTATATATATATATATATATATATATATATATATATATATATATATATATATATATATATATATATATATATATATATATATATATATATATATATATATATAGCACGGACATCAAGCTATTGTTTTTAGTGTTCATGAATATTATGTGTGATCAAGATTCCGTTGTTTATAGCATGTTTGGGTCTTTGGCGTGCACTATACCTCTGAAAATGCCTCTTGCAACGAGAGTAAATATTTGATAGTGAAGAGCCCTTAATAGTTTAAGAGCACAGTTTACTTATTTCTGCACAACAGTGTGGTGTTTGGGTGTTAAATAGATTAAGAGGCTACGAGAGGTCATTGAAGTAGGGCATTTCTTCTTCTGAACATGACTTTTCTACCCCATGCGAGGTTTTGCACTTAGATTGAGTGCCCTTGGTAAACTTAACAACACTCGTGGTACCTTGCATACAGTAATCTGTGTGTCAACGAAATTAAGGGCACCAATGAATAAAGTGATTGTCTGCACACTCCATATGTCTAAAGATGTTCTTCTTCACATTGTAGATAATCTACTTCATATCGATTTTAATGTATGTCCACACTAAACTAGGATAACATAGCAGGTATGCATAATATAGCCTACATATATAGCTTTACAAATACCCAGTCTTCATCTTTTATACAAATACAAATAAAATCCTAAAATAAAATTTTAAAAAGCAATAAATATAAACTTTGTGTATTAATAATTTTATTGGTAAAATATAATACTTGATTGAAAAACACAATTTAATGCATAGACTGTAGTTTGCATCGTTAGTTTTGAAATACGTTTATTTATTTATTTATTTGTTTATTTATTTACTTATTCGCATGGTTATTAAAAAGGCGTCACAATCCCAATATCAAAGACTTTGTTTGATAGTATAAATTAAAAGGATCTTAATTCAGTTTAGGAACACATAACTAATAATTCTGTATAGACTTGGCTGCAGTTGACGTGAAGCAGTCGATAGTTGCCCAAATCCCATTGAAGCCCATTGAAAACCATGACAACAAGGAACAAGCTCGGATTTATCCAAGAAAGTTAAAGCACATTGTGAGGAGGCGTCAATCATGCATTATTCCAAGACTGAACAAATGCAAAGTCTTGACTGGAACAAATGCTTCCAACAGGTCCAGGACGTAGGGCTACATTTCCCGCTTTTGTTCTCAGCCTAGCAGTTGGCATGTATTTGTGTTCTCCTTAGTTCGACCACCCAGGATGCTTGGGACGCTGATCATGCAGCGTGGAAGATAACTACTGTCACCAGGCACACTTGATAGGTGGCTCCAATAAGCTCGGCCTGGGAACCTTACCGAATAGTCATCCACTTTTCAAGAAATATGTAGGAAGTATGCCAAATTGAGCCCTGTGTCCTGTTCACCTACCCCACTGATCTGTCAAAAATAAATCTTCCTTTTTTTAAGTCGCTATTGTTCCATTTACATTTTTATTGACACTTGCAGATATGCGGCGAATCAGGTTTAGGAAGCTTTCCATAACGGTCCTGTTTTTATGTTTTATTTTACGCTCCTTCAATGCATGCTTCAGTAAGCGGTAATTCGCCCTTTTCTTTGATTAATGGGGAATCAAAAGCAGGCTTCTTAGAATGCAATGCGAAAAAAAGCCTTTTATATTAATACTATAAACTAATTTGGTGTTTTCTATTTGAAAACCATTGAAAAATAAATTATACCGTTCAGCTATACTTATACCCCCCACATCCATATGAAGATGACTTTTTTAAATTTATCTCACCATTTTTTAATTACCTACTGACCAAAAAAAAAAAAAAACAGACCGATTTGTTTGTCTCCAATACAACTGAAAGCAAATATTGAGGTATTTAATTTAGGAGGATATATTTCCAGTCAACATGGCTCATGTTCATTCCCAATGTAAACCAAATCAAATTTCTAAAATAGCATAGGGCCTACTGGTATGTCATTTTTACATGAATAATGGTTTTGCTTTTAGCATAAAAACGTAAACTCCGTGGGTCTGGGATGTCAACTTGGAACAGTAGCACTGTGCTCCTGTGGGATTCCCTAGCTGAAGTATGGGAAAGTAAACAAATACATAGCTGCAACCGATAAATTAGTGAATGAATGAAACAATCCAGCAATGAATAGGTAAAAACTAACTCTGCGGATAGTACTCTAATGGTTCACTTTGTATGCAAATAGTGGTGATGCTGGTTGGGGGGGGGTCACCACTTGCCACCCAAGACGTAATTCAGCAGCAGCAATTACCATTATCTGTTTCCCACTTTTGGCTAATCGGACGGAATACGCAATGATGAAGCGCGTTTCCTGCTGCCATTGGGAGGTGGCGGGGTTTATTCTCCTATGGGGTTACACCTACCCTCATTAAGATTTTGGCACTTGACTAATTCAGGTACTTAGCATCCTATAGACAGGGACAATCTGCACGCTGGCCGTGTTTGCCGTGCAGAGTAGTGTTTATATAAACAGCATCACTCTGTAAACGACACTAATATTTGAGTTCCATATTTGATGGTGCTCACATCTCGGCTTGTGCTCCGGAGTTTACAGTTGGCGCGTTGGGTAGCACGTCAGTAGCACCACCACTTCTTCTACCAAGGATCGTATGCACTAACGGTTTAGGATCGAATGATGTCGGCGCCTGCTAAAATAAGTTTTACAGTGAGAAGCATTTTGGATTTACCAGAACATGATGCTGAAACCGCCCATAACCATTCTCCGGAAACCTACTCCAGCTTACCCTACACTGAATGGTTAGACTCTGACAGAAGTCATTGCCTCTGTAAGTATTATTATTATTATTATTATTATTATTATTATTATTATTATTATTATTATTATTATTATTATTTGGCAGACGGCGTTATCATTGAAAGCCAATATTGCATATCATTTGCTTTACTAAATTGCTTCTTTTTGATTTATTATTGTTTTTGCTAGCCTCTGACGAAAGCAGCGCGGAGACTTTACCGGATTCGACACAGAAAGACGAACCGTCGTCCGAGACAGAGGCTGAGAAGAAGAAAAAACGACGAGTTCTGTTCTCGAAATCCCAGACGTTCGAACTGGAGAGACGGTTTAGACAGCAGCGCTATCTGTCTGCCCCAGAACGGGAGCAGCTCGCCCACCTTCTCAGCTTAACACCAACGCAGGTGAAAATATGGTTCCAGAACCACAGGTACAAAATGAAGAGAGCCAGGGCAGAGGGACACATAGATATCAACCAGTCTCCATTGATTCGAAGAGTGGTGGTACCAGTTCTGGTTAGAGACGGAAAACCCTGCCATACTTGTGTCATCAACCCGGTACATTATCAGGACAAACAAAGTGTCAGCCTGCCCGCGTCAGCAGCTGCACACCCCTCCTTCACACTCCACGGGTACCAGCATCTGCAGCACCCGACACCACTGGCATTATTTCCCGGTTACCAGCACTTATCTGACCCAGCAGGAACGAGACACCACTGGAGTTGGTAACGCAGACCCTTTGCGTTTGGACTTGAATGAGACTGTAGGAGCTGTTCCTTTTGTGTATGGGGAAGTTATGATTCGATAACAACACGATTCACACTGTAGATGCTGTTATTGACTTTAACCTGCAACTTCCATCACTGCCGACCAGAGCTGCTCAATCCCCCCCCCCACAAAGAATAAAATTCTATGTTTTTCTTTATTTCAGCTACCCTGTCAGTAGTGATGTAACCCGATGTGGCTTTTTCTGCCTTTTTGGGGAGAGAGAAAATATTAAAAGTGCATTGTAAATAATGGTTTGTTCCTGGTAGCATTGTTCCGGGTGCCTCATAGCTGGCTACGGCCTTGTATAGAATGAATTTGGTTGAATCTATTAAGCTAGTATTTTAACATGTTGGACCAAGGCTTAAGCATTCGGGAAATAATGGAAAACATCTGACACATACCTCGATTAGCTGATGGTTTATACACAGATGTGTACAGTTAGACTTGTATACTTGCCTTTTATCGTTAGTGTATGAGATTTTCTTTGTACTGTAGGCAATGAACTTTGAAAATATATATATTTTCCCCATTTTGGGAGACTTGTTATGTGAACTATAAAACTGGCAACCAAAAGGAGATTGTATTTTTGCAAGTTTAAATGAAATGTAATAAATTACTTTTTTTAACAGAATGTTGTGGAAGCGAAATCTCTGTTAAATATTCAGTTTAAGGTTGTACTGCAAACCAGAAGTTTAACAATGAAAGAAATCCATATGCAAAATATTTTAAACACATTTTAGTATTTATATACACAGTAATATTTAATGTGGCAACACTATTCGTGTTCTAAAGAAAACAATTAAATAAGCACTAAAATGTGTGAAAAATCTGTTGCATAAGATTTCTGTGAATTCTTAAACTTGTAGTTTTACAGAATAGGTTGGTAGTGTGAGAGTATATGCATCGTCTTTCCTCTTACACCTGTGTACGTTTCAATGTAAACTCGTTGTTCTTTGAATACTGTAGCCTACTGTATATGGAGAACCTAAATATGAAGTGGAATTAACCATCAGAGTTAAACTCGTTTATAAAATATCCTCAGTAAAAAAACACTAACAAAGCAAGTTCTAATATTTGCCTGGATATAAGGCTTAACCGAAGCCAATGGCCCTCTGAAAGAACGCATGCATACCGTATATGTTTAGATGCAAATTTCCACTGTGGGGACATACTGATGCTAACTAGTGACAGCAGGTTGTCCATTGTTTCGAGAATAAGACGTTTGTTAGAAATTGAAAGTTAAGTGGGAAATGTTTTGTCAGAAAGAAGCAGGTGTATAGCTTTTATAGTGGAAAATATGTTTGCTTCTGACGGTCCAAACCAAACACTGAACACAAAGAAAAAAAAACGCGCTTGCTAATTGTTCGGGCATGGTATAAAAATACCGTACACTTTCTGGTTAACAAACAGGATACAAGGTGAAATACGTAGGTAGGTGCCGCAATTAAAAACATAACAAAACTACCATGACTAAGATTTACATAGTATTGGATGAAGTAGCATAATTAAATACGGTAAACATAAAATCAGTAATTACTGTTAATGCAAATGTGTCAGAAATATTGAAATTATATATATATATATATATATATATATATATATATATATATATATATATATATATATATATATATATATATATAAAAGTTTATCGAACTGCAAGATTTGTTTTAAATCGGCGTTTTAGTTTCAATTCTTCTTCTTTTTATTATTATTATTATTATTATTATTATTATTATTATTATTATTATTATTTAGCAGACTCCCTTATTCGGGGCGAATTACAGTTATTACAGAATATCACAGTACAGAAAATCGCATTACAGAATATCACAATACAGTTACGAGCAGTTCTAAAGTACAATAAAACCAGCAGAAAATAAAATCAAATTCAAATAAAAGCAAAATAAAGAATATAGTAAATAATTACATTTAAGAGCGAGCTCGACTAAGAGAAGTTAACTTATAGTAAACATGTTTGCTTATGTGAGTGAAGTCTATTAAGAGCACGTAGTAAGTATGATATATGGGTAAGAACAATTTCAAATAAGAGCAGTTACCAAACACGTGATCTAAGAGTAAAATCAAGTAGAAGATACAGTGAATAGTTATAATTAAGAGCAGTAATAGAATACACAAAGGTATTTAGCAGTTCAATACCTGTACAAGCTGAGTACACTGTAAATCAAGTAATCGACATATTATACGATTTAGTATTGATATAATTTGCAATGTGATTTTTTTTTTTTTTTTGTGCGTTTAAAGTATAGTCTTAAACAACAATAAAAACTAAACTTTGTTTGTGCATCGGTTCCATAAGACTGAGGTATAATTCTGAAACATGGCTGAATGTGTAGACATTTTTAAACAAACTGGTTAAAAAAATACCTTATTGGACTAAGGTTGATAACCTTTGGTAGATATTAAAAGCACCAGAGTAATAATAAAATAAGAATTTTAAAAATAAAAGTAAGCCTTTTGTAATAGTGCCAATAATGCACTGGATTTTTTTTTTTCTATACAGGGGGAAATTGTTATTCTGCAGTACTACTTCAATAATAATAATAATAATAATAATAATAATAATAATAATAATAATAATAATAATAATAATAATAACACACCTCAGGCACCAAACATTTTTAAAAAGGGTCCATTTAGGAGTGAGATCATACTAACCAGAAGACTTTTAAAAGCAATAATCCAATAGATTTCTGTAAATATGCAATATATGTAGTTGTCACGTTTGATCTTTTCAACCAGGAAAAAAAAAGCTTTATCATTTGAAGGGGTTTATCTTTTTCAAAATAAAATGAATACATACAATATATAGATCTGTATCTAAAATTAGTAATGTATTCATTCACGAAATGAAACAAGCGGCCACACGCTAAAGCCTTTACGATGCATTGTTATTTTATTCCACCCGGAAGCGAGGACTTGTATGTGGGAGGTTAAGCAGTTTATTTTGAGACAATGTGCATTAAAAGTGTGAATAGGAAATGTTGTCGGGAGGACGGTTGAAATGCAGTAGGCGTGCATTTTTTGAAGAAGGGTTTCGTGGTTCCTCGACCCCTGCGTTGTTGTTTGCTCGCTGCTGGACAGCGCATTGCACCGTCCTTGTCACCTGGACCCTTTGTCCCACATGCTGGCCACCTTGTATTCCATATGGATGGGGCTGACTGGGACGAGTCTCCCAGAGAATCGCCTCTTAAACCCCCTTTTTGTGTTCTGCACTGAAAAGGGTATTGTCTGGCCTAAAATGGACGTCTACACAATCCTCAGTGTTTCAATTCAGAGTTGTTTAATCAGTCCCTAGTGACAATTTTATGGGATTTAAGGGCACAATGGTATCTTTAAAAACATTGCAGCCTTCATGATGACAAAGGCGTAAATTGTATGGGCTTGCAGTGGCTGTGCGGACATTAGGGAGGAACGGAGTCTAATTAATAGGCTGTAAATTTGTTAATGCGTTTTTGCCCGTTAAAATAAACCTTTAGGCCTCTGTCAGCAGCAGCTTTTACATGTTTTTTCCCCCAAATTATATATATATATATATATATATATATATATATATATATATATATATATATATATATATATATATATATATATAATGTGTGTGTGTTATCAGCAGTTCTCTTTGATTCAGATTTGTAAAGGAACAGACAGTGCACTAAAGTGTGACCTTCTTTTGTCTGAAACAGTATTCTATTATTCTAGCAACACATGTAAACATATACAGCGCTTCTTCATTACTTCGCTATCAGACTTGCACATCATTTATGGCATTGCACAATTCTACAAGTAAGAGAGATTTCACAGTGGAGCTCCTGTAACAATGTTTATTGCCATCCTGTAGGGCTTGAAGTGTTAAGGACCCACCGGAAAATGTCCATTGGTGTCATATCTGGATAGCACAGGAACCACTCCATCGCCAACCCCCCCCCCCCCTCCAGTTGCAAACATGGAGTGAGGCTATAATCCTTGCAATTGGAGTTCATCCAACTGCTCCACCAGCCATCTTGAAAACATGTCCAGACACATCTCAGATACAATGTTGCCATCATAGAAGTATGGATCTAGGACACGGTCTTTCTCCAAGAATATACTCCACACCAGGACTTGCATGTCAGTTGTGATCACTCAAGTAATATGTGTGACAGTTCACACCCTTATATGTAAGTACACTACCTGCCTGCAAAACAATATTTTTTTTTTCCCGAGAATATACATGTTCTTTCGTCATGAGAATCTCTGGTGGCAAGTTACATTTTTTATACTTTGAAAATATAAATCTAGAAGATTTGTAACAGATGAAAAACTGGCAAACAATAAATACAGAAATGTGTATATACAGTATATCACAATAATATATAATATATAATATATGCCTTGCGTTGGTTTTGAGCTGGTAATATACTGCGCCACTAATTCATTGCTGCCAAAATAAACTCGGGATATATATATATATATATATATATATATATATATATATATATATATATATATATATATATATATATATATATACACAATACATAATCCAGTACATTCTGATGATGACACCGATGAAGGCACTAACCAAAACTTTTCTCCACTTACAGTTTTATGTAATTATCAAAAATGCAGAATTTACAATTCATGGGAGAGTCATGTTACCTTGTTGCAAATGTGACACCAAGGGCAATATTTAGCAAATATGTGCGCAGCCGCTTCCGCTCGGCCAAAAACTTTAGAACCTCTGCGATAGATATCGGGTCTCATGCGTGGGCTAACGCACATCGAATCATGCGCCCAGCAAATCAAAGCACAGCGGGGGGCGTAAGGTTACAACCAATAAGGATTCAACATCCTTTAAGAGCACCTGTGCATCTGCGATAGCGAACGGAGGGCATTTTGAAACAAAAAAGCGAGACAAAAGCGCAAAGAAATTAAAAATGTCCAGCAGCCCAAGTGAGTAGGATGACCAAGCCCCTCAAGCAAGGTTACATTTTGTAGCAGCCTGGAGGGGGAGAGTGAATACTTACGAAATAAAATAAGTCATCTTGTAGGCTTTGTCAGACCTGCCTGGCACTAGCAACATCTGCATCCTCCACAACTGGGGCTTCAAGTTCAGCATCTGCTTCTCTCAAACCTTGTAATATTTCCTCTGTAAATTCAACATCACATCCCTCACTGAGAGCTATGTTATGTAAAACACAACAAGCCAGGGTGATATTGCTAATCTTCTGAAGAGTGTACTCCCCCAGAGACATCCAAACATCGGAATCGCATTTTGAGGATTGTAAATGTTCACTCAGTTACAGTACGAGCACATTTAAAGGTATGGTTACACTTCTGTTCAGCAGGGGTCGTGGGGTTAACAGCAGTGTCAGTAGCTACCGCTTCAATGGATACTCGTTGTCCCCTATCAACCAGCCTCTCAGAATATCATTGTGCTGAAACACAGCTGCCACTTGTGAATTAGCGAGGAAAAACTAGTCATGAGCGGAGCCAGGATGGTTTGCATACACATTTGTGATGTAGTAGTTGGCATCATACATTTCTTGCACGTTGACAGAATAGGTCCCCTTACGATTTATGTGGAGGTGCCTATTCTGTGTTGATGTGCGTAGCTGCACATGTGTGCAGTCGATGGCTTCCAGGACACCACGAAACCCATACCTCCCAAGAAAACCTTGCTTTGTATCATGTTGCTAAAGCTGCAAGTATACCACACTGCACATGTCTGCATGTCTGCAGTATACTGTAAAGCCATAATTATTTGCGGGCCTTTTATTATGCGTTTTTCGCGGATTTAAAAAAAAAAACTACAAACATTTTTTGGCACGAAATCAAATTGCACTAACAATACATACTTCGTATATTGCAACAGGTAGCCAACATTTCTGGAGCAAAATAGGTTTTATGGGTGTGATTCGCCAAATATTTTGGTCGTAAATATTTATGGCTTGACAGTAACCCACAGTACGTTGGAACGACCCAGTGGCATAAAATGTTAGTGCAGCGGGAACCCTTAGTGCTACAGGCAAACAGTGTGCTCTCCACATGTCTCCTTCCAGGTCAGCCTGGAGAAGTTGGCAGATGTCAGTGATTATTTGTCTGTTGAGGCTAAATTGCTGCATACATTGTGTCAGACAGGCTCAGAAAAGACAGATGACTTCACTTTCCTCCTCTATCTTTGTCTGGCTCCGTAGAAATCCAGTGGGCGCTCCATATTTCTTCTATTTCTTTTTTCGTCTCTTTTCTTTAACTGCTTCCCTGGTAGTTTCAGCGGTATTTATAGTCGACCATGTAATTTGCTCACAGTTTAGACCTGGTTTTCACATGCCAATTGAAACGGAAGCGCTGTTGATGGTTTGCTAAATCGCTACATTTGTAGTAAATGAGGACACTCCACTAAAGTTCAGCCCATGATCAGCGCTAACGTTCACTTGCGGATGGGCACTAAAACACAGTTGCTAAATTACATAGGTGGGCAAAGTCTGTTTGCCCACACGTGCGCCTGATTTTGGTGCGCTAACTGTCCACATAAGTGTTTTGTGATTGCCTTAAGGGTTTGCGAACGTTGCTAAATGGGGCCCTTTACCCAGATAACCTACACTTTCTCTTTGCTCAGGCATGAGTGTACACAATGATTCCCTGTACCTGGGTGATACTGATGCTGTAACAAGCCGGCGCTTTAGTAAAAGCTATATTGACACTTTATTTTTAGTTGTTAAAATGGCACTATGTGAAGCACTTTAATTGTATGCTTCTGAAATCAAGTCCAAAGCAATTGACGGGGGTAATCACTGGCTGCAGGGGTTTGCCTCTGATGAGCTCTCCTTGATTTTAACCAGGTGCGCTGTTTTGTTAATTGCTGTATTGTTTATAGTTATTTGTATTTTTTATTCTTACATTGTACTGCTGTGTTCATTTTAAAAGTGAAAATATTCTTTCTTTTACTTTTGGGTAAATAGAGGTGTGCTTAATTGTCAGTGAAGTTTTTTGTTGTGATTTACCTTTGTGTGGTGTAACTCGGGAAGTGGAAACGTATTTTTTCTTTCTTTCTTTCTTTCTTTCTTTCTTTCTTTCAGGCTAACCCATTCACTATAGGGCGGCCGACCTGCCTGTGTGTGGTTCCTGAAGATGCGCCCTATTGAAGTCCGCTGCCGCTGTCATCTGTTTTTCCTCTCTCTCGGTCTCTTGTTTTTTCATATGTGGAAGGCTTCTCCCCACTGTGAGCTTGTTGTAAGTCTTAGTTGTTACTTTGTGCTTTATATATATATATATATATATATATATATATATATATATATATATATATATATATATATATAATTACCAACACCCAGACCTGGGATGTATAATAAAACGTAGCTCTACTAGTCTATGCATACCTCTTTTAAATTAACATCTGGCTACATAGAAATCCAGTGGCGCTCCATATTTCTTCTATTTCTTTTTCCTCTCACTTTTCTTTACCTGCTTCCCTGGTAGTTGCAGCGGTATTTATAGTCGACCATGTAATTTGCTCACAGTTTAGACCTGGTTTTCACATGTCAATTGAAATGGAAACGCTGTTGATGGTTTGCTAAATCGCTACATTTGTAGTAAATGAGGACACTCCCCTAAAGTTCAGCCCATGATCAGCGCTAACATTCACTTGCGGATGGGCACTATTACATAGGTGGGCAAAGTCTGTTTGCCCACACGTGCGCCTGATTTTGGTGCGCTAACTGTCCACATAAGTGTTTTGTGATTGCCTTAAGGGTTTGCGAACGTTGCTAAATGGGGCCCTTTACCCAGATAACCTACACTTTCTCTTTGCTCAGGCATGAGTGTACACAATGATTCCCTGTACCTGGGTGATACTGATACTGTAACAAGCCGGCGCTTTAGTAAAAGCTATATTGACACTTTATATTGGGTTGTTAAAATGGCACTATGTGAAGCACTTTAATTGTATGTGTCTGAAATCAAGTCCAAAGCAATTGACGGGGGTAATCAGTGGCTGCAGGGGTTTGCCTCTTTGATGAGCTCTCCTTGATTTTAACCAGGTGCGCTGTTTTGTTAATTGCTGTATTGTTTATAGTTATTTGTATTTTTTATTCTTACATTGTACTGCTGTGTTCATTTTAAAAGTGAAAATATTCTTTCTTTTACTTTTGGGTAAATAGAGGTGTGCTTAATTGTCAGTGAAGTTTTTTGTTGTGATTTACCTTTGTGTGGTGTAACTCGGGAAGTGGAAACATATTTCTTTCTTTCTTTCTTTCTTTCTTTCTTCTTTCTTTCTTTCTTTCTTTCTTTCTTTCAGGCTAACCCATTCACTATAGGGCGGCCGACCTGCTTGTGTGTGGTTCCTGAAGATGTGCCCTATTGAAGTCCTCTGCCGCTGTCATCTGTTTTTCCTCTCTCTCGGTCTCTTGTTTTTTCATATGTGGAAGGCTTCTCCCCACTGTGAGCTTGTTGTAAGTCTTAGTTGTTACTTTGTGCTTTATATATATATATATATATATATATATATATATATATATATATATATATATATATATATATATATATATATATCCAACACCCAGACCTGGGATGTATAATAAAACGTAGCTCTACTAGTCTATGCATACCTCTTTTTAAATTAACATGTTGTTTTTAAACTATAGTTAGCAGGCATTATCTTGGCATTTGTTTGCCCTAGAGGGATTGACTGGTACTGCAGCCCTGCCAGTTTCACAGGTTTAGTTTAACTTATTATTGTTTATTTAACAGACACCTTCATCCAAGGCAACTTACAGAGACTAGGGTGTGTGAACTATGCATCAGCTGCAGCGTCACTTACAATTACATCTCACCCGAAAGACAGAGCACAAGGAGGTTAAGTGACTTGCTCAGGGTCACACAATGAGTCATTTGGCTGAGATGGGATTTGAACCGGGGACCTGCTGGTTACAAGCCCTTTTCTTTAACCACTGGACCACACAGCCTTTATTTTTTTGGTAAATTTTATTAAGTGTGGATTATTATTATTATTATTTAGGATAATTCCTATGTGTGCATTTTGGTTTCAAGTGGATTATTGTATGCATATTAGGTATTTAAGTAGTATGCTGTTTTCACAAAGTTATGATTTATTTATGTTTGTAGTCATTTTGTGTGTTATAGTTTATCCTGTGGGTTGAGCAGAGCTGCATCTCCAGCCACCCACCCTTTCCTGTTCGAGCTGAAATAAAGCCTGGGTTTTAACTGTTTTATTAAAGTTCTTGTATTTTTCTTTTTTTTTTGATTATATACTCTGACCCCACCTGATTGAACAAGGACCTGTGGTGTATTTTTCTAGAAGTCATTTTTTCTGAGTTTGAACTCACCACCAAGTGACGTAGTTGGCTACAATAACTTTTTATAAAGCCTTAATTGGCCAGGTGTTACAATACCTTTAGGTACCTCAGCAACTTGTTCCTTTTGAGGTTTCCTAAAGAGCTCTGCAAGGACAAAACAGTAAGTATTAATCTGAGCTGAATAAATCAAAACTGAGCTTCATTGGCCCATTAGTTATTTGTTTTGATAAGCTTTTTTCAACATGAAATTTGCAAAGGGATTACAGGACAAAGGGAAGAGTCTGTCTCAGTAAGATTATTTTTAATTTGTCTCTTGAATTTGAGTCATGGAACGATGTTAGTAGTAGGCTACTAAATTGGTACCGACCTACCCCTCCATGGATCGTAAATTTCCAGCATCTAGAAAAGTATGGTACGATGGCATCACAATTCTAGAAAAGTATGGTATGATGACATCAAAATTCTAGAAAAAGAAAGTTCCATTCTGGGTGCCAAAAGTCATTTTAAACAGAGCCAGTGTCTACTCAAACAGCATATAAATTAAAGACCCTTGTTCTTGCCTACTACTCTCGTCACCACACCGCCCCTCCTGCCTCCAATCCCTCGTGGCTCCCTACACCCCTCTCACGCCTCACCACTCCTCCTCTACTGGCCGACTACCCATGTCTTCCTTCCACTCTCCATCCTCCTGTGCCCGCTTTTTCTCTTCCATAGCCCCTCTATGGTGATCAACAACAGCAAGGAGTTATATTACTTTACATGCATATCTTGTGTTGACATGTGAAACACACTGCTTGCCAAATTGAACTATACAGCCTAAAAAAAGTTTTAAAAAATCCTGCAACAAACACAGGACCCACAAAGCTACCCTTATTTACACTGCCGTTTATCACTGTGAGTTTCAGCTGCATGGACAGAGAAAAGTAGATGGAATCACACCATGAACATGCCACCATCACCCTCTATGGGTGTCATAAGGTAGTACACAGCTTTCTGAGAACGTCAATGGATTTAATGGAGCTCCAACCTGCGACGTTCCTGTATCATGTAAAATAGGGTCCGCTGCGCATGCTCAATGGAGAGCAGACGCTATTTCATATCTAAGCTCCATGAAATATTGCTTGAAGTGAAATAGTGTCCGGAGGAAACACGCACTTATTCGAACACAGTGCAGTTTAAATCTGTTATGAAAAATCAAGGCTGCTTAGGTTGGTCATGTGATATTCTTTTTCTGGGAAGAACTGATTTGTTAAGTAACACGGGCCCTCTAGGTGGCAATATTGGATAGCTAGTGATTTTAAGAAGGTGAGCTACGAAGTTTCCATTGACAATACTCACTGCAATACGAATTACACTTCAGACCCTCGGAATTTGTAGTAGGCATAGAACACGATTTTATTACCTCCTTGTCCATGTTGGAAAGAGTACAAATACTGTGACATCACATTTAATACTGCCCTAAGAATGTACAATATGTACTGGGAACAATATGTAATTTTACTTCTATATTTATACAGTTTATATATATATGACTAAGATTATTAGACATCATCATGACCCGAATGCAACTAATTCTGTCTATTTATGAGGGGAGGTTTATTGTGTGCCAGTATAAACAACGTCCTAAAATTGCATTGTATTGTATATTCAAATGGAAAAGCATATCCTTTGCTATTTTGTTTGCTAATAGCCTTGCTTCTTCATTTTATGGGGATGGGGAGAGATCATTTCAATGATGTTATGCATATACCATGTGACATAGCAAGACTATTCGAAAAGGTTTTTTTTTTTTTTTAAATGTACAATACTGTAGGTTCCGCTGAGAACATCCCCACTAATTAAAGTTAATTGACCCTAATAAGCTTCTATCATTAGGCTACAGAAAGGGTCTAGCTAAAACTAAGTAGGAGTAGTTATTGAAATTCAACAATTAGTGCAGTAAGATATCTTCACGAGCGCATGCTATAATTGTAATTAGCCTTACCGTGCATGCTGTAATTTAGGGTAATTGTCACTGCTAGGCATAGGCCTACACCTATAGGAAACGAGCATCCAGCAAGGCGAATCAAATTACTCGCATTATGATTCCGCTAGTAAGTTATTGTGCATGTCGCAAGACACTGTAATTGGTCGATGGATTTATAGATTATATACCTGGGGTATACATATAATACTCAGGAATTATTTTGGTTGTAACCCGTTCCTATTTCTTATTTGTATTGTATTGGCTATATTACTGTACGTCTTTTAAAATAAAAGGCTTTTTTAAAGCCCAAAGCTTAACCTTTACTCGAGTTCAGCGCTCTGGTGGTGAGTATTGGCATGACGTAGAGTGGAAAATTTGAGCACCCCAATTTAAAGATAATTCATCGAAAAATGTTTCGCTTGAAGCCAAGTCGATGAATACATGTCTAAGCTTCAGTCAGGTCTCTTGAAATTTACAGATTAGCTATGCACAGCTGATGTGAAAATAAATTTGATTAATACATCATCCTTACCAAAATTACCATGAAATCGTACTGTACTGTATTTTCTTTAGTTTTGTTGGGTCACAGTGGAAACGTCCAATACTGTACTTATAAATTATAACTCAAAAGCAGCAACCTCGAGTGGCCTTCTAATCCAACTTTGAAAGCACCAAAATCGGCGTATTCAATCTTAAACAGCATTTAAATTAATCGCTGGGGATTGTTTAGACAACAGACCAGCAGTAACAGACATTGCTATACATTATCTTTACTGTTTTTATCAGTTCAGACTCCTAATTAATTGTCTATTTTGTCCTTTAGTTACATTCAATGTACATTATAGAATGAAATTGCAATGGCAGTTCATCACATATTTATGTTTCAATTACATTCAACTGTATTTAAAATACATGGGGCACATTGTATGCCGAAGTAAGTTAGAAGAATTACAACCGGCAGGTTTTACAAACACAAATACTTCATATCTGCAGCCGAGCCTGAGTTTCCCACTGTCTTAGTTATTCCAAAACCAAACCATTACACTCTTGCTTCCAATTTTAACTTCAGGTTAAAAAATATTAAATTAATCTAGCCTCAAAGCACTTCAAACTGGAAGGTTAGAATCGTACTGAATGCAGCAGCCTTTATGAATTGAATTTAGGTAAAAGTGCAGTTTTCTCGGACACTCCCAGGGGTCGCTATAAGATCTCGGATATATTGTCGAACTACATTGCATCGATTCATTAATTGATTGTCTCTCATTAATTGATTGGTTGATTTATTCTTATCAATGCCTTACATATTTTCCGTGATGGTTGATATTTTGTCACACATAGCGTTAGTCCCAGTAGTATTGGGTTTCTGTGAAACAAACTATTTAGAATGTAATTACCCTATATACCACATAGTCAATTAGTAGCCACACAACTTAAAAATGTGGAAATTTGTGAAATATTAGCTAAACCATGAACTGTAAATCAAGTGTTAAAGAATATTTGGCTATATATACACGCTGTTTGTTTTGGTATTTTTTGTGCGTTTATCGAATAGTCTAAAAAAATGCAAATAAACATTTTATATATAAAATCTGTTTCATAAGATGTGTGTTTAATTCTCACAATTAACACAAGGCATTAACCACGCAACAATTATAAAATTGGAATGATGTCAATCATATTGCCCAATTTAATATCAATACCGGTTCGAATTAGTGATATGAATGAGTGTAGAATGTATTTGAAATGATAATTATTTAACATCTAATTGAAAGTAATATCATATGCTGTAAAAAAAAAGAAAACAAACAAAAAAAGCAAAAAAAAAAAAACATTAAATACTCCTTTCCTTTTTTGTTACATTTAGGAATATAAATTGTGACGTTGACACATATTTCCTATTCAGCAATCAACAGGGTTACTTTAGGCTTTGCCCTATAACTAAGCCGATGAAAAAATGACAATGGTGTACGTTTCTTTTCTGCAATATAAACATCAATCGACAGATTTTACTTTGTTCAGTCATGGTCGATGTTTTATAAGTTGCTAATGGCTGTGCATATATTTTAATATTTTAAACCTACTGGAGAATATTTATCAGTGTTGCCATAGGCAACATCAAAAGCAACAAAATAAGGGTTAAACCATAATACAATGTGTTAAATGGCATCAATCGTATTTAACACGAAATGTGTTAATACCTTTATTTAAGACACGTTTTCTATAGTGGCTGGTATATGTACAGCTGTGTTATAGAATAACAAAGTAACAAAATACGTTATCTAACGCAATGTAACATATTTCAATACGTGTGGGAAAATAACAATTATACATTCTTAATTATACAACTAAGAAAAAAGTCGATACAGAGGTTTTGGCTAATGTCTGTTTAGTGTACCAACAGGTCTATAAGCTGCTCACTTAAAGAAAAAACAAAAAAAGCTAGTGCAGTGAATTTACAGATAGGACTGTTGGGCTGTGTATGATTTAGGTGTAATATAATATATTATTTAAAGTGGCCTATAATACACACAAATCTTTTTTTTTTTTGGCTATATTGCTTTAACAATATACAAATGTATCATTGATACATTTTTTTGATTCTGAATGATACCAAATTTCAATTTGTAAATACAACAACATATATAATTACTCTATATGAATTCAAATACCCCAGTTAGAAAATAAGTCAGAGAAAAAAACGAGGTTATATCTTTATATTTAGAAAAAAAATGCATTTTAATATATCATTCCTGATGTAGTTAACAGGTTGTCACTGAAAATTGGAATTTGATTTCCTTAAACAAAAGATTGATTGCACATTGATGAAAGTATGCTGTAAAATTAAACATAATTCTTATTCAACAAATTGTATACTCATTATTTTATTTCTTACAGAATGTACTTTAGATAGACATGAGAACACCAGTGTAATAAACAATAATGAAAAGTACATACATACTAAAATGTTTACAGAAGGTTGCATAGGATTTCTGTATAGGTTTCAAGTGTATTCGCTCAGACAAAATATGCATGTTAAGGAAGCCCAATGGGTTTTATTTAAACCTCCTTTTAAATAGTTAGAGAATACGCAATGTTGGTAAAAGGCTAATGCAACTTCTGCGCTGTCATGCATTATATATCAGCAGGGTTTTAAGTACTTTTTCTTTCTTTCTTTCTTTCTTTCTTTCTTTCTTTCTTTCTTTCTTTCTTTCTTTCTTTCTTTCTTTCTTTCTTTCGTTCGTTGAAACATTATGCATTTTTGAAGTGGTGCGCAGAAGTGTATACTGCCTGTTCGACTACAAGCTCCCATCTGTTGTATCAGTCCATCGAATTGTCCGACAGGATACTTCAAACTATCAAATTCGTTGAACTTGTTGAAAATAATTTAGGCATTATTATTATTATTATTATTATTATTATTATTATTATTATTATTATTATTATTATTATTATTATTATTATTATTATTATTATTATTATTATTATTATTATTATTATTATTATTATTATTATTGGGCAGCATTGTGGAGTAGTGGTTAGGGCTCTGGACTCTTGACCGGAGGGGCATAGGTTCAATCCCTGGTGGGGGGACACTGATGCTGCAACACTTGAGCAAGGTACTTTACCTAGATTACTCCAGTAAAAAAAAACAACTGTATAAATGGGTAATTATATGTAAAAATCATGTGTAAAAAATAATGTAATTGTATGTAAAAATAATGTGATATCTTGTAACAATTGTAAGTCGCCCTGGGTAAGGGCGTCTGCTAAGAAAATTATTATTATTAGCATTTTGTTGTGTTTGTTGTGCTCATATTCTCGTGTCCTTAACGGCCAGGTAAGTTTCAAGTTTAGTGTCGTATCCGTACCAGAAGATTACAGTGTTAATCTTACTTTCTGTCTTGGCAAACAGCTGTTGTAATGTACTCTTATTTAGTAATGTTTCCATTAGGATTGGCACCATTTGACTAACAATGTCTCCCATTTTCCCACATCTATAGTGTTCTCAGACGGATTGTGTACTGTCAGAAGCTATTGAGGAGATATCCAGTCATCTCCATGAACAGCATAAAGGAGCAAAGCATTCTGCAAACACGAGCAAACTGGAGCTCCTGCATTCTAAGAACAAGATTTTAAGGGCCATGCATTGTAGTATATCCCTCCTACTATCTTTACAGCGCTTTGCCACCTGCGACCCAAAGATTGGACGAGGTTACTCAGAAAATGAAGAAAATATCAAACGCACCACGTTATGAAGAGCCCACGTACTATAAACTGAGAGGCTTTTCAGTACATTGTGTTTATGTATTCAGACTATAAAAACAAACAAACAAAAAAAGAATTTGATACGTTCAAGTTTACACATGTAATATAAAATCTAAACACATGTCTACATGTGTCCGTTATTAATTTGTGGAAAGCATTTGGAGAGTTTGTGAAATTCACGAAATTGAAGTGTAAAAAAATGTAGTCAAATATGAAATATATCTATTAGCGGAATATATATATATATATATATATATATATATATATATATATATATATATATATATATATATATATATATATATATATATATATATATATAACATAATCGCATATTTGTTTGTTAATATTTATATTTATACATGCAGGCCTTTTTATTCAATTTTACAAAATGAACACAAAGACAAAATAAAGCATCTGTAGATTATAAAACTAGGACGCAAAACACAACAGCAGCCTGCTCTGACAATGTGCAAACTGTAATATGAACGTGCAGCTCCCTGCAAGAGAAACTCTAACCATAACGGTTGAATAAAACGAAGAGCCTTTGAAGAAATATGCAATTTCCGTGGAATAAGGGCCATGCAGAGTGCTAGTAAAGTACAATCAGGGCCAGAGTGTTATACTTGAAGGATGTTAACTCGCATACGGGAATCTTCTTTCTCGTGGACAGGGTGAAGCAAAATGATCCTTATGTTCTAATATCAAGCAAAGTCACAATGCGTTCGGTCATTTACGCAACCACTTTACCATTTCCCCGCGTAGCAAGAGCACTTTTGCATTTTTAAGTACGATCAAGTATACTGCAAACACAATTTACAAGTGGAATCACTGCGTGGCTCTTTGGTGCATTAAAAGTGAGAGGTTCAACTGCACTTTTCAAATTGTTTCTAATATGAGCGATATGGCTAAACCTTTATTTCGCTCTATTTAACGCGTATTGATATACATAGTGGTGGACAGATATAAGCAGACAGACAGGTCACCAGTAGGTTTTATTATTATTATTATTATTATTATTATTATTATTATTATTATTATTATTATTATAGTATTTAATTTCATTAGCAGGCATGTACACAATTAGATCATAATAGTGGGCAACTTTAAGTCCACCGATCATGCATATTTTGTACTAAATCCACATTTTATTGCAGATAGCATTTAAGGTGATTACCAAGGTGTTTGCATTTATTGTTGGATTGGATGACTTTGTAAAAGGTTACACCACCTTTAGCCACATCTTGTAAAATTACAGAAGGGATTACAGAATCTGACATGTAAATAAACTTAAAGGTGTTTACCTTGTCATCCGCACGTAAGCTAATTATTGTGGAGAGGGCTCTATTGTCTTGTTGCCCTGGTAGCCTATGCCCCGCCTCTGGTGGCAGCCTTAAACCTGGCGCCTGGCTAAAACAAACGAAAGGCAGCCCTGAGTCTCCACTCAATCCAATTAAGGCGGACTTCAGCCACTCTCGTACGTGTTCACCCAACAAGATCGACGCTGAGACAACACTACCAGAGCTTTGGCAAAACCCTTCTTTTTGCCTCGCCTTCTACATTTTCTCTCTCCAGGCACAAAACAATGTCGATGAGCCCCAAGCATACGACTCCTTTCTCGGTTTCTGATATCTTGAGTCCCCTAGAGGAGAGTTACAAGAAAGTGAGCATGGAGGGCAACAACTTGGGGGCTCCCCTGGCAGTTTACCGGCAGTCTCACGTCTCTCAGGCATCCATGCAGCAGCAGCACCATATGGGGCATAACGGGACGGTGCCCGCCGCGTACCACATGGCAGCGACAGGTGTACCTCAGCTTTCTCATGCATCCATGGGGGGGTACTGTAACGGTAACCTGGGCAATCTGGGCAACATGAGCGAGCTTCCGCCTTACCAGGAAACAATGAGAAACAGTACATCAGCCACAGGATGGTATGGAGCCAATCCTGACCCGCGCTTTTCTTCAAGTAAGTATGCAAACTTGAAAAAAGGTATTTTTGCTAATAATTATGAGCATTTTGAGGTGTGGGGATAACCAAAAATTAAAAATCTATGCGTGCACATATTTCATTTTTATTATGTAGTGAATTGAGATGTATTATCAATCAAATATGCAGTTGTAATATAGTTAAATATATGAAATATGTGTATATTAATTGATGTATGTGTATGTTAATTGATATATGTATACAATTCAGAGCCACGGGTTTCTTAAATCGATAAAATACCTGTTGTATTTGGCTTTATTTAACTAATATGCCATTTTTATTTAAATATATTATGAATAACATTTCTCACATGTGTAATAGGTGGTTCAGATTATTTCCTATCATTATGTTGATAAGAACGAGCCTAAATAGAAATTCATGCAATTATATCTGTTGGACATTAAAATGCTCTTATACTACTTGTTTTGTCAAACAAAACATGTCCCTTTAAATACCCAATTACTGTATTTTATTGATTGGATTTGAATATATATAATAAAAAATAACTATAACATACAATAATGAATTATTACAATTGAAAAGTAGAAATGGGTTTTTCAGTAAAATATTCCGGTTTTGTACAGATGCAGAGTAGATATAAAACAGTTAATTCACAACAAATTAAAGCTACAATAAGAGCGTGAGGTTATTTTAGAGAGCAATGATATTTACAACGAATCTGTTAAGGCGTTAATTCTTCTCATTTTAAAAGAGTTAATAATACTATTTAACTACAATATGTTGGATGTCAAATAAATTAGCACGTTCCTCAGAACTGAACTAAGCTCTTTGTACATTAAATTACAAATACTAAACTTACAGGCAGGCCAATTGCCGTAGTCGTAAGGGAACATATTATTCGTTTTATTTGTCGTATTTACAGAGGAGGCTGTTGGTATTTCACGTCATAAATTAGGCCTATTTTCTATATTTTATATGAATCTGACTCTTTTCCTTTGCTTCATGTTTTATTTTATATGCGTGTCGCCTGGTGATGCAAGTAGTTTCTTTTTTTTTCACCAGGCACTATTATTTATTCACATTGACAAAGGCAGAAAAATTGGTTTGTTTACTTTTATAATTTCGTGTTTGAAATTGTGAATTAAATGACTATTTACTGATTTATTTATTTATTTATTTATTTATTTATTTATTTATTTATTTATTCGCTTATTTAAAAAACAAAGTGTTTTCACTCCGCAGTTTCCCGCTTCATGGGCCCATCCTCTGGAATGAACATGAGCGGTATGGGAAGCCTGGGCTCTTTGGCAGACGTTGGCAAGGGTATGGGACCTCTACAGAGCACTCCAAGGAGAAAGCGCAGGGTGCTTTTCTCGCAAGCCCAAGTTTACGAGCTAGAAAGACGATTCAAGCAACAGAAATACCTCTCAGCACCGGAAAGAGAACATTTGGCCAGCATGATCCACCTCACTCCAACTCAGGTCAAAATTTGGTTCCAGAACCATCGGTACAAGATGAAACGCCAAGCCAAAGACAAGGTGACCCAACAGCAAATGCAACAGGACACCAGCTCTTGCCAACAACAGCAGCAGTCTCCAAGAAGAGTGGCCGTACCAGTTTTAGTGAAGGATGGCAAGCCATGCCAAGGAGGCACACATACGCCAACAACGGGCGCCCAGAGCCACCACCAGCAAACTAGCGTTACCAATAATTCAGGAATTGGGCAACATCAGCAAACTGGCAGTGCATGCCATTCGCCAGATTTAGGGCACTCGTCTAGCCCTCCCTCCCTTCACAGCCAGGTCTCCAGTCTGTCTCACCTAAACTCTTCTGGTTCTGATTATGGCACCGCCATGCAATGCTCTGCCTTATTATATGGTAGGACCTGGTGACAATGCAATATAACTAAGACGTGTATATGGTAACGGACAGAGTCATTTCTGCATTTCCTAAGTAAATGGTTTACTTTGGTTGGGTTTGCAGGCGACGACTCTTCGTGGACCAAAAGTGACGAATGTTCAATCTGTAAGTGGAGTTTGAAAGGATTTATTTTACAGTGAATGTGAATAAAATCCCTGGTTCACGAAATAAACTCTTATAAAAGACACGTGTATCTGTAAAAGTTGACATGTAAATACACGATACCCAGGAAACTGGAAGAACAAGTCGTAACAGTGTTAATACAAAGGAAGATGTGTGAGCATACAAAGACATTTGTAGGGTAAATTAACTTGGCTTAACTTTTTAATAGATTTTAATGTAAAACGTAGCTGTATATTTCTGTAAAAGGTTTGCATTGGATACATAGTTTTTAGCAAGCTGTATATTATGTTGTAAAAAGTTTTTATGGACATTTGAAGGCTGCCTGTATACCACAATTAAGTTTAATTGTTATTTGACCCCGTATTGTTCCTCCTCTTGTAACTTATATAGAGATTTGGCTTGAATATAGTCATACGAAGCTTCTAATAAATTATGAAAATAAAATTCAGATTCATGTATTGTATTTGGTCATATAGTAGGCTAAATATCAGGCTTTTCATATGTGCATTCTAATAGAAATATCCTGTTGACATTATATCTGTTGCTATTTAAAATAAGAAGATTTTGAAATAATAAAATGTAATTTACAGTAAATAAGACACCAAGAATATAATCCATAATTTTTTGCGTAAGAGTGTATACTTTTCAATTTTATAAATGTGTTGCTTTAAGAATTGAGGATATGACTAACTTTATCGTGATGGAAAACTGTAAACATGACTTTCCCCATTCTTTAAAACAATGTTCATGTAGTTAAATTTAAACAATACTCGCCTTTGATTTAATTTAATTTACAAATGGGGTGTATGGAATAATGAAATAGCTTTTTCCTAGTACTATGTATATCAAACAGCGATGGAGTAAAAGTATTGAGTAGTTCAAAAAGAGCAGTAGTAAAACTAAACACGTGCAACCAAAAGCAAACTCGTATTTATTATGTAAACAAGGAGTTGAAAGCAAACATAATGCATGCGGTCACTGGCTGAACAAAGTCCACGAAGCCCCATGTTAATGATTTCAGGCTAGAGAACAGTACACTGCATAAAAACATCATAATGCTGTATTTTTTCGCTCACAAAATGTCGTTGAATTCGTTTCGCATTGGTAAAGCGAATCGTTTTGCAACCCCAGTGGCGAGGATTATAATTAAGAGTTTCATATTTTTTTTTTACATTTTTCTGTCAATGAATGGCGTTGTTTGCGTTGGCATTAGTGAAATCCAATTCGTTTGTTGTGGGAATGAAACGAGCAATGAGCCAGGGGTCAGTAAACGATCTATTTGGTGCTGTGCTTTTATATTGGCTGTTAAAAAACAAAAACAAAAAGAGGTTTCCATACTGAATTGAGAAGAAGAAAAAAAACGATATACAATGCATTACGCACCCCACGTATTATGTAGAATAATAATAAAAAAAACTATAACGGCGAATGGATTACAATAATGTACTTAAAAATGATAACATTTAATTATAGTGCAAGCATCTGTATAACAGTAACGCAGTCACATATCAATGCATGCCGGTAGGAAAATAAACGTTATTTAACTTGTTTTTATTTTCCAATCAGGTTATAAACATAATAAAGCTACATGGCTGACTGAGATATATCAAAATACGATTCTGCAGCGTGTTGATATGCCTGTAATATCAAATAAGAGTTGTGTATTTTCGAAGCAGAGGTCTGTTTTACTTCTGTTTTTTGTCTTCCCTGCTGTTTAAACGCTTATAACCTCGTGGAAAGCAAAATGAAGAATGGATCCCTTTTCTTACAGTCTCTCCAGCTTTTTGAAGTTCCTTTCAAAGTTTAATTTAATGGACTATTATGTACACAGTGTCTTATCTGTGTTGGCCAGTTTCAGAGCAGGCAAAGTAAACCCGTTTCTCTACCTTGTCCACGGTGCCGACGTCTCTTGATGTGTGTTTACCTCTGAATCAGTAAAGACGAGTCCACTGCTCTTTCCGAACGCTATGAGATCAAGTAAACACAATTCAAAGGACATTAAAAAATCAATCAAAATGAAATCCAAACAGTCAGATTGCTCTTAAACAACTTAATGTACTATTTCCCCATGTTATCGGGCTTTTCTTTATCAAAACCCTATTTGCGCAAATGAAAAGCTCATTAACTACCGATACAGGTCGACAGGACCAAGTTCAAAACAGTTCTGTCGTTTCTTTTTTTTTTCCATGTCTAAGTTTGCTGCCTTGAAGACCTCAAAAACAGAAATAACAGTATTATTGGGGGAAATATTAAGCGTTTTTTGTGAGTTGTTTGTTTTCTAACTTAACAGGTGCAAACTATACAAACAATTATTTATTTAGTTTTATCTTAAAAAGGTAGAGCTTTATATTAAGCAGCAAACCTGAATTACCTACAAAATATGATTTATAGGCTGCATGAAATGTATACAGATTAAGATATAACGGGTAGTTATTGTTAAATATGTTGAAAATATAACAAAGTGTCTGAAATATACATTTATAATTGCGGCGTACATTAAAACAAACACATTCTTACAAAACGCTGATATTCAGAACATACGAAATATTGTATATATTGTATATTACTACACTGTATAGAAGCAAGGTGTTCCTATCGTGGATAAAATAAGCAATAGGGTCTCCTTACATTTCCTGTAATAAAACAGCCCCATGGTTTTCTTGTAGCATTGTTTTCTGCTGTGTTTTTACATGTTGGTCATTAACGTTGATTGCATGCAATGCATAGGTTTTAAAAACGTTTCGCTAATATTAAAATAAATACATTAAAAAAACGCACACATATAATTGATATAATACGGTAAAACGAACTTCAGACCTTATTGTAATATCTGGATGTGCCGTTCTAGTTTGTAATAATAATAATGATAATTTATTTGTCTTAAACAAGGCATTCTCATAGCAACAGGCACCTTGTTTCTCAAATTTCCTGTTACATTATTTTATAGGATTCATCACTTTATTAAAGTAGTCATACCGAAATGCACCATAATGTAAAGTATAGTTTCAGAGCAACATGTATTCGCGTCAGACATAGCTTTCCACAGGCAGCTACAGGCAGAATTCAGTGCATATCATACACGATAGGCCTCATTCTAAATATACTTAAATACCTTCTGCACGGCGCTATAGTCTCAGTACTATTATCGGTATTGCCACAGAATCAACGCACACCTTATCTAAATCACCAAGGTTTTTTTTTTAGCCAAACCATAACAATTCCACCTGATGTAGCTAAGCGACATACCTTAAAAAAAAAATTTAAAAAAAAACAAAAAAAACTGACCAAGGTCTCGAGCTCAGTAATTGTGTTAAAATATAATTTACTTTGGGTGCAGTCTAATTATGTGCAGTTTCATTGATGTGAGAATTAGTTCACGCTATTCACCTACTCGAGCAACTAATTCAAACATTTCAAATTAAGTGTGAACGAGAGATTAATACAGCGTTTTCTGTTTCACGCAGGTATTTCACTTGGCATCAAGTGCTACATTTTAATGCATTTCTTTCACTTAGGAAAATAATAGACTTTGGTCTAATTCTAAACACATTTAAACAATGTAATGTTGTTAAGGTCGCTCCGCATAGGTAGACCAACCAGGTGATAATTAAAGTGAAATACACGGTTCTTAGTTCCAGACTCTCCTCAGTGGCTTCAGAAGACTTTAAGCAAATACTTGAAAGCCTGAAAGTAGTTCAGCCGAAGCGCCTGCCTAGGGATTTAACAGCACTTCTACCCCAGAGCACGCAATCAATTTAAGCGCATGGAAAAGAGGCAAAAGCACAACACAGGATACTGCATTCGACAGGTAAAGTACCATACCCTATTCCATTACATATTTTACATTTGCTAACTACGAATGCCGTGCAATATAGGCTACAAATATATGACAAATTACATTGCCTCCGCAGAGATATTTAAGGCAATTACAAATTTAATATATTTATTATGCAAAGACTTGTTCTCTTAAGCGTTATTTGTACATTCTTTAACTTTTATTTTGCGTAGCGCGTGCATTCTCCAGAGAAAGAACAGCTATTTTGCATGTCTACAGTAATTGCTTATTGCATACAAGAAAATTGAGATCTGTGTTAAAACGAGGCCAACATAAAGCAAAGGAAAGAATGCGGATACATTGCTCGTGTGAAACTCCAGGGTGACTCGATGAAATTGCAGTGGAAAATACATTTATAACCTATAAGGTATACTCTCGGTTCCTCGGTTTATTGATCAATCTGATTAAATAATAAATAAAAACAAAGGGATGTTATCATTGAATTAAAGGTTGTAGGATTAATTATATATATGGGCCTTTCAATTTGTTATTGACAATCATTTTAAAACTGGAGTCTATTATTATTATTATTATTATTATTATTATTATTATTATTATTATTGTTATTGTTGTTGTTGTTGTTAATATTGTTAATATGTTGATATGCTTTGTTACAAGATTCGCATATAATATATGCCTCTGGTAGAGTCTTTTTATATAAAAGTTAAGTATTAAATAAGACCGTTCTACAGTTTGTATTTGCATTTTCTATAGTTTTGCAATACAGTACAACCAAATGAATACAACAACTATTATTATTATTATTATTATTATTATTATTATTATTATTATTATTATTATTATTCATAGTGTTAGGCTTGGTATTGGGCTATTAATATTAGTAAGCTGTGTGTGTGTGTGTGTGTGTGTGTGTGTGTGTGTGTTGTATCTAGTAGAAGACTTACCCTCTATGGGCCCTATTCTCAGTTGGTTTACACGCTAGAAGAAAGGTTTTCAGAGGATGCGCAAGCCCTTCTTCCAGCGCGTAATTAGCACCTAACCAAGTTAAAATAGGGCCCTATATGAATTAATTTGCTTAATTCAGGATAAAAACATTGACATATGGGAATAAGTTGTGTACACTTCCTAAACTTTATTTTAAAGTATTTATTTAAAATACAATCATTGTTTTGGAGACATCAAAACAATTGCATTGCCAATACTGTTAATTCATAAAGTTTCTAATGAACTTGGCTTTTCTTGTTAACATTTCGGTTTCTGACTTTCGATTCGATTTATTGTGCTATTAGAAACGTATATAGTTTATTTAATTATAGTGTAACATATGCAAACAGATACAAATCTTACCACTGATGCCTATTTTATACAGCAAATATTTGGTAATTAAAACATATAATAATAATAATAATAATAATAATAATAATAATAATAATAATAATAATAATAATAATAATAATAACACTTTAACTGCTGCTGTCAGACAATACCATTCCTATCTGTTTTTGTTTCAAAGATTGTATTTTGCTTTTTTATTATTATTTTTGTATTACCAGAACACCCAAAAGGATATGAGTCGGGACCCAGTGAGTATTTATATAAATACTTGTGCATATATGCTTTGAAACATAAATAAAAAATAAATGCAAAACAATATAGTTTGTAGATTTGTTTATAGGTTTTAGACATCTCTAACGCTCGATTGTCTCTCACTAACTCGCGTGTCTGCTCTCTCTCTCTCTCTCAATTATATCTGATTCACAGTGTAATTATCCAGCCGATACAGTCACGAATGGCAAAAGTTGCAAAACAGATCGACCTCCATGAAATGAGAGGGACCCGGTAACAAATCTGCGTGTGTGTGTGTGTGGAGGGGGTATTTTCAATTGAAAACAGATACCTTTGCAGAGAGTGGAGAAACCTGCTGGAGGGTGCAGTCTACTAATGCACAATGCGCTTCCACGCGCTTTAATAATATTTCCCAGATGTTTCATTTTTAAATCGCAATCCTTACAATTTCCCTGCAAAGTCATTGAAATAATGAACCTATACACCGTCTTAATGATTTTAATAGAAACATGGAGATTAACGGTTTCGGAAAACAGTTACCCCCGCCACACAGTCCCTTTGCCTTATATGCGCTCTGTGAAGTGCTGTGATTTTAATAAGAGTCCTGATTGTAATGGTAGAGTATAGGTTAAGAGTTGTTCAATCAGTGCTGCCTACTGCAAATTATTCGGTACAGAAATTGTAACTTGATGTTGCAACAAAAAAGAAAGCCAAAGCGCCTTTAGTTTCAGTATTAAGATTTAAGGTTAAAACATAATGATGTAAACATGTTTTTTTTATAGCTATTCGACACAGTTATTCGCGTACCTTAAGAGTCTAGTAGCTACTTAAACAATTACAACCAATCCACTGCATTAGGGCACATTGGGACAGAGCCAATAGAAAATGTGTGCCTAATATGAAATACTTGACCCGCGTTATTATATTGCGAATATTTAGTGAATTAGATAAACTATTACATCTGTGTTCTTTAAATATCTGTGGCACTGGGTTCTATTCAAAATTATCGAACGTTATATATATATATATATATATATATATATATATATATATATATATATATATATATATATATATATATATATATATATATATATAATTAAAGACACGTTCTTATTTAAATCTGCAAATTATTGAAATGTATAGTATTGTCTTAGAAAATTACAAATATATAATAATAATAATAATAATAATAATAATAATAATAATAATAATAATAATATACTGACTAGTGATTATAACAAAACGTTAAATAAAAGTTTTTGTACTCCTTCAATGTGAGGGAAGACATTTCCCTATCAATAAAAAAGTGTATCCCGTATAAATTACGCCTATGACCACGACCCTAAGTTAACACCCTTTTCTTTTACAAGATCACAAGTTTGTTTTACTGTGTGAGCTTGAATTTTGCTTCACAAAAAAACGGTGCACATTTAGCACGGTGGTGTAAACGCTTTGTGGATATCGCCACATGTCTGGTACACAACGGTGATACGAATTATGGAAATGTGACAAAACCTCAATTGGTCCTTTTCGTGAATGTTCCTTGAAATGTATTTGTGTAAATAATTGAGCTTCGCGGAATACACTAGTCACGTGACGCTGTTCTGTGTTTAACGGTAACCTATATATGAAAAGCATGTTTAAGCATAAAATCGTCGTGTACCGTAGTTATATTGATAGATAAAGGGACTTTAAAATGGCATATGGAAGATAACCAGGGTGTTTAGATGATTGAGTAATCTTGTTATTTATATTTTTAACAATCTCTTTGGAAATGTTTAATTTTGCCTTCATTCTTTTGCTGTCTTTCAACACACCGTGTTAGGGTGAAACCACGCAAGCATTCCCACCATGACATCAATCCAGAACGCTTTCCTTTAAATATCAGTGTTTCAGCTATCTAGATTCTTGAAACAATGAAGGTGCTTTGAATTAGAGACATAAATAACACGGTTGTTCACATTGTGGATTAGTCCTGACCCAAATGCTCCAGGAACATCCAGCTACAGGAGCAAACATCTAAACCCAGTCTAACCGTTTTAATAACTTTGCCCCAAACCTTTAGTTTTATATAAACCTTTGGGACTGCTATTCAAAGTGTAAAGGTTTCCAAGAGCATTTAGGCAATACAGGAGTAGCCTAATCCACAACATGAGTTCTAGGCCCTACTAAAAATAAACATGAGCACATATTCAGAAATATGTTTATTAGTGTTTGAAGTGCAACGCAAATATATCTAGCGGGATGTTTACCGTTGTTTCAATACAGATATATGATAATATCTGGAAATGAATGAAAAAGCATTTTTGGTCCTGGAAGCTTGTCCAATACACTTAAACACTCAGTTTACTAACACAAATAACTCAATTATTGTTGGATAACTTTAAATGAGGACCCTTATTCCTACAAAATAAATATTTAGCCATTTACCTTGGCCAAAATAAAAGTTACACAATTAAACTTAGAACAATATTCCTCTATGTAATAAGCTGTGTTTCTTAAGCTTCAGAGGAAGAACAAAACGTTTTATTTCATTTTTATATCTTAAAAACATAATTTCTAGTAAACTTGGGTTCTTTGTACGACAAACAGTCCCAATACTACTACTACTACTACTACTACTACTACTACTACTACTACTACTAATAATAATAATAATAATAATAATTTGAAAATGTGTGCACAGACTTATGTTTACATGATTACAACAATAATTTCATCTTCTTTTTGATAACCCTTTTTCAATGTGTTGCTTCCTATCAAAAGTTGTTTTGTGTGATATTGAAATTTCTAAACGCTGTTAAACAAGAAGTCTAAATGTATTAAAATAGCTTGGTTATTGAAGGTTAATTCTCTACCTGTGTGAGAAAGATTTTTTTATTAAATAAGTAAATATATAAATAAATAAATAACATTCTACGTTGCTCAACATTTTTGAGCCCGTTCCAACAAAATGCACTTCATTTAGAATGAAATATAGCAGTTAATACATTTTTACATTCAATCCCTACATTCAATGGAGCACTCATACATAGACATTTAATGATGCGATCTAGTAGATTTTGATATAATTAAAAGGAATGCCTCAATCACACGTTCCTATCAGAGAATAGGCTATATTGCATCTAAATCCCAACATGGTGTAATATTATTAATGGGTGAACTGTCAATAAAAGTAGATATTTCAAATTGATGGAAACAAAATGATTAAGCTGTTCAGTAAATTCTTTGTGTTTTTAAAATATTAGAAACAATAATGTCCACCTCCCCTCCAAAATAAAACGTTAAAGGAAATGGTTCCTTTTATTCAGTGGCCAAATTTGATGTCTGAAGTACCTATTCTGTCAATGAGATTGCGTCTTGGAGAACATTGCCTACTTTTCAACTTTTCATAAAAAGAAGTAAATGATAGGATGCACAGTTATTCCAGGGGAGGTTAAAACTGCTATCTCTTTTAGGAAGCCTTCCAGTAATGCCTTAGCTATTACCTTTACACTATGAGGGTTGGATTCAGCAATGTTCTAATGGAATCTAGCAGTCCCTGGTGTCTGAGAACTGATTTTCTTTCTAATAAGGTTTAGCTGTTTTTTGTTAGATCCCTGTAGAATGACCAAGGATTACATTTGCATTTCTTAGGCTCCCTGTGTGGTCTTTGTGAGAATCTTGTAACTGTTGAAAATGACTTGTTGGAAGCGTGTGTGCTCTCATCTCTGTCCTTTGACAGAAACATTGTAAAACTCAGGCAGGTCCTTTGGGCTTTATCCATCAGATTCCACATGAACCCAAAGCAATTAGAGACTAATCTCAGCGCAATCATATTTGAGTTAGGATTTGTACCGTTTGTTTATCGTCATTAAAATGCAACTCGAAGTTTTATTGTAGGCACTGGGAAGAATAAAAGCTACATTAACAAAGCTGTATGGGATCTCAAATCTAATAATTTACTGATAATCATTTGTCCAAGTATAACAGAACCTACATCGTAATAACCAACAAGGACCACCTAGTGGGTTCTAAATATCTAAAGACAGTATTAGCTGGAAAGATCCTTACATTAATTAGATTGGGCTTCTATCAAGATTTTTATCAGGCTTTCGTGGTGGGGGTACAACCTACTGCTTCCAGTTCCTCTAAATATGTTTTTAAGCCAAATAAAATGCTATTTTAAAATACATTTGATGTTGTCCTTATGGAAGTGATGCAAAGTAGGCCCTATAGACCCTATATTATTATTATTTTCAAAGCGTCAAGTCTAGGCATTTTTATAGTAGGCCTACAAAGTTAAGAGTCATTAAATTATATAACTTTGGTTCCAATTTTGAAAAAATAAAAATGAATATATATATATATATATATATATATATATATATATATATATATATATATATATATATATATATATATATACACTCTATGGCCCATAGTTTCCATAGAGTATATGATAATTTGGCTTCCTTATAACAAGGCACACTTAAGATCAAATCGATTAATTTGATAATTGCAAGATGACAGGATAGCTTCTAAAATAATTGTTAATTGAAATGTATCCTACTGCTTCCTTGTGTTACGTTAATTACTTTAAGCTTACTCAATGATACACCCCTGGGTTGTCTTTCTAAAGAAACATCTAGGGATTTGGCAGTTACTTTTTCCTGTACTATATCCTCCTATACCATACCCAATCTCAAAATATAGCTCTAGACAGAATTCACAATCTCGGTGAAGAAACTAAATCCGGGAAACAAATGTTTTTGACAGTGCTTCCATCAGTTTACTTGCTAAAACTTCTGTCTACTTCACTTCATCAATTTTACCTTAGAATAGATTGAGCGTAATTAATTTATTTACCATTTTTGAGGATCGCCCTTTTTACTTTTTTTCTCCATTCTAAAACAACATCATTCAGACACCTTTTTTCAATCTGTGTAGCAATGAAGCTAAGTTAATAAGCTAAGCATGCAAGCCGATGTAGCTATGTTCTGATGACAATGTTTATTTCACAAATACCCTATCCACTATATAATTTACGCACGGTCATCAGGTATTTGTGAACAAGGTGAATGGCAATTACATGGTTTCAACGCGTGTTAATCTGGTATTATTCAGCTAGTGTGGACAGTGTATTTGTATCTGGAGGAGTGATGCTTGAGGCTCTGTAAGGCCAATTCAAACCAAGATCCTGTTCCAACCCGGTACTCAATACTTGAACACCTAGGCTCATATAAACACTTAAAGACCTGGTTGAAACAAGGTCCTGCACAGGATTTCAGCAAAAGAACCCCAAGGCAGTACCACTGAAACTGCACTGAGTTGTGTTCCGTTGTTTATATGATTTTGCACTTTGGCAGTGGAGGCCATATAGAAGCTCTATGGAGGATCTTTAAGAACATGGTTCCAATTCACCAATGGATGGTTGGCAGCTAGGTAAAGTAAATGATCCCCTCTGGTAAGATGCATTGATGCTTTGTTAGATACTGTTACAATTTAATTGGGAGATTAATGGTTTCCTTTCTATTTTGTCACTCACAGTACATGTATCATCCTGTTTTAAGAATGTGATTGTGAATATGTTGACGAGCATTTTCTATGTAGTGTGAATAGGGTATTTGCACTGGTAAAAGCTTACCCCTTGCTATCATTGGCTACGTTTACAATGACTTGTGGCACCCAAAATGGAACGTCCTTTTTCTAGATTCGTGATGTTATCACACTGTCATCTTATTATCATTTTATGCCTGGAGGGGGTAGGCCAATGCCAGTTTGGTACAATTAACATCGTTTTAAGTGACAAATTGAACAGTCATCATCTTACTGTGTCAGTGTCTTCAATTTAGATGTTGCTTGGAGAGTACACTTCCTTATCTCCGTTAAGAAATGCGTATCCCACAACTTCAGAACAGACAAACGCAAAATACGCAATTCTTGTTGGTTCTTCAGTATGTCCCTTGAATTTTGTCCTATTTTGTCCCATGGAAAGAAGTTAATTATACAAAACTGGCACTGGCCTACCCACTCTAGGCGTTCCACGTGTGGAACGAGCATCTCCAAAATCTAGAAATCTATAGTACTATGATGGTATGATGACATCGAATTCTGGAAAAAGAACGTTCCATTCTGTGTTCCAAAGTCATTGTAAACACAGCCATTGATTGATTACAAAGCATACTAGAGCTTTCTCATTGAATTAGACCATTTAAAAAAATAATAAATAATAAATTGGAAAATAATTATAATAATTAGCAGCTGCAATCTCTTAATTTATCATCCAATTTGTTTTTGTTTTTGAGTCTAACAAGTTATTTGGTATGCTAAATAGACACATGTGTAAGGAAGGAGATGTACGTAAAGTCTAATGTAATGCCTGCAATTCCCAAACTGAGAATAAATATGTGTCTTTGTGTATCATTTATCTTTAGGGGGAGCTCTAAGCAGGGCTATTTTTGTAACTTTTCTTATTTTGCCTTCTTGTCATTACACTAAGATGCAATACTCACAATATATGTACAGTAGTCTCTGGCTAAGAGAACATTCTTCAGGAAGCAAGTGAAGTGTTCTTATGGCTGAAGTGTTCTCTAAGACGGAGTTAGTAGCCACCACACAATATGAATCAATCAATAAATAAATATGTATTACTTGTCATGACGCACATGCATCAACATATGAAATTAACCGAATAAGCAAAAGAAAAGCACTAGGCAAGTGTATGTTAATAAACTATAATAATAAAGACAAACTAACGTTAATAAAGTAACTGTCAAACTAAATTGACACATCACCCCTACCTACACATGTTAAAAAATGCAGTAGCAATATAAAAGACACATGCACATTATTTAACAGAATGGTGAAGCAACTCACCAGAACGGGAAACATCAAATTGCTCAGCGACTTGTGTCTGATTCAGGTTTTTTTCAAGAGCTCAAACAATTTCCAACTTTTTGAAGCAAGAGAAATAGCGGCACATTTCGCCATTTGTTTAAATGCCATTTTGTAGCGATGAGGTGCTCTCATGGAAATCAGAATACAAAATGAGTCAATGATATGATGGGAGTTCTGGAAAGATTTAATAAACCAATCAGTGTGCCTCAAGACACTCTCCTGATGGCAAGTCGCTTTTGATAAGACTGAATAAACCTTTTAATTTAAGTTCGATGATGATGAGTTATCAGGTTACAAAACAGTTCTGTAACCGTTCTGAATGAATTGCTATTGGTGCCAAGAAGGTGTTCCTTTAAGCAAACTTCCTGTTCCTTTAGCCGAACATTTACAATGGGAAAAATCTGTTTCACTGAAAAATCTGTTTCACCACAAGGCTGTTCCCTTAGGCGAAGCGTTCTCTTAGGAGGTGTTCCTCTACAAGGAGACTACTGTACTACGTTAGATGGATAACTACCCAGGAACAATGCTAATTAGGAATGTCCACATGATCCCAGGATCTTTTGACATGGCACAACAGTTGCAGAGGTGACTGGTGGTATAGGAATGCGATTGCCATCCAAACGCCAGAGCTAGTAGATGAGCCATTATTATTATTATTATTTGTTTATTTAGCAGACTTTATCCAAGGTGACTTACAGAGACTAGGGTGTGTGAACTATGCATCAGCTGCAGAGTCACTTGCAATTACATCTCACCCGAAGACGGAGCACAAGGAGGTTAAGTGACTTGCTCAGGGTCACACAATGAGTCAGTGGCTGAGGTGGGATTTGAACCGGGACCTCCTGGTTACAAGCCCGTTTCTTTAACCACGGCTCAGGAAACAACCAAATTCAACTTTCTCAACTTTTTATTGAAGCTTTTTCTGAGTGTAAATGTTTCATTAAAATATCACAACAGGTCAAATGGTCTTGAACCTGTTTCACACCAGCACTAAAATAAAATAAATAATATGTATCAATCTATCTAAATCTGTATATATATTTGTATCTCTCCTTCTCTACAGATCTATAATTCCGCTACACTATATGTCTGACTGTATAAACATATAAAGAATACATTCTTGTTTAAATTAATCAGAATAATAGCAACTCTATTTTAGTGAGCTTTGTATGCCCATAGTCTGGTTGGAGTGACTCAGGGGGGCATTTTGAACATAGCTGTAAATAGTTACAAACCACAGTCAAGCTAAAATTACCATTTAGATTCTCTGCTGTGTTTAGCCCAATCCGTGTTTATCATCTAGCTACATTTTATCACACCTTCATTGAACTGTCTGTCAGCAATTATAGCATAATGGCTTTTCTTTTCTGAAAACTACCAATAAGGCAACACAGGTAGTATGAAAGGCATTGGTACCCTGCTAATGCTGCTTTTTCTGGAAACTGTGACACAGAAAGGATGACAGGTAGTTGTTGAGATTTTGGGTTAGTCTGGCTGCACAGTGATTTCCTTTGTAAATATTAACTTCTATTAGTTTATTTGTTCAGCAATGAAATTGCTTGGAAAGAAGAAAAGCTTTGTCCAAAGTGAAAAAACAACAACAGCATTTTATCTGCAGCGCAGATGCATTGAATATGGACAGTGTCGGTAGAATTAAAACCACCACTACAGTTTAGGTTCAATGTTGTTTTATTGAAGAAGTATCTGTAAATAAGCTTACACTAGGGTGTCGTGCTTTAGTGAACCCTCCAAAAATGAGAAATAATCGAACCACTATTTAAACACAATGACATGAAGCGTTAGGCCTATGCATACTAAGAACCAATAGGCCTGTGTTCATGTGGATTTAAATAACACCACCAATATTTATCATTTTTTTCTGCTTCCTTTTACTAACACATAGACAAAGCCTGGAGTAATCTGAACATACCTCAATGTGCATTACAAAGAGGAAAATGGTACTGTAACTGCAATCACCTCCATTGGTAGATCTTATTTTCAACTGGTAGCAAAAGTATCACTAATTGTCCTGCATTTTATCTAGTTCTTGAAATCATTGTGCAGCAAGCACGCCTGAGGGTCAATTGGGGAAGTGAAATACTTGGCATGCAAAGCGGAATACAAGATGCTGTGTAATACTTGACCTTTCAGTATAATCAATGTAGCAATGAAACACTGTGCATTCAGCATTGCTTGAATAGAGCCTTCCCCCATGGAACAAAACGGGAAAATGTCCTCTTTATACCACCACCTTCTTTTTTTTTTTTTTGGTTTTGTTTCCTGAGCGAAAATTATTCTTTTTAATGGCCATGTCTGCAATTAGCTGGCATTTGGGAGAATAAATGCAGAGAAATAGCAATTTCTTATTTTCTATGAGATCCTGTGTGTGGAGCAAGTAAATTGCTTGAGGTGTATGACTTATAATGTTTCCACATCTTTATGTTCTAGAATAGGGTGTGGGTGGGTAAATGGGGAAATCGATTTGCTTTTTTTTTTACTTTAAGTGTTATGCAGGTTTTAATATTGTAATTCCCCACTTAAGAACTTGCCCAGATTGACCCTGTATTTCCCACAGATCGTGATCAGAGTTTGGAGTATACAATCGCTTCGAAGACAAGGGACAGCTAATTGCAGCTATGTGTCTTTTAAACGCTACATAAATCTTATTTTCATTTATTTTTATAACAAAAATTAGACAGCAATTACTTAGATGTACATTTTCAGATAATATGTTTGGACCACCTAATTTAGTTTTAAAGGTAACTGTAAGAAAGATGCAACATAAAAAGATACATGAACTGGGAATAGAGAATATCCAAGTCTATATGTCCCTGATTGTACCATACAGTGATCAAGGATCAGAAGCAATCAATTTTACCGGTTTTATAGCATTACATGTTTTATATTGTGTTCACTATCTGATCTATTATGTTTGTTAAATACTTTGGAGATAAGTGGGTACTTGCATTTAATCCCTCTTAGAAAGTACCATTTTTACAGTTCAACCATTTTTTATTGTAAAACAACAATGACTGAAAAGTGAAAGGTGATGTAATGTTCAAGGCCAGCGCTGCATATTTATCTATGGGTATGAATACAGAAAACTACAGTAATTACAACTAAAAGCTTACCTGCTTGACTTTTCTTATTTTCTCAGTTCACATTTAAGCCATTTTTATTTTCTGGGTTTAAATTTTAATGATTGCACAATTATTATTTCATACTAAGAAAACTAATAACATGTTATCAGTTACAATACTTAATGACACTTCTCTCACATGTGTTATGTGTTACTTCTTCAAAGCCCATTTATAAGGCCTCATAATTCAAATGTAATCCTAACCTATGGGTAGACTTAAACCCACTCTCAGTGGCCCATCTTAAATACGCGCTGTGCTTAAATACGATTTTAAGCAAGCCCTGAGCCTGTACAGTATCAGTGGGGGTCCTTTAACGTGCACTGAGCCATAACTAACCGTGTTAACTCGAGGTCTCCTTCAAATATTCCACTTAATCGCTTCCTCCCTTGACATCTTTAATAAACTTTATAAAAGGTGATTGATTGTGTGTGGTGCGTATCACACAGATTGGGCTTAATTACATTACTATAAAGCCACCTACTGCGTTTTGCCAGACTTAACAACGGGCTTACTGAACTGGATGAATTTATTTAGACTCACTGCAATGAAACCCCATTCTACAGGCAACCTCAGAGAGAAAACACAAATTATACCTCAATGCCAGCCTAATAGACCAAATAAGGAAGTGAGATGCCAATCCTGTGTGTATTTTAAAGTGCAGATGCTGGGTGGGAGAATGCACGGCTTGCAGCTTGCTGTTCAGGAGAGATTTGTTTGTTGTTCTCACTTGTCACACTAGGCTTTAGAACTGAAACTTTTTTTTTTCTCGGGTTGAGAGGAGTTTATGAAGCAGCATCTCTATGGTAGTTCACTGTAGATAATTTCATGAAAAATTAAACTGATTCAAATACCTTATTTATTTAATATTAGGAATGTCTAAATCTTGGGTTATACTGTGTGCTTTGTAGCACACAGTCTTTTGTATTGTTGTTATCTACAAAAATACATATTAACAACATCATTTTAATTTAATAGTACCTCATTTATTTACACCTACTGTATATTTGAGACAGAATGGGTGTTACAGCTGTCCCATTAATAAAACACACTGTTTAAAATGCTTGATTTAAAAACATGATGTATGTATAATGAAAAATAATGAAGCTACCCAGGATTAAAGCAGCATTGCTAACATCCTTGAGAAAAGGAAATATCAGGTGCCTATAAAGCAATAACTGGCCTGATTCTATATACCATTCCTAATGTACAAAGTTTGGGATGTTAGTTGGGTGCGTTTTAGATCCTAAAAAACAGTCTAAATATATGTTTGACTAATACAGCATTTGTGCTCAATAGAACTTAAACAAAAAGCAAAGGACACATTTAAGTGTGTGGGTACAGGAAACTGCCAATAGCCAAACTCATGTTATGATGCTCTCGTTTGTAAAACCTGTCCCATTAAAAAGGAGGGAGGGAAAAATGCTATTTGCCCCCTAATAAAATATGTCATTACGATGTATTCATATCGCACAAAAGCATAGCAGTCAAAAAATGGCCCCTCCGTTGGTCAGTAATTATATAGTTTGCTCTGGCAGTTGCCAGCTCTAAGGAAAAGCAGGTGGCTGGTCCATCATGCAAATAGCAACTGTGTGCCACAGTAATTAGCCAGTGGGATTGCTGAAATTAACAATTAGCTAACATGCAATTCTCTCTTTGCAACACAGCAGTTTGCTTTGTATAGTCATTGTATTTCCCTAGCAATTATGTGGTGCAGCTTATCATTTTTATTTTCTTAGTCCATTCAATACAGCTTTCACATGGGGGGGGAGGTCCTGTGGGAGCCAGTTCCCAGAGGCTCAACAGGCATTTGATTTACCTCTTGGCTGCTTTGACATTTTATTTCAATAATGTCTCCTAACTGTTCCAACTTAGCCCTTTTGGGAATGTTTGCAACTTTTCTTGCATATTCTCATTCTGGTCTGGACTTATTTATTTTTGTTTATTAATTAATTCATGTATTTATTCCTACATTTAGAGTGGCCACATATTTTCTTCCCATTTTCTCCCCTTGTTTGGCACGGTGAGGTGACCCGACCACAGCCAGTTTTCCCCCCTAGCAAATGGGTCATCAGCAAAGACCTGACCAGGATTTGAATCAAGCTAACTCATTAGCAGACTGCATGACTTGCCCTACTCTCCAAGGATTTATTTGGAATACTGTTGTCCAAGTAATGACTTGTATGTCCTTTCTTATCCCGCTCATACATCATTGCCCTTCCAAAATATAATTATTTGTTTCACGCTTCAAAATGATGGTTTATGAGAGTGATCAAGACGTATCAGAAGCCCAGAGTCACATAGTATAGGGTTATAGCACAGAGAAAAGTTTGTGTATGTTGGTAATACCGGAACGAGTCTGAAAGCCAAGGTTTGTTTATGGGCTGCGAGTGCTGATCTAACACATATATAGATGCTTGCAGTCCTTTAAATATATTATACACTGCTTATTATTATATTGCCATTTTGAATTGACTTTGCAGTTGAGTTAAATGAAAAATTAAAACAAAACTTGTGAGAGATCCCGAGCAGTCTATAATAGTCTTTACATGTGGAGTTGTGGTCTAGTTCATATGATGCATGATCATCACTTCACATGATTGCCAATGAAGTGAATGGCAATCACATGGTTTTAACATGTGTTGATCACGCATTATGTAGGTTGTGTGGCGAGGGTATCATTCATTTAATTCACAGACAAACGTCTTCAATTTAGATGTTGCTTGGAGAGGTTCCTGTTGTCAGGTTGATTGGTATTTTTCCTCGTTTCTGTTTAATATCCCTTTAGCTGTGGTTTTCCTGTTGCTTATTCAATTGTTACCGCTTTATATGAAATACCAGTCTACTGTTGAAGGTTGGTAAGTTGAATGGTATTCATAGTCCTACCTATATGGTAGAACAGAGACTACTGGAATAAGCAGAACTACTAATTTAATATTACTAAGGATATCTACCAATTATATAACAAATAATCACCTGATGATATAACAACTATATCATAAAGTGTACCCCTGCTGCTTGGGTTCTTGTTGTACTTGATCATGGCAACCTGGCATGGAATATTCAGCTTGGTTCAGCAGCATATAACTGTAATCACAACATAGAGTATGCCAATGAATTCTGTGTATTGGGGATCCAGGCAGGTCCCTGTGGCATTACTAACATGTATCATTATGGTGTGGATTTGATTGTATTATGTTTGCATCTGTATAGACTGCAGGAGTGTACAGTCGTCATTCTGCCCCTGTTAGATAATAAGACTGAGCATACCAATTATAAATAAAGCATAAACACATAAATAAACATAAGCGTCTTCATCGACTTCGCCTCAGAACAGCTGTACAAACCAACTGGTAGAATTATATTTAAATATCTGTATTAAACAAGATCATATAGATATTAGAATATCAATTTTTATACAAACTCAACATTTTTCTCCAATTTTAAGAATACTACAAAATAAATTATTATAATTAGCTACAATAAATTACTATAAGAAATACATCATAATTCTTTTTTTTTTAAAAACAACAACTTTTTACTACTAAATAAAAAGATCATTTGTTTTAAAAGATCTTAGGAGTATGGGTTTTACCAGGAATCAATAAAAACAAATGGCGGAAAGAATAACCTTCTTTAACCAAGGCCTGGGAAGGTCAGCTGTCTTATTCTTCCAATCTTTTACATTTTGATCTTTTTCTTTCTTACTATTTTTTAATTTCTGCAAGTGAACAACAGGCCTGAATGATGAGTGCAAAGCAATGTATCAAAAGTGGCTGCTTTCAGCGAGTCATGCTGACACAGTGAGGGGGGAAGCGCCATGCTGTGCCCTGGCCTAGAGCAGGCCATAACCCAAGGGCTCTGCTATTCTAACCCTTTCACTGATACCCCTTTCACTGTCCTGGAATACGTGGCTCTGAGCGTTAGTGAACCTCCCTCCAACAGCCCACCCACTTGCACATTATCCCTGCTTGCCCCGCGACATGACATGGAAACAAAGTAGACATTAACTGCTACATTAAACAGAGAAGGAAAGTAATCAGTAACCTGTTATTCTCTTAATAAAGGGAAACACATGCAGTGTGAAATACAGAGAGCTAATCAATAGTGGTGCAAACAATGTAACGTGCAAAACAAATTGCAAATCAATTAGAATCCTTGTTTTCTTTGAAACTGTTCACTATATCTCAGGCAATTACTTGTTCATTAGACCTAATTTAACAGCACCACTACCCTAGCAACAACAGGCAGCGTCTGGCTATCAAAATCCCACAAAAGCAAAGTGACAGCTATTTCTGCCTGTTTGTCTCTATAGCTGTATTTTAAACCAATGTTTAAACCAAAATTCAAAAATTAAAATATTGACTATAGTTACTGGTAAGAAACCAGCCCAGTTAATTTGTACCTAATGTACCACATTTAGTCTGGGGGGCTATTGGGACAAAGTTATTGACATAAAAAAGGCTTTTACTTTTTGCTAACTGCAGATCTTGAACTAGTCTTTTGTGAAGTACTCTCCATACTCATATCCGTTTCCGTTCCTAAGTCCTTAACCGTGTTGTCCAACGTTGAGTCATCTTCCGCCCCCGCTCTCGCAGACTCTAGGGGTATTTTCCTCTTTAATTTCTTTGAAGCCTTAGGCGGGTGTCTCCAGCATCCTGTAAACACAGAGCTGGATACTGCCGACAAGGGTAGCTAACCCTTGCCAGCCCCAATGGGGTCTCTTTCCTCCAGTCAGCTGTCTCTCCAGGCTGTCACGAGGTCTTTCCCTTGTTGCCAGCTGCACTATTCACAGCAGTCACTGGACGTATCCAGATCTTCATGATTTCCATTACATGAGAGTAGATGTTAAAACTTCATGCTGATTTGAACTTGGCTCTCGCCAAGATAAGCACCAACTAAGACGTAGCTTCACAGTAAACTAATGTGATCCATATGTGTCTCCATCCATTTGCTTCCTTCCATATGATGATGTAGATATCCTTCTGTCTGGTGTTGATGGCTAAAGTGTAATGCTGGCTCCAGGGATCAGCTTATTTTGCCTCCCTAGCGCATCAGCACACACAACGGCTGCGATGCTGGCTCCGGGGATCAACCATAGTGCGGTCTCCCCAGCGCATCAGCATGACAACCGTCTGGATTGAGCTAAGTAGGGTACATCTCTGGGGTCTTCAAGTGGGCACCTTCCATCCTCGGTGTTTCGTCAACTAGCCCACGACACCTCAAGAGGGCTCGACGGTGATTCTGGCGTCCCAGCATCATCCCCTCCGTCCCCACTCAACTCAGCCCAGCTTACTTACCTGTACATCAGCCTTTCTTTCTTTCTATTGTGCTTGAGATCCCCAGCCAGAATCTTTCCGTCTCAACCACAGCCAGTTGCTGCTCCTCTCTGCTGCTTCAGATAAGTTCTTCACTGTGCTTGCAACTCTTGGCCATTGAATCCGACATCTCTGAGAAACCGGGTTGTAGAGTGTGCCACAAATCCTCGACATCCCACTTCCACTGGGTAAACCCAGACTCTCCATCCTCGCTGTTCCGCTTCAGTGGCTAGTTGAGCATACCGCAGTTTCTTCCTCTCATACGCCTCATCTACAGCATCCTCCCATGGCACTGTTAACTCTACCAGGTGAACAAGGCGTGCTGATCCAGACCATATAATAATTAACCAACAGACAATGAAAATGACCTAGTGGAAGGCATATTTACCATGTCATAAGGTATACTAGATTCGTATGATTTAACACATTGGGCCAAAAATGTGGCCATGTCACACATGGGTTGTTATTCATAATATATATATATATATATATATACAGTACTGTGCAAAAGTTTTAGGCAGGTGTGAAAAAATGCTGTAAAGTAAGAATGCTTTCAAAAATAGACATGTTAATAGATTATATTTATCAATTAACTAAATGCAAAGTGAGTGAACAGAAGAAAAATCTAAATCAAATCCATATTTGGTGTGACCACCCTTTGCCTTCAAAACAGCATCAATTCTTCTAGGTACACTTGCACAAAGTCAGGGATTTTGTAGGCATATAGTCAGGTGTTTGATTAAACAATTATACCAAACAGGTGCTAATGATCATCAATTCAATATGTAGGGTGAAACGCAATCATTAACTGAAACAGAAACAGCTGTGTAGGAGGAATAAAACTGGGTGAGGAACAGCCAAACTCAGCTAACAAGGTGAGGTTGCTGAAGACAGTTTACTGTCAAAAGTCATACACCATGGCAAGACTGAGCACAGCAACAAGACACAAGATAGTTATACTGCATTAGCAAGGTCTCTCCCAGGCAGAAATTTCAAGGCAGACAGGGGTTTCCAGATGTGCTGTCCAAGCTCTTTTGAAGAAGCACAAAGAAACGGGCAACGTTGAGGACCGTGAGACGCAGTGGTCGGCCAAGGAAACTTACTGCAGCAGATGAAAGACACATCATGCTTACTTCCCTTCGCAATCAGAAGATGTCCAGCAGTGCCATCAGCTCAGAACTGGCAGAAAACAGTGGGACCCTGATACACCCATCTACTGTCCGGAGAAGTCTGGTCAGAAGTGGCCTTCATGGAAGACTTGCGGCCAAAAAGCCATACCTCCGACGTGGAAACAAGGCCAAGCGACTCAACTATGCACGAAAACACAGGAACTGGGGTGCAGAAAAATGGCAGCAGGTGCTCTGGAGTGATGAGTCAAAATTTGAAATATTTGGCTGAAGCAGAAGGCAGTTTGTTCGCCGAAGGGCTGGAGAGCGTACACGAATGAGTGTCTGCAGGCAACAGTGAAGCATGGTGGAGGTTCCTTGCAAGTTTGGGGCTGCATTTCTGCAAATGGAGTTGGGGATTTGGTCAGAATTAATGGTCTCCTCAATGCTGAGAAGTACAGGCAGATACTTATCCATCATGCAATACCATCAGGGAGGCATCTGATTGGCCCCAAATTTATTCTGCAGCATGACAACGACCCCAAACATACAGCGAAAGTCATTAAGAACTATCTTCAGCGTAAAGAAGAACAAGGAGTCCTGGAAGTGATGGTATGGCCCCACAGAGCCCTGATCTCAACATCATCGAGTCTGTCTGGGATTACATGAAGAGAGAGAAGCAACTGAGGCTGCCTAAATCCACAGAAGAACTGTGGTTAGTTCTCCAAGATGTTTGGGCCAACCTACCTGCCGAGTTCCTTCAAAAACTGTGTGCAAGTGTACCTAGAAGAATTGATGCTTGATGCTGTTTTGAAGGCAAAGGGTGGTCACACCAAATATGGATTTGATTTAGATTTTTCTTCTGTTCACTCACTTTGCATTTAGTTAATTGATAAATATAATCTATTAACATGTCTATTTTTGAAAGCATTCTTACTTTACAGCATTTTTCACACCTGCCTAAAACTTTTGCACAGTACTGTATATATATATATATATATATATATATATATATATATATATATATATATATATATATATATATATATATATATATATATATATTCTTATTCTGTACAACAAATCAAGTCCATCCATCCCTCTGTCTGCCTCACTCTATATGGTGAGCACAACAACCACCTTGATTCTGCACCAATCTTCACCAGGTTTATATTATACACTTCCAACTTCATATAGATGGCTATAATCCAATAAAGTCTGTTTTATACAAATAGCTTTTAACCATTTACTGTGCAATTATTGTGTCATTTTTGAGTAACCCATACAGAACTATTACATTTTCTGTTAGTCCTTGAAAATCACCTATGTGTAATTTTAAAACACAGCCTTTCTGCTTAAAATGCAGCATTCACACTGAAAACATTAGATGACATGTTGCAATGTTTTGATTGGATTTGCCCTCTCATATGACATAATGCTTGTGCAGTTATTTATTCAAAATAAATTTGTCTTTGAACAACAACATGCATAGAATAAAAGTGGATAGAACATAAGAAGAGTACATTTCGTAAGCAGTGAACGCTTTTTTGAAAAAAGAAAAAATAATAATAATTACACTTTTATAGAGATTGAAATAGTCAATGACTTCCTGAAATAGTACTACAGCCACCAGAAATGTCACTTTTGTCAGGGTTCATGATATTTTAACTTATAAAACATAATAGTGTATATCATGGGAGATAATCTGAATGTCAAATGGTATGCTGTAAATGTATTAAACATATATAAAAAGCACTTTCTTTAGGTTGATAAGAATATCAGTGTTGAATATTGGAGATAAACCTTGAGATGATGTATTCCATATGTGTGAATGTGCCTTTGATAACTAAAGACAGATCTTTGGTTTAGCGATAAAAGATGCAGTCTTGTTTTGATCCACAGTGGTTCTGCAGCCAAAGACTGCCATCCCTTGCAGTTGCTATAGCATTTTCAAGCACCCCTTCGCTCTTGTCATAAATTATCCTCGAGTGAAACAGCTCAAAAGGGTATCTGAAGCAACTGGATCAAATAATGAATTTCCAAGGCATCCTGTAGGAGTAGCCACTTATCTTATTTATAGTCCTCTAACGTCGGCCACTCGGTGACCCTGCCATGGGATACAGTGAAAATGTTTCAATGGCGGTTGCTTATTCATTTTCGTTATTTTCTTGTAATCTTTGAGCGTGTGTGTGTGTGTGTGTGTGTGTGTGTGTGTGTGTGTGTGTGTGTGTGAAGGGTAGATTGGCAGTATGTGCTCTCCATGATCTAATACATATTGGCACAGTCAAAAGAAATGATGCACAAGATTAGTCAGGCCGAGAGACTCTTGTGGTTTGTCAGTATCTCCATCAAGCTGTGAAGTGTTAACATATGTGATCAGACAGGCAATCAAGAAGGGCCTGATTTGTTGACTAATTAAGCCCAAAGACAACAAGCACTTTAACACCTACAAGTGACAAGTTTAGAGCAAGCAAGTGGAAACTTGAATCTCCCTTTATTTTATGAGACTGTCCTTGCCAAATTGAATGTTGACTAAGTATAATTTGAAGGTACTTGACTTGGGCTGACATGCTAACAATCATTCATCATGTGTTACAGTGCAAGACTATGAAGCAGTGCCACTAACACATGCTATATTTGACATATTCACAATCCAATGTTATTGTGTCTTATAGTTAATTAGTTTCCCCTTTTTTGGACAACCAGCTACAAATGAAGTACTATTATTTGAATATAGTACAGAGTAAATTTTCTGGATTGCCTATTAACCAGACCACTACCTTGTACCAGGTTACAACATGTGTTTGATGTTAAATTGGTTTTTCAGAGGCTATAAAGGTTCGTAACTGACAGCATTGTTCTTTTAAAGCATGGAAAGCTATGTGCTTGTAGCCGTTTGGGATTTCTTGCGAAGCACCCTCGTTATGGAAGGGGTCAAGTATTCAGAGAATTAGTTAAGTAGATTACATGCCGTTGTTCTATGTAAATTAAAGCCAGTCTGTTTTTTAAAGTTGATTAGCTTACAGTTGATGATAGGACCAGCTGTTCACAAATAAAACTTGCAAATACTTTATTTTCACTGTTTCGCAACAATTAGATAAAAATAACATATTGTTTATGTGACCAGACAGTCTTTGAATAAAAAGCCAAGGAGCGGAGGTCAAGAACCCTTATCTGGACAAAAGCATAACACTGTAAGCAATGTTTAAAGTAAGAACTTGCCAGACTTTAGTACAAGCTCCAGTGACTTTTCTCCACAAATGCCCCATGAGACACACACACACACAACCACATGCACGTATCATGCTGATAAGCCCATTTCATATTTCTTTGAGGCTCTGTTTTTACATATATAGTAAAGTATATCTTTGGCTTGACTTTGAGCTTAGATTGGAACCCAGGTTATTCCACCCCCCAATCCATCTGAAGCTAAAACCTTGTTCCACCTTGTCTAACTCAGTCCTATTGTAACTGAGTACATCCCCATCCAATAGTATCACAATTGATATGTGTTTTACACAAAGGTGTCAAATGTACCTTACTAGATGAGAGCACCAAGTATCAGGTTCTCTGTAGTGCACTAAGGGGGTGTGCCCAGGATGCTACAGGTTTATTGGGCTATAACCTGTCCATTTAACTGACTGGTTTAAGTTTAATGTCAACCATTCAAACTGCAGTTATAATTTATTAACAAATTATAACCAAATCACCTGTATTTATAGATTGTAATCCAATCCACGTTGTATGAAATAATCAAAGATGAGATGGCATATTACAAGAAACTTATTCCACATTGGGAATTTATTATGTCACAGAACCCCTTAATGAAATTAATTAATGAATTGCTGAAACCCCTTGATGCTGTTACAGCCTTTTAATGTACTGCACTCTTGTTATTCTGTATTTGCACAATGGTGGTACAGCAACAGCTCTATAGATCAATTGAATAGTTCACACTGTATGAAACATTAAACGTTACAAGCTTCGAAAAAGAGAATTTTTAAGACGTTTAATACAACGTTTAATTATCTCCTATTTAAAAAAAAACGAATCGACAGCCACTCATATTATTTAGTTGTTTGGTTCTACTTTTGTAAAATAACAGGTGTTTCTCCTAAAAAAATATATATATATAAGTTAAAGACTGACGTAAACACTTTGAAAAACACTGCACAACATTGTACAATTTCCATGGGTTTATTTCAAGATACATTACTGTGTATTTACAGTGCAGCTACACCAGTCTATCTATTCTCTTGTGTCACATTTCTAAAGAATAATTGGTGGTCTGTTTTGGTGCTGGTTATGGATTTGTGAAACGTGATACAAGAGGGTGAGGTGCTCTTTAACACAGAATATACTGTCTCAGCATTCTGGCCTCACATAAAGATCAAAATCCTCCATCATGGGCACTTTAACACTGCTGGCTCAGGGCCCCTTTTCTGCATTATAACATGCTGTGTTTTGGCAGGAAATCAATAAAGGGAAAATCTGTTCTAATCATCCATACATTTACCATCACAATCAACAATCAAAGCCAAGCCTGGGCTCCTTTATCTGCAGGCTCCAGACTCCCAATTTTCTGCTGTGAAAGGCAGAGTAAATTAGAACCCTCGGTTCCTGTTAGCTGTTCTTAATGGGCCTGATTTGTGAACCATTAAATGAGGTTATGTAAATTGATCCTGAGTAGAAAGCGAGCTCACAGGTGACAGGTGCAGCAACTCCAAGGGACAAGACCACAACAAAATTTTGACGCGACTGATAGTCCGGTCAATTAGGAATGGAAGGAATATTTTCCTTATTTACTGCATGTTTATCCGCACATATGTATTATGGTAAACAAAAAAGCAATCCTCTCAGGGCAATTGCATTTTTTACATTACGTCTGTTGTTTGATTTATTTATTTACTGACAACCTAAGACTCAGCATCTCATGTATGTTTGTAAGTGTTTGGTACCTCTAATCAAGTTGAGAGTATATTTCATGTGCACTCTTTGCTGTGTTGGGTCAGACATACAAAGAGTGCCAGAGAAAATACACTCTTAACTTGACTAGAGGTAGCCACCAACACTTATAAACATTAAATCTAAATGAAAAACAGACACAAAACTGATGTTAACATATTTAATCTGTTTATGTAGATTCTATTGTAGTTTAAACATTTAGAATAATTGACATTCCCAGTGCAAGATCTACACTCTCAAAAAAAGGTACAGTTACTGCTAACAGGTTCCAAGTGCCTTATAATTAACAATGGGGTCTTGCTACTTCGTAAATGTACTGCTTGGTGGACAGAAGCACAAGATGATTAAATGACCCCCCTACTGAGGGCTAACCCTGTGTGTGTTGTCCTGGTGGTAACATGATAGAATCTTACCTGCAAATGATCTGGACTGTTGTTGTGAGGGCTTGATGTGTACATGCTTCCCCTCTCTTGTTTTTTTGTCACTCTTCTCTTTCTTCACATTGCTTTACAGAATGTAATATGGTTCTACATGTGAGTGAAGGGTTTGCTGGGGGTGATATATCCAAGGACAGAGGTCAAGACAGTTTGTATGGTTATACAAGGCATTATAAGCAGTACAGATTCAACGACATGCTCTTGTGGGACAGCAACACAATGGCATTCACACGAACGGAGGTTTGTCTTCATTTTTTTTGTCTTTAACTGATTAACAACCTTCCCTTTCATATGCTCTTCAGTAAATGAAGCTTGCCTGCTCACCTATCTATCTTATGGGCCACAAGGTATAATGCTACATATTAGAAAGTAGAATTAGAAGTCTTAGCTAATCTTGTTGAACTCTGTGTGCTGAATGTATACCATGCTAGTTTGTATATTTCTAAAAGGCTCATTATACATGTCGCACTCTGTGTGACCAACTTTAGCACTATTGTCACTGCTTCCCCGTATCACACTGTCTAGACAAGCTTTTCAGTTGTTGTTGTTGTTTTTCTTTTTTTAATTCGATAAGTCTCTGATTCAGGTCACACCCACCCACTTTTGGACCAAAAAATACTATAGAATATACTTCTATGTCACCATTGGTATCAGGGGCAGTATGATATGCAGTTATGATATGCAGTTATGAGAACATAAAAAATGCACAGTGAATCTTTTCAAGTTCTTTCATAATCTTTCTACTGTGTCCTGAAAATAAATTCATATATAGGCACCACACAGCACAACAACTATACATACTGAGCTGGGGTGAAGGGTTACTAATAGAGCTTCTTCAGATTACTACATTAAAATATGAAAATGCAATGCTTCCTACTGTGCATACTAACAACAGCACTAAACTAATATTGAAAGAGTTAAGAGACAGGGTGTATTTACTGTATCCACCTATAAGCAAATACAAGAATTCCGCTGTTACATTTTTATAAAAATAAAATTTAAAAAGTCCCTTTTGTCCCATTTACTCACCTATTTGTGCTTTTCTTTCCTTGAAATCTCATAGTCCTGTCACAAATCCACAGGCGTAGTTGATAAAGAAATCCCAGGTGAATGTAGGACCACTGCTGAGCGTGAAATGGCTGCTGTAGTTACTGTATCTTGCCCTGCTATAGCTTGGTAATTAATGTACAGTTTAGTAAATTGTTATCATGCTTATTATTTTAGAATGTTTTTATTTAAACGCTTATAATATGCTTACTGTTTAACAACTACTATCAAATTATTGGATTAAAATAAACAATACGATAGGAATCAGTGGAAACTACAGTATAACGTTTGGTAATCATAAAGGCATTTTAATTGTGCAATGGGTCAGGCCCTGGGCTTCCACTGTATACAACTATGACTGGATTGTGAAGATGCTATTTTTTAAGTGATAAGTGGCATCATTTGCATTTTATATTTTAAATACAAATATTTAAAATATTTGTTTTAATGGAGTTTCATATTTGGGTTTCATTGAGTAACATGAGGACAACACATTTTTTAAATATGTCAAGAAAGGGAAACGGGTAGTTTTATTAACAATTCATAAGGTTTATGAAATATTGAAATGAAGATTGAGTGACTGGAGCTGAAATAATGTGATTAGTTTGTGTGTTGAAGCGCTTTAGATGGCGGTGCTCCTGGAACAGTTTGTTTTAATACTGACAGTTAGTGTATATATGCTCCTGGAGCCATGCATGTACCCAAAGCATTTTGTGTAAAATTAAATGTAAAATAAAAAGCCAGATTTATCAAACAACATCAAAGCAGAGACTGAGAGAAGTTGACTGTAATGACTTGAGTTCCCTTTCCTATTTTCTGCATTATTTATGATTATATCAGCTGCAGGTCTTGGGGGCACACATTTTCCCACTGGCACTGCATTAAATGATAGAGAATTGCCCATAAATGCATTTTCATACTGCATGCATTAAAATTAGCACGCCTACTCAGCTATCCACCCGGCACACCACCACACTGATGAGCTCTATGACACTTCAAAATAAAAGGAAGTTTGAAGAGACAACATTTCCCATAAAACAAACAAAACAGGTAAACAACTGGATACGAGTATGAAAAAAAATGAAGGATGTCAATGAAACTATTATGATGAGATAATCGATGTTTGGCAAGAAGCTTGCTGCGTTGGCCAAAGGTTTTGCGATAACATATTGAATTAAAAACTTTCGACCATAATGTTACGTTAACATATTGTATTAAAAAACTTTTGCCCATAGCTGTATTTCAAGCAGCCATTAGTAGCAATAGCAGGCTTTAATAATAATGTGCTAACTAAATCATCCCTCTTCAGCACTGACACAGATCTGATTCAAGTACTCTGTGTTTACAGTTTAAAAGCATAAAGCGTATTACTTCATCAACAGTGTTCTGACACTGCGGTGTGCTCTTCGACCCCAGGGGGCTACATGGGATTCTTCTCCCCTTTGATGTGAGTGCTCAATGCTTTTATTCCTGAAGTTTGTGCATATTCACTGACATACATCAAACAATCATTTTTTTATATCTTTAGGGTTAAGTGCTCTCTTGTATTTCAGCAATAAATGATTTTCATGAAGTATTGTTATTGAACATCTACAGGCTGCACTGCAGCAATGATTATGTTTACACAGCCTCGGGTAATGGACCTGTCTGACTAGCACTGCGACCTGGGGGAGAGCAGCTTTAAAAAATGTAATAAAATTTATAGCTGATTGACACTGTTAAAAGGAGATCAAAATATTTAATGTTTCCATTAGGCGATTAACCCATTTTGGCACAATGACACAAGTAGTGGCTGTAAATGATGTTGCTAAAGTACTACAACAACCAAAATAATAATGATAAGGAATAATGTACATCCTTCTGTACATAATAAGACAGGGTCACCAGAAATCCAAGCTGAAATTACCGCCTTATATGTGCAGGGTGTTGTGTAGTATCTATTGTAGTATCTCAATAAATGTGTTTATTGGATAAAGATTTGTCATTGTTGCAGCATTTTTATCATAAATAAAAATAATTTGAAATGATAATTCTGGGAGTCATTTTATTCTGCTGATTTTGTTGGTTGGTTTGTTCTGAGGTGAAGTCAGTGAAGACATTTTTGTTTATTAACTACAGGAGGGTATTATTTTACAGGAGTCGAGCTGCCACTGTAAACTCCAATAGTTTACTCAGACATAAGCATTTACTACTACAACTAGGACGACTACTACTGCTGCTATTACTAATAACAATAATATACACTGAAACATTTACAAAAAGTAAGGGATGAAGTTCAAACCCTGAACAATTCTCAAAATGAGGTCATGCGCATACCCAGAAAAGCCTTATAGGTCAAAACATATTTTACTGATTATGCACATGTAACATGGACAGTCCAATTCTAGAAATTGCATTAAATGCATTATATTTATATGAAGAAAAAAGATTTTTCTGTGTGACCAATTTGTGTAAGTTTCTTTTCTTTCTTTTTTTTAATTAAAATGGGCATAATTGATCAGACTTTAGTCGTAAAAGACATTAAAGTCTGATAAAATGGGGTAATAAAAAAGGCACTAATAATTAGCAAGCCTGTCTGTATTTTGTGTAAGAGGTAGTCAATGAAAGCAGCAAGGTTATTATGCAAAAGTAAGAGTGGCTGTCTATTTTATTAAATTTTTAACCCCGGATTTAACCAGAACCAGGACAAAGTGGAGAAATACATTCATGTACAAGGAGGCTTTCACCTGCACCTACCTACTGCCTGCCCTTTGAAATCATGCTTTGAAGGTCTTGTATAATTCACTGAAAGGTCTTTCAAAATACGTGAAAGTATGGCCTGAAATGCTAGGTACACTAAATGCTGTAGTTCTGTGTCTTTCATCTCTGGAGGCCTAGGTTTGAGACCTTAGTCAACCTGGCCATCACAAAACACATCATTCAATATTATTTGAAAGACTCTTGAGAAATACCCAGGGGTTGTACATATCAGGATTGATATGTGCTTGCAGAGCATTGAGGTAAGCCTATATCCTCATAGCCAGTGCTTTTGCATGTTTCATTATCTGCCTTTAAAAATACGGCTCGCCTGGTAAAAGCACTACCTTTTGGAGTTCAGGGTGAGCCATGTGATCATAGTTCAATCCTACTCAAGTCAAGTCCCTTATCTGGGCCAGGACATGAGGAGCACTGCTTTGACCTCTGTGCTCACACAGGGTTAGTAAGGAAAGCAGTCTGTCAGGAGTCTGATGTGTCCAGGCTGGGTCTCATTTTCTGGGATCAGTAACTTGGTAATCTCCATTGTTTCAAGTATCTTTATTTTCATGATGAGAGGATCTTGCACTGCCGTAGGTAAATTCGAAGGTAAACTATTAGAAAGTCAAGTAGACAAACACTTCAGTGTTCTAGTGCTAAAATTCCGATTGAGGGTTTTGAAGTTAGATGAAAAGAGGTGCATTTGCATCATAAGGTCGAAGCTAGAACAAAAGTCAGTAATTCAGTGATATAGCCTGAATGCAAGCCATGATTTTTACATATCATCATGTAAGCCTAAAAGTGATCAACATAATAGAGAGGTGCTGTTTTCCATTTCATGCATTTTTTATTTGATATTTTTCAAGGTTGTTTGTGTTTAAATTGGTGTCAGAGTGAACATATTCTGAAATGTAATAAAGGTCATAGTTAAAAGAAAGTCTTTAGCATTGATTCTCCTTTTTCATTGTCGTGTCTAAAAAAAGTCTATGAAAAAAGGAGATACAAAGATATGAAATCTTCTTGCTGGAAATGGTAATTAGTGGTTTTCTGATGGCATTATAATGTGGTAATAGCTTCTGGATTCACAATAGGTTTCTTAATTGGATCTTAAATCTGCTACCTTATTGGGGAAATATCTATTCTGTATTCACAAAGCTTTCCTGCTGTGTGCTGAGCACAACTGCTCACAACACTGCCCTATAGTAGTGGTTGACCTTCATTTCCACTGTGAGCGAACAGAAAATTAGATTTATTCCATTATTGCCAACACCTGAAAATTAACTAAATAAACCATAAAAACAGCAATATACTCATAGCCTGTTGACTGGGGAAAGTTGAAAATCCAGATGGCACCTGAAGAGCCAGGAGTCAGTTGAATTCAGATTTGTGACTGACAAGTAATTGTAACTGGCTAAGCTGACTAGCTGAAATCAAAAATGCAACTTCAATTTAGCTGAAGATTTTCAACAGACTTTTTCAACTTAGATGTGACAATGCAACAAAAAGATAAACAACGCAACACATATGAATGTATTGTGAATCATTTGAATTATTTGAATTATTTTTACTTGTGTCCACATACTGACTAGCAAGGTGTAAATCATTGACCTAAGGTTTTGGCTAGCCTGGTCTCGCTCTGTGATATCTGTTGCACTGTACAGAAATGATTGCATTGCACACTAAAATATTGTTATTATATTTGTTTTCATCGGTATGCTGAAAGAGTGTCTACTATATATTTAAAGTGCACACTAAAATAACCCGAACTGTACGCAATTACAGTATGAAAAAAATAACCACACACGGGCTCTGAGATGTACTGTCTAAAATGGTTGTTAAACGTTTTAAAATCAATCTGGAGATTAAAAAACAGTATATCAACTGTTATTGTTTATTATCTATACATCTTTAGCCCCAAACTCAAAAAGCATATCTTAATCAATATCATAGAGCATAGTTAAATAAAAGTCTGATCTGTATTGTGGCCCTTGCCTGCAGTAATATCAACTGCTATCAGCAGTAGGACTACATAAACACAGCATGTCATGTTTCAGGGAAATCTTTCAGCGCAAAGTGAAGGTACAGTTAGGCACAACAAAAGGCCAACCGACAGAATGTTAGCAGAAGCTGGGAAGAGGCGGTCACCCTAGCAACCAGTAGCAGTACTCAGTCAGGGTCAGTTAAAATGTTTGCAGAGTTGAAAAAATATGGCAGCGGTTTACGACTTAGCCTGGCGTTTACCACATACAACTGGTGGCAGCTCAGGGGTCTAAGCAATTGTAACTGCCATGACTCATTAAACCATGCTGGTCAGTAGCTGACAAAAACCAAAAACCTGGTGGAGACTTCTCCCAATGTTCTTTCAACCAGATCAATATAAAATCCACCCTCATCCTTGCTAGTCAGACCACTCTAACCCTCTATGAGGACCAGCTCTCTATTAGATATCCCTTGTTAACGAGGAAACTTCATCAAGAAGAGTTTTCAAGAGCAGTTGTAGATCCCTCAGGTCAAGGCTCTGCATTATTGCATGGACAAAGCCGCCTCTATGTTACTACTTTGCGGCTATGGTGAGGTGGAAGGGAAGCATAGAGAGTATACAGAAACAAACACAAAACTAAAATATACAGCTAAAACTTGAACTAAAACAGCTAAAATATATACAATAATGTCAATTTTCTATTAGCAATTTTACTAAAACACAGGAGGGTAAACAGGGAAGCTTATGTTTATAAACAACATTGCAGCCCAGAAAGGGGACGTCTTTTATTCAAAATATTGATAACATTTCACAGGAAACGCCTACAGTATAGAGCTGATTTTTTTTTACTTTTGAAGACATTTTTATACGGCACCTGCCCCTCATACGAGATGGATGGAAAGTGGTGGAAAGCAGTTGCAAGCACCAGGGATCCCTAACTGGCTCATCTGGTAAAGGCAAAAGCACAAAGTGTGCAGGATGAGTCATGCAGTCACAAGAGCACAGGTTGGAGCACATGCAGGTTTGAGACAGAACATTGGCAGTGGTACAGCGGCTCTTACTCGCCAGGTCTGGCCTTTATCCACCAGGGGTTGTTAGCCCATCGACATCCAGCCAGTCCATTGAGGGGCTGGTCAATATAACAGCTACCCCTAATAAAGCTGCAGACTGCCTAACCTAGCCGAGAACAGAAACAGAGCCTAGGTGGGAATACTCTCAGCTGCTTCAGTCTTGCCTTACTCTGCAAACAAATGAAGTTACTTAGGTAGCGGTGGTAGAAGTGACTTATGGTGGAGAAAGGAGCAAAATGGCAAGAACACAACCCATCGAAAAATGATGGATGTGTAAAAATAACGTTTTTTTGTATGTTGTACATACGCGCTGGAAAAGAGCCATCTTCTCCAAGCTAAATGACTGACTTCAACGCCGGAGGTCTTTTTTTTTTGTCCACAGACAGAATAGAAAGGAAAATAAGAGAGCCTTTGGATTTCTGCAGGTGGCTGATATGCACCCTGAGAGAGCTGCCACGATTAGCCTTTATCTTCACAAGTTTACATTAGCCTTTGTCAGAAGACCATCAAAAAATGATGGTCTTTTAGGGCATTGACAGGCTCTAAGATTCCAACAACAGCCAGTGACATCTGCCAAATGTGACTGAGGAGTTCAGCTCTCCATCAGTTAACTATTTTACCAGCCGCTGACACATAGACAAACCCAAGGAGCCCGACCCGGAGAAAGGGTGAGGGCTCTACAATGCTCTCCGATACATTCAGTGTGTGCCTGTGTGCTACCACTGGCTTATACAAGCTTTCTATAGCCTGAGTTAGTAGCGTGCCTCTGTGGGGGCCCCTGTTCCACTTAATTTCCCTATCTGTATAAGGTTGCATATTCTTACACAAGCACTGTGCATTTCCCTACCTTTATTTTTCAAATGTTTTCTCATTAACCAGTTTTAATTGTCGACCACATTAAGTGCCAGAATAACAAAGCTTGGTAACTTGAGTAAATCTCCCATTAATAAAGCTTTGAAACTAAATAAGCAAGTTTGCGCATATTCATCAACGCATATGTGCAACACAGAACAACACACGTTGAAAGGCAACAGTGAGGACATCTACTAAAATCCACTTACCAAGTTCTGAAAATCAGGCCCTAAATTAGTATACAAAAAGTAACCACTAACTATTAAAAATTACAGATTGTTGCCAGCACTTAAATGATAAGGTGTGGGTAATTTACACATAATTGAAATAGCAATACTGGTAATTATGATCATCCAATAATGTCAATGTAAAGACAGAAATCTTGTATCCCTTGTGTGGTTTACGCATATGGAGTGGGTAAATATTAACTTGAATTTAGAAGCTTTTTTCTTACTGTCTAAGCAAGTAATGTAATCCCTGCTGAAAAGGGCACTTTTTTGAGAAAGTCTGAGGTCTGACACCTGCACTGTAGGTTAGGTGACTTGCGTGGGAATGTTCTGCGCTACCTATAAAAAAATAATGGAATTAGCTGGAAGCTTTGGAAGCATTTCCATTTTTTCTGGGAGGTTAGGAATTAGACACAGTGTGAAAAAATGACAAGTGTACAAGTACCCCCACTGAATACCACACAGCAAAACCTATTTGAATTCCTTAAAAAAATATTAACTCTAGCATAGTGCATTACAGAGTTCAATTGTAAAGTTTTTCGTCCCTAATCGTTCTTTATTATTACCCTCATCAGCCTCTCTTCGCTATATAAAAAAAAAAAAATGGTCTGAATAGCCAGGGAAAAGTTTCCCACAGTCAACGGCTACAGAAGCACACCATTGTCTTTTCCTTACTCCCTAGTTTGATGGACAACATTTTTATAAATGGGTAGCTAGCCTGTCAATGCTTTCTTGTTGAAAAGGCAAAGGAAGAGAGAACAGATTCTGCCAATATCTGACAAAGCATGTTAACACACACACACACATACACACACACACAAAAAAAAATCAGGCATTCACACAGACAGCTGCCTCACGGACCTACACAACACAGGTGTCTTTAAGCAACATACCCCCTTTTCCCATTCATGTCTGAAGGAAAGCTGTGAAGAAAATACCTGGGAAAGGAGCAGTCTATTGAGACCTGCTAAATATCTGTCTCCCAGGATTGGGGAAACACGCACAGGACAATTGCAGGCACACAAAAAAGCATTGAATTTGTTAACAACCAGGCGGTTACCAATTAGTTCCCCTTGCCTCTCCATTTAGTCAATTTGAGCTCTATCAAGAATACTTGATCACCTTTTTGGAGAAAAAAAAAACGCACAGATTATGACATAATGATGCAAGCACAAACCTTCACTTAGATGTGACCCATTATTTAAACTGAACAGTTAGTTTTTGTTACCATGTCTGTTGCAGTTTGGTGTTTATGTATTTAATCTATTTATATTATCATCATCAGTGTTTTGTACCACACCTTCATATTATCTGTTACTTCAAAATTACAGTATATATATATATCTCTCATTAATACTGTGCGCACGCACACTCTGGTGCACATGTTGTACTTATGTGTTCAGACATGATTTTAAGAACTCCATTGACGTGACCAGGATGAGATGACTAACTCTGGAAATGATACAACGTGGATCTAAACAACTAAAAGAATACATTGGAGATTAATTTAAAAATAATTAGAAAGGTAGTCTGAAATCAATAAGCACGAGAAATGAGTCCATGAGAAGCTTTTAAATGAAAGAAAGATAGCTGCAGTTCTGAGGTTATTCATTGTGGATTTTATCTAATACTCCTGTGTCCTTGATTCTCTTGCACCTTAATCCTGCAACAGCTTCCTTTTCTACACTCGAAAATGTGAATATCCTTGATGTCAAAGGTATCTTTTATAAAAATATGAAAGATCTGCAGCAAATATTGTTATGCCTTAGACACAAAGGGTCAGTGCAATTTATATAGACAAGGCTAAATCCAATGTGTTCTTTTAAACACTAAATCAGAACCTCAGTGACATTTTCACAGTGAAATGCACAAAAGAGACTCACAAGCACTCTTGGATGCCCAATTTTTAATAACTTTAGTACATACATTTGACATTTCCCAATGGTGGAATTTAGATTTGCAGCTGTTTTGATCAATGTAAAACAAAGTACAGAGGGTTAGATGTATCAAGATCTTTACACCAAAATACAATTTTTTCCTAATTTGGTAAAAAGAAAGAAAAAGAAAAAAGAAAAGAAAGAGGAATCTGTTTCTGGTTCAGGAGTATTACCATAACACTGCTCTACAACTGCTTCATAATCTCTTTATCAGGGCTGGTGGAAAAGATCTTCTGTGAACAGTGATTATTTTATTAATTCCCAGAAATAGAACTTCATGGTTTCTTTACACTGAAGACCTCCTCCTGAAATTATTTGTCTGTTGTATCGAAAGGGCTGAGTTATTATGTACAATTCACCTAGTCCTTACCTCTTAGATGTTACATTATAATGCATGACAAATGGTTGCTACCTATTACCAGTAAATAAACCAGATACAATTTTGTCAATCCCCCACAGCCATTAACTGGATTTTGGTCCCAAGTGAGGTTTTGATAAGAAAGAGGGTTAACAGCATTATTATTACATACTGGTATATCACAAAAACATGTTAATCAAACAGCCAACAGTTAAAAGTGAAAGAAGAACTTCATATTTCACTAACTCTGCAAAAAGACACTTCCTAGCTTTGGAAAAAGGAAACCCTACTAAAATGAATTGGCAATTATTATTATTATTATTATTATTATTATTATTATTATTATTATTTATTTCTTAGCAGATGCCCTTATCCAGGGCGACTTACAATCGTAAGCAAATACATTTCAAGTGTTACAGTACAGGTAATAATACAATAAGAGCAAGATAAATACAATGACTAGTTCAAGCAAGTACAAGTGTGACAAAATACAATTCAATAATACAGCAGATAAAAGTGACAGTGATAGTTACATCAAGATATGATTAAATACCAAAATACTAGAGTTTAAACACTTGGCAGATTACAGTACTCTGAAGTACAGGATTAAATGCAGTAAAATAGGGGGCAGATGAGAGTAAGTAAAGCGTATTTAAGGAAGGGTGAAAGTGTCCTAGGGGAGAAACAGAGGGGTTCTACAGGTGCTGTCTGAAGAGGTGAGTCTTAAGGAGGCGCCGGAATGTGGTCAGGGACTGGGCGGTCCTGACATCTGTAGGTAGGTCATTCCACCACTGCGGAGCGAGGGTGGAGAAGGAGCGGGCTCTGGAGGCAGGGGAGCGTAGAGGAGGTAGAGCCAGTCTTCTAGTGCAGGCAGAGCGGAGAGGTCGAGTGGGGTGTAGGGAGAGATGAGGGTCTGGAGGTAGCTGGGTGCAGTCTGGTCAAGGCATCTGTAGGCTAGTACAAGAGTCTTGAACTGGATGCAGCGGTGATCGGTAGCCAGTGGAGTGAGCGGAGTAGTGGAGTTGCGTGGGAGAAGCGAGGCAGAGAGAACACCAGGCGGGCAGCGGAGTTCTGGATGAGCTGGAGCGGACGGGTGGCGGACGCAGGGAGGCCATCCAGGAGGGAGTTGCAGTAGTCTAGGCGGGAGAGTACCAAGGCCTGGACCAGGAGCTGGGTGGCATAGTTGGTGAGGAAGGGTCGGATTCTTCGGATGTTGCTCAGGAAGAATCGGCAAGTGCGTGCCAGAGTGGAGATGTGCTGGGAATAAGAGAGGCAGGGGTCCAGGGTGACTCCGAGGTTCATAGCGGAGGAAGAGGGAGAGAGTGTGGTAGATTCCAGAGGAACAGAGATAGAGAGATCAGAGGAGGGGGAGGAGGAGAGAAAGAAAAGGAGGTCAGATTTAGAGAGGTTGAGTTTGAGGTAATGCGAGTGCATCCAGGAGGAAATAGCAGACAGACAGGTAGAGATACGGGAGGAGATGGTGGAGTCAGAGGTGGGGAAGGAGAGGAAAATCTGAGCATCATCAGCATAGAAATGGTATGAGAAACCATAGGATGCGATGAGGGGGCCCGGGGAGCGGGTGTAGAGAGAGAACAGGAGAGGACCCAAGACTGACCCTTGGGGGACTCCTGTTAAGAGAGGGTGAGGTGTGGAGGTTGCTCCACGCCAGGTTACCTGGCAATGCCATTCGATCATCTTGAACTACAATAGCCCTAGTGCTATTCACGAACTATGAAGCCTGCTGTTAGTGACTTATATGGACAAAAAGTCATAAAGAAATATCTAAAATTGGGGCTGGTTTACTGGTATGTTGTGTTGTGTTGATTTGAGTTCATTTTCCTAAACAGGTCTTCAGTTTTGAAAGAATTTAGCACAGCCACAGACCATTTTCTAGGTGGCAGGTAACCTCATAAACCAAGAATCCAATGAAAATCAATACCGACTCAACACAGTACCCATTGCTTGAAAGGAATAGTTGAGGCACACTATCGGGACTTTGTGAGAAAGCTTGTACTGTCTCTGTGTAATGCCTGGTATATGAATACATAGTTAACTTTAGTGCTCAGTGCTTATGAACATTTTGCAGACTACATTTATCCAATTGATGTTCCATTCCTCCTCCATTAAAGTGTGCATTTTAATATTGGAAATCATAAACAGCACCAAATGTAAGATGCTTTTATAGAACCACCATAAACTGGAGTAAAAGCTAAATCTGGACAATAATCCCATCGGTGATCAACCAACCACTCTTGTTGGTTATCAGTGAAGATGCAGAAGAGACAGAACCGTCTTTATTTTGCAAACAAGACATTGTTGACCTTATACTTGCCTTTGCTGAAAAGATGATCAGGATGGGTGCGGACTGAAATGTTTCGTTCAGAAGTTTCCACAACCAAGTGTAGTCAAAAGAAGCAGACAGGGATCTAATTAAATAATGTGCAAATTAACACGTGTTATTAAGGTAGTGTGAAAAGGAAAAATAGATTAGCAAGACACATAGTAGCATCAGTTAGTATATTGTTTCAGATGTCTCATTTTATGGAATCCGTTTATATTAGCTGAATGTTGTTCAACTGAGAGGGATAGAATGAAAACGTGCGCATAAATAATTGCGCGTGAATCAAGCAATGTACATTCATACAATGTACTGCCCTGGATTGTTTTCCGTGCACATTTTGCGCTAGGATATGTGACTGTCACTGGGTTATAATAATAATAATAATAATAATAATAATAATAATAATAATAATATCACAGGACGGACATTGTATGGCATCTACAGAGTTTATATTTGTTTGTGCAGTAAATCTTCAATCCTATACCCGTATGTACAAATATATATATATATGACTGGGTCACTGTAGGACATTCACCTTTTTGTTCTTGAGCCACTCCAATGTTGCTTTGGCCTTGTGCTTGGGATCATTGTCCTTCTGAAAGGTGAATTTCCTCCCAAGCTTCAGTTTTTTAGCAGACTGAAGCAGGTTCTCTTGCAGTATTTCCCTGTATTTTGCTCCATCCATTCTTCCTTCAATTTTAACAAGATGCCCAGTCCCTGCTGATGAGAAGCATCCCCACAGCATAATGCTACCACCATCATACTTCACTGTAGGGATGGTGCGTCTTGAGGCATGGGCAGTGTTAGGTTTGCGCCACACATAATGCTTTGAGTTTTGGTCAAAAAGCTCTATCTTGGTCTCATCTGACCACAAAACCTTTTCCCACATCGCAGCTGGGTCACTCTCATGCTTTCTGGCAAACTCCAGACGTGCTTTCAGATGGTACTTTTTGAGTAACGGCTTCTTTCTGCCCACCCTCCCATACAGGCCAGTGTTATGCAGAGCCCTTGATATGGTTGACTGGTGCACCATTACTCCACTCCCAGCCACTGAACTCTGTAGCTCTTTCAAAGTGATTGTTGGCCTCTCTGTGGCTTCTCTCACAAGTCTCCTTCTTGTTTGAGCGCTGAGTTTTGAGGGACGGCCTTTTCTTGGCAGTGCCTGGGTGGTGTGATGCAGCTTCCACTTCCTGATTATTGATCCAACTGTGCTCACTGGGATATCCAAACACTTGGATATTATTTTGTCACGCTTTCCTAATCTATGCATTTGTATTACTTTATCTCTAACTTCTGTAGAATGCTCTTTGGTCTTCATTTTCCTTCAGATTCACAGCCTGACCAATGATCCTTCAACAGTGGGGTTTTTATCCAGAAAATGTGACAGCAACTTTAATGGTTCACAGGTGGAGGCCAATGGTAAGGTAATTGTGTCCTCGTTAGGGCAATTTCTTTCATCGGTGTAAACTGGGAGCTTCCACAGCACAGGGGTTGAATACTTATGCAAGCAAGATATTTCAGTTTTTTATTTTTCTTAAAAATATTTCCCGAATTGGTCAGGGGTCTGAATACTTTTGCAAGGCACTGTATATATATATATATATATATATATATATATATATATATATATATATATATATATATATATATATATATATATATATATATATATATATATATATATATATATATATATATATATATATATATATATATATATATATATATATATATATATATATATATATATATATATATATATATATCAAAATATTTATTGATGCAATAGTTTCCACCACTTAGGAACTCTTTATTCGTAATTGCATTTCATATAAATGCACTATTCTCCTTGGCAACTTGGCAAACACACGCATGGTATTCTCAAAACCCACTGACTGTACGAATCTGATACCGCCAGTACTTTTCAACCAATAAGAGCTGACCTCGAGGTTCTCTCATACAAAGGCGACGCGAAAAGGACTCTAACAACGAATCAACTGTAGCGGCGTCCTTCAGAGAGCGGAAGACTGTCATGGCCGACTCCGTCGAGAAGTGCAGAGAGGAGCAGGATAAAGCGAGTAAAAATGCAACAAATATTGATAATGAAGACAGCAACATATGTCCAAGAAACGCGCTGTGTGTAATTCTTAACTCACTGACACAGTTTAGTTCAAAGGTTGGTCTGGGGAAATAATACTAAAATATCTGAAACCGTCAATATACATATTGTAAAGTGCTGTAAGTTACAACACTTGTTTTTATTTTTTCACTGATTAAATTGGGATCTGTAAATGTTATGAATGTGTGGCATGCATAAGTCGGCTATAATTTTCAGCAAACTTGTTGTCGCTAATGCGTTAATAATTGTAGTATTAAGTACCGGTATCTGAGACCAGAGACCAGAAACCTGCAGGTTGTGGTTAGTATACTTAACACGGCATGTATTGAGTTTGTTTGTTGCAAATAAGACTTGATATCAAAGTAATACAGCTAATTAATAGCATGCAGACTCGGAATGGAGTCTTATTTACTTCACTGCTTATATGTGAGTAAATATAGGACAAGGTTGATGCATTACCCTTTTACCAAGTACAGTCCTGACAAAACATCCTTACTCCTCTCTATCTGCAATCATCAACTTTTAAACACATTTCATGAAGCCTAAATTGATAATTATGGCATTACCACTCTGCAGTGTTATTTCACAAGGCAAAGCATGTTCCAGCTGATTTAATAAACAAACAAACAAAAATACATATGTGTTTAGGTCAGAAGAAACCTATCTGTTCATGGTGTAAATGAGGTATGTCATAACATTGGCTAATTTGTACCAGTACTCAAATGTATCTGTAAAATACTTTTTAAATTAATTAAAATTAAAACTTAGCATCAGTTATTCATTTTCATTGTAAAGCATTTGGCCTTATAAATAAACATTTTATTTTGGGAGAAAAAGTAGGTCAAGGTGAATTAAAATGTCATTTTTACCATCTTGAGACACTTTCTCCTCATTTTCATCAACCACAAATGGAGCAAACACCGCCCCAGAATTTGGTCTGCTTGAACTGGAATGACCCTTCTGTTCAGTGCAAAAGCTTCACTCTATACACTCATATTCTAGAAACGCCACTGATACATGTCTCCAGAAACTAGTATTGGAGTAGTATCCTAACAGTTCATTATGATGCATTGTTTTGCTGTAGTACGATATTGGCACATGAGTGGACGAAGCATGCCTGATTTGATTTAAGTTTGTTATGAGTTGCTATGATGACGTTGGTGTAGATCACAGTACAAACCAATACATTATTTACATGGAAAATGGTTGAGCAAAGTTGGATGTTTTGCTCTGTTGCTTCATGTGATTATTTTATTATTTTATTATTATTATTATTTGTATTTTATTTAGGCAGCCTAACACTGTACTGCTTACTAACTAAAATTAGACAGTTCCTTTTGACTGACCTGATGCAGAGATTATGTTTTTGTTATTAAAGGTAATAAAATCTTGAAAATGGTTTCTAAACCACCAACAACAGTAAATAACCTGCATCTGTTCTTTACAGAAAGCAGTATATATCAGATATTAATTTCCATCACCATTTTGGTGTGAGAGAGAGACAGTATTGACAAAATATAAATCAATCCATCTTGACAGGCTTTTCACATATTGCGTGAGTACATGGGCAATGATTTTCAGGGTTTCTACAAAATCTACATCTTAATAGAAAATTGTATTAAAGTGCTGCTGTTCAGCTGCGTCTAGAAAACATCATTCGAACTGCCACTCCAAGGTGCTAAATACTAACCAAATGGTCTGCTATAGCTAAGAACAATAATGATAGTGTAGATGATGGTGCTTATCTCTTTTTTGCAGCTTAATTTAGGAGCTGATGTGCTGAAAATAGATGCCGATCCAAGTAAGCTCCAGAGCCTGTCGACCCTTCAACCAGAAGATTTATACAGCTCGCTGCAGCAGCACATCTTGAATTTACAGGTATATTTAACAATATGCTATTTTTGAGGGTAGATGCAGCATTTGCCCTATATTTGCTCAACAGTGACTCACAATTTATACCAGACTGGATTTCTTGATTTTATTTTTTATACCTTCAGTCTAGCTGGGATTATAGGATTAAGTTTTAAACTCCAGGCTACTTCTGTTAATTTATGTGTTTATCCCCTATCTGGAACTCAATATAGCTATACATCTGTGTGTAGCAAGTTACAAAAAAAAAAAAAAAAAAACTATTTAAAAAATCTAGAATCTTTTTTTCTGTTGAAAAGCCAACCACTAGTAGCCGCATTCTACTGGACATGGGAATAGTGTTTGGACTCCAAAATGCAGCCAAACTAGTATTATTTTATATTGCACTTTGATTAAACTTGTCCTAAAAGCTTTGCTTCTTAATCCACCATCTACATGCAGCCTATCCTATAATTTTTACAGTAAATAATCTGGATATCCCAACTCTGTTTCTGATTTTCTGGATCTTTATACAATCACTGGTCTTCAAGTGGTATTGCTCTATGATGGACAAATATTTAATAATAAAAAAAGTAAATACGTTTTGAAGCTCAAGCAGAAAAGAAGTGTAAATTGACTATGGGATTGACAGGCTACTAAATTCATCATGGGTTTGTCTTTATTTAAAAAAAAAAAAGAAAGTGTCTCTAGGCTGTATACATTATTCTATCCCCCTCCTCCTTTTTTTTTCTTAAGTCTGTTTCAGAAAAACTCAAGTTTGTGGTGAAAGATAACACTGGAACGACATCTCAAGTAAAATCTGAACCAGAAAAAACGGATGGCACCAGTGGCAAGTTAAACACAGATAAAGGTCTTGCAGATAACTCACAGTTAAATGGGAGGATTAAAGCAGGTCAGGAGGAGTCCAAGCACCATATTGATGATCGTATAGTCCAGATCAAGGCTGGAAATTCAGAAGTAAGATATCTGCTGTTGCTTTTCTATGCTTGGGTATTTTAGACAACATTGAACATGGTAGTTTTGTGTAAATGCCTTTGTGTGAGCTACAAAACATGTAGTAAATAATTTTACAAATGCCGTCAATTCCATAGGCAACTCCAATCACAGTAAGGCATGTTTTTCAGAGTTTTACGAAGCAGGTAGTTTTAAGTTTCATGAGTGTGAAAGATGGTGCAGATGATTTTATTTATTTGATTTAGAGCTTTAATTTGGATGAATTGCCTCTGAACAATGATCGGCAGTATAACAAACTAAGACATCTGGTTCACTTCAGAATTATTTATTTTGTAAAGAAGTATAATAACAATCTAGAGAAGCTTGTTTGGATAGTGAAAACATGTTAGATTTTCAACAAACTTGATACATCTGCATGAGGCTATAGGAGGAAACTTCACATTGGAACTAAATAGAAGAATGATTTTCCATTTAGATAAAAAAATTAAAACAAACATATAATATGCTTGAATTTATTTTCACAGATTGGTAGAAGGATAGCGGCGTTCATTGAAAGAAAGCAGGGAGAGATCAATGAAAATAATGTTAGAGAATTCTGCAATGTTATAAACTGTAATCAAGGTAAGTATTTTAGTTTGACACTTCTGGAGATTGTCATCATACTTGGGAAGGTTTTTTTTTTTTTGCCCTTAATAGTCACAGAAAGAGACACATTGATTTCATTGAGGCAGTTAAATCTCACACAGGGTATGTAAAAAAAAAAAAAATAAAAACCTGTACATTTCCTAAGGAAAAATCTGCTGGAATAAACTGATTTAAAGCTCCCGTTTGTATTAATAAGTAATACATTTAAGATATCCCTGTAGGATAGCCTAACTGTGATTTGCTATATATAATTGTCAGTGATGCTTGTCAAGTTTTATAGAATTTCGGAACTAAAGCAGTAGATATTAAAATGTTACAGAACAAGAAATACATTGCTTTATCTTTGCTGTATCATGTGTTGTCCGTATGGAAGGAATATCTACTTTTTTAATATAATCCTGGTTTTGATAATCAGATAAGTCACCTGGTGAATACATTTCTCAATTTTACTCAAGAACCAACAGTGCAACATAATTGCGCCAGAATTGTTGCAAGAGGGAGATGCGATACAGAAAGCATAAGCTACAGCAAAGGTAAAGTAATGTGTTTCTTGTAAACACTGCAGGGGTTCTGTAACCCTTTTAAGTGTGCAAAGAGGCTTTGCAGGGATTCATACCCAGGAACTCCTAGTTCTTATATCTTTGCTTTATCTACTAGACCACCCAACTTAAATACTTGCCAATTCCCAGGGTAACACAACCATTAGCTGTGTAGTCCTGTAAAGGTACAATTGAAACATGTTTTGTTTATTTCAACATGACTCTGAAAGACTGGCATGAGAAAATAATTAAAAATAGAAAGAAGTAAAATGGTGAGGGTCTACCTGGTCATTTTTTCATTGCACTGTAACAAGTAATGTCAAAGTTTCCACAAAACAGGTAGTTTTAAGTCACAAGAGTATGAAAGACCAACAGTTCCCTCACCAATGGAATCTGTCTGTGTTTGACCCTGTGACCATACAGTTGCAGTCAAAAGTTTACATACCCCAATGGGAATTTATAATTTCTAGAAATTTCTCAAACAAATAATTATAGGAAAAACTTTTGCTGCAAAAGATTTTGGTTTTGTGGATGAAGAACAAGTTACAAGAAATACAATTATTTATTTCAGCATTTTTTTTTGCAAAACTCCAAAAATGCTAATTCAAAAGTATTTATACTGTGACAAGGATAATGAAATTAATAGCTAGTTGAGGCACCTTTAGCAATAATAACCTCTTTTAATAGATTAGGATATTTGTCAATGAGCTTTTGGCATGATTCTTTAGTGATTTCTGACGATTTTTCAATGCAAAATTGTTCCAGTTCATTCAAATTCCAAAGACTTCTCTTGTGCACCGCCTTCTTCAACTCATACCAAAGATTCTCAGTGGAATTTAGATCTGGACTTTGGCTAGGCCATTCCAGAACCTTGATTTTATTCTTCTTTAACCATTCTGAAGTAGATTTGATGTGTGGTTTGGATTGTTGTTGTGTTGGAATGTCCAGTTACGCTTTAAAACAAGTTTTGTAGTGGGGGTTTCAGATTATTGGCCAATATCTTTTGTTATGCTATGGAATTCATTTTACCATGTATTGGAACTAAATTTCCTGTGCCATTAGATATTACCATCTCCATGCTTGACAGTAGGTATGGTGCTCTTTTCTTTGTACGCCTCACCAGACTTTCTCCGAACTTAACGACTATCAATGTGACCAAATAGCTCAATTTGTGTTTCATCACTCCACAAAATCTTTGACCAGAACTCATATCCATCATTCAAATGCTGTTTTGCAAACTTTAAGCAATTGTCCTTGTGATGTTTTCCTAAAAGTGTCTTTTTCCTTGGCTGTGACCATTGAGACCTTCACCGTGCAGTGCTCGACCTATGGTTGAAATGGAAACCCCAGTCCCAGTTGCAGCCAATTCACTTTGAATATCTTTGGCAGTTAATCTCAGATTGTTAGTAACCTTCCTCGCAATTCTTCTACTTGTTCTTGGTGAAAGAACCTTCATTCTTCCAGACCGAGGGAGCGTTAAGACAGTACCATGAGTCTTGTACTTCTTGATTTAATATAAACAATAGTTGAAATTGGGATACTCGTATGCTTGCAAATCTTTTTGCATAATTCTGCAGCTTTATGACAATACATCATTTTCTGCCTAAGGTCTTCAGATAGCTCTTTACTTTTTCCCATGTTGACTTATTAGCAATGACAGCAATCATCATATGCCTAACTGTTTTATACTCTGTAAGAATGTTCACCTACAATCCAGCATGTTCTAGACTTTTTTAGAATTAGGTTCTGCATTATCATATTGAAAGTTCTAGCACCTTGTAGACAGTACTATCACAGCATCAAAGGGTATGAATACTTTTGAATTAGCATTTTTTGGGTTTTGCAAAATAAATTGCTGAAATAAACAATTGAAGACATCTATTTCTTGTCACTTTTTTCCTCAGCCACAAAAGGAAAACTTTTGCTACAAAATGTATTTGTATTCTAGAAATCTCAAGAAATTATACATTTCCATTGGGGTATGTAAACTTTTGACTACAACTGTATACTAATACAGTTTACTACTGTTTTTTTTGTTTGTTTTTTTTTTAACTTTTTTTGCAGAAAACAGCTGTGCCAGAACCGAAGCCGTGTTCACTCCCTACCCTGGATTCAGAAGCCATGTAAAAGGTATTTTTGTCTGATATTTGCTTTAGATATGTAGTCCTCATTATGGCATACAGTAATCTCTCTTTTTTGCAACAGGTAGGGAAATTCAACACAACAGCTTTTTCCATAGAACTAAAGGAAGCCAATTTGTAATTCTTTTCCACTTTGTTTATTAAATACAGTCAAAATACAATATAGTATTTGATAATACACTTTAGCTATTTGTGTAACTGTTCAACTTTGTAATTTATAATCAGGTTCTGTATAATCACAGTAATGTTTGTATTTGGCTGTCATCTTGCATAACAAAGGGCGATAATTTTTTTAATTTATTTATAAGTCTGTATTTTGATGTCTGCCTTAAGTATGCTGCTGTTCCATAAGTTACATACACAGTATGTGAAATTGTATAAAACATGGGCATTGGTTAATAAACTATTTGGAGATTCATTAATCTAACCAATCAGAAATAGTGAAGTAGGTCCCTGCCCTCAAGAACTTGTTCTAAGAAATGCCAGGTTTTGTCACAGTTGGCTGAGCAGTATGACAAAATGTCATGTGTTTTTTTTTTTTTCTTGATAGAAAATTGTGTGACCTACGTAATGGTAGTAATATATTTGGTAATGTCATAAATGTATTTTATGTTAGTTTAAATACAGTAGAACTTCATTTATCCACGCCCATTCATCCACTCAATGGATTTGAAAAAAATTTTAAATTTTTTTTTTAAAAAAGTATTGGACACTTGTCCTGACTCCTGATACTGTAGCAGAGTAGTACAATGTTATGGCCTTACAATATATTTCCAGTCTGTATTGACTCATACAATTCTGATACCATTTGTATGTCGAGATATAAAAATTTTACCACTGTAGCACTATTGTACCTGTGTCTCATACCATTATACCTACCCACAAGGCACAATTTGCAATGCCATAAGAAAAGTCCTCAATTACAATTTCAGAAGTGTGCTAAATTAACCTATGCAGCCCTTGGGAGCTTCAGTTTCTATTTTAAGCGGTTTTTTGCTGTTCTAGTGACCAGAGTCATAAATACATACGGGCCTCAGACCAGACCAGACAGAGGGGGGGAACCTTGTGTGAAACCCAGCTCCGTCCCCATAGACTGTGGGAGTCCAGCTATTGAGGAAAGGCTTCAAAACATAGAAGCTCATTTAAAGTTAACAACAGGTACTTTATGTCTGTCTGTATGCTGCCTGCATGCCTGCCTCCTGTTTGCCCATCCCATGAAGTTAAGCTTCCTGTCTAGTTTCTCCTGTGTGTCAGCTTGTAATTGCTATTGTTTTCCCTCTGCCACTATCTTGGTAGTTCCCTGTGTTGCTCAGATTTTAATCTGTTTGTATTTATTGCTTCCTGGATTGCTTTCTGTCTCCTTGTCAGTTTACATTTTTTCTTTTTTAACATTTGTATTGTCTATCTGTTCAGCTAGTTGCCTCTATCTTTTGACAGTTAATCTGCTGTCTTTTGTGTTTGAATTTATGGTCAGTTTCGTCGTCTGTTTATTTTTACAATAAAAAATCAGCTTTCATCATACTGATAAATCCTATAAACTGCAGTCCACTTATCAGTATTTTTCTTATAAATACAGTCCTTAATATTTTACTTTGATGTTTTTTTTGGACCAGGTGGACCAGTCCCTTTAAACATTTATCAGAGGCTTAAAATTCTGGAGGATAGAATTCTGGAGCTAGAAGGACTTTCTCCAGAATATTTTCAATCTGATGTATGTATTGGTTCTGATTTCATTTATTGAGTTGCTTATTCAGTTAATTAGTCATTCTAATATGAATGTGCCACTGTACATTCTAAGAAGAACTCTATCTAAAATATATTAATGTTGAATATAGAGGGTTCCAGTCGAGAGCAGTGCTGCAGTGCCTGCTTCATGTATAAATGAAGGGTGAGAAGTCTAGCATGGGGGCTGCTTTCCTGTGAAATGGGGAAGAGATTGGTTGCCCCCTGGTGGTCAACCACAACATATTGAAAACCTTGGCCGTCGAGCTGGTAATTCAGTAGTCCAGGGTACTGAAGTTGGCTGGTGTCTGCATTTTTGGCTTTTAGGGACCCACTTCCTGGGCATTGCACATTGGGGTAAGTGTGGGGTACCAAACAGACTTAGGACATTCTTTTGTGGATAGAAAGCACGGGGTCACAGATGCACAGAGTTGCTTATATTTCCATGTGTTCAAGAATTGCTAAGCATTTATAAGCATAAGACAAATAATATGTAAATAAGGATTCTGATATGCTTGTGGTCAAAACCAACATTTTGGCTGGTAAGTGACTCTATTTAGGCTTGTGGCCAAGGGGTAAACCATTACTTCATTCATGTGAAGAGGTTTCTCATTTTGTTTGCTTGGCTGAGAGAGTTAAGGTTGTCTTTAAATAAGCGGCATTTGTTTTGAGCCCATTGAATTAATTTACCTGCTAATAGAGGGAGAAAAACATCTGGAATCTTTGAAGATAATCACGATACAATGCTAAACAAGAACATTCTGTTCTGATTAGCTCATTAGTGAGTAATTAAAAACAAAAACAAAATATACATCATCATATATACTTCAGTTTACGTTGTATAAAATAATAGCAGTATAGTAAACCAGGAATGGGAGGTCATGGGTTCAAATTGTTAGTGATGAAATAGAATCTTTTGTTCAATCTGTTAACCTTTAAGTCTAAATAACTTATCAAGCGTGTGAGTTTAGTGCACAGCATGTATTGGCGTTGATTTTCTCCTACTCCCAGCTACCTGCTTGCCTTCTGTTTCTATTTCAAATCTCCTTTACAGTTTCTGCATGTGTTTGCACTTGCAAGCATATTATAGGAACAGTCATAATACACTTAATTTAGTTAATGTTCCCTTGAATGCAGTGCAATAACTTAACCAGCTTATTATGCCTTCTGAGATTCCAACATTTATTAATTTAGTGATTTATAAATTACTTTCCTGACATGGAGACCAGTATTGCTATTAGCCCAGCGTCCATCGTAAGATTTACAATAGCTTTTAGTCATTTAACTTTTGGGTATTGCACCCGAGTTATCTGAGCTATCATGTAAATGGAGGATTTTTGTAACTCTCTTAATTCGTGTTTCTTTTTAATCCCCAGAGCTTTTACATAAAAGGCAGAAGGCTCAGCCATCTCAGGTGAGTACACTTTTTTTATTTTATTTTTTTTCTGCTCACTTTGCAGCCTTCAGAGGTCTGTGTGATTGACTCTAAATTGCTTCTGTATATTCCAGACCTACACCCTGACAGAGTTGGATGGGAAGATTAATGCGCTCAAGGCAACGCTATTGAAGAAAGTAAATGAGTCTCTGCCCATGGAGACTGACGAGCTCCCCTTGTGAAGCCATTTCCAATTTGGAGACTGTAACCTTTTGCAGCTTGACTCCCCCACTTAAGCAAAATAATTCAAGACAAATGCACAATAAAAGATTGTGATTTTTTTTCCAACCACCACATGAACTGAACACAATCTTGTTTGTTTTTTTTTTCTTTCTTAAATATACATACATACAAATATACATACATGCGTGCACGCTTATATGTGTGTGCAATTAATTAGGGCTGTCAAGCAAGTAAACTTGAGATTAAAAACATTAATCTCCTTATCTTGGTTTTAATCACATATTTAATTGATACTATTACTGCATCTATCTCATTTAAGTTTGTTTTATTACTGATATTGCATTTATTATCATCATCCAAAAAACAAACCAGCATAAAAACCCTGTTTTCCTATTTCTGGATTCTGGATCCTATTTGTTGGTCCATCTTTATAGTTTTCTATTTATTTACAATCCAGCATTAGTTAAATTGTTTGAACCAACTGCTAAATCACAATGGAGTCAGTTTATTACTCTCCTTACTGCAAATTCTCAGTTTCCTTTTATAGTTTATTTTACTCATAAACTGATTTTTTTTTCATTTGCCGTTTAAATAATAATACTATTCTTTTATTTTATTAATAACTTAATTGCCTAAATAAAATAAAAATAAAAAAACATTCACTGAGTAACGGTTATATTCTTCATAATTGTAAATATCGTTTAAAATAAATGTGGTTTTTGAAATAAAGTAAAGCTGCAATGTTCACGGGTCTGCAGTCAGTATCTATCGACTTTGCAATAGTATAGTATCATACTTCGCTTGATTCATGGGTTATTTTATTATAATGGTGCTGCAAGAAATTAGTTACGGTATGCTAAGAGGGACAAGACAGTGGAGTGCGATTAACGTGCTTTAATCGCAGGAGTTAACTGACATATATATGTCTGATTTTATATAGAATATATACAATACTGTCATCACTGACTAACTAAATTGTGAAATATCGAGGGATCACTGTATATACCTTGTTTATGTTAGACATTCATATATGGTTTTAGTAAAATGTACACAGATATCTGTATAGTGATCATCTTCAGACCATAATATAATTCCAACTATCACTTTGTTCTTGGAAAGACTGTTAACCTCAGATGACTCAAGTTTAACATCTTGAAACAAGGTACCAGTGTTGGTCTTGTGATTGTCAGCCTGTATTTAACATATTTTGACATCTTATTTGTAAGACAGAAAAGCATCATCACCTTCCTTTGCTGTGGGTGTTAATACACGGTCAGTTCATGTTAATTTCAGAAGGGTAGATTTAGGCCTTTGCTCTTTGGCTTCAGGTGTACCAGCCGAACTACTATATCAACCATCTAGTCTGACTATGCCAGAGATTACATTTATCACATGCCTTTTGTGAAAGATTTAATTTTCTGTTTCTTGGTGTGGATAAACTAAAGCTTGTTTTTGTTAGTGGAAATAATAGAACTGTAAATATATGGAGATGTAACAATTATTAAAGCTAGATATGTTACTTGTTAAAAATGAGCATATATAATTCCTTGTCTTGTCTGTTTGCTTTTGCCTTCCTCAAATTATCTTGGCTTATAACCTGGCGGAGAACAGTTCCACACATTTTTTGTTTTTTACTATTTATATTAGTGTGCTTCTACAAAATGACAGTATAACTGACATGTAACAGTAAAAGAACAGTACTAATTAGAAGGGTTTTTGCTAACAATCTGCACTTAGCTTTAAGTTTTAATAGTAAATTTAGGAAGTTTAATATGTATAGCCTATTGTGTAATTGTGTATCTTATCACTCCAGGTACTAAGCCAGTGTCATAAAGAATGTCTACAATCTCAGTCATAACTTTTTTTTATTGTATAATTAGGGTTAAACTCAAATTGACTGTTCGCTAGACAGATTCCTTGTTCTTTTGTATCTGTTATAATTCTTAGGCCACTGGCACTAGAAAAAACACTAACACCAGACCCATAACTGCAATAAAATAAGTAGTTTGTGTGTTCGTGCCTAATTTTTTTTTTGCAGAGTTGTAAACTACCCTCAAAACAATGTCATTGTTTTCTTGTGGTCTTTTTTTTTTTTAATTAGTGTGTCCAGTTATTATTTTTCTCCCAACTTGGAATGCCCAATCGCTTTTCCCTTCTCTGCAGCAATTCCCCATAGGAGACCCGAAGGTTCAGTGGGCATCCTCTGATCCCACAACCATATGTGATCTGCTAAAATTGTATCTATACTGTCTATTTGATAGAATGAGCATTGAGAAGCCTGGTATTATAAGAGATGACCTGATTACACTATCTTTAGAGGTCGAAATTTCCAGCACTACAAGGTCACACAGCCCTAAGAGACCTTCTATTAAAGAAAATTGTGGCTTTGGTTGTAGGATAGAATACTATATGAGCAACTATAGTTATTAATTTGTGTGTTGGGGACACCATGCTCATAGAGTAATTTAAAACGCCTATATCGACTCCTAGACATTTTAAAGCTGGTAAATATAAGCAAAATTATGAACAGCATTGTGACGGGGTGCCCACCTCTTGTGTATTTATTTATTTATATATTTATGTATGATTTATTATTTTCATTTGTATTATCATTGTTATATTGTGTTTGTGCGGTCGGACGAAGACCGTCCGTCATTGTTGTTTATTATTTGAGACCGGCAAAAAAGCCTGTCTTATAATGTGTAGTTGGCATGGATGGGGTTAAATCCCCATCCTTATAAATCTTGTGGGAATGTGGCTGGAGCCTTAATAAGGAAATTATTTGATTAATAGGTAATTAAGGCTCCAGCCGCAGAATATAAAAGGACCCACTCTGGGCTCATTAAATGAAGAGCTTAGGAGAAAGATGAGAGCGAATGCTACCACGACTACAAGTTGAAAGGTACTCGTTTTACTAACGGTTGTTATTGTTTATGTTTGTTTTGTTTCGACCAATGTGCCTTTTCTTTTGTGCTTTTGTTTTCTTATTGATTGAATAAATATACGGCAGCGGCCGTTTTAGCCCCGTACCTCTCTCTGCCGTGTACTGCTTCCTGGATGCTGATATCACCACCCACGCCACCCACGAGCTATCCTTTTGACATATGGTGTCATCATGGGATAACAGCACCTCCAGGAGTCAGACCAGGAATATTGCGGGTGCTCTATTTTATTTATTTATTTATTTATTTATTTTAATGAGAAAGTCATTTTTGTTTTTTTGAGAATGGGGGGGGAGGGGAAAGGGGAGAAGAATGGAGAGAGAAAATAGGGGAGAAAAGGAGGTCTGGGATGACAGCTGGGAGGAGTTTTTGAGGAGCCTCGCGGTGGAGTTGTTCCCCGGCTGTGGTGAGTATGGTCACATAGTGGATATCTGCCCCTCCCAGTACCAGGAGGAGGAACTAGCGCCCAGATGGGGGGAGCACGAGCGTCCAGCGCGCGAGCGGCCCAGCGCCCAGACAGGGGAGCACGAGCGCCCAGCGCCCAGACGGGGAGCACGAGCGCCCAGCGCCAGACGGGGAGCACGAGCGCCCAGCGCCCAGACGGGGAGCACGAGCGCCCAGCGCCCAGACGGGGAGCACGAGCGCCCAGCGCCCAGACGGGGAGCACGAAGCGCCCAGCGCCCAGACGGGGAGCACGAAGCGCCCAGCGCCCAGACGGGGAGCACGAAGCGCCCAGCGCCCAGACGGGGAGCACGAGCGCCCAGCGCCCAGACGGGGAGCACGAGCGCCCAGCGCCCAGACGGGGAGCACGAAGCGCCCAGCCCAGACGGGGGAGCACGAGCGCTCAGCGCCCAGATGGGGAGCACGAGCGCCCAGCGCCAGACGGGGGAGCATGAGGTTCTAGCACCCAAGGGGGAGGAGGCCGAGCATCCAAAGCCTAAGTGGGAGCTGCACCAGTATGCAGAAGTAGAGGAAGATTACCTGTTGTTCCCACCTCCACCACCAGAGGGAGACTACCGGCAGCACCCACCTCCACCACCAGAAGGAGACCACCGGCAGCTCCCACCTCCACTACAAGAGGGAGACTACCAGCAGCTCCCACCTCCATCACCAGGGGGGGAAGTGGAGCTCCCACCACTCGGGGAGGCCCACCTGTCATCGCCTGGGGTGGTGTTAAATCCAGCAGCAGCCTTTGCGCTGCTGGAAAGTCTGGGACCGGAGCCGCCGGTTACAGAGCACGAGGGAGAAGTGGAGCTCCTTCTGCCGCCACCTTGGCTCCCCTCCCGAGTTCACCAGTTGGGGGTCCGGGGCCGCAGTCGCCTGGGGTCGCCAGCTCTGCTTCTCCTGGGGCTAAGAATATACATATGCATGAACATTTTAAACAGCAACAAAAAAAGTAACACAATTTAATTTAGTTTTTTTTTCCTATTCATTTTATTCAAGTGCTTTTTTTGGGCTAAAGATTCTAAACCCTTTAAATATTATTATGATATACTCTTACTTGTCTTAATAACTGATAAAGAAAATCTAAAATTTGTCATATTGAATAGCCCACAGATTCACTCATTGGATATGTCTGAAGGACCCCTCTATTGTCACCTATGCCACAATACACACCATTGTATGTGGTAACTGCTTTACTAAGGCAAAATAAGCTTAATAATAATCAGGTGACCTCACCTGTACTGTGCAAATACACTTGTGAGTACAGAGATTATTGTTTTATGAAAATGTGAAAAAAAACCTTTAAAAAAAAAAAAAAAAAAAAAAAAATACATTTATTTTCCACAATTTGGAAAACCAGAGAACAAGATGAATTAGTGTCAACTGCAGAAGTTTAGTTAGGTCCAGCAGTGTACCACTGTCCAGCTGCATTTTTTAAGTGTTCTTAAGATCCTGTTTCATTAAAAGCTACTGTATGTGTGTCTATATGCGCGTATTGTTTCATTACAGTGTTGACAAACCAGCAAGAACGTAAAGAGTTAACTGTTTACAGTCCATCAGTAAATGAATGTCAAAAACGGCAGGGATGGGTGCACATGACAAAGTGCTTAGTTGGAGTCATTTGTCTCATTAGGTGCTTGAACACAGAGGTGAAATTCACGTTTGATGGGAAGTATATCTTGTATTTTATATGTTGGAAATACATAATAGATCAATCCTAACGATTTGATAAAATAACAATTATGTTTAGTTAGGCAAAAATGCTGTTTTTTATTTAGCAGCAAAATCATATTTTTTTATGGTCCTGTGTTTGTTGATAGAAGCATTTCACTGATTTTTAATATATTTTATATACTGGTTTTACTTGTAATTTGCTTTCAAAATAGTTGGATTTTTAAATGTATTTATTTTTGTGCATGACCATATCCATACATGATTTTTTTTTTTTTTAATATACAGTTAACAGAACTATCATTGCAGGTACAATAAAGTAATATCACGTTGCAGATTCTTTTTTTTTTTTTTTGCAAAGTGGCAACGGCAGTTTCAGTTGTCCTTTTTTATTTTATTATTTGTTTTATGATAAAACCCAGGGAATAAGAATATGGCTCCTGATGGGATTGCTGCCAGCAAAGCTGCACATGTTTGTTAATTGTTATAAAATTATAAAATGAAAATGACAATGTAAATGGATATTACACCTTATTTATAAAAAATGGAGACATGATTGATCCTTATGAGTACTTTTTTTTGGGGGGGTGGTTAATTACACAAATTGTGAAATGATAAATAACAGTAAAACAGTCTCATTGAGGTGCTCACTTGTTACCACCTTTTGAACAATTGCTGGCACAAAGCTGGGTGAAGTACATCTCAACAGTGCTTGGCACAATACACCCAAGAGCCATTGTTTCTGGGACCCATTGTTTACTAGCCACCCAATGATAAAGGTTAATAAGTATGATTTACCCTGCTTAAAATGTGCAAATGGTTTATTAACAGGAACAATGCATTCTTTCTAGCTTGGCAGTCTCACATGCACATCTGTTCAGATTTTAGGTTTTATGTGATAGTCTGATTCATTTGTGGAGTGCATCTTTCCTGTCCCTGTTGATCTTTTTTTTTCCCTTTGCTTAACGTTCATGTATTTTTATTATTATTATGCTATGATTTTAGGAGAGGGACATTTTAGCACAACAAGCTCAATTAAATTATTTTTAAAAAAATGGCAGCAGGCCAGTCATTGAGTATTATGTCTGGAAATATTTATAGTATGTACTGCCCATGGAATATGTGCTGCTAGTTGTAGATGCGAATTACAGTAGTGCTGACGAGATTGATTTTTTTTTTATAGCTCCCTTTAATCTGGAATTGCGGATCATTTTTCCACCGATTCTTACCAGAGCGTTGTATAATCACAATTACATTTCATTGTCTTCTGCTTTAATTGCATTTCTTAATTTTCTGTTAGCCTTTTTACTCGCCACTGTCTATAATAGTGTGTTATTTGAAGGGACTATTTGTTAGTCAAATATTGGGCAGATATGAATTGACAGTCATTGATGAATTTAGAAAACTATTCAACAGCAAGAAGAAAAGTACACTTCACAAAATACAAATGAAAACGTATATGATCATATTATTATAATAAAAAAAAACTATGAAGACATATGATTTAATTGAGGCTCACAAAAAGAAAAGCCATGGCAGTCAATTAATTGTTGCATCTCTATGCATCTTACTATTATTAGTATTATAATTATTGTTATGCACAAGGTTGCGCATGCTCTGCCTGTCTGGCCCCTTCTACTGCTGTATCATTTAATTGAGAACAAAAATGTATAGCCTTTGATAATTACGTTCTTAACAGGCTCTGCCTCAAAAGCTTGCTGACTTGTCAGCCCCAGTCCTTATTCATTTATGGCACCATGTCAAAAAAGAATGCTCCTCATTTGTACCTGAACAATAAGGGACAAGGCGGAATCTTGCTCGAGAACAAAGGAAAGTGAACAGCCTTTAGATTCTGAAGAACATTCGATTCTGACACATTTAAGGTGGCTTTTTTGTTCTAAATGGCTTAACAGTCTGAAAAGACCACCTGTTGGTTCCCTTGGCTATATTCTGTTTATTATTATTATTATTATTATTGAAGACATTTGTAGCATACAACCTGTAGCCCCTAAAATTACCCCCTGTTCATCGCATCATTTAAAAAAAAAATCTAATAATACATGTAGGACGGTTGCTTTGCAAGAAGTCATTTGTTCAGTTTATTACAAATATTTTGCACAGGTGGAAAGAGGATGACCTTGGACCTTAAGGTCAAATAACCTGGCTCCACTAATTTATAATTTCAATACAGTGGTGCACAATGTGGAATAATGTGCTGTATAATAAAATGTCTGTTATATATATATATATATATATATATATATATATATATATATATATATATATATATTCAGGTTTTAAAATTACCACTTATTTCTAAAGAGGCCCTGGTGGAATATCTGAAGAAATTCAACAAGGTCATATATATAATTACCAATTTAGTGTAGTTCCATAAAGTTGTTTCTCATATTTGGTAATTTAAAAAACGTATTTCAATTAATCTTCTTGAAAACGGTATTAGGCGGTCTTGAAATCGAGATAGAAAGAGAACTAAAATGATCTGTCAGATACGGAAGAGTGGATTGATAATGCTTTTCAGATCAGATATCTGTATTAAAAAAATGATTGATGCACCTAGAAGTGAAAAAAAAACAGTTCGAGATTTTATAAGCAAAATCTTTTTTTATTTAGATTTTTATTAAATATCTTTAGTATTCAGTAGCATATCACGAGTTACATTTTTCTAATGCAAGATTTTAATGCCACTGCTGTCTTTCCACTCTGTCCTTGAAAAGAAAGTGGGATGGAAATCTCAAGGACCTTTGCTAGTTGACTATGCTGAAATATAAAAAGAATGTATCCCATTATAATCCATTCTACATGTTCTTCTGAAACATACAACGCAGTCGCCTCTAGGCAGCCAGGGCCCTTGAGGGTTAATACTCGCACTGATCTGCCTGTTTTATTGCCTGGCTCTGTGCTCCTGGAACAGCAGGAGCAGATTCAAGCAATTACAATCAAGTCAGGGCACATGCCGTGCCGAAGCAGGGCGATCATGAGGAGGATACTGATGAAGCACTTAGCAGAAAACCCCACATCATCCACACTCATCAGCAGCAACATGTCACCCGCAATGAGGCATTAGCCATTTCCACAGTGTTCATTGCACACTGTTTACCACTTTCCCCAAGGTCCCCTCTGCCAACCCCCCCCAACAACAACTCCATGATCTACGGTCACGTCTCTGTTTCAAATGTGCAGAGGTTTCGTGGAAAGCCTCCCATCCGCTTCAGACCTTACAGACGACCTGTTTTTTTGTGTCGTATTGTCTTATTTGTAACTGTATACCAAGGGTAAGACAAGTTTTAACATTACATTTCCTCAAGATTATATATATATATATATATATATATATATATATATATATATATATATATATATATATATATATATATACTGTGTGTATATATACAGTACTGTGCAAAAGTTTTAGGCAGGTGTGAAAAATGCTGTAAAGTAAGAATGCTTTCAAAAATAGACATGTTAATAGTTTATATTTATCATTAACAAAATGCAAAGTGAGTGAACAGAAGAAAAATCTACATCAAATCAATATTTGGTGTGACCACCCTTTGCCTTCAAAACAGCATCAATTCTTCTAGGTACACTTGCACACAGTTTTTGAAGGAACTCGGCAGGTAGGTTGGCCCAAACATCTTGGAGAACTAACCACAGTTCTTCTGTGGATTTAGGCAGCCTCAGTTGCTTCTCTCTCTTCATGTAATCCCAGACAGACTCGATGATGTTGAGATCAGGGCTCTGTGGGAGCCATACCATCACTTCCAGGACTCCTTGTTCTTCTTTACGCTGAAGACAGTTCTTAATGACTTTTGCTGTATGTTTGGGGTCATTGTCATGCTGCAGAATAAATTTGGGGCCAATCAGATGCCTCCCTGATGGTATTGCATGATGGATAAGTATCTGCCTGTACTTCTCAGCATTGAGGAGACCATTAATTCTGACCAAATCCCCAACTCCATTTGCAGAAATGCAGCCCCAAACTTGCAAGGAACCTCCACCATGCTTCACTGTTGCCTGCAGACACTCATTTGTGTACCGCTCTCCAGCCCTTTGGCTTAACAAACTGCCTTCTGCTACAGCCAAATATTTCAAATTTTGACTCATCAGTCCAGAGCACCTGCTGCCATTTTTCTGCACCCCAGTTCCTGTGTTTTCGTGCATAGTTGAGTCGCTTGGCCTTGTTTCCACGGCGGAGGTATGGCTTTTGGCCGCAAGTCTTCCATGAAGGCCACTTCTGACCAGACTTCTCCGGACAGTAGATGGGTGTACCAGGGTCCCACTGTTTTCTGCCAATTCTGAGCTGATGGCACTGCTGGACATCTTCCGATTGTGAAGGGAAGTAAGCATGATGTGTCTTTCATCTGCTGCGGTAAGTTTCCTTGGCCGACCACCGCGCCTCACGGTCCTCAATGTTGCCCGTTTCTTTGTGCTTCTTCAAAAGAGCTTGACAGCACATCTGGAAACCCCTGTCTGCCTTGAAATTTCTGCCTGGGAGAGACCTTGCTGATGCAGTATAACTACCTTGTGTCTTGTTGCTGTGCTCAGTCTTGCCATGGTGTATGACTTTGACAGTAAACTGTCTTCAGCAACCTCACTTTGTTAGCTGAGTTTGGCTGTCCCTCACCCAGTTTTATTCCTCCTACACAGCTGTTTCTGTTTCAGTTAATGATTGTGTTTCAACCTACATATTGAATTGATGATCATTAGCACCTGTTTGGTATAATTGTTTAATCATACACCTGACTATATGCCTACAAAATCCCTGACTTTGTGCAAGTGTACCTAGAAGAATTGATGCTGTTTTGAAGGCAAAGGGTGGTCACACCAAATATGGATTTGATTTAGATTTTTCTTCTGTTCACTCACTTTGCATTTAGTTAATTGATAAATATAATCTATTAGCATGTCTATTTTTGAAAGCATTCTTACTTTACAGCATTTTTCACACCTGCCTAAAACTTTTGCACAGTACTGTATATATATATATATATATATATATATATATATATATATATATATATATATATATATATATATATAAACATTTTCATACAAATTAATACAGGGAGAGGGTAGAACTAAAGTGGTATATGTGTATGGTGCATGAATTTAGGAAACAAATTGAATTATTTGGTTGAAATATTAAGTCATGAAATACAGATATACCTTTTAAATATTGATGCCATATATTCTTAAAACTAAAAATAAGCCTACAGTATATTAGCTTCCCTAAATCTCTTTACAGAATCGACACCTCTTACCAAAGTGTGTATTGTAACCCTAACATCTCTAAACGTGTAAATATGTCAAAATGTAATTGTTACTTATGTGTTACAGGAATAACTCTACTATGACATTTACAGTATCTGGTGTCAAAATGAATCAAACACTCTTTAAATTAACTTTTAATCTTCTGTTTGAACAGCGTTGTGTTAAAGGTCTTGTGATGAAATGGGTTTCAGGCAATAAAAAAAGTAATCGTATAAAGATTTACTGATGCATATTTATTAAAGACTATGGAATATTTAGCGACTACAGTAGGACAAAGAATACAGCAATTTCAACAGTACAGCGTGAGGGTTAGGGTGAGTAGAAACTAGTTTGCTCCTAGCTGCAACTAGGTTAGTATAATACCGTTAAAATTGATTTTCTTTTTTTTTTTTTATGTTCAGAAAAAGTATTTACCCTTATTGCTTAATGGGCCCTATGCATAAAAACACATTTATTTTATTCAATTTTATTCCATTGATTTATATAAACAAATAACCTGATGTACATACTACATTCAACCTAAAGAGGAATGCTGTAGAACCTTGAGAGGCTCAATAAAGACACAATGGCCTCCTGGAGAGAATTCTATTAGTCCTATGCCTAACAATGAACACTGACACAACCAGAGACAAGGAGCTCTGAAGACCTCGCCAACCTTCTGGTACTTAAATTAAATGGCTTTAGTCGCCATTGTATCTATGTATTGATTTTCATTTATTTTCCTTATATTATGTTTGCGTTCATTCAGAATTCGATTTCTCCAATGGCTATTTTCCTTATAGTTGGCTCTAGCTGTCTTTACTGTTGGCTGTGAACTTCTAAATGACTCTCCAGGTTTTCATTTCCTCGTTCTTAAAGTCACTGTACAATATCCGTATGATCATTAATTACAGTCCAATCAGACAAAAAGTCAAATTACAGAGCTGAAACACTAATTAGAAAAACGTTTTAGATATTACCCATCCTTTGTCCTGAGATCCTAAATAAGCATTTTAAAGGTCTACCAGGGATGTAGAGCTGCAACATGTCATCTTAGTAAGAGGTCGCCAGGTCATTTGTAGTGTACAGTAGGGTATCAAATTATAAACCTTCCTGCAGCAGTCCAGTAGGCAGCCTATTGCTAAAAGGCACTCAGCAGTACATTCAGAAAGCAGAGATAGAAACAGGTTTCCAGGAGAACAGCTAAAAGAACAATCGTTTCTGACTTGATGCTTGACGTATTGGTTGTAGCTGTACTGCACTGTATCTTGGACAATTTGTTATAATGACTTCAAACTTGGAAGTTATAACAACCGTTAATTGGGACGTAGTTGAGTTCCCTTCACTTTAACTATCTATCCAATATGGCTGTCTTGAAACCATCTCGGAGGGTACCGTTATTACTCCAATAAGGCTGAATGTGTTTTGTTTTCGTTTTTTTCTCAAATGAGCAACATGATCTCAGTCTTATCCAAATTCAATTTTAGAATGTACTTATTCATCCACTGTTGTTAAAAATACAATAACCCATAGGTTATTGTATGTGAGTAAACAGGAAAAGAGTCCAGTAGCAGTATTCTATCATGCTGTCAGGCTTTGATTGAAAGCTAATAGCTTGTACTGGGTTAGTAGGTACCTCTATATAAATGACCAAACACATAACTGATGTTATAGTCTAAACTGTGCTGACTATTGGTCTTTCTGGAGAAGAGACTTAAATGCTGATTTCCACCCCAAACTTCCCTGAAGAAATTAGAGGCAGTAATCGTTGGTCACATATCCCTCCAAAACAACTGAAACACTCTGCGGTATGTATAACTATACTGTATAGCTGAAGACACAAATCGCACTCGCATCAAGACCCAGTGGCACAGGCTTTTGTTTTCAGAGGGCTGCACCTGCTTATGAAGGAAGTAGGATTTTTGTTTCACCCCGGCATTAGAAATATGCAAGCTATCTTTCTCTGCTTCTCCCAGCTATTAGGCCTCACACCTGAAACTCTCAGCTCTCCCGCTGAGCTCTAATCCTGGCATCATTCACCCGAGAGACTACGAGTGCCACCCAACAGGCTGAAAGCCGCTCTCCAGCATTTGATTACCCTCCCTATGAATGTCACCATCTGCAAAAATTACTTCTTTTTCCTTCTCTTGAAACTGGAACTATTTAGTGTCGGGTGGGGCACTCTATAATTCCTGATGATTAATAATTAACTGTTTGGGGGTTGGTTTTATTTTTCCCTAGGATCTGTCAGAGCTGTTCAAGCCAGCACTTGATGCTGAGGTTTATCAAGAGGCCTGCATTGTTGTTTCTCACTCACGCATTGGGTACAGAATGTGGGCCTTTGTTGGTCTACTTCAACTAGCCCTGTCTGGAGCCATGACAAGAGAATGGAATGGGGACATGCATGACATCTCAACCACAAAAGAATGAAATATACTGAGAAAGAGCAGGAGCTAAGATTACTGAACAAATCTGTCTGCTGGCATATACAGGCTGTGATTTCTTAATAAAACTAGACCACGCAGGACAGAGTCGTTTACTTTAATGGATACAGTACATTGTATGACAGATCTCACAGACTTGATAGCAGGCTCATGATAGATGCTCAGTTACAGATGTCTACTTATGCTAGACTACATTTACTTTGATAGAAACACAAGCTAAGCATCACTTCAAAACCCCTTACCTGTCAATGCTGTTGTTTCTATTTTTTGTGCATTGTGCTATGTATGAATGCTTATTTTGTTTGCTATTAAATTGGCTTATAACAACCTTTCAAGAGACCATATAAAAGTGGTCACTGTAGTCAGCATTTTAGTGCACTGCAGCCTACTTAACATCCTCTTGGTTACTATCAATAGTTTGCTAGGTCCTGCTTTTTTGTAATGCACTCTGTTATATTTCCCCTGGTTTATACCAACTAGATGATGTTTAAGGTCAATATTACGTTTGGCTTTCAATATTAATCAAGAGTATACGACAAGAGCATCCCCATTACCAGAGAGATGTCATCCAATTGAGTAGACAGGTCCTAATAAAGTGGCCAGGCAGTGTATGCTGCAATAATTACTTACTACAACTGGACCACTTTCCAAGTTGAGTTACATAGAATTACAGTGATGATGAAGTATCCTGTTTTGGATTAAATCCCAGGTTTACATCAAGTGTTCTTATGGCATGATATTATGACATGATCTGTAGAGGCCTTGACTGTACAGTATATGCATATGGATGCAAAGATACAATGCTAATTCAATTCATTTATCTATAAATGTTATCTGTCTTTTTGTTTTGTGTTTTGTAAGAATGTTACACTAATGGGCAGTTGGAGTCACATAGGAGCACCTGTAATCGCCTTTTCTGGTGAATTATTCCATTTTTGGTTTGAAAAGAAATGGAATTGTGTTGAATCTATTAACTTAAAAAAAAAAAGCTTCAAACGTATTATCCTGCACAGTGAAGAGACAATCACCAAAGACACACTTTCACAAAAAACTCCAGCAGAACAAAATGTCTAATACCTTTTTCACTGCTTTTAAAGGCTATAACCAGTCATACAGTATGTATTTTACACCATATGTTGCTCAATAATGAGATGTGTACAAATAGGGCAAGATAATGCATTGCCCAGAAGCTCTGTGAGCTTTGCATTCTGATGGTTCTTTGCATATTGACCCTCTTACCTTGACCACAGTAATTTTAGGGCTGGCTAGGTTGGCTGAATGGTTGATTTCACAATCTCAGGACATTGTCCCTGTAGTATACAGTACTATTTGAGAATAGCATTACGACAAGTATATGGACACCCTTTGACTCAATATTGTCTCACTATTTGAGGATATGTCTCAATAGTTCTTAATATTAAGACCTCTAAGACTTCCACTTTAGATACATATGAAACAGGTGTAATTACTAGGGCTGTGCAGCACTGCACCTATAGCACAGGACCCATTTTGTTTACCTTTTCTGGTGTAATAGCTATTATTTCTATTTAATCTCGTCTAAGAACAAGGAATTTGCAGACTTTTTCTTTTTTTTTTTTTTTTTACTTAACAATGCTTATATGTGTGTAACAACCTTAACATTCCTGGTAACCAAAAACAAATTATTTCTAAGAAATGTAGAGAGGCTACCTCAAGACTGGGGATTTTATATTTCAAATTAGGAACCCCCATCTTATCAACAAGGCAGAAATCAATTTCATATTTTCTGAGTTAATCCAGGATTGCACTCTATGTTCCTGAGACTAATAAGGTATGCAGTATCAGTAAAGTCTAATTGAAAGAAAGAGGAAAAAGAAAAAAGCAAACAAGCCTACGCCTTGGCTTTCTTCCAACGCAATGATGTTCCTACTACATTTGAGAGAGAGACTGAAAAAATCGATAACATCTGTGGCATGATGGTTAATTAAAGCAGCTCTTCAGCAGAGCTCAAGATGAGAGGCCTGGCCTCAAATACAGGCAGCTGAAGCCTGATTATTGGGTGAGAATGGTTTCTTAGCAATAAGTAGAAAGGCCAAAAGCTGCAACACAAAAAGAGTACACCTACCAGAAGGGATTTAGTGGTTCTGTGCTTCAGTACAGTAAATTGGCAATGTGAAATGAAGCCTCTCAAACTTTAGGTCACAATGGTAATTACTAACCCAGGCAGACAGTTAACCACCTCAGGTTGTGTAAAATGAGTTCTCCTGGTCTCAGACTTTTGTGGACTATTTTAGCTTGACTTTGATCTTTTCTGGTTGTATTTTCTTGTATGTGGTGCTGTTCAGTCAAACTTCAAGATATAGGAGGAGATGCCACGTATTTGTTAGCAGGAACACCTTCATTGAATAAAGATAACAACCATTCTTTCAGGAATATTTGTATTTATTTTTTTCAAATAGATGTTTATAAAGCACAAATTGTCACCCAGTAGTTTAAGCCCAAAGACAATCAGGTCAACTGGCTATAATAATAATAATAATAATAATAATAATAATAATAATAATAATAATAATAATAATAATAATAATAATAAATAAGTGAATAATCAGGTTCATAATAGCAATTATCTCTAAAGGACATTTCTAACTTGATAACTGACCATAAAACAGCTCTCCAAAGCATTTACTCCACACTGTTTTTATATGTTTTTTGTTGTTGTTATTTTTTTGGATGTTCGAATGTTTGTTTTTCAGAAAGCTTGTTACAATTTGTCGGATTTATTTGAAATTACGCATACATGGTGGGAGGAAAAAACAGGCAGAATTGCATATTATTATAACAAAGTGTTCCCACAAAACACTACTTGCAGCTGTTTTTAGCTGTTGTACTGGTGACTGCTGCTTGTTATACACATAGTCTGCTTTGACTTCAGGCTGGTGTAACATGTAGGAGAAACAAAAACAGTTGTATAATAGTTAGTTGTAGTTGTATATGATTATCTTGTCAATTCTAACTATTCCAAGCAGAATTTTAAACATGCTATTCTGTGGATCTAGCTATTTCAAGTCTCTTTTTCATTAAAACAAGAGAAAATAGGTTTCGAGTTTTTATTGACTTAACTCGAAATGTGAGTATTCATAATCCTACAAGCTTTTCAAATCCCAGAGGGGATTGACAGGGTTTGGAGTGAGTTTAATACTCATTGATTGTTATGGTCACATGTTAAGTCTTTGGTCTGCTCTTGAGCAACAGTGTATTGGTAGACCATGCCTGCTTGACCACTAGGAGACATAGCAAATAAGATGGGGAAAGCTGGTTTAGCAGAATGTAACGGCCAAATTAGGGCAGGTCTATCTTACAGCTGGTTAGTATATATATACACTGAGGCGCTGGTTTTCCATAGGGTCACCTAAACAATCAGTTCCTACAGGTTAGGTCTCTATTCTTACAAGGCTGCTGTTTCCTCTAGAACTGTCCCCTGATCCTCATGCTACCAGGACAACAGGGTTAAGACAAAAATGGAAGCTCACTCAATTTCTTATCGAAGATACAAAAACATACAGTAACTGTAATCTTGCCAGGATCAAGGACCAGATTCACTAAGCTTTAATTTGGACCACATCTTTTCTAAAAGAATTGAAATACTGTTAATGTTTACAAAACATGTTGTGCACTTCCTTTGCTACAAATGTCTCATATGTGCAGCTTTGAAAGAAACACAGGGTTTAGCAGGTTTGTATTTTCATTTAAAATCTTTATAAAAATCGAGATACATCTCGTGTGAAGACTCACATGCCCTACTGTCTGAACAACTTTCCTTTCTCTCTGAATAAATATTTCTTTTTGTATTGATTTTATTTATTAAAATAATAATTGCCACTTCATTTAAAGAACTGTTCTTCAGAAAAGAATCACTGACATGTCAAACACCTATGTCTCAATTTAAGTTTAATATTCTCAAAAACAGTGCAATGTTTTTTTTTTCCCTAACAAAACAGTGTTCACTTTGAACTGCAGGGGAGGCATAGTAAATCGTTCTGGCCCTTCCTAAGGGCCATTAGGCACTGCTGTCCCTCTTGCACTGATTGAAAGAGCAGCACAAGTTGCCTGCTCCTATAGAGCTGCAGACTTGTATGATTGCTCCACCCGCTGGCCAGCCTTATTATGATTTTTTTTTTATAGAAAGCCAAAGCTTTAAAATCCACTATCTTACCTCTTATTAATATTAGCAATATTGGGCTCTATTCACAAAACTAAGAATTGGTTTACTGAAGAGTTTGAATACAGAAATGACAGGCAATGAAGTAGGCCTGTGTTCATAAGAGTGAAAGACAGCAAGGAAAGAAAGCAGGTGCTAAAACATAACTATAATACAATCACTTGAACTTCTCACAATTGTGAACATAAATAGTTGTCACAGTGATTTTAAAGCATTACCATAAGCGAACATTATATGTTTTTGTAAATCTGCATCCTCCTCTTCAAAAATACCACGCATGCCCTTTGTCTTTAAATTGGGTCTACAGCTGTGCTCTCTTAATCTCTTGTTACTTTTGATAATTCAATAATAAAAATGAACATTTTGTAACCTGGCCCATTGGGGTGTAGAATGCCAGCACTATAAATTAGATGCTCTTCAATATAGGCCAGTAATAAATAAAAATACTTGCCAATTCCATTACACTTTGTCCTCAGGGATATTTACTTTTTGTTCACAAATCTAGTTTTCTTTCAGTTTACAGTATAAGCATATAGTGGTGAACATAAACATTAGTATTGATTAATTCTGGCCTTCTTTTGTATTCCTACGATTCACCTAGTTTAGGTAATATGATTTAATTGCAGCTTACGATTATGGAGAAAATTACTGTGGTGGTTGTTAATGCATTTCAATGAAAGCACATATCAAAACCTTTAACCCTCATTTCTGTTACCTTCATTAGAAACCTGCAATATCTAGTTACATTGAATTGGAGTGTGCATTTCAATAAGAATTTCTTAGCTTTTCCACCAATGTACTAAAACAATCATGTCAAGTGTATTTTTGTTATTGTGATCTGGATGATACCATCCAATTAAACAAACGGGAGCTAGCCTCTACCACTCATAATTAGTCTTAATCTTGATGTGTCTGTTGACAGGCAGGTTTTGGGTCATGTGTGGCTACTCCCTTAAGTTTTGATTTCCGGATACAGTACATTGTATATTTTTTAAATTAATACACCACTTTCCTCAATTTCAGTTGTGGAAAAAATAATAATATAAAAAATAATAATAAAGGATGTCCAAAGCCTAAATGGGACCTTCTTCAACAGGGAGAACCAAAACAAAATTGCCTTTTTAATTGCTCATGGTACGAAAAAACAAAATGGTTCCAAATATTTTTTCTACACTCAGGATTAATCAATCAAGTAAGTCCACAATGTCTTTGTTATATCCAGTTGCTTGCCTTAAGCTGCGTATACTATATTACTGTATTACATTTCTTATTAAATTACGAAGTACCTTTTGAAACATGCAACGTTTTATTGCGTATAATAAAAAGTCTCTCTCTCTCTCTCTCTCTCTCTCTCTCTCTCTCTCTCTCTCTCTCTCTCTCTTTCTCTCTCTCTCTCTCTCTGTGTATACAGGATGATTAGAAAGTAAGTTTACCACATCAATGCACCATATCATTGATTTGGTAACTTATTTTCTAATCGCCCTGTGTTTAATAAAATATTTTTATCAAATAAATCTATGAACCTCTCCCTTGTGTCATTTGATTGTTTCATTTGATTGTATCATTGGGAGGGTATATTTAAATGCTTCTGTCAGTGTTCCAAAACAACTATATACTGTATATACGGGATGCAAGATAGATACCTCCACGCGGTGCATCCTGGGAACTTTTAAGAATTTATTAAGAGGCCAAATCTATCAACCACTCTACACCAACTACCAAGCAGCATGCCTGCCCCAAACACACCCAGTCAAACCAACAGCCATGAAGGACAGCGTCACAGACATGGACACTCATCAGAGCCAGCACTTCAATCCACTCAATCAATATCGAGGGATTCTCACAGGTGAAAGCTACAATCCTCACAACAATCTCACAGGAGTATGACATTGTTTGTGTCCAAGGGACACACAGAGACTCCAACAGTATCCGTCCTTCCATCGAAGGGAAAACACTGAGAGCTGAAATCAGACATCGACATTATGGCAGCGCCGTTTTCACAAGACCAAAGATTGAGAACGTACATACCTCCACTAACCAGGAAAACATAGAGACCATTAGTATCCCTGAGTGGTTTCGAGGTCTGTTTTGTACTATAAATTATTATACAAGTTCTCAAAAAGACGCAGGAGAAAGAATAGAATCAGTCCGACTATTTTTCAAACTCAACACAATGAATGAAACTTAGTATTCAGACTCACTAGTAACAGAGTAATAAAAAAATAATGCAAGTCTTAATTGTATATATATATATATATATATATATATATATATATATATATATATATATATATATAATGTGTGTATCTTACTGTACATCGTTGGGTTCAATAAATGCAGGGGAAAAGTGTGGAATAGGCTCCCTAAACTAAAGATTCACGCTCTTCTGTGCCAGAGACTTGATTTAAGATGAAGAATATATATATATATATATATATATATATATATATAACAACTGTACATTCTATATTTTCTCCATTTACATCCTCCAGTATGTTGTCAATTGTCATCATTTATTATGGGGTTTGTATGTTATTTAAAAACCATTCTGCGCAGCTAACCATAGTTATTGTGTGACTATGAAAATGGAACCCTTGCTAGTCCATAGATTGTTCTGCGCCCATGTATATTGGAAAAACTCTGAGCCCAGAGGTTGGCACATTTCCAGGTCAAGATCTCAGATGTGCAGAAGCATAATCAGATGCTTTTTCATCTGCAGCAAACAGAGAATACAAGGCAGAGCACCATAGTGCCTTGTTCTGCACATTATCTTACCAGAACAAAAATTACAAATAAAAAGAAAAGGCGATGGATGTCAGGGTTATGGGAGAAATAGACAATGGGGAACAAGCAAGTGGACAAACACACACAATTAGTTTGCCTACTGTATATCTATGTATTTCACAGCCTACTATTTTCACCTTGCAGTACATTCAATCAAGTGACACTTAATATTGTATTCCTTACCTATTTAATAATGTTATGTGTATTCTGAAGGATACTCCATTGTTGTTTCTGCATTGCTCATAATTTGCCATGCTTACTAACTATTCCAGCAAAAATTGCTTCTGAAAGACATGGGGAAAACATATAAGCTTTGTGCTGTGCACTGTACCCTATAAAAGAATCAAATATTTCCTTTCAAGACTGACCTGATGGAGAGCCTTGTACAGATAAGTACAGTTGTTGCTTATATCTGCATATATTTCACATTTGATGTTGTTTTTTTTATTACACATTTTATATGTGATAATTAAACGAATCACTGTAATAGTTTTTTTCTATTTACGTGTATTTGCGTGCACAGCCTGTTGCTAGATACGTCCCGCTGCGGCCTTATGCCCCACGTGAAGCCAGCAGCTTGAGACGCTCCTTCCCAGGGATCCAGGCACATAAGTTGGTTGACTTTTGCTTTCCCCAGGCTGCATAACTCCGGCTGGAGCTTATTTTATTTTTCGTTTTGCTTTTTAGCACTATACGAGACGCTTTATATTATTTATCTAATTGTTCAGCACACGCAGCAAGAGTAGCTGCTGGGTTCAGCAGCACTGCGCAGGACCTAGATACTCGCTTCGGTTGTTGTTGCTTACAATTTCAACCCCAGTATTTTGATGCCATTTTGGTGACAGCTTTTTAGCATCGCCATTGCTGTGGACCTCAAAGACGCCTATTTCCACACCCCATAAAATCAGCGACAGGAAGTACCTGCGGTTCGCCTTTCAGGGAACAGTGTGCAAGTTCCATATCTTGCCATTTGGCCTCTCCCCAGCTCCACGCGCCTTCTCGAAGTGCATGGAAGCTATCTTGGCACCATTGAGACTCAAAGGCATCAGAGTACTCAATTATCTGGACGACTGACTAATTTGTGTCCAGTCTCCAGCACAGGGACAGGCCCAAATGGAGCATCACTGGCCAACTTCAATGGTTGGGCCTTACGGTGAATCATGAGAAAAGCCAGCTCACACCTTCCCAGACAGCCTCCTATCTCACAGTGTGCTTCGACTCCGGGTCCATGCTGGCCACTCTGTGGGACGGCAGAGTGCACAGAATAGCCACCTGATTCTGAACTGCCATCCCTCGCTATTTATTTTTCTTTATTGCCAGTGCCAGTTTACTTGTTTTAGGAAGGACTTGCACTCATGAGTGGAGTAACTGGGAAAGCATTGTCTTAGTTAAGATTAGTCTAGTAATACTTTTTCAATTTGTTGCAATTAAGAATTAGTTTTAGTAAGCTAAACCTGTTTATATTTTATTAAATTTTAACTGCACTGGCACTTTTAGCTAAAATGGTTGAAAAGCTCTATTTGTCCACATCTCTGAAAACAACCGTGTTTAAAATGTTAGCCGGTAGGAGTAATACTGTATTTGTTTATAACTGCTAGCTTTTTATGGCCTTACTACAAACCACCCTGCTAACTCTGGCAAAATCTTTGCAAACAACAACCCTATTTAACTTTAGAGCACTGAAAATGTGTTTTATGTTTCTTTTTATCCTTGAAGGCTGTTTTATGTCACACACGTTGTATCTATTGCACATTTCACTCGAAGAAGACTCATTTCTTCTGAACCCTCTTCAGCAGGTCTGAAGTAGGGAGTCAGAGAAAAGGAGAGTTAATTCAACTAATGCACTGGCATACTGTCTCATAATTCTATCTGTCTCTTTACCTGCTTTCAAAATCGCCAACACAGACACACAAAGACACAAGAGACAGGGAATCAATGAAGAAAAGATGCACCAACAACAGCAATGGGCCAGTAGAGAGAAAAGAAGTGGAGAGGTGGGAGTCCTGAATCTATCTGCGGCCTGTTTCCACATTTTACTTCCTCTAGCTCTCTCTCTCTCTGTCCTTGATCTCATCAGTGTAATTGTTGTCATGTTGCTTCATTTCTGATTAGCCCTGGCTCCAAGCTCCAAGTGCCCCCCACCCGCCTTACATCTCAGCCTTCTTCTTCGGCTTCCTTGCCATGGTGATAGCATCGACGGAGAGGAGAAAAGCACTGTAGTCCGTTATTGTTCCTCTCTGGGTTTTAGTTAATACAGGAGGCTTTGCTTCTCAAGTGGATAGTCCCTCTCTTTCTCTCTTTTGCTTTCTGACTCTTAACATTAGAAGCTCTAAAGCTATTTATTGCAAACGTAACACAAAAAAAAAATAAAACACCACCAAAACAAGGCCTAACTTTGTTTTCTCAGAAAAAATAAATTATTAAAAGGTGTTTTTTATTGTTTGTATTTTTTTGGCAATCCGTTCCATTTGTAACAAGTTTGCATTTTGCAGATGTCTCCTTCCTTTCTACAGATGAATGCTGGTTCTTTGTGAGAACATTGAGCACTGCTCTTATTTGAATTTGATCTTTTACTACTGATTTTACTGTACTTTACAACTACTCTTATCTGTAATGTGTTATTTTGTAATGTGATATTTTGTAAGTCGCCCTGGATAAGGGCATCTGATAATAAATAAATAATAATAAATTTGTGCCAGGCCATTTTAAATTATGTTTTTGCCAAGCAAATCCGCCACATTGTGTTAATCATAGTTTCTCCTTACCAAGCACTGTTCAGTGAGCTGCAGTTATTCAAATGACAATTCTATAGGTTTACAGTACGATATATATATTTTTAGTATGGACAGTTATTGTTGGAAATTGCTGGATGAATCTATTATCACAATTCATTTAACCAGATAATGCTATTGGATTACTCCATACACCATTGGTGTGTCCAAATATGTACAACCACTGAGGTTATAGCACTGTAGCTACCTATTGCCCCTTAATACAGAACCATGGCACTGCCAATGTAGTGTCACAACTTTGCTAAGTTTAATAGTTTAATGCAGTTTTATTGCAGTTCAATTTAAATTGTCATTTACATAGAGTATCTTGTCTTTTCAGTGAGATTAACATAAATACTTAATTATCTTGAGAACAGAAACAGAAATAGACAGTGCTATAAATAGCGTGCATGACTGAAAAAAGCTTTTGAAATCGTTATTTGTTATGAACCTGAAAGATTTATAATTAAATTTTCCACCCACCTGAAATAGTAAGGGGGAAAAACCCACACGAAGCACCATCTATTGCACAGCAGTGTATTGCCAGGAAAATCAAAGGAAACTATCCAAAGTGGCAGATGACTAGTAAGCAAGTTCTCTATTAATAAGGCTCTGTATCATTCCCAACACGACAATAGTACAACGTGGTAACATAGTGGTTGCAAAATTAAAATGGCAAGATATTTAATCACAGTGACTAAGACTGAAGAACCCAATACTTCTATATAATGATATAAAGGTTCCCTTAGAACTATTTTGGCTCAGTACGGTATAGTAAAACCTGTCTAATCCAGCCCCTCTCCAAACCGACATTCTGTATAATTTGTCATGATTTTTGGGTCCTGATCAAATCCCTATTGAAATGAATGGTGTGATACTCTCTACAATCCAGAACTTGTCTTCTGGAATCTGGCATGATTATTAAATTTAAGCCTCTTCTGTCTAAAATCAAATCTGATTGCAATCTGTCACCGGGTCATGAGATTTTTCTTTTCTAAGTTTAAAACTAGTATAAAAAACAAAACATATAAATGTATATTCTTAATTGTGCAGTTGTTGAAGAGCAAATGAAATATCTAACCCTCTACACAATGAGTTATCTCTTGAAAGAAAATGTGCGTTTATCAAAAAAGTTCAACGTTTACCTAAACCTACACAAAAAAGCTAAGTGAAGAATTCAAAACCGTTTCAGACTTTCTGAAAAGAAAATAAGCCTACTTATAAGCACACATTTTTACAGTAACTCTAATCCAGCACTCTCTAATCCAGCACAGGTTTCCAGACACAAGTGATGCCAGGTTGGACAGGTTTCACTATAGTATTTTTTTTTAGCCGACAAGAAAATAGTAAAATATTAAAATTATACATCGAGCCACATTTTGACTTGAAGAGGGAGAAAAAACCAACAAGAATAAAGTTGAAAAACTTTGAGCAACATAAATATTTATTAGAAATGTATGCTAAATCAGAAATGTATGCTAAAGGTGTCTTTATATTAGTAAGTGCCAACACCATCTATTACACAGCAGCGTACTGCCAGGAAAATCAAAGGAAACTTGATCCAAAGCGGCAGATGACTAGATGGTGCTGGCTCTTACTTCTATAAAGACACTTTTAAGTTACACAAGTATTATGGCAGGCAACTCAAGTTGGTACAGTAATTGGTGGTGCTTTTGAATCTGAAAGTGACAGAGTCTAAACTAAATCCCACTCCCCACTCACACAAACAACTGTAGTGCAATTTGGAACTGCTGAATGCTCATGTAGAGGGTTACAAGAAATATTATTTTGGCTAAAATCACCCGTTAAGGCCATGCTACTAAAATATAGACCAAAAAAAAACCACATTGTATTATTAACAGACTTGATCCAAATGAAGACCATGCAAATGCAAAAATAAAAGATCATTCTGTTGAACCTGACTCTAGACTGTTTAGTCTTGGATTTATTATTGTAATTTGCCCATCATGAAAGGGTATGATGTCTTTAAGGTGTCATTGTTTACTGTTGATCCTAATGTCATTTAAACTGAGCCTGTAGTGCCACCTGGTAGACAATTATTGTAATTGGGTTAGTAAATGTACACGTTGATGTGTGAATGTTCTAACAATTCAAGATATTTGTGGTGCAATTCCTAGTTATTACAGGTTAGCCTCACTTCACTGGTGTTTTTTTTTCCCCCAATACATGAGCTAACTGCATCCTGCATCATTTGTCCTGGATAATGGAACTACACTTTTTAAATGTGGATGAGATAGCTGCAGAACCATTCAATGGAAAAGTACCTAATTGTACTGTGAAAAACAGCTCATACCATAATATTCCTACTCAGATAAGCTCACTACCATGACTTCCATTCAGCTACTAAAAAGCATCACAACATATCCTTGTACATACTTTTTCAGAAAAAAGAGGATTAGTTAACAATGCAACATTATTTTCTATTTTATGGTTCCTTGAGAGACAATATTCGTTATAAAACTGAATTATTGACAGATAATTGTGCTTAATTGTCAGTGTTCTGCTGTTATTGGACCTGAGATGGATTTGAATCCAGCGGTAAATAGCATACAAGGTTAGTGAAGTAACATCCTGCACAATCTAGCCCCCTTAACTATTATCTCTTCTCATGGGACTGTAGGTGTTTTCATTATTTCTTTTCAAAGTGAGATCTTTGAGAGACATAGAAATATATACTCCTGCTACCCCACCCCAACTTCCTAGAACAAGAAAACATTGGTTATAATAAAAGTTGTGCTAAAGGTATTTTAACACACTTTTATGCAAAGGCCTTGACACCTTGTGTCAACACCATTGGCTATTTACCACTCATATCAAGAAGAAAGTATGTCAAGACTTCATTTATGGGCTTATCAATTGTTTGAAAGGGACCTGTTTGTGCCCTAATTGCTGTGTGTGCCCTAGAAGCTTTGATCTGCAGTTCTATTAGTTGTTGGCCTAGAATGCCATAGCATGATGTGTAGCAATCCTTGATAAGCTCAACTGTTGACAAACTTATTATTATTTGTTTATTTAGCAGACACCTTTATCCAAGGCGACTTACAGAGACTAGGGTGTGTGAACTATGCATCAGCTGCAGAGTCACCTACAACAATGTCTCACCCGAAAGACAGAGCACAAGGAGGTTAAGTGACTTGCTGAGAGACACAATGAGTCGGTGCCTGAGCCGGGATTTGAACTGGGGACCTCCTGGTTACAAGCCCTTTTCTTTAACCACTGGACCACACAGCCTCCTAACTTACTGACTGATTACAGTAACTGGCTGGTCAACGGCATTAAAACCTGGAAATATACATATTTTTTCAATTATTTGTGCATTTGTAAAAGTCCCGATTGTGCATAGATCATTTTTTATGAGGCCCAATAACTAATGTCCTTGTTCAACCATGGGGCAGCTTTTGAAAAAACACCCTAAAAGCTGAATTTGTGAAGTGAGGTGGTTTTAGAAAACAAATAGGTGTTTCCTGTCCCCTCTTTAAAAGTTCCTAGTGGTCATTTTTAAAACCAGAAACTGAGCATGGAGGAGTCTTTTCAAAAGCAGCCTGGGTGATAAGACCATTATCAAGTAAGCCCGTTAAATAATGTTCTAAGCAGAAACAGCAATAGAGAACAGAAAAAGAATGGCAATGATTTGGTATATAATACTCTGAATGTCATGTCCTGATTGGCTATTGAACAGTTTAACTAACATATATTCCGTAACGAAGACCTCCTTGATAATTACCTTGTATACATACAGCAATGTTTCTTCAAATTAAATTAAATCCAATCAAGTCAATTATAAGCTACATTAATGAAACATTGCCTGGAATTCCCAGGAGCAAATCATTTAGCTCTTGCCTTTCATCGCATGTGGAAAACATTCAAGCAGCTCCCAATACCAACGCCGTCAGTCATCTGAGCAGCTGTAGCCAAGTCCAAGACAAAGTGGATTAAGAACAGAGGGGCATCGACTGTATCAGGAGGTTAATGACCACTCTATAAAATATACCCAAAGGAACAACACAAGCTGAATGCTTTTGTGGGATTTTTTTATTTTTATGTTTTATTTAGTGCATGTGTGCCTCCCCCAGCAGGCTCCAGATATTGACATGCCAATGAAATAGAGTGCAAGGCTGGCAAGGCTACATTTACAGTGTAGAGGAGTTCCTGAATATGCCCTTTACCTAAAGTAAACACTTCCTCAGTGAACCAACAACTGAGTCTGCCCAGGGCTTAACATCTGACTGATTTAGTACACTTTCCTCTTTCTTTCCCTGATACTTTAAGGCAAACACACACACACACACAGACACTCAACAACTGGGTTTTGTTAGTCTGACTCAATGTTTAAAAATGGCTTATCTATTGAATAAGGTAAAAAAAAGAGGCATTGTCTTCTTTGCTGCGGTCCTACTGCATTGAAAAAACCCTAAGAATTCCCTTTAAATATAAATTATATGAATACAGTACATAGTAGACGACTATTGGTCTGTTTTCTGTGAACCACAGATAGCCTTGTGCAATTGAAACAGTACAGCTGTGCTTTGTATTTCCTAACTCACACTTTCATTTTAGTTGAATCAGTAAAAGTAGGACATAGTGAATAATAAGCCCTCTTTGTACAATGTAGTGAAATGTTGTTTCCATTGATCTTCCAGTTTTCTCCTTGTAGTTACAGTAATCAAAACAGATGTTGGTCTTTGTATGGTTAGCCTGTGTGACCGTACATTGTTTTTCGTGTGCGAAGTACTTTGCCTATTTTACTGGTGGTTCCTCTTCAACCTGACCCAGAGAATAAAACTGTTTACACATAACAGTCCTTATCTGGATAGACAGACTGGTTTCACAAACTCCAATCTTGGACATGATTAGCGATAATCAGGCTCTGAGAAATCTTAGGTAAGTATAAATTTGACTAAATATATTAATAGTCATGTGGAACATTGTAACGATGGACCCTTGTAACGAAACTACAGTGTAATATTAATCTAAATTACTATTTTAGTTGTAGTACTAGAATGTAGTATATGTGCAATTTATTAATATGGATGAATATGAAATACTTTTCTATGCCAGTTTAGTACTCAGGTAATACCACACTTATGCTTAAGAGTAACCAATCCATGCATATTAAGCACAAACGCAGATTAATAATGCATTAGTAAGATAGCTTCCTTTATGCAGGATGAATTATGTTTGTTAATAGGCACACAATTGTAAATGTGTTGAGCTGCTAGTTGCATACAGAAGTGCTCTCTTCACCTTGAAACAGACGGATACTATTTGTCAAATGCAATACCTGCTGGTTAAAATGCAGAAGAAAAAGTGGTGCATTGCTACGTTGTAATTAGTTTGAAATAGTTTAAGAAGCCTTTAATTACAATTTATATTGAGTCTGTAGCCTTAATACATGTTGAGAAGGAAAAGAGGCAATTTGGCCCATCAAAGTTCCCCTTTTTGTAGAGAACTGTCACCCATAGGCTTTATTTATTGTTTATCAAATAGCCCTAGTCCTCTCTATCCAGTAAATCTGGTTAACCTTAACTTTATTGTGTTTTTTCAATATATCCTGAAGGACTGCCCTTGCCTTGAGGAATGCCATGGGGCCAATAGGATTCATAATATCAACATTTTCTAAATATTATTATTTTTTTTGTTACCTGTTTACTTTGTATAATTCCCTCTGCTGTTTCAGCTTTGATCATTCTTACCCAGGCCTTCACTGCTGTCCTTTTTCAACCACAGGAGCTGCTTCTAATAAAAGCAGGGATAAAGTATGTCCCTGTTTTCCCCTGTCCCGGGATTTCAATATGCCTTCCCTGGAAATGTAAAGATCTCGTTTTTAATCTTATGCTTCCACATCCATGTAGATTACTATAGCAACACCACAATGCCAGTACCATAAGTTGAGCACACGTTTGATAAATCAAGATACAATATTACTACAATAAATCCACAATATTAATATTATCAATGGTACCTATTGGATGATGATAGGATTTCTAGAGAGTTTAAACTTATAACAATCACCCTTTCATTAGATACTGTAATATTCAAATTTAGATGAACAATATTTATTGTAATATTTAAAACTCTAGCAGCAGGACAATAGCCTGAAATTAGTAAATAAGGTTATAAAATTGTAAGCATGAAAAAATAATAACTGGAAATGCCAACATATACATGTACATATTTTCTATTTAAATGTTGAACGATCATTCTGTTACTCAAATATAAAGCCTAATTTTAAAACGTGAAATTTTTGTGATGACAACTGTCCTTTTAATAATACCATTACCTTTAACAATTCATTTCTCATCAAAATTTTGCTATTGTGTTCTCCAGCTCAGCTGAAAATTCTAGGCTGAAAGAAAAGGCCTCACACCAATGCTGCCTCTGGCCTTGTACTAAATACTGCCTAATGGCCTTTGATTAATTTCTTTATTGCACTCGTCAGGGCATTAAAGAGAAAAGTAATGGTCTGTAGTTTGGCAGCTTTTGATTATAAATTAAAAGAAATGTAATGGCCTGTAATGTTGTTTGGCAGCGTTTTGATTGCTGCATTTGATTAGAAATGTCAGCCCTGATCTTTTTTGTCTCGCACAGACTCTCTTGTTAACGTCTGTAATGCGGCTCTGAGATTCTTGCTTGGTAGAGGTGGTCAGTAAGCTGATGGTGTAATTTAAATGCCTATTAATTATGTTGTGTATGTTCATTGATTTCATTGTCCCTTAAGCTTGCCTGAGGTTGGAACTATGGGAGTTTAAAATGTCTGTGTAGGATGTCTCTTGTAATCAAAGATATGAAAGGTATATATCAATGTGATAATGACACAACTGTTTCTGTATTGTAGGTATTTTTTTGGATTTAAAGTAAATGCTTAGTGTTAAAATGCTGAAACAAAATGTATATATATATATACATTTTATTTGCATCATTTTCATTGTTTCAAATTTTAAAACAAGTAACTTTTAAATACTAGACAACAGTTAGCATATACTGTTGTGTTTTTAAACTAGCCTTGTTATTTTTTCATTATACTAACAGGGAGTGATATTAACGCAAAAAGTATAAGCCTGCTTGTTGCAGAACTCCTCCCACAGTATTTACATCATGGAACTCTAATCATGCCTTGTGTCTTATGGTTTGCTGCAGTATGACTGTGGATATTTAGCAATGGAAGGTATCCACTGTTGTCTGTAGCTTTTTAACTTAGAAACGAGTATTAATTGAAGTTCCTACTTTCACCCTGTGATGTCATCCACAAATACTCAATATTGCTATAATTGTGCTATTGATTGTTGCTCCCTTTACTTTCTTTCTTGCAATGTTTTGATAACATACAAGACTAATAACATGCATGCTGTTTGAAATCATGCTCCTGTTGATTAAAGTGCTTGGAGACTGAAGTAGGCCTAGACTCCCAGTACTCTCAATGTCTCTTGTGTTTAATGTTGTATCTGATTACTTGAAATTTGTACCCATCCTTGGTTTCTCTGGTGGTTTGAGTTGTTGTTGTTTTCATCATTGTCCTGTGGTTTTATAAAGAGCCAGTATCACGTCCATATAAGTTATAGCAATACCTGTAAGATATATGGGACCTTGCGGTACTGTTTCCTATCTTCCCTGATCACTTGAAATGACTTTCAGTACATTTTTCAGCATTATTAACTGATCCTGAAGCTTGGTTGTATTGTTTATCTTTTTGGCTTACCTTTCTTTTTTATAAATGTGTATTATTATAATTATAATTAGGGCTACAACATTATAATAACCATTGCTTTGACTAACGTATGTGTAAATTATATTTTATTATGCCTATATTTATCTGTTTATTCTTGCCCACATACAGTTCTTGAAAATATACATCTTAATAAATAATTTACAAATGTTGAAAACAAGCATGATTCTAAGAACTTATATCGTTACTAGTCATTCTGAGAAAAACTAACACGAGTGTTGTTCTCCTCCACTGACAAAATGGCAGTACAGTAATCCACGCAGATCCGCCCATCACATATAAGCCCTAAGCGTTTATCCACCATGATCAAGCTCTTCAGCAACGTTAGTTTAATATTGAACAGAGAAGATTCTGTTCAGAGATTGTAGATCCTACCAAAGTTCTCGTACACTGTGTTGTATGTGCTCCGTGCTCAACCATTGCTGGTAGTGTCAAGTGAGCTGTTCATTGTGTTAATATGTAAATAAATCCTATTCACCTGCGGGCATATCAACTTCAACCTCCATCTCAATCTCCTGCCTGTCACTCAGGAGCGAATGCACACACCCACACGGCAGACGGCTACTCTGTCACAAGCATTAACCCTGTATCTTTCTAAACAAGGGATTTAAGGGAGCTCCCTAATAAAAGCTGCATCTCAAAACAATAATAGTGTGAATATAGTAATTGTTACAGCTGTGTATTTAAAACAGGATTCATTTATCTGACCTTTACATATTCGCCCTTACTTTGGTCCCACCGCAGTCGGATACGCTGACTGATTATTGTATTTGAATTATGCTTTCTATTGCGGTGAGCAGATACATTACGATTCCTGCAGTGTCAAGTAGCACTTTGATGGCACGAATTTTATTTCTGGGACCAAATCCAGCAGGAGGCAGGTCTCTCCGCAACGGGAAACCAAGAGAACAGCAAAACACAGCACTGTAAGGTGAAATTGTTTATAATTGAAAAAGAATGCATGTACAACACGTAAGAGTTAGACTATGACACTAGCCAATGCTCCTTTAATAAGGGGTCCCCAGCTGCTCGCCTAGTAAAAGCACTACTGCTTGGAGGGCAGGGTAAATGTGGTTTGACTCATTCTCAGGTTAACTTGCCAATATTGTCTGGGGACCTTCAGGCAGCTCTGCATTTACCTTTACGCTCCTGCAATAATAGAAAAGAAAATCTTTTGGGGATAGTTTGCCTCATCACGCTTCAGCCACCCCTTCTGGTCAATCGCCTGCCCACGGCAGGCAGAGACTCACTGGCTGGGCCCATTGCTTGATAACATCTGTTGCTTAGTTTCTGCTGGTGGAAGAAGGTCCCTAATAGTGCCAGCGCACACTCCCTACTAACTTGTATTATTCTACACAAGCCAGTCAAGGAAACTAATGCTTCATTGAGGTACTTGAACAATCAAATCCTGCCCTACTAAGTTTAACTGTGAACAATTCCCTGCCATGCTACAATATATTTAACTGCACTGCATAAATTCATTGGAACAAAAACAAAAATGCCAGCAATTAACAAATAAGATACATGGTAAAACCTTTCTTTTCCCATCTCTTAAGCTAACCCTGGTCTTTGCTCTTCATTACCTGCCATTTTGGACTGTAGAGCTTGATTGGGGATCTTTAAACTCGACACCCATTGCAAACACAAAAAGTACAGCTAAGACTCTCACCATACTCTCTATCAGTGTCACACCAAATCTGCTCAGAGAAAAAATGAAGCTTGCTCTTCTAGCAGCTTGTATGAGGTTGTCTTAAATATAAGCCAAACTTAATGCCACCTACAGGGTCAGATCAAGGGAACAGAAATTGGAATTGATTCTTTTAAAACCCAAGGACAGCAAAAGAAAGAGAGAAAAAAGACTAATACAGACAATGCCTAATGTACATATAGAATAAGAGAGAGGGAGCAGGTCTGCTACAAAAATGCATCTTTATTTCTGTTCAGTGGGTTCTCTGAAGTCTCTTGCTTTTTCTTTTGTTGCTTATGCAACTTTCTGTGTCAGTTTTATCAATGACCCCTATACCTTTAGAAGGCTTGACTGTTATCTGAAGACAGTTAACAGGCCTTTCTTCACATCAAGGAAAGTCTTTCAATTTTTTTAAATCCCTCCTTCATTAGGAAAGGGGAAAGGGGAAACAGAAAATAAAATAAGTGAACAGCCTTTTTGGTTCGGGGAGTGTTAATGAATGGGAAGAAAGCTTCTTTTCATACGCTTCACACATTATAGTCTTGACTTTTCCAGGAGGCTGAAATAAATTGCCACACTTCCTTTGACCAGACTGGGATGACACAGAGAGACAAGACATCCTTGTGGCAAATTACTTATCCTGGGGGAGAAGAGAGAAGAGAAGGAGGCAGGCAGAGGGGATAGGTATGAAGGCAGGCTAACGAGAAGAAGGGCTCTTAATTCAGAAGACTCGCTTTGGTTCTCAACGCTCTCTTTACCCTTAGCGCTCTGTGGCCAATATATGCAAAGTCAAGCGAAGGTGGAAAATGAACTCTTTTTCTAAGAGGAAGGCAAAAATAATTCTTTATTCTTCAGCTTTTGAGATTTTAAAGGTGGAATCAACTAATTGTGCCATCACATAGAAAACATTGCTTTGTGAAGTAATTTAATTTTTAAAACAGCCTCAATCTTTATGCTTGGTAACCCTGCTAGCTTTCTGTTGATATATTTTCAAAGTGATGTGTAAAGGAGGCAGTGTGGTCCAGTGGTTAAAGTCCCGGCTTGTAACCAGAAGGTCACTGGTTCAAGTCCCACCTCTGCCACTGACTGACTCACTGTCTGACCCTGAGCAAGTCACTTAACCTCATTGTGCTCCGTCCTGCAGATGAGATATTAAATCAATGTCCTATTGTAAGTAACTCTGCATATAATGTACAGTTCACAGTCTACCTCTGTAAAGTGCTTTGTGATGGTGGTCCACTATGAAACGTGCTATATAAAGTTCCCTGTGTAGCATTCAACAAGGCAGTACTAACATGTATGAGTCACATACATCATATAACACACAAGGCTGCAAATTCAAATTTAGAATGATGAAAAAATGTATGACATATATCAACAGTATGAATAGAATGAAATAAGAATTAGCAATGAAATGTTTAATCACAATTTGATTAGTGATTCTCCATACATATGCACAACTGTGACATACTGACAGAGCTACAAACACTTAAAACAACTGTAGAAACTCAGTTTTAGCTCTATATCTTCAATATAAATACAATGGTTCTTTTTTAAGGGCCAATTATACTATGAGCCATTGGTAGAATGGCACACATCTGTTGCAAATCCATTATGTTGTCGATGTTGGTAATGTCGTGGTCTGCCGATGGTTTTGCTTAAGAAAAAATATATTCCAAGGGTTTTAGTGAAGGGAACTTATTAGCATGGCACACATAGGCTACAAATCCATATTTCAACAGTTAAACGATTAAAAAAAAAAAGTTCTCCTTAAATTCCTGACCTTGTTCGTGGAAATCAAAGACCAATGTCGTGGATTTAATGGGATAGCATGGGATGACTCATACATATTCAAACAATTAATACATTACAATGCATGCAAAATTGCCTTAACCAAAAGCATTTCCATAAACCAAGGTTTATTATATTTGTTAATTTTCCAAATAGCTTGTCTTTTATTCGAGCTTGCTGCCACAGTATTCACAGAAAGAAAACCTCTAAATAAAACATAAACAAATCAACACAGCCATCAGCCCCTAATCAAGGCAATCAGTTGTGTTTTCAAACGTGTACATCACTTGATACATAAGGCTGACTTCATCTTTGCCTATGGTTTAATTACTTGTTTTTGCATTTTTATGTGGGAGGGTGGCGATGTTTCAGACATCTTACCACCTCACAGGGAGGATAAAGGACTTTTCAATTATTTTGTTTAGATGCTAATGATTGTATTTCATTAGTGGCCCCTCTCATCCCTCATCATCTCTAAATGAATGAACATGCTGTAATTTAAATTATTTGAATTATGAAAATTGATTTAAAAGACGAGACGCCGGTATCATTGTTTTCAGCTGTGACATAATGTCATTTTAATTTAGATAATTGTCTTAATTGTCTGCGATCCTGCGGTGCACTAATTATTTAATTGTATTGTCTTTTCTGCCCTCTTTTTTTCTTCATCTGAAGGAAAGCACATCTTAATTGGAATCACTAAAGAAGTAGAAAAAAGGAGAAACTAAATCTAAAAAGTTTAAACCATCTGTACACTCGTTACAACAGCCAACATTTTTGTTGGACCGTTGTGTTCTGGTGGGCAAACTCACACTATTTATATATGAAATAATCAAGTAGCCCTTGGTTACAGAGGGAGTATTTACACAGACAACATTAGTAAACCCAAGCAGAAGGTGCTGGCTAAGTGTAATACTTCCCAAGCTTACCAGGAGATTCTGCTCGATTATTTAATTTATACAACGCTTTAGATATTAGGGTTCCTTTTATCTGAGGTTTTAGAAAGGATAAATGTTATGAGTTTAGTGGCAGCTGATCCAGCGCAGATACACCAGCCTACTCAGTTTGAAGGAGGCTGCACCGAGGCAGCAGATATCCAACTGCAGTAAGAAAACCGAGATGTGTCGTGTTTGAACTGAACCAAGGCACATACATTGTGTTTAATTCAACTGTGATGTAGATGCCACCCGTGGCTGTAACTGCATGGCTATAATTGCACGCTTAGTAGTATAACTATTTGGTTAAGGGATATATATATATATATATATATATATATATATATATATATATATATATATATATATATATATATATGGTTTAGGTTGGATTTGTGCTGCTGCTGAAAGGCTATCTGTGTCTCCGATTGGTGGTATCAACCTTAAATTTGGGGTAATATTCGTTTCATCAACAGTATAGACAACTATAGTCAATTAACATTGACAATACAGCAATCCCACTTTCCAAGCCAAAGCACCAGTCAATCGCCTTTGATCACATAATCAACACAATCTTAACAGCACACCTCTCAATAAAATTGGAAAAAAATGAATTCAGGCATCTGGGAACAATTATGGTATTGAGAAAATAATGTTTTCTCATGCTTTTTCCATTGTTATACAGTACTTTACTTTTACTGTAGTTTACAATGGTTTGCTATGCATTTTATTTTGCTTTATCATACATATCTGGGCTTACCTTTGCTTTACCATGCTTTTACTATGCTTTATTACACTATGCTATGCTCTTACTGTGGTTAACCTTTATACAGTGTTTTGGATACACAATTATAAACTCACCAGTACCAGCAGTACAATTTCACAATACTATTCTTGTGATTGTAATCAAAGGACCAGTTGCAGTTTACCAAGAGAGTTGAGCAGGGCCCGTGGAAATTGTGAAGTTAGCCTGACAATGAATAAAATAGTTAAGTGTAGCCTAAAGCAAGCTGAATACAAAATAGTAAAATCACCACTTTTCCATAGTGAAAACACCCTACAGACAGCTTTGCAGTGTGACCAGTGTGCATTATCAAGTGAATACAGCCACACCAAATGGCCATAGCTCATTATACTTTCAATACTATCTCCCTGTATGTTCTCAGCATTTTTCACAAATCAGAGTGGTGATAGTTTGAATTGACACAATGCAATATCAAATGTGATTCACGTTTTCTGTATTCAACACTTTTGCATGCCACCAGGTTTAGGTGGGGTTCTATATCAAGGACACAATTCACTATTTGCTATGTTTGTTCAATTTTACAAGGGACAAATCTCTGTGTAATATACAACTGCTTATGATCTGGGCATCTTCTAGTCACACCCATCTGAATGTTTTCTGGCATGCTTCTGGCATGCTTTTCTGCCACATTTTGGCCACACTTTGCTATGCTTTACCACAGCCCCAGCTTCAACATGTTCCCAACATCCCATTTAGATATTTTAAATTAAGTGTGTAAATACTAATTTCAGGGATAAGAAAATAAGAAGCATAAGGGAGTTGTTAAAATAAGGATCTTGTACCAAGCTTAATATCAACCTGGATGGTTAAATTACAGTGAAACTTGTATTGCAGACTATAATTTTAGGCTTGATTATAAGCTATCCAGGTTAGCTGTTCCTTGGCATTTAACAGCTTTGAATACAAAGAATTATCACTAATAAAGCACAGATCCATTATTGGTAACCATCTAAGTGTGGTCTTTAATGAGCAATGGTGAGTCATTGGTGTGAGGAACAATCTAGCCTCAATCTTACACAGCAATTATATAGCGCCTCTAGCTAAGGTAATACATGTTTAGTTGCAAATTGATCAGTATAACAACAGTAATCATTAAAGGCGATCCATGCATCGATCCTATAAATGAGGTGTACAAAGGTATCTGTGAATGTACCCACAATGAGCTTTCACAGCAAATCAGTAGACTATAATCATCCCAAAATAGGTTTGTTAATGATCGCTATTTTCAATGTAGCTGTGTTGTCAAAATGGCAGATTAGACCAGTGCGAAATAGCAGCTCATTAGTAAAAAAGATGGACATCTCCTTACCCCATTCATCCTGTTCAGGTCAAATCCCTTATGATTTGTGTTTAGTTCATTAATGGTATAAGAAAAGTATTCTGTTTAAATGCTCCTGTTGAGTCCCTAACATAAAAACCCATCAAACACCTATTTTTATTTCGTTGTTGTTTTTTCCTTGGTTTTGTTAGAAGTATCAGACCTACCATTTTGATTACTATGGAGTTTGATTATCACACTAATACTACATGTCTTGTTATATCTTGATAGCTCGTCCAATTTAGATGACATTTTAAATGGAAATTACTTCTTACAAGTTCTTTGGGGTATCAGGATCTAGGTCATAGTGGTCTACTTATACATGAGTTCACATCTCTGACAACAGTGAATCCATACAGTGCATATTACTCTATATTGCATGGAGGGGGGACTTGCCTTGTTAATCTGCTTCCTACAGTAGATCATTTTTACCTCAGCAGAGCCTCCAGGGTCAAAGAATGTGTCTGGCTGTTAAGCATGTCAGTCATAATGGGAAGTAGTTGATGATGTGACAGGAAGAAAATAAAGGGGTGGGAAGTGTACTAAGGAAGTGCAAGTATAACAGACTACCTGAAAAGTAAGAAAATGTAAAGCAACATGAAAATACATGTTTCCTGTAACATGTTGTTCTTTCTAAACTGCACACAAGAGACTACAGTACACAATAAATAAAAGCTCGGGAAAATACTAGTATCAGCACACCCCAAATTCAAACCCACTGTTACATAGAGTAGGCTACTACAGTAAATAAACTGTGTGTGTGTGCGTGTGTGTCTGTATGTCTGTGTGTGTGTGTATCTGTGTGTGTGTGTGTGTGTGTCTGTGTGTCTGTATGTCTGTGTGTGTGTGTGTGTGTGTGTGTGTGTGTGTGTGTGTGTGTGTGTGTGTGTGTGTGTGTGTGTGTGTGTGTGTGTGTGTGTGTGTGTGTGTGTGTGTGTGTGTGTCTGTGTGTCTGTGTGTGTGTGTGTGTCTGTATGTCTGTGTGTGTGTATCTGTGTGTGTGTCTGTGTGTCTGTGTGTGTGTGTGTCTGTATGTCTGTGTGTGTGTGTATCTGTGTGTGTGTGTGTGTGTGTCTGTGTGTGTGTGTGTCTGTATGTCTGTGTGTGTGTGTATCTGTGTGTGTGTGTGTCTGTGTGTCTGTGTGTGTGTGTCTGTATGTCTGTGTGTGTGCTATCTGTGTGTGTGTGTGTGTGTCTGTGTGTGTGTGTGTCTGTATGTCTGTGTGTGTGTGTATCTGTGTGTGTGTGTGTGTGTGTGTGTGTGTGTGTGTGTGTCTGTATGTCTGTGTGTGTGTGTGTGTGTGTGTGTGTGTGTGTGTGTGTGTCTGTGTGTGTGGGGGGGGGTTGTTTGCTACAATTTTCAGATATTCAGATTAGATATTTCACTTGAGCCCTTATGTAGACACAATCAAGGTACATTTCCCAAGCAGTACGCATTCATCAGGGAGACAAAGGTAGACAGTAGGAATAGATGAAAGTGTAATTTTATAACAAAAGCCCCAGGTTTATTAGTGGATTGTAAAGGGCAGCTTAATTCGGATACAGAAGCAGGTTGCATTAAAGTCTTTTATACTGCTGTTCTTTTCATTGTCCTGCTAATACTAACACTAATACGCTGGTAAGAAATATGATTAATATCATTGCTATCCAAGTCCGAAAGTAGAGGGGCTGATGTTGTGGATTCCCATTTGCAAGATCAAAGGAATACAATTTGCCAAGGTATGCAAGAGAAATGAATACATTGCATTGAAAGACATTTTATTTGCAACAGATTTTCAGGCTTTCTTTAGTTTAGTACCCAATATATATTTTTTCATGAAAATGCATATTCTCTATATTATATGTTTCTTTCAAAACCGCACATGTAGCTTAATGAGTGTACCACTGGAAAGAAGTATGTAATTATTATGGTGGAGATATAGTGGAGACATCCGTTCATTCATATGTCCCACACATTTGGAGAAACTTTCTCCAAATTACCATGTGCCAAACATGGTATATATATATATATATATATATATATATATATATATATATATATATATATAGATGTTTCAGCTAATGCCTTCATCAGTGCCCACTATGCATTCTTGGGTCCTGCCTAGTGCTACTGTCTTGTATTAATTTTCCCCTGTTCATTTCAAGCTCATTCAATCCTCCTCTGAACTCGCTTAGTGATGCCAAGAACTCCTCATTCTATACAAGGTCTCCATTCAATTTTCATTATCAGGGGTTTCTGATTCACATGTAAAGACAGATACAACTCATAGTTTGAACACTCTCATCTTGAGACAGGATGGCAGTGTTACTTTTCATAATGCAAAAGATTGATTACAATCTTGATTGATTATAATCTTATATCCTCCTCAAGATCTATTCTTCGTAATCAGCAGCAACTTTTTAGCATCATCAGGTCTATTCTATGGCTACTAACTGCTGAGTGGATTGCTTGAAGTCTATTGTTTATGGTCGATGAGTGATGTGGAAAGGAAAAAGGAAGGCATTACTTGACTTCCATTTTCAGTTGCCAGTGGTTACAGAACTTTGTAGTCCATGGCTTCTTAGTATGGAGTGTTCTTTTCTTAGTTGCAAGTGGCAAGTGACAAATGGACACAAAGAATACTCTAGATAAATGCTGTCAATAAAAATGCTTGAAAATGTCTAATATAATATAATCATAATATAATAATTGAAGCAATATTTTTTAGGGGATCTGCTTTTGAAAGGACCTTTACTGGAACTACCGTAGAGTATATTTGCAGAAATAAACTCTCCATTGGCCCATTGTTTGTTTCCATGCTTATTCCATCCTATGTTGGCAGACTTGTGCAATTTTGATCATTTTAAGGTGATTTTCTTCTACTTTGCCCATATAAAAGTTTACAATAGGAAAAACATGGCAATGTGTAATAAAGCATATTGGGACTACACAGGATTTGATATAGATATAGAAAAATTATTCAGCAATATACAAGTTAATTTCTTCAAATATATCCTATGTTAATTCAAGGTGAAAATTACATTGTAAATACTCAATTTTTGATCATCACTTGATTTAAAATCCACGTTGAATTCCTACTGAAACAGAGTAAAATCTTTCTCCTATAACTTCAATCCAAAAGGGAGTGGCCCTGTTTCTTTTAACATCATTCATTCAATGTAGTCATTTTAAATATGAAAGGTTTGCTATCTATGAAGATGAGATGGTCTCATGTGGTTTTGCAGAAAGGAGTTATTGAATTATTAAAAGAACGATATCATACTCAGAACATCAGAATTCCACATAAAATGATTGTTCACAACCTGCTGGTTTGCATGTGACCATTTGAATGCAATTTTCAAAAGAACACTTACCTGGGCCTGCTCTTCACCTCTGAGAATATAAAGAGAATCTCATCTTTGTCAGTCAACCCCAGCTCAAATAAGTCATTCAGAAAATTGAAGAGCAGAGAAGTATCTTGTCTAATATGCAAGCTTTTCTAATGCATTCTGACCCTTTTAATATCACTTCAAATGGGCAAAGCAAAAATAGTGACGATATCTGGCAAAATAAGAATAAGGACACAGAACAAGTATTGATACAACACATATGCCTGTTTTATGGCAATATTATATATTATACTGATTAGGATTGTTTCTGTTAACTGTTTGTACCACACAATTGTCCTACATGTCGGATAACATCTCTACAACTGAAAGAAGCAGAGAGCCAACCAATATTCAAAAGTATGCCTATAATGCCTGATTCATGGGAAATGCATTGCGTTTTTACAATAGTGTTTATCTGATAAATGTGTAATAGAAGCTAATTCACAGTGTTTGGTTAAATTGAAGTCCAATAATATATTGCCCTTTTCATCAGTACTGTAAAATGTAGAGGTATTCATATATATATATATATATTGTGAGACAGCAGGGAGGGGGTTAATTCCTCCCTAGAGGAAAACATGTGCATAAGGCACATTTTGGTTTTGTTTTGTTAATTGTTTTGTTTAATTGTTTTATTGTTTTATTGTTGATCATTACCGGCACCTGGCTACTATTGAAAATTGGAGCCAGGTGCCCGGTATTTAAGGAGAGCAGTCAGTCTGCTCAGGGCAGCTGCTGAAGAGGGTAGAAGCCCGACTGTGCTGGTGTGTGGGTACAGCCGTAATTTAAAAAGAAAGGTAGAGTGAAGCCTTTTTTTGTGTGCGGTTTTGTTTGTTTTGTTACAGGTAAACAGCTTAGCTGTCCTGTGTTTAGTTTAGGTTCCTGTTTTGTTTTAGTTAGTGCTCAAAGAGAGCTAGGTGTTTGTTTGTTTATTTTGTTTTGTGTTAATTAAAAATAGCGCAACCGCAGCTTTAAAAATCCATTTGTGTGTTGGGTCCGTGTTTTAAAGGGGCAACGAACCCTGGAGAAGGGCGGATCTTTTACAATATATATATATATATATATATATATATATATATATATATATATGCTGCAGTATATATGAGTGTATAGATTATTCTATATTCTTGTAATAATATTTAGGACTGACACCTAGCAGCTTGTTTAAAACCTCACATAACATACCATGAAAGCAAACACATTTGAATAAACCTATATATATATTGACTACTGTGCGCTCACAACATTTACTGTCTCAAGGCAGGCTGGTGAATTTTAACTTTCCAGTTCCAAATACATTGCCTATATCTACACAATGTAAAGCATAACAATATTGCAGCCTAATTGGAATGCAATGCTGTGCAAGTGTGCCATCTATTGGTCAAAGCTTGTAAGCACAATACCCAGTCTGGGTTTACTTTTTAAATGCACCTATTAGCACAATGCATGTTTAATTTGATCAATATATAGATGCTCTTTCAAGATATTAAACATCAGTTTATATAAGGTTTCAAACAGAAGTAGAATTCTCTCGTGGTCCTGTATACAAGATGGTGGAGGGGGTTGAAAACAGAGAGGTTTGGGATTCTGGTAAAGAAAGATCAAAATCATGATACCTGGTCCATTAAAGGGGTCTCATTCAGATCGCATTGATAACAAGGTGATATTTTAAATTAGGGAACCCATTGGGTATATTAGATTCCTGCATAGTTGCAGTGAAAACATAAAAAACAGACAGACAGATGTATTTTGGCTCATGACAGTGCAATGAGATCCTGGTTCTGTGGTTATTGGTTGTAAACACAGTTAAACAACAGCGGCAAGAAGGCCTGCTCATCTCCTGTCCTTGTTTTTTTTTTTTTTTGTATTGTATCTTGTGCTTATCATCAGCATAATTTACATCTGTTAGATCTGTTTAGTGGAGTGCCCTTTGTCTCTCCCAGAAGAAGATGTTTGCTGAAGTGGTCTGTTCACAATCGTTTTATGCAGCAATTCAAACACATTGACTATTGCTTTGCTGGTCTGTTATAGACCCTGATATGACCAGAAATGCTTTTTAGAATAAGGTTATAGCAGATGCTGTTAATTATGTTTGGGTATAGATCTGTATTTGGAAGTTAAAAAGTGTTACTGACAGATGTGGTACAGCACAAATGTAGTACACACCTTTACCATTTTTTTCATTATAAATATATGGAATAGTTCACCTGTGCAGAATATGTTTTACAGATAAACACTGGAGTGATTAAAAAAGTAATGAATACTGCCCTGAACAATAGATACTGCCCTTCTTTTTTTTAAATTCCCACCTATTCTTGGAGTGTCACATTTAACTACAAGTTTTCGATATTCTAATTATCTTTGTTCCCCAAACATTTTAATTGATATGGTTATACTGTAGCTAATTAAATCATTTCATAATTGTTGTCTGCTACATACCGTGGGTATCAAATTATAGCAAACATGTACTTTTATTTTAAGGTTATGTCTGGCACACTGTTGCTTGCCTCACTTTTCGGTAGTCTCGTTATTTCATTTTATAGGTCATTTCATCTCTGCAGTGTTACTGGCTGCAAAGTATGCAATGAAGAAGCGGTTAGTTGACTAATGACAAGAAAGAAGACGTTGAAGGGTGGGGACAATTTCACTCAACAGGTAAAAATGTTGTCTCAGGGATGCTGCAAATAGACATCCTAAAATATGACTCTTTCCTATTGCAATAAGCCAGTGAATCTTGACTGCCCCCAGTAGCCGTATTCTGAAGATAAATACCTTTCATGTTTTGATACCACACAGCACCTGAGTCACCCAGTTCTCTGCAGCTTCCTGATTATACCACATTCAAGCATCCTTGTAATAAGTAATGGGTTATATTATATCTCCTGCCAAAAAAAGAAAAAAAGTTGATCAAAATAAGCGAGAGGTGTATCATTCTTTAATTGCTAATTAGTTGTTTTCCATGAAAGTGCAATTAAGATGATTAAATGTACATCCCAACAGTTTGGAGGGGCATTAACATCCCCTAGTGGTTTTTGAAGCTCTGTATTAAGTGCTTGTGCTACTTCAGTTTCCCGCATTCACACTAACCAGGTTCTTTTCAAAGCTGATGGATGGAAATTGAGTGTTTGGGGGCTGGTTAAGGGACGGGACAGGCCAAGAAGCCAGTTAAAGGAACAATTACTTTGTTTGCATTTCACAGTAAGGCTTTCCACATCTGCTGTTAAAATACTTTGGATTTGAGGCCTGCATTGCATTTACATTGTGCCAACTGGCATCAGCTTTAATGTAGACATTTCCGATAGTTATGCTGGTTCAAGAACTGCATATGTTTTTTCGAGGGTCCTCGAGGGTCCTCTAAAATGGAGACTGTCTGTCATGGTGGTGAACATGATAAGCCTTGATTTTGCAATAATCTTCACCACACTTTTATCATATACTCCCAGCCTCCTATAGACCTGTTGGGTAACAAGCAAGTGACAGCAAGTCATTGTGTGTTCTAGTTCTATTGGCAATTGCCAGCAATCTGGCAGCTGTTGGTATATCTATCAAATGCATGAATGGACCTGTTTGTGCAACTTCACACAACAAAACGGCCATGTTGTAGCCTAGCTCCAGGCATGAGTTTGTTGTTTTCTAAGTCTTAGTGAGGAAAATAATACGTCAAGTTGGCAAACGTTTCTGTTTCACAAGGATTATAATTACTGGTACCTACTTTAACTGGAGAAACACATTTTGGAAAAATACCAATTCATGCAAATAAAAGAGGGAGGTGGGAGCAATTTTTTTTTGGAATGAATGCTCTTTCATGGGTAAATTTAATTGAATTGAACCTCAAACATTAGGGTAAAAAACTGATAGAAATAACAGATTGATAACTTGTAAATTTGCTCCATTGCAGATATCTTTCTACTGTGGTCAATATACCTTCTGTATTTATATAATTGATCTAGACTGCCTTACATAAGGTAAAATGAGATAGTCCGAAATTATGGGGTCTGTGAGTCCAGCTAGAAGTGTTTAGTTGAATGTGAAATTTCTTGAAATAAGGAATGTGGAGATCCTTTGAGAATGACGTTTCAGACAGCCTTCAAGTAATCCTTCATCCTGGATCCTTCATCCTGGACTCTAATAGGAAATATGCTATCCATTGTCACCCCCAACAATGCTTGCTGGCACTGTAATCTGATCCTGTGTGTAACTGGACAGAAAACTTGCTGCCATAATCCACTAAATGCATGCCTGAATGCAAGACTGAAAAGAAAAGAACGAGATTTTTGGAAGGTTGGTTGACATTTTGTGACTGAGGATAGCTTGTTTTGTATTTGGGTACTCAACGAAATGCTTGCAGCATACCTGAATATGGAGGGCTCATTAAATTCATGTTGTACATCAAGGGGGCTAATTATTGAATCTACTTCTTTCTCTAACGATAAAAAGAAGATAAAAATCTAGCAGTGGATATGAAAACAATTAGCCTCTTGTATCCCAGATCCAGAGCCTTTGTGAGCTCCCCAGTGTCTGCAGGTGCATTTTTTTAAGAGCAGAGATCCAAGTACAGCAACCCACCATTGCCATCACAGAGACAGACATCCCTAGAATCACGACCTGGCACGACAGTGCAAAAACATTCCTGATTCAAGTAAATGTGTCACTTCACAACCTGCCGGCCTGTTCTAATATGCAAGCAAGAAGTAACTTTGGAATAAAAATGTGTTCAACTCATCAGATGCAAGAAAGATTGAATATATTGTTTGTTACCAGGCATCTTCCAAAACAATGCAGCGCCAATACTCCCTTTTTGTGGTATATATTAAAACAATGCTTGTAAGTTTTTACATATTTATTTTTGTTTTTTATTTTTTGTCGGTTTTCATCTTGAGTTTAAAATTATCCACATATTGTTATATACACAGAATTGCATAATTGCAGTACATCTACTACAGACACACATTACAAAAATTGAAACAATACCATACATTCTGTAGTGCCTGATAAAAAACAAAAGGGCTGATTTTCAGAGAATTTTATCCCAAAGAGTAAATTACTCATTATTTTTTTCAAATGGAGAAAAACACCTGTTAAAGTTACAAATTGATAGAATATTACACCAGGTTGTAGCTTGAAAAGGAGCAGGTTACACTTCAGAAAAAGCTTTGAAAAACAGATCCAGTATAGTGCTGCTTTTTATAGTGGATACACCACTAGGTGGCAATCTATTACTCAAGCAAGATTGTTTTGGTTGAATCGCCTTGTCTAACTTCAAAGAAGCACTGCTTGTTTTTAAAAAGTTAAGGGCAAAAATTATTATTATTTTTTTTTTTTTAAGAATTTGATTTTCGTTACAAAATGTTTAGGTTTGATGAATTGTCTTTTTGTCTTTTGTTTTTACATAAGGTCGCCCTTATAAAAGTTTACCACAGTATTTTTGCACAGTATTTTTGCAGGTTTACCATGGTTCCCTCGTGGTTATACTATGCATTTACCATAGTTTACCATGGTTTGCCATGTTTGTTAATATGCTGTACCATACCTTGTTATTCTTTACAATGCTACCCTATGCTTTACCATGCTTTATTTCACTTTGCTATGCTTTTACTAAACTCTTATAGGACACATTCACCAAAGGACGGACAACTAGTTTCAATATCACTCTCCTACATGGATGAGGATTCCTCAGTTCAAAACAGCTTCCTGGTGATACAGCTGTGTCAGAGACACCAGTGGTACTTTAAGGTAGGCCATTTAATGTAATGATCTGAGCGTGAGCGATTACTGTTTTTTCACTGTCAGTGTTACCAACTAAGCAACAGGTCACGATAGTTGCCAGGCACAATAGTTTCCTGAAAAATATTATTGGTACCACTATAAAAAATTCACCATTGGAATGTCCGATGCACTGCAGCATGTACAGCAGGTAGTAGCTGCAACATGCCTATTTAGCTTACACCTTGAGTGGCAAGGGGAATGCACCTTTTAAAACAAACACAGTTCAGATGTAGTACCCTGAAAAATCAGATGAAAATATCCCACCTTGAAACACATACTTCCCCTCACATACAATAACATTTTGGACTGAGCCCAGAATCTCTTCCTGGTATGCTTGTACAGTACAAGCCAATCCCCTAACTGAGTGCTCTTTTGTGGATTCACGTCTCCACCTGTTATTTAAATTAGGCAGGCCACCTCATTTTGCTAAAGGACTTAATTACTAAACACATGGACCCTGCCGTATTGAATGTGCCCTTTTAAATATTCCAACTGTCCTTTTGCAACTATGGTAGGACAACAAACTTGCCTCTAAACAATCTACTGAAGTGTCTTTTTCCAAGCCTTTCTGCTTACAAATAGCAATGTTTAATCACTCTGGTTTACAATACTGTACTTACAAATGCTGAATGTACTGATGGCAGGTTTGACGTATGACTCTACAGCACACATCACCTCAACATGGTCGCTTTATAAACAATGTCGCCAACCCAAGTAAATAATTCTTTCTTCAAGTGCTTTGCAAGTGAACTGTCACAAAGACAAACACTCATTAAACAACAGCAATGCAATTTTAGACTCGTCACACACTTCTAACTTAAAACAAGTTTCCATTAGGTTAAAAAAAACAAACAGCGAGGCTTTATATTTTTTAAGTGTGTCTATGAATTTTTTAAGTGTGTCCATGAAGTATTTCACTCATGAGGGTAGCTGTAGACAACCAGGAGCCTGTCAGTTTTTTGGCCACCATCATTTGTGAAATATTTATGGTACTCCATGAAAGCTCACCTGTGTTGATAGAGTAAGATTTTGAAAATACATCTAATTTGAGATAAATCTATATATGTTGTTCATAACCACAGTGCATGGCATATATCATGGTTACATACAGAATATTTGATAAGAATTTGGAAGGAAAAATTGAGAAATGTGCCAAATGTTCACGCGTTTTTCACATATTTACAACAAACCTTTAATTAAATTCTTACTCATTATAATGAGATCAAAAATTACAAAAAGCTGCATAATGTATACACAATAATTGGAAATAACATTACCTGTGGTGTGCTTTCTAGTCTATTTACCATAATCTTTTATAAGTCTTGTTTCTGCTGTGTTTTGAACGTGAACACAGTCTGTTCAAACCACTTGCCTTAATGAGGAGATACACAGGCGAGCACAGCTCAGACAGTTCCCCTCAAGAGCCATTCTAATCCAAATGTGCATTGTTCAGCACCTTTGCTGGTATATTAAAAGGAAAATACATGAATTCTGCTTTTTCCCAAGAGAGGTTAGTCATTGTGGTTGTTATTTTCTATTTTGCATTTAGTATTAAGCAGTAAACTTGCAGGAAGGATCAGTTCATTTATTGTTTTAAGAGGCATTTGATAGTTTAGTTTCTTTCAGAAATGTTGCCTTTTGTTTTGTACTTGCTTCACTATCGGGAATCTAGCATTTTTGATTATTTTAATTCCAGCAGGACCCCAATTCTTACTGGCTAAAAACAAGTCAGTTTTGATATGCACAAGGCCTCATGAAAACTACACATCTATCTATCTATCTATCTATCTATCTATCTATCTATCTATCTATCTATCTATCTGTCTGTGTGTAATTGATATAAATACACCATTCATTGGGAAGACTACAATATGCTTTGTTTAACTGACGCTTTTGTAGATTAACACTAAAGAGGACTATATTATACAATGACTGGTCAAAAGAATTGAGAATGTAAATAAATTAGTGGCTGCATTGACCAACGTTCCTGGATTGGCAAAACACAACTATCTGGGCAGACACATGGCAAGTTAATAGAGAAAAGTGTAAGGTATTGCATGCAGGCAATAAAAATGTGCATTATAAATGTAATATAGGAGATGTTGAAATTGAAGAAGGAATCTATGAAAAAGACCTAGGAGTTTATGTTGACTCAGAAATGTCTTCATCTAGACAATGTGAGGAAGCTATAAAAAAGGCTGACAAGATTCTTCGATATATTGTGAAAAGTGTTGAATTTAAATCAAGAGAAGTAATGTTAAAACTTTACAATGCATTAGTAAGACCTCATCTAGAATATTGTGTTCAGTTCTGGTCACCTGTCTACAAAAAGGATATTGCTGCTCTAGAAAGAGTGCAAAGAAGAGAGACCAGAATTATTCTGGGTTTAAAAGGCATGTCATATGCAGACAGGCTTAAAGAATTGAATCTATTCAGTCTTGAACAAAGAAGACTACGCATGATCTGATTCAAGCATTCAAAATTCTAAAGGGTATTGACAATGTCGACCCAAGGGACTTTTTCGACCTGAAAAAAGAAACAAGGACCAGGGGTCACAAATGGAGATTACATAAAGGGGCATTCAGAATAGAAAATAGGCAGCACTTTTTTACACAGAGAATTGTGAGGGTCTGGAACCAACTCCCCTGTAATGTTGTTGAAGCTGACACCCTGGGATCCTTCAAGAAGCTGCATGATGAGATTCTGGGATCAATAAGCTAACTAACAACCAAAAGACAAATGACCTCCTCTCGTTTGTAAACTTTCTTATGTTCTTTTGTTCTTATGTGCAAGTGTGTAACAAATAAATACATCTATCTTGCAGGAACCACCTGCATGTACAACATGAATTTATGCATCTCAACCAAATGTTTTTTTTAGATGATGGCTGCATAGTTTAACCTCAGTTCATTTTGAGTTCACGAGAAGTTAGTTCTTCAGAAGCAAACGATAACTGTTTTAAATGTAAAAGTGAAACATAGGAAATGCATAATAACGGTATTCTGCACAGTTTATGTATGTATTATTAAGTTGACTTAGGGAAATGCATCTGAATAAGGGGGTAGGGAGTCCATTGTCTCTGAAATTGTCTCTAAGACCAGGAATTAATGTATTGCCTGTGAATAGTGAAGGACTGACAGCCCCAGAGACGAATGGGACAAGGATGAATTAGATACCCTTCTGTCAACCAGTAAACCAGGTCACTAACACTGACACTGGTACAGATTTTCAACAAACTATTTTATTAAAACTCAATCAGCTTGCAATGAAGATGTAACTAGCAGGAGACCACATAATTACCAGCAATGGCAACATAATGGATTTGAAACAAATATCGCACAATGGTAATGACAGCATGGCACACTGGTGTCAAGCTAAGATATTCTGTAACTGGTGTATATCAGTTCATTGTTATAACATTGGTATGTCAAAATGCATATTACCACTGTGGTACCATTCTATATCTCACACAATTGTGCTACCTTTGCTATAGTGGAGTGCCTTTGTTGCGCCACCTCATTGAGCATTCAGTTAGATATGGCTGTAACTCTCTCCCTACATTGTAGAATAGAAAATATCTAGCGGTAGCCACCGGCTAGGTAATGAGACCTTTTATTTAATGCTGCTACCGCAGATATAAGCATGGCAACTGTAGTACAACCTTAACCCCCCAGCTTCCCCCATAACCCTTTGCTTTTCTGTGCACATAATGCAATGCAAAGGCAAAACAATCCAGACAGCTGTCTGGTCCTGCTCTTGCAGTGCTGTGTTGTACTCTCTGCACCTTCCACAGCTGAAACCCCTTTGAAGAGGGCTGAGATAGGCGCAGAGCCCCCGGATGTGAAGAGCATTCATTAAAAGATGTAAATAGCTCCCGAGATCCGTGAGGTTTTGTGTCTCTTTCTCCGCTTTATTTTATCCTGTTCAGAACATGGAAAGCCTTCTGTCTGTAAAGCCAAAGGATTCTCAGGGCCTCCAAAAGGTTGATGAGATTTTCATTTGTGTCAGTTTTCATTCAGCTTTCCACCCCCACCCCATTTCCAATAGAAATGCCTTGCTTATGGATGTGGGGAGGAGGGGGCTCCTTAAAAAAAAAGAGTTCATTTAACATAGGAGTAAAAAACACCGGCCTCATTAATGTCCGTTTACGGTTCTTATGACCATTTTTGCCAATGCCATTTAATTGTTTAATGAATGTATTTATTTAATCTTTCCTTTACCTGTTTATAAGTCAGGTCTCTGTATGGTAGAAACTCAATATGGTACTGCTGATATCATGGTATCATCCATACTACAAACTTCAAGGACTCTCAAGGCAAACTCAAAGCCAAATAATATTTAATCCCAATATTGCAGCATCAGAACCATTGGGAATAATTCTAACATCCTTATAAGGAACTGAAATCATTTGAAGCAATCTTTCTAAGTTTGGTAACTATTATACATTTAGAACAGTAGACAACCTTTATGTAACAGTTTTAATCAGAATATCTGATCCCCTAAAACTGGTGACATTGAAAAGCTGCTAGCGGCAGTGCTGGTCTGACCCCTCTACCCGCTCTCCCATGTCAGCCCCCTCCCACTGTGTCAGCTTTTTGTCTGCCTTTGTAACAGTTTTGTTTCAGCCATATGGAGGGGTTTAGGAAAGCAAGGCCTCGCAGCTGATGCTTTGAGAAGGAGTTCAAAAGGTCGCAGGGATTGTGCTGCTGCTAATTCGCCCTTTGAACATCTCCACCAGGGAGTCTATAATGGCAAGAAAGAAAGCTAAAGGGGATCAGCGGCATGATTACCATACAGATACAACAAAGCCAGGTCTCAGTCTATGGGCTCCAGCATTGGGTATTGATAGAGACAGTTTCACAAGTCTGTGAAGCCACCCTATAGACGGAAGAACAGAAAAGCAGGAAAGAGTTATACTTTAATACAGGGTTTGCAATGCCACTCTTAAACAGGTAAAATTGGCATTGAAAGGGGCAAGCTTTGATGATTTTTTAAAATGATTGATAATAATCTAAAGGTTTTTACACTCTGTTTTGGTTCTGTGTGCAAATGCTCGATTAAATATATTTACTATGAAGGGGTTTGTCCATCGGGGACAGTGGTATTACAGTACCATGACACCAGCTACCACTGGTAATGCGATCTCCTCATGGTTCTGTTAGTTTCTTTATTGTTATTTTTTCTTACACATAAATTGTTGAATATCTATACCAGTGTCAGTATTAGTGGCCTGGTTTACTGGTTGACAAAAGGGTATCTAATTCATCCTTGTCCTGTTCATCTCTGTGGCTGTCAGTCCCTCACTATTCACAGGCAATACATTCATCCCTGTTCTCAGGGTCAATTGAGAGACTCCCAGCCCCCTTTATTCAGATGTATTCCCTTAAGCCAACACTACATTATAATACATAAACCGTAATGGACAACTGTTACCCTGAATGTCTAATTCTTACAACTTTAACAGTTTTAATCATACTTTGGATGTGAACTCAAAATGAGCTAAACTCTGTTTTTTCAGCTAAAAAGAGTTTGGCAGAAATATTCACACTGCACAAGTCCTTGTAATAACAATCTACATGTACCTACCATATGCTGGTATGTTTTGGAGGATCTTTCTACTTATGCTGTCCTTAGATATAGAATTAGTGTTGGTACTTGTTTGTTCAATCAATCAATCAATTTTTATGTTATATAGCGCCTTTCATAGTGGCCCACCATCACAAAGCGCTTTACAAGATGCAGTAACAACAAGAAAATCCATAATACCTTAAATACAGAGAAATGCATAATACATGATCTACAGTTTAAAATAAATAAACCAAAGTGCATAATACATGATAGTAGCATAATACATGAAATAGTAGCAGCAACACAGCAGCTAATAGCAGATATCAGGCTTAAAGAGCATGGAAAGCAAGAGAGAACAGGTGGGTCTTGAGAGTTGATTTAAAGTGAGAGACGGTGGGAGCATATCTGTCTCCCTCCCAAGAATTTAACCTCCTGTTAATTATCTAGACCATCTGCAAACTTTTGGATGACTAGAAAGTTAATAGCAGTACTTTTACTGTTTGTTTTGCACAATCGTCAATCAGTTTTTAATAGTTTTTTACACATTATTTTTATTTACATACAATTACGCATTTAAACATTTGGGTTTTTACTGGCGCAATCTAGTTAAAGTTCCTTGCTCAAGGTGCAGCAGCAGTGTCCCCCACCTGGAATTCAACCCACAACCCTCTGGTCAAGAGTCCAGAGCCCTAACCACTACTCCACACTGCTGAAATACAGGGAGTCCCCATTACTGGTTCTATGAAACGTACTGTATATTTATGTGTGTTTTTAATTTTATTAGCAGTCTGTATTTCTGTAAAAACATTGATTTGTGTTAATAGGCGATTTTTATTTCATCTTATAGGCACTGACAAGCGTGTAAATGCCAATAAAACTAGTTGGCCAACTTCACTCACCTTTCACTCACATTTTTAATAAAAAGGCACCCCATGGTGTCTAAAGAGGAACCCATTCAATATCGTAGTGTGTGCTCAAAATTAACCTCTTCCCTGGGACCCCCACTAGCCTTGAACCAGCACTGTGGGGTTATTAAGCTTCCTTTTCCACCTCATTTAACAGCTTGCAAGCTTGGGCAAATAGTGTTAAGTGGGAAAGTACCGAAGAGAGTCTGTAATTATGTGTTTTGTGAAAAGTAGTGCCAGTCTCCCCCCTCTGTAATATTGTTACCCAAAGGCACCTCCTTCATTTTGCTTGCAGATTTCTGCCTTTCCCTCTGGCATAAAGACCGGACAGACTTATTTGAACAATCAGAAAAGAAAAAGAAAAATAAATCTGGCTGCTCTAGTGAATAGCAATCAGCCGTGTTTATACGGCTTTTTCACTAAACCCCACAATACTCAATCAAGCCCATAGAATCCAGCCTAATTGGGTACCTTCTGTATCCTGCTGTGCCTGTGACTGGAAACAAAAGGGGTTGAAAATGACTAGTTTGCTGCAATAAGTTTCAGTTGGAAGGCTGTAAGTCTGGCAAGCCCTCCACCTTCTCTCCACCCAGTTTGTTGGGATCCTGACTGAATGAGGGATTACTTGTCTAAGGGACTTTTTTGAGTGGCGCCCAACACTCTCCATTTATTTTGGGCCCTCATAATCCTTTTCTCAATAATGTTTTGTTGGGATCCATTGTCTAATAGGGAAGCAAATAAACAAGGACCAGAAAACCTTTTTTAGCGAACATGTACAAGGTGCAATGGGGATTAATAAGCATTGAGAGATTTAGGGATTTTATTTTTGGAGTGGACAGGTTTTAAAAAAAGGATTTGGTTATATATTTATAAATATATGTGTTTGTGTGTGTGTGTGTGTGTATAAAGGTAAGGTAAAACTGACTGCAGTATTTCAGCTGGAGACCTAATTCGTTTAGAGTTTTAGTTAACAAAAAAAACGATTTTGGAAACATATAAATTCAAGTAAGTAAATATAAATAACATGCATTATTTTGAGTTCTTCCTTCCTGCTTATATATTATTTTTTACATTATTAATCTAGTTATTGTATATCAGTTTCACCCCGCTGTGAAAGTTTAGATATCTCTGTTACTTCAGGTTTTATATAATAACATTAGGACTAGCTGATTTTAAAACAAAACAAAATTCATTTTTAAAAAATCAAGACAATTCATTTTACAATCATTACGAGTTGTGTGTCTAAGCATTGCATTGGCTGTCCAACCAAATGCATTGTAATAATACTGAACGCCTGATACTGCTCCTATATAAGGGATTTCATTAAAAAAACTAATGGGAGGATTAATTTAGAAGTTGATGTGTTCGGGACACATGCACAATAAAAAGGAAGCTTTCTTTTTACAAGAAGCTGCTTTTGATGCTAAACTGATTACTTTTTTAAAGGACACGCTTTAATATCAATTGCAGTTTCATGCCACTGAAGAGAGGAGGGATTATCAAACCCAAACTGTTTACACAGTAGGTCTATGAGGTAAATAGCAGGGATGCCAAGGTAAATGCTATGAGTGTTAATATATATATATACAGTATATACTTACAAAGTTTCTTTGTGCTGAAACAGTAGTAACCCCCTACTATCTCCATTTTTAATTTAGTATTAATGATGAAACAACATGAGCGACAATCCTTCCTAAATAGGCAAAGTTAGCACTGCTATTTACTGTAAGTGTCAGCATGCCTTAGCATTACCAGCAACCACTGGCGCTGGTGACCAAAGCAAGAAAATAACCCTGATTTATTGGCTTTGTGTGAGTGAAGTGAGCTCTGTTAACATTTTTCTTTTCTTTCTGTAGAAGTGGACCTGGAAGGAAACAAAGTGGATTGAGAAAGGGGTCTCAAGATTCGGGGATAGGAAATGGAAGAATATCATGGAAAACTACCCCTTTAGAGGAAGGACAGGCGGAGGACCATGAAAAGGCTTAAGATGGCTTAAAGTAGTTTGAAAAAATAAAAGTTATATAGTATGTGTCTCTATTTATACATGCGATTATTACTTGTTTAGCTAGAATAAACAGAGTAAGCATGTTAATGGGTGTTGTTGTTTTTGTAGATATACCCTTTTAGGGCTTGTTATTGTTATTATTACTGTTATTGTATTATTAAACATAAATATTTAAAGAAATTGAAAATGTGTTCATTGCTTTATATAGTTCTTAGTATTTGTTGAGACAGGATGTATCGTGTGGTTTGTTTAACCATGATCTGTTATTATACAGCACATCTTTACCTTCACGCAGCTGCTGTAGTTAGTTTCAGGAATAACTGCAAGTTATGATGATGTATCACTTTAAAAAATAAGCCACACAGCCTTATAAAGACACGTGGGAATACAAACCATTTGCATTACTGGCAGTCTGTAGTTCTTATAGGGCACAGTATAAAATGCTTTGCTGGAGAGAAGGAAACATCGTGTGTCAATTAGAGCCCCCCTGGGCTATAGTTCTATATCTATGTGAGCAATAGTTTGGTGTAGAAATATATTGTCAGATAAAATACCAGAATACCGTGCCCTATAAACAAAATATTTTTCTTCACTAGGCTTCCAAATGCTAGATAGACATTTAAATTACTTTTTTTTTCTGTAAACTGATGTCAGTAAATGGGACCTGTCTTTCTACAAAAGGTTAAACCCTTGGCTAGGTTTTCCACACCTCTGCCAAATAAATACTTTCTCTGAGTTTTATTAGCTTTGTGATTTATGATTGAGTGTTTAAATTTATAGATGAAGAGATGTCAACACCTCAAAAAAGCTGGGAATTATTTTCACTTTCCTGACACAATGGTTGGAAAACAACAAATACTTCCTGTAATGAGCACTTAATCCAGTGATAGCATCATTAATATAAACCCAGTATTTTTTTTTCCAAAGTTCAAGTAGATTGAAAAGCCTGTTTAACATTCATGACACAATTAGCTGATTAAAATGGATGAGATGCCTATCAACACTTCTACTTTTTGTTTATCACAACTGCTGTGTTTATGTGGATGCTGCACAGCGCAATGTCGAGAGCACGTCTTTCTTCAACCCTCCTGGATATGTCAATGGGTCTGATACAGATGCATCGGAGCACTTACAACATCTGGAGACCGCTGAGTAGGCTTTTAGCTTGGATATGGGCAGAATCATTTTGGGCCTCTGAGGTTTAGTTCTGTTATATCCAGACAGACAATGGCTGAGAAGTACTGGCACTCAACAGAAATTGACTGAGTTGCTGAAGGCTGAATTTTAACATACTACTACAGAAAATAGTTAAATGTATCAGATGTATCTCAAAATATCAGAATGATGGGAGTCTTTTAAAGTTCATCCAAAAATATCCTGAATGCAATTCAAACTCAAAACCGATTGTCTATGCTGTTGTAAAAGAATATGCACTTGTCTATACTTCAAATTACATTTTAATGGATTTTTAAAATATTTCCTTTACTATTTTATGGTGTTCACAATCCTTCTGAGTGGTTCTTGGTTTTGTTGCTCGAATACGAAATTACTATAATTCTCAAAATGTTTCTTTACTTGGCTTTGAACTTGAGCTGGAGATCTTAAGAAGCCTTCCACATGCAATTATAATCATGTGACTGTATGACCTTTCAACTCTGCCAGCCCCACCTACTCTATGACGATATAAAAGTAGGTGGAGAAAAATGATAATAACTTCGATATTAGACCAGCATACACTTACCCAGAACCACCCACCTTAATTAATCGAAATACCCATTATGGTTACTTCTGCTCTTCAACAGAAATCTGTAGTTTTATCAAATAAGCAATATAAACAATAGAGAACTATTATAAGGTTTCTTACTTAACATCAGTTTATTTTCAGTAAAGGGTTAAAAACAGAGGTATTAAAAACCCTGTTGTCATTCTCTACTAAATCTCACTATTGCTAGCATTGCCCATTTGTCTTGTAGATAGTGTTGGTTATCTACTAGATGTTATGGTGTCATATTTGAGCCTCTGACAAATCTTGATTTGTCATATTTTAGCATGTGCAAATACTACGGTATGTCTATACATGTGTTAGATGCAAGTTATTCATTCATGGCCACAAAATAATCGCATTTTTCTTCAAAACAAATTCTTAAATAAAGACAATCCATTGATGTGTAAAAGACCCTTAATGTGTCTATATTTCCACTACATAAGCATCCTTTTTCTCTATACTACCTCTTTCAAAAAAAGGACTTGCTAATATTTTGAACATAGTAGTACTGTAAGTGCCCATAGTAATTACAAAGTACTAATGTATTTTATTACAGTGCTATTACAATATATAATTGTAAGGGTTATAGGGCTTGATTTTCAAAACTAGGCAAGTGGAATTTGTGTAAAGTACTCACTGCATCACAAGCTCTGCTTTTTTTAATTACTGTAAAACTGAAATTGAATGGGGGTTTTTTCACATACATGTGCAAAACTGTAATATCTTTATTATCAGAGATTTACCCAGCATAGGTTACAAAGTTTTGAAAATACTTTCTTATCAAGTGTTAAAATAGTGTAGCATTTTACAGTATGATACTATTTAGGAATAAACAGGATGCAGTGTTTTAATTCATATAATACCATTAATTTTACCTTTGTACAGAAAAAGTAGATGTGTGCATGCTGAATGGTTGATAATAAAACCATTTTACTTATCTACCAAAATATTTATTTTATTGTCATGATGGCTTCTCAAGGCAAAGAGACGATTCATCGTGTCTTTTTTATGTTTTGTTTTTATCACAGAGACTGTATCATTTATTCATAAAGCGTGGGGCTGTGGCAAGGCCATGAGATAATAGGCGAACTCATTTATTCTGAGCTTTTGAGCGATCAGGTTTAATTTGCGGTGACAGCTGTCTCCTGGCTATTAGCATTGCAAATGAAGGCATTGTGAAAAGACCTTGCTGCTGAGCATGACTCAATTAGCTCTGGTCCCAAATGGAGGCAGGCCGGATAGAGAGTGGGAGGGGAGAGGGGGATAACATTGGCAAACAGAGAGGATTATGTTGTTGTTATTATGTGACCCATAAAACTACAGTAGGCCAAGGGATGGAAAACATTTTGTTAACTAGGACTTTTTCTTTGACCCCTCCCCCCCAAAAAAAAAACTCCTGGGCAATTAAAAGTGGTTGTTTATAACATTTAGCTAAACTAGTGTGTAGACAGAGTAGCAAAGCTGAATATCTTGAACGTTTTGAAGGACCTCAGGTAGTGAGCTGTCCCACTGACAAACACTTTCAGTTTCCACATGTTCTCGTATTGTACTATACATTCTCATGGTTACCTGATTCTAAAATGTAGTCTTGATGTCTACTTTTACCAAAGTGGAAGACAATGAAAATGTGTCTTTTTTTATTGTGTCTTTGAAGACAACATATTCATTTTCTATTTCTGGTCTTTTTGTAAGCTATTTAGTTTATTTGAAGAAAAGCAGACTTCCAAGGTGTGGTTTGACCTAGAGACAAATTCAATAGTCGATTGGAATAATACTGTGAATACTGTTTATATATATATTGGAATATATACAGTATATATATACAGTATATATATATATATATATATATATATATATATATATATATATATATATATATATATATATATATATATATATACAGTACTGTGCAAAAGTTTTAGGCAGGTGTGAAAAAATGCTGTAAAGTAAGAATGCTTTCAAAAATAGACATGTTAATAGATTATATTTATCAATTAACTAAATGCAAAGTGAGTGAACAGAAGAAAAATCTAAATCAAATCCATACTTGGTGTGACCACCCTTTGCCTTCAAAACAGCGTCAATTCTTCTAGGTACACTTGCACAAAGTCAGGGATTTTGTAGGCATATAGTCAGGTGTATGATTAAACAATTATACCAAACAGGTGCTAATGATCATCAATTCAATATGTAGGTTGAAACACAATCATTAACTGAAACAGAAACAGCTGTGTAGGAGGAATAAAACTGGGTGAGGAACAGCCAAACTCAGCTAACAAGGTGAGGTTGCTGAAGACAGTTTACTGTCAAAAGTCATACACCATGGCAAGACTGAGCACAGCAACAAGACACAAGGTAGTTATACTGCATCAGCAAGGTCTCTACCAGGCAGAAATTTCAAGGCAGACAGGGGTTTCCAGATGTGCTGTCCAAGCTCTTTTGAAGAAGCACAAAGAAACGGGCAACGTTGAGGACCGTGAGACGCAGTGGTCGACCAAGGAAACTTACTGCAGCAGATGAAAGACACATCATGCTTACTTCCCTTTGCAATCGGAAGATGTCCAGCAGTGCCATCAGCTCAGAACTGGCAGAAAACAGTGGGACCCTGGTACACCCATCTACTGTCCGGAGAAGTCTGGTCAGAAGTGGCCTTCATGGAAGACTTGCGGCTAAAAAGCCATACCTCCGGCGTGGAAACAAGGCCAAGCGACTCAACTATGCACGAAAACACAGGAACTGGGGTGCAGAAAAATGGCAGCAGGTGCTCTGGACTGATGAGTCAAAATTTGAAATATTTGGCTGTAGCAGAAGGCAGTTTGTTCGCCGAAGGGCTGGAGAGCGTATACGAATGAGTGTCTGCAGGCAACAGTGAAGCATGGTGGAGGTTCCTTGCAAGTTTGGGGCTGCATTTCTGCAAATGGAGTTGGGGATTTGGTCAGAATTAATGGTCTCCTCAATGCTGAGAAGTACAGGCAGATACTTATCCATCATGCAATACCATCAGGGAGGCATCTGATTGGCCCCAAATTTATTCTGCAGCATGACAACGACCCCAAACATACAGCAAAAGTCATTAAGAACTATCTTCAGCATAAAGAAGAACAAGGAGTCCTGGAAGTGATGGTATGGCCCCACAGAGCCCTGATCTCAACATCATCGAGTCTGTCTGGGATTACATGAAGAGAGAGAAGCAACTGAGGCTGCCTAAATCCACAGAAGAACTGTGGTTAGTTCTCCAAGATGTTTGGGCCAACCTACCTGCCGAGTTCCTTCAAAACTGTGTGCAAGTGTACCTAGAAGAATTGATGCTTGATGCTGTTTTGAAGGCAAAGGGTGGTCACACCAAATATGGATTTGATTTAGATTTTTCTTCTGTTCACTCACTTTGCATTTAGTTAATTGATAAATATAATCTATTAACATGTCTATTTTGAAAGCATTCTTACTTTACAGCATTTTTTCACACCTGCCTAAAACTTTTGCACAGTACTGTATATATATATATATATATATATATATATATATATATATATATATATATATATATATATATATATATATATTCCAATAACTATTATCTAATCTCTTTCTATATCTTACATGGGTGCCGAGGAACAAATGTGTCACAGTCTACAGCTCATTGTAGTGGTTTGTATCTGGATGTATCTCTGTAAACTGCCACTGGTTTCAACAAGGTTGGTTGCTAGCTTTATCATACTCCCAACATGCATTAGCACAGAACCCAGTTTGTTTTCTGACTATACCATATATCATGTATTTATCTCTCTGTTGTAACTTGACTTTGAAAACTTTTCATAAGCCTAAACTTTTATTAATTATTTATATTCCACCAGGAAAACAAAATCCCATTGTCCACGATCGTTTTGCACAAGGCCATTGCCATAGTAACCAAGCTGCACTTAAAAGCTCCACAAGAGAATGAATAAAACATGCTAGACTTGATGCAATATACCGGAAAAAAATGGATATTTATGTCTTAAGTACAAGAAAAACATTTTTGTTTTGTTAAATTAACATTTTTTCTCGACTGAATTAATGTACTTTGTAAGTATGATAAACATCGATCTATATGGTCATTCCGATGAGATACTAATGTTAACAGTTTTTTTTTTATATTGTATTATACTGGCTTTGACTTTGTCTGGAGAATCCCAAAGCAGAGACTAAACAGCCATCCTTCTTCATTCCATTCAAATTAGGTGAATATATATACAGCAGACAGAAAAAGGAGGTGGGACTGGTATAGTTTAAACGTTAGATTGTCACATGATTTGAATGGAAGCGTGTTCAATCCCAGCATTTAGGATTCTATAGACAAGCTATATTGGGTAATTAGCATATTTCTCTAAATCTGCCAGGTAAAGGCAGATTTAGAGAAATATGCTAATTACCCAATATAGGAGCAACTCAAATTATTGAACCATAAAAATAGTAAGTGAAATATAAAAAGCCATTGAAATGACATTTGAAGCTACTGCACTTACTCTTTAACCCTTGATATATGTTAACAAGAGTAACCTCCTACTTGTTAGTCCGCTGGTTATCAGATATACCATTGCTCTGTCCCTTTCAGAAGATATATTTAACTGTATAATGACTTGTCCCACAGATTCACTAAATCAGAATGGCAGAGTGGAGTTCTACTGAAGACAGACTGAGAACTTGTTAATAACATTTGTGTTAAAAACAAATCTGTTTGTTTGTTTGTTGCACTTTTGAAGTTACACTGCAGTGATAATCTTAGCAAATATCCATTCAAATGGTCTGTTTTAAACAGGTTGATAATCCTTAAATGTATCTATGGCTGTTTAACTGCATTTTTATGTTCCATTATGGGTTTCAATAAAGGTTTGATTGGGTGTTCAGGTGGAAGGGGGAACACACCTGCATGTGAATGTTCATAGATTGAAATTCAAATACTAAAACAAAGAGGTCAACATTGAACCAAAAGTGAACTTTAATGGGAATAATCAGATTTGGGACTGTAAGATTGTAAATCTAATGCATACGTATATATCTGTTCAAATACCTGCATAGAGGTTTAAGCTGTGAGGCACTCAGAAACGAATGCCAGCTGGTTTTGTTTGAGATCTTGCACGTTGAAACTTAAATAAAACAGATATTCTTGATTATAAATGTACATTGCTTAAAATTCTGAACAATCTTGATCTTAAAATGATTTTATTTAAACATGTAGTGGTCTAGCTGAAATACTATTTAGGGGAAATATGTTATTTGAGGTGTTATTACAGACAATGAATTGAACTCCCTGATCACTGATATATTAGTTTATTTATTTAGAAGACACCTTTATCCAAGGCGCCTTACAGAGACTAGGGTGTGTGAACTATGCATCAGCTGCAGAGTCACTTACAACTACATCTCACCCGAAAGACGGAGCACAAGAAGGTTAAGTGACTTGCTCAGGGTCTCACAATGAGTCAGTGGCTGAGGTGAGATTTGAGCTGGGGATCTCCTGGTTACAAGCCCTTTTCTTTAACCACTGGACCACACAGCTGATGGAGTGAAATAACAACACTGCTTTTATGCCAAACAAAGTGGTTTACCTCACATAAACATGTTATATGCCATAATCATGTATGTATTTCCAAAAGGAAAAAATAAAATGAATGACTTTGAAAACAATTTAGATCAAATAAAAATGAGCCTAGCTACAAAATAATATACTACTACATCCTACAATACAAAGTACTGTATATCTTAGAGTACTTCATCAACAAAGTATCTGGAGAAATGTTGAGAGGCTAATGACCAGTGAACTGTACTGTGTGTTTAAATTCCCTTAAAAGGTTGATACAGGTTTACACTTGAAGACTATTTGTACTTATAAAATAGACTCTCTTTCAAGCAACATTTTCAAGCACTGTAGTTTTTAAATTCCGTGCTTGAAGTAGCAACCCTTCTTCTTGGAGAGATTGAAGTGTTTTTGAAGGCCAGACACATTCAAAGAAATTCCCCGACCGACAACTTTCCCGGTCTGCCGACCAGTGTTTACATTGTGTGGAACACAATGGACAGGAAATGCAGGGGTCACATGGCCTGGCCTGGCTGTCAGCTGAGCTGTATGTATCATTCCCTCAGGAGCTGTCACCAACACTTTTGTGTGTTGTATCTTTTATTCATGTTTTTCAGCTTTGTGATGGATTTCATGCTTGTGAATGGTGCTGGTCTGACAGGGGAGTAGGGAGTAGGGTTTCAAAAGGCATAGTCAGTGCCCCTCCTATTAGCTCCTATTATTGTTATTGGATATCAAGAATTATAAATATGTGGGTCAATTGCAGTGTACCAGTGATTTAGTCCACATCAAGCGGACTAAAATGCAGACTAGAAAATCCTGCAAATCCATACTAACTTAATCCTGATTGCAGAGTACCAAACACATGATCCCGGTAATTGGTTTAACAGATCTGAACAAGTGGAACAAGTCTGACCGATAATGGGGACAGCTATGGTCAAACGTTTTGCATCACTCTATAGAATTACCACATTTTGCTTCATTAACTCGAATGAAACCTGCTAAATAATGTTACGTTAATAATGACATTGGTAGAGTCACATGACAAATGTGCGAGGGAGACAGCACCTGTGTTGAAAATTGGAAGAAAGTGGGCAGCAAATGAAGTTGTGGAAGATGCAAAGGCTGCCCTTCTATCAGTGATATCAAGGGGCAAGTATAACATGGAAGAGGCCTTGGTGTCATTTCAGCTTCTCCTAGATGGTACAAAGCAGCCCCAGCTCAATGGAGGAAGCTGGTAGTCAACGAGGTACAAAAGCAGGAGGAGAGGATGAGGCGCGTAAAGGCAGTTTCCCAAGCCAAGCAGGGAGAATGGACGAGATGGGAGAGTGTGGAACAATGCAAAATCTGCTGGCGAGATCTATGGACAATGGAACAGAGCAGGATCAGTTGCATCATCAGGTCAACATATGATGTTCTCCCATCATCACAGAACCTTAATCTATGGGTAGGAGAGGATCTGTGGTGTCCTTTCTGTTCATCGCCAGCTACATTAAGACACATTTTGACAGGATGTAAGGTGGGTCTTAGCCAAGTACGGTTTACTTGGCGGCATGACCAGGTGCTGCGATGTTTGGCCTTAGCATTGGAAGACAAGCGCAGCATGACCAACAGGTTGCCACCAATTCCAGCAATATATGACACACAAAGAACAACATTCCTCCATCCAGGGGAGCAACCACCAAGAAAAGGTATTAAAACCAAAACTCGTCAAGGACAACTGGAAACTGCTAGAGACTGGAAAATGCTGGCAGATGTTGGACAACGGCTTATTTTCCCACCTGAGATTGCCACCACTAACCTTTGACCTGATATTGTCTTGTGGTCTGGATCAGCACGCCTTGTTCACCTGGTAGAGTTAACTGTGCCATGGGAGCATGCTGTGGATGAGGCGTAGGAAAGGAAGAAACTTTGGTATCCTCAACTAGCTGCTGAAGTGGAACAGCGAGGATGGAGAGTCCAGGTTTACCCAGTGGAGGTGGGTTGTCGAGGATTTGTGGCACACTCCACAACACGATTTCTCAGAGACATCGGATTCAGTGGTCAAGAGTTGTGAAGCATAGTGAAGAACTTATCTGAAGCAGCAGAGAGGAGCATCAACTGGCTCTGGTTGAGACGAAAAGATTCCTTTTCTTAATCCTGGACCTCAAGCATAGTAGAAAGAAAGCAACGTCGTTGAAAGGAAGGTAAGTAAGCTGGGCTTAGCTGAGTGGGGGACGGAGGGGGGTGATGCTGGGACGTCAGAATCACTGTCGAGCCCTCTTAAGGTGTCATGGGCTAGTCGACGAAACACCAAGGATGGAAGGTGCCCACTTGAAGACCCCAGAGAAGTACCCTACTCAGCTCAGTCCAGACAGTTGTCATGCTGATGCGCTAGGGAGGCCGCACTGTGATTGATCCCTGGAGCCAGCATTGCTGATGCACCAGGGTGGCAAAATAGGCTGATCCCTGGAGGCAGCATTACACTTCAGCCATCAACACCAGGCAGAAGGATATCTACATCATCAGATGGAAGGAAACTCAGATGGATCACATTAGTTTAAAGTAAAAGATGCTATGTCTTAGTTGGTGCTTATCTTGGCGAGAGCATTCAAGCATTCAAAATCCTAAAAGGTATAGACAATGTCGACCCAGGGGACTTTTGACCTGAAAAAAGAAACCAGGGGTCACAAATGGATATTAGATAAAGGGGCATTCAGAACAGAGAATTGTGAGGGTTACAATCGATATGAATTGTAACTCCTGAATATGTCGTAGACTTTTGCACAGCAGTGTATATAAGAATCCCTGCACAAAAAGAAAGACACATTTTATTACATCAAACATATTTAAGTAAAAGAAATGACATGTCTTTTTCGTGCACATTTCAAACTTGCAGATCATAATTGCATTTAAGATGCTGACACTGCTGCATAGGCACAGACAAGTTTAATTGTAAATGGACCATTAGTTGTTTATAGTTAAAGCATATTCACTGAAATTGCATTGCGTTAAACTGTAAACAATATCAAAGGTACATGATTAAAAAGTTTATTTTAAATGTAGGGCCTGTATATAGTGTGCAAGACTTTATTCTCACAGACCTGACTGCCCAAAATTGACAGACATAAGAAATGTATGGAATAAAGTTTTCAGATGTAGTAGTCATTTCAAATGCTTAGGACGTACTAAGTTAGTCATCCTTCAAAGTACTAAGATAATCCACTTGAACAGGATCATCATGAATCTGATTTGGTACGCTGCAATCAGAATTTTGTTTAGTCTGATTTAGCAGATGATCTACCTGTGATGATTAACTTCTGGTACGCTGCAATTGGGATTAGCAGATGTACTAACTTTAGTCCAATCAAGTGGACTAAACCTGCTTAATCCACTAGTTAGACACAGCAAGTGGACTAAATTTGGTATGCTGCAATTGACCCATGTGTGTTTTTTTACATTTCAAGTTGATATTTAGGTACTTGAATTGTATTTGCCAGTATAAAAAACAATTGACTAGTTAAAATGACTATCTGAATATTTGTGAAGCAGACTGGAATTTAACAATTTTTACTATGGTCTTGCTGTTGTAACTTTGCATATTTTATCATGCTTTTATATGCACATATATTCCGTGGCTACTTGGTTGATATCAAAAGTTTTCATGTCACATTTTAACCACGATATGCCCATAGCTGTGCCCTTTCCATTGTTACATGTGAAGCTGTTGAGTTATTTTCTAGGTTGCATAACAGCTATTGCATTTCTCAGGTAACTGAGGTAATGAAAAATGTCGTTTTCTGGCTTCTGTTTTACCTCAGCAGGTAACCGCACTTCAATCCCATCCCCATAGTGACATGTTTTGCACAACCACACCTGGAGGGCTATTCGTGTACAGGTTTAATATGTATAATTACGTTAAAGAGCAAGGCTTTCAACCTAGTGAGTGCATTAATTTAAGGATTGTATAACATGTTTAGAATGAATAAAATATCTAAAACAGAAATGGACAGTGGTGTAATTAGAAAGTGTGGCTGAAACATCTCTCCTAATCTTACTAACTGCCATTAAATGATTCACAATTTTCCTGCTACCTCTTATTGCAATTTGTTAATGAACCTTCATCCCTTTGCCTTATCGCTTTTACTACACTAAGCTATGTATTACCACACCTTTACTAGCCTTCAGCATGCTTTGACTGTGCTAAACCATTGTGAACTTGTATAAGGGTGAAAGGACCACCCTCTGGAAAGCTGTTCTGAGCATCTCTTGCTGACAATGGTACCCTATTAGTGCTAATTCTAATAATGGGATTAGGTTGTGGACACCTGAATGGGATGAGACCACATGGGCCGCTGGCTTGTTTCTCATAGCAAAAATCCCAGTGTTGGTGTCTTACTCAATATTTAGTGTATTTTTGTGGCAACATAGTGGTATTGAGTGTGGGGTAAATCTGGTGGATATTTGCCTAGTGTTCTATATATTCCATGGTCAGTGGAATCTTTGTTTAAAATCAAGTTTGGCTAGCTCCTTTGAAATCATAATACAAAGTCCTACCTTTTCAAGCTGCATATATTGTCAAGCGATTACCTCATTCTAAATTCTCAAAAGAGTATATGGACACTGCATCACTTACACAATATTTGCATGGTATATAATAATGGCTAATGATTTCTCTTAGCATAAAATAAACATTTTCAAAACATAAATAAAGGATCAGTGTGTATTTATTTATTTATTTATTTAATTATGTATTCCATTTATAATTTTGGTGGTTTAAATCAAAGCTTTGGTGCCAGTATAAAATCTATTCATATTTACATTGCAGTTTAAGTTTGGTTACAATTTAAGGTATGCAGTAGGTATCCCTGCAGTACTAGCCCTCAGCTGCACATCAAAATCACTAAGGCAATTTCAACCATTATGTTGTGACCCAGTGGCATCTCTGCTGAATGAATGTCCAATTCCCCTAGCTCTCTAGCTCTCTTCCTCAGTAGCCTCACTCACATACCTCCACTGTCCCCAGGACCTCTCAGTCAATTAATGAGAGATTGTCTCCTCACTCGATCCACCTAACAAGGAGGCCACCCAGGAGACTGCCATGTCCTCAGTGAAAAGCTTCTCTGGTGGCCCATTCAGATACAAGCTCCTTAAAAAGGAGTGGATGAATAGCCAGCATCGCTGTACAGCACTGCCCAGTCGAAACGGTGGCTTCTGCAACAAAGGACCCCCCGTGGGGATGTTAAGCAGAATCAATCAATGGTACCAAGAGCAGGAGCAAGAACTAAACGCCCTGATCGTGTTCTTAACAGCCGCTGCACTAAGCTACGTCTTGATTGCTGGGGGGCTCACATAAAGATATGTTTACTCTCCATTCTTCTGCTACTCTGCACCAGGACAGCAGGGCTCAGTATGGGGTCTGATCAGCCACCAGGATTAAGAAAAGGATTTCCACCCTTGCATGCGACTTTTGACGTTGCCAGCTAGTCGGCCATTATAAAAGCAACATTCACGCCATGCTAAACGTTGCACATCTTTGTCAGATAAATCATACATTTTTAAACAGTTAATGTTATCTGCCTTGGGCTGCAGTGATGCTGTAAGCAGCAATATCATCATACTTGTTAGAACTGACTGAGAGAGAGAGAGAGACATTTTGTCATGATGACTCTTTAAAAGAACATTCTTTAGCACGCATTATCAAGAGTATCAAACTCCAGGGGAATATGGAAACATCAGGTTTGCCTGTCTGTCAGTACTGTGGATATAGATCAGAATCATGTTACCATTGCTCCATATTTGTTTTTTCTTATGCTTTTGAAAGCAAGTTTTGTAATCTGTTGACCAAAACTTAATTATTCACCAATTTGGATTCCTTGTTTGTTTTTTTTATTTGCTTCTCATAAACACACACACTGTGAGCAACCTCTGTTTGATAACCTCTGCCTCTATTTTTATGACCACTAGTAGCAAAGCTTTTGCTTGGTGACCAAAGAGTTTGAATCTCAGACTGGAAGGCTGTTTATTTGCTGCACAAAATGCAACATAATGATAAACATAATGATGATCCTGCTTACCATCTGTAAATAAATGAAGAGGGAAAGTAATTGGAGCCAAAAGATATATCAATAGACAAAATAGATACAGTATATACACAAGTGGGGGGTGGGTTTTGCACACCTTGGAACAAATTGGATGGAGCAGAGGAGAGCACTTTGATCTCTTCAGAAGTAATTACAGCTCCCCGGTTTGACTGTGTTCTCTATTAGCTTGCCTTCACATTAGATTGAGCTGCTTTATTATAATGTCGCTGGAAACAAAAATTGACATTTTGTAACAAAAGATGGCAGAGGTTCAGGATTACAATACAATGACAAGAGAAACCTAGAGTGGGGGGAAATAGAAAACAAAATGTTTATACTTCCTATTCAGTGGAATAAAGGCACTGGATGATACATTCTCTTTATTATACCATATAGTTTGCTTGTAGTGCTTGAACTCTTATATCGCTACTGTAGTTCTAAACCTTTTTGTCTTTTTTAATTCTCTTCCAACACAAACAAAGATGAGTTTCTATTGCAAACCAACTGCAGCATAGATAGAATATATCACAATACAACTCCCTCAGCCACTGCCAGTTAGTACAAACACTTATGCTTTGTGACAACCTTATAATTGAACAGTGCTACTGTTCTGTTTATTGTGGTTTACCATAGTAAAATCAGCTGAACATTGTAAGTGAGACTGACCTACAGCACAGGAACTAAGCAATACATTAACCTTTCTAAATCTACATAACACTATTAAACAAATTAAATAAGAATAAAAAGTGCACTAGTGCTGTGTAGATTTCTTTCACAAAGCATTAATTATTAAGTAATCTAAAGTGTCTCGATGAACTTTAAAAAAGCTTGATATTTATAAACTATTCTAGACTACTGTTCTTCTTTTCATAGTCTATGAATATTAAACTTAAGTAGTTTTGAAATTAATCATAAAAGACTTAAAAAATAGATAGCAATGTTGCCAAAGCTAAGAGCTGAAAAGAACCAGAAAACTTGTTGTTCAATCCATGTTTCATCCCATTTAAAAAAAAAAAAAGAAATTAAAACAAAACTCTCTGTATATTTCATTTCACAGGGCACCATGCTGAATTCAAAGATCTCCCACCCACAGAACGTGGCACAATGTGAAGACATGTGCTAATATATTGCTGGTAATGGACACCTCTAGGAGAGTAATTAGGATGCATAAATATTTCAGCCTATTTATTAGATCTGAGGAGAAGGTTACATTAAAAATATAATGTGCCCAGATACATTTGAACATTTTTTCAACCTTTCTGTCAATGTTCATTAACACATGCATACTGATGATAATATGCAATTAGAGGTAAAAGCACACTGCAAATGTGTTTGGTGTAGCTAATAACGGCACACAATAATCTTGTCATCTGAAAACAGGTTGATGTCTAAATTGTTCTTTTAACAAGCAATGAACTGAAAAAAAGTTAATATGTGTAGTTTTAATAACTAATTACAACAGTTGATTAGTTTAATAGTATTTTAAATATGCCGCTTACCAAACCCACTCTTCCAGTTACCCACCAGCTTTAATTATAGCCCAACTGCCAGCTTTTCACATTCATTCACAACTCGCCTATCTCCACCATTGCAGCTACACCTTGGTCTAAAAAAAGGACAAGGGTCTATACAATGGGAATTGTGCCTACACGTGACAGACAATAATTGAAACCAAACTCTTATACATTCTTAGAGGCACTTTATTCATTCTTATAGACATTGGGATTGCATTTGGCTTTAATCTCATGAACTCTCAATTTTATACAAATATTATTACCCTTTCAGGTTATGATTATTACGTGATTATGAGGACCCTTTATATGTGTCTACACTGGTTATTTTTGCAAAATGGTTGCAAATATGATGTACCGGGATCTTCTGGGTTCAAACATTTTGAGGGACAGTTAGAAAAGTTATAGGAGGCTGTGTGGTCCGGTTGTTAAATAAAAGGGGCTTGTAGCCAAGAGATCCGCAGTTCAAATCCCGGCTCACTCACTGACTCACTGCGTGACCCTGAGCAAGTCACTTAACCTCCTGGTGCTCTGCCTTTCGGGTGAGACATTGTTGTAAGTGACTCTGCAGCTGATGTATAGTTCACACACCCTAGTCTCTGTAAGTTGCCTTGGATAAAGGTGTCTGCTAAATGAAAAAGTAAAATATATCATTAATTATTAAAACAAGTAAATATGATGTTCTTTTTTACTTGCTCTGTTATTTTCTTTGTCTCATGTTCTGGCCTAAGAGACTGCTTTATTATTATGCTTTATTATTAACTACCACTAAACCCTTTCTCTGTTCGGTGCTTTGTCTCACTCCTGCTTCCGTTTATAACTAATTAGAGAAAACAATGCTCTAGGCCTACTGACACTCTTGATTACAAATATGCAGTACACATAGTTACCATGGCATGCAATTTGGGGTTTATTTTGAGAAGCCACGCAATGTAAGATTCCCCACTGTTTTCTACTGGAAAGACTAAAGTCTCTGTCAAGTGGAGACAGGTCAAGGCAAGCAGAGTAGTCAAATTCTCCAGAAGCATCCACTCTTCCAGGAGTATCTATACATAAACCTAATCCTAACCTTAAATCACAATTTTACCCAAAACATTAACATAAACCTTCATGTTTTGAGTCCTATTTTCATCAGTGGTACCGGTTTGTAACTATGGATACCTTCTCCTTCACTTGTACAGAGATACACTGTGGTGCATTGTATTCATTTTAAAACGTTGCTCTTCACTTAAAAAGCTGTCCATGGATTCGGTCCTGCATTTTCTTTTATCACAGCTTAAAACATATAAATGAAGGACACTATAAAAATGAAATTGGTATGTTATGGTATGGTCAAGTCACTATCAGATTGCAAACTTGCTTTTCAGTCCCTCAGTGCAGCAAATTAAATATTAATCTGTTCCCAGGTCATTTAGTACCGAACGAACCTGAGCCAGCAGTGCTCCCCACACTGTGAGTCTTGCTTCTGTGACTACAGGAGAGGTAATGAACTCACTTGCTCTTGATTTCTATCAAAGGTTTCTGGCTAGCCCCTAATAGTTCACGTTTCTAAACTTGCAGTTCGCCTGGGTTCAGTGTGCCACTTTGACTTGTGTTATGGAATATTTCACTTTCTTGCCTTTGAGACTGAAGACACCTGGGTGCTGACTGCTGATCAATCCTTCTCTGGCATCTACACAGGACTATTACTCATGGGGATTTAAAACTATCAGATCGCTATCGCCTCTGCTACCAAGGAGAAATCCAGGAGAGACCTGGGCTGGTAGCAGCCTTGTGGTCTTTGTCTTTTTGCATATACTACTGGCATTGTACTGCAGCAGGTGGAGAAATATCCAGCTGGGGTTAACCTGATTAATAATCATTCATTTAAATAGCTACATTCCAACTCTGCTTGCTTCATGCTATGGGACAGATTGTTTGCTGTTTGGTACCTTTTTATAAGTGGGACTACAATGAGTACAAACTGGAGAAGGCTTACTGTGCCTATTTTTTCTAGGAAGTTGCCATGACAATTGCAATTCCTTCTATACAGACCTAATTATCTAGCACTGAATGCTTAAAACACGCTCACACGTGTGCAGGTTTGGAGAGCAATGTCAATGGAAGTACAGTATTATTTTCATAGGGCCTCCTCGGTGGTATGTGTGACCCCTGCAAGGCCAGTGAATGCTTCTTCTAAATCCATGAGTAGTAATATTTATCCTCCAACAGGAATGTAGTGGAGGCACTTTACTTGCAGAACATTTTTAGCTATTGACAGTATCAAAAGCTGGGGGTATATGAAGTCTATATGTCTACCTATATATCACTGTTTTGCATATATTTAGATAATCCAATTGTGATGAAGCTTGCCGAGGATATTCTTTCTAGTTATTGAGGGATATAGAGGTGTCTACAGTATGTGTATAGGGTGGATGTAGGTCATGGGATCTTCTTTGTCATGATACTGATGGTTCTAATTTTGAGTGGCAGGGGATGCATGTTTCAAATGTTATCAACACAGTCTTATTTAAATGGCCTGCACCCCAGCAAGCAGATCCCTGAAATCATCTACCAGAAAATTGTAAATTGTCCAACACCAAATACCTCTTCAAATTCAAGCTTATAGTGCCCTCTTCTGGTTGAAAGCATTAGATTAAAAAAAAAAAAAAAATCTGTAGAGAGAGATAGATAGAGATAGATCTATTTCATTTGACATTTATCCATATACATCGAAAATGATGAATTTGAGAGGGAAGGAGCAACAGAGCTTAAAGAGTATGTATCGGGGTTCTGAAAAATACAGCATTACACATCCCCTTGTGTTGCTACAACTGTTTAAATAACACAGCCGTCATTTGTTTTCATTGTTAAGATGCTGACTTATTTTTACACTAATAACTTTATAGTCGGTTTCAAAGCTCTTTTCAAAATGGCCGGTCTAGTGCACTGATAGTTTAAGGATTATTGCCCACATTGTCATACAGGTAACACAGCAATAACAATCCATGATGTGGTAATGAACAGAAAAGCCAGAGCACTTGTATATATATATATATATATATATATATATATATATATATATATATATATATATATATATATATATATATAGTTTTTTAATTGCTCTTCCTGCAGTGATTTAGAGGACAGATCTCAAATCCAGTGCACTAGAGCAGACATCTTGAAAATAGCTTTAAAACAGACTTTAAAGTTATGTGTAAAATGTTGTCAAGATGTTAACTTTATTTAAACAGTTGTAGCAACATGCAGGGACGTATAACACTATTTTTTGGAACCCCGCTACTTACTCTTTAAGACTCCCGCGATGTAGGACTTAGGCAAAGGTGAAACAGAGGCCAAATTCACATACTGTCGTTTGAGAGATAAAATGGGCATGAGGACTGTCCACATTAGCTAGGTCAACAACTATTGCTCTTTTGTTTAATGTCACTAAAATGTACATTTGGTTGAAGAATGTACAACATTTTGTCAAAGAATACCTTAGTTTAGTTTAAGTCAGCACCAAAACTAGCATACACAAATGTCATGTTGTTGAATATAATGCAAGCAAATGCTGCTCTCTCCTGGTTAAAGGCATTTAATGCATTGTGAAAGTAATTCATTTATTTTATTCCAGTTTTAAATGGTAAACCATGTATAGTTTTATTTTAAATTATTAACAGTATGTTTTTTTTGTTTTTTTGTTTGTTTTTTTACCAATGACAAGTTATATAAAGTGAATATATACAGTTTACACTGCCTTATGATATACACCTGCAGTGTGACAGAAATGCTGTGTCTTATGTCAAAAAAAGACTGGGTCAACTCTTGACTTAAACAATCTCTTCACAGTGTCATTAAAATGATCCAAGCCCATGTCTATATTGCAACACAGGAATCACCTTTTTATATGGTTAGCATTTAGCAGTTGTATTGACTTGACAACTGGTCCATAAATTGTAGGGCAAGCTAAATTACACTTCAGAGATAACAGAAATGACATTTCAGCAGTCTCTTATATTTACTGCAAGTACTTCATCTTCATCTTTGTTCCTTCATCTGCTTGAGCTATACAAGTAGAATGGCTAGACATGGGGGGTTTCCAGTTGTGGTTGATAATGACTGAACCCCATGTGAACAGGGTTCCAGGATGAGGGTCATGTACATGAAAAAGAAGAGCTGTGGAGTGTGCAGAAATGTCAGTTATGACCTTTGACACCAGCTTCAGTGCAGTGACATCATATGCCGCATACAGTTTATTTTAATATTGTTCTTCACAAACTATTGCACCGTCATGTGTTTAAAACTACATTAAATATGTTCTGCACGTAGTTTGTGTTTTATTGATGTAAGCATTTGTGGTATTAACAAGATATGTCATGAAAAACCATGTTTATTTAGACCAGTGTGATTTCTTTTGTATTGAGGAGGGAAACGTTGGATGAAGGGAATACTGTAGTGGCCGAGATATGTGGCCCATGGCTATATTGAGAATAAAACCCAGTAGAAACTCAATATGGTATGTATGTTATGCATACAGCAGGCAAAAATGTGATAGGATGAAAGGTCCTCAGTAGTCTGTAATATAGTTTACATAGTGTTCCTATCAGTTTTATAATAACAAGCAGATCTTTCAGTACTTCAACAGTTTTATTTAACTTCAGACGAGGAACAGTAAAACATCATAAACACAGACATTTCAAAACTTTAAAGCCATTAAAGCTATCCTTTTTTATTATTATGAAACCCACACATAACGTTCATATTGAACCAAAAAAGCAAGCAATGTGCGAACACAAACTTTTTTTTTTTTTGAACATATTTTGTTGACAAAATGCATATTTCTTGTTATCCCCACAAATCGTGTCAAGTTGATACAACTCAAATCAATAACCTCCTAAACAAAAGGGAGATGTTCTTTCAATGTTGTAGGGGAAAGGAAAAAAAATAAATCAAACAAACAAATACATAGACTGGACTGCTGTTTTCACAAAATTACACTCTTGAAAAATATCCAGATTCCTCATTACATTAAATAAATAATTTGTAATATAAAATTCTTAACCATATAAATCCTTATACATTTCTTTACTAACCATCACCACTAGAGAGCAATCTAAATATTCCATATAGCTTAGCATTTATTTACAGCAACAAACAGAACACTCTGGCTTTGGTTCTTTATACTGTAACTGTATAATTCACCCCACCCTCCTAAACCGCCAAAGTTTATTTAATAAGTTAACACTGGTAATGTTCTAGCCCAGCTAGAAAAAAAAGAATGACTGAGGGAATGGATGTATAGCTAATGTATGCATGTGCTATCTACAAATATGCAATTTAAAAGTTATACAGAATATTTGTCTCTACTACTTTCAACTGCAACTTTTAACAGTGGCTGTAACCTTATACAAGGCAGGTCTTTTGTAATAAAAACCAAGGAAATGCTTTTCTGATATCCAAGTTAACTGGTATTTCGGTATCACTTATAGATGCAATTATAAAATACATTCCTTAGGGATGTGCAGTAGTGCCCTTTAAGAAGTTTAAAGTTTTTAGGTATTCATTAAAATGGCATATATTAATTAAATATGTTAATTACTCAACCCAAAATAAAGCGTTCCCTTCTACACAATTATGGAGTACCAATCAACAACAATCTGACAGTGATTTTTATACCTGTTGTGATCAAACTAACTAAAACCACTTGTATTATATCTGCAGTGAACTGTAGGATTGCAGTCCTGGGTAAGATGTAACCTCTGATTAAACTCGTCTACAGACATACATATCCCAGTGTGCACTCTTAAATCACTCAAAGCAGAAGGTATATGCTATTGATTGGTACAGAATTGAGGGAAAGGCAGCTTTGTTGTGGGTTTCTTTCAATACCAGCCGACAAAAACTGCTTAAAAGGGAATTACTCTGAGAAGGAGTATCTCGCACCCTCAGTATTCTTGTACTTTAATGGAAGCAGTGGACAACTGGCAAAACGCACAAGCTGCCTCCAGCAGTCTCTAGAATTTCAATTATTGGTCTCTATGTTAGACCAAAAGGATACATAGAAAAAGTGTTTATCCTTGGTTAGTGCTGGGCAACACTGCCATAATCATACAAGTTCCTCTGCCGTTACAATTAGTTTATTTAATCACAGATTCTTAAAGGGTTACAGTATGGGATCTATTTAATGAGCTAAACAGCTGCAGATCTATATTCCACCCCCCTTTTAATTTCAAATGTATCCTGCATATTTTCCCCAAAAGGTGAATCACTGACCACCCCAGAGGTCTGCGATTGAGCCATTTAATGCATTTTAGGGTGTCGTTAATTAGATATGTCATTGTTCAGATCGTAAAATGTGACCCCTCAAAAAGGCCCTGTTCTGAAGCTAGTACAGAAGGAGCAGTTCAATTGTTGTTCTTGCTAGTTCTATACCGTTTTAACATGATTTTGTTAATTTTAAATAATCTGCCTTTGCACTTTTAATATAATTGAAAATGTTATAACATATCTTACTAACCTAACCCATACAAAGTCTATTGGGCCTTATTGGTAGCATTTCTGTTTTGTGTAGCCTAGACCTAAGCTCATGTTCAAGCATAACTGTTTTATTAAAGCCTCGAGCCATCCTAAAATGTATAGTCATATTCAAGAGTTCAGTTTAAAACAGTCAAGTAAACTACAATTGCCAAAAGAGAGTAGTATTGTAAACTATCAATGCAATAACCAAGATATGCTGATGTAACACTATTTCAACTGTATTGTTGCTGGATGAAGTGAGGCATGAAGTTGCCACCTCATTCCCTTTTATTCTTTATATAAAAGAGAAACCTCAGACACATTGCCTTAAGCTGTCACTGGAGTGCCTGTACAAGCCCAAGTTAATGGTACTACAGTTTAAGAATAATAACAAGTTATACCAACGGACTTAAATTAGCTCATTTCAAGCTGAAAACTAACCAAAGCAAGGGTTGAAAAGAGGTAAATATAAAATAAAAATACTGATACATAGTTTACATTTTGTACATTCTCTTATTGTAAAGGGTTGTGTTTGAGAAGACTTTGTTGAGTGTATCGTATTTTAAAAGCATTCGTCTATAATTCTGCCTTTTGTCATTTTGGTTAAAACACAATAACATTGTGCTGATGATTTTTGGTAGGCGAAACATACATAAGTTGAAATCAACAAGAAAATCACAAAGCTATGTATAATTTTAATAGAATTTTTTTTTTTCTCTGGCTCACGGTGAGCCGAGGACATCCTGGCCGACCTAAGCCCTCCCAAGCCCGGGCTGCACTTGGCCAATTGTGCGCCGCCCCTGGGAGCTCCGTCCATGGCGGTAGTGGAAGAGCCTGGACCCGAACCGGCGATCTCCAGGCTATAGGGCGCATCCTGCACTCCACGCGGAATGCCTTTCACTAGATGCGCCACTCAAAGAGCCCCCTATACAAAGCAATTTTGAAGAAAAAATGTGGTTTGCAGTTTGACTGGAAACTTTTGGTATAATTATAAATACATTTTATATTAAGGTAAAAATTGACTTAAAAATATAGTTATGCTCAAGCTCCTTGGAGACCTGCAGCTTTACAAAGCAGATTTTTACAACAATGCTACACGACACCTAGGTTATAATAAAAATGATTGGATTCAATCAGACGTTAGCTAGCTAGTTTATGTTAGATAACAGTGGTTTATAGTTCTTTAAAACCTTGGTGCTGCCTAAATCGATTCAAATGGCCAGTCAAAGGGGTGCTAACTCAAGGTTTTAAAATCAATTTTCTGACCTCTTATTACTTTTAAAGTGCTGAGAATCTTTTGGGTTTTCACTTTTTTTTACATCAATTCAGAATACTACAATGCAATAAGACTTGCTGCATTGTGGTGCTGCTGCTGTAAGTCTGACTGCAGCTAGACTACACTGAGCTACAAGTGTATGAAGCACTATCCTATCAGGATGGAATAATTGGAGCATAAAATGTTGTCCATTGTCCATCACCACAGAAAATGTTAATTCAATAAAAGATAATGAACATGATGCAAATTAAATACTTTTGATACGTCTCCTAAAGCCTAGTTTTCAGCCTCCAGGTATCAAAGGGTAAACATAACTAGACTAGAATGCTTCAATATTCCAGTTTTTCAACTGGAAGTAGATTTTAGATACAGTACATGCAATATGTTGCTTGGCCGTAGGGAACAGCCTACAGTACAGAACATGGAATTGAGCTCTCTTTTCAATGTGTAATATTGTATAAAACCACAAACAATTTCCCACACTATTGAAAATATTAAAACACAGGACATTAGGGTCATTGTATAGGTCATCTTCCAACAGGAAAGATGCATGCAATCCATTACATCTTTTTTTCTAAGTGTAACCAAAAAATACATAGTGCTTGTTGTTCTTATTTTTAATAAAGACAATGCTGTAAAAGTTGTTCAAACACTGTATAAAGTTAGAGTCACAAAGGAAGCTACAGCCCAAAGGGTAACTTGTTCTACTTCCTAAATACATTTAAAAATCACACACATCTTGTAACAATCCGAAGAGTTGTTTTGAAATGCTGTTTTTCACAGGCTTAAAAGGTCTCAATAGACTTTTTTTATATTAACAATTCGTTCATGTTTACTTCTGTACATTTAAACATCTGTAAAGTACTGTACCTACACACATACACAATATAGTAAGTAATCTAAATTACAGTTCAGGTATATAGTGGGGTTTTCATTTCAGACAGGAAAGGGGTTGCAAGACCTCAGAAGTATATGATGTAAATCATTTAATAATGTATAGTACATGTATATAGGTTCACTTCCTATCTCTTCTCACTTTGAGAATGGTCCCTTACAAATTCTTTGTTATATGGCATGTATTATTAAATATTGTGTGGAACTACTGAAGAGCACTTTACTGGTTGTCATTGGTCGCTGTTTATGTGTACATGTTCTTGCTCTAAGTTTCATTAGGAATTCATTATTAGGTTACTTGTTTGGAAAGGGGGGAGGAATCACCTTATTAAATGATTAGTCTAATGCATGGTTTTCAGGGTGTTCATTTATTGTAACTTGTATGCACCAGTTCATGTCCACCTGAAAAGCACGGTGATTTTGTGATAATGACTTCACCTGCTGTAGCAAGAAAGCTGGGTTCACTGTTCCACGACTGTGTGTTTTCAGTTATAAAAGTGATGTATTGTACTTGATTTTTGGTCATTCTGTCTTTTAATCCCAAGAACTACTTGAGATGTCTTGGACATTAAAACAGCTAATGCTATACATTTTCTAGGGTTTTGTCTAGACACCCAGTTTAACTGGTGTCCTACAGTTGTACAGTACATTTTAGTCAATAGGTGTCACTGTTATACTGCATGATACAAAACCATACTAAGATCGGTTTCAATTTCTGTCAACAGGAATATAGCCGATACACAGAAAACAGGAAGCTCAATGGAGATCAAAGTTTTCTTGTGTCTTAAATGTTATTTCTTGAGTGGAAAAAAAAAAAAATCATAGGTGGTATTATGCACATAATATTACATTAAAAAAAATGTAAAACTGTTTAGTTTTCTAGGGCTTGCAATGTGATATTCACTCAAATTGTACAGACTCAAATTTCAAAACCTGTTTAAAAAAGAAAAAGAAAAAAAACACCTGTGTGCTACTCTAATTAATGCTCTCACCTAACAAGAAGGCTTTACTTTGTACACTAGCATTTCATTTTAATGATTATATGAAAAAGTAATATTTAAAAGCATTTGTAGAAATCAAATCTCTCCTAAAAGTTACTTATGACACAAAACTGTTGCCACTACAATGGCTCACACAAAGTTACGTTGTACTCCACTAAATTGGGTTATTGTTTTAAGAAAAGTATGCTCAGTATGCACCTGGAAGTATAGCTGTAAATGGAGTATATCTAAGCTGAATTAAGCATCAATTGTGCATATTTTTGTATAACTAATATATAAAACTACGTAAAAGATAAGAAAATGCAGCGAACATATGTATGACCGATCAAGGATCATTGTTATTGATAAGCTACAAGCAAGTACAACAACTACAGATACCGCACTAGCAGGATCAATTCCTACATGGTCATCTGCTTCACACTAAACTGTAAACTTCAAAATGTAAAAGTATACATTCACGTTTCAATCGTATTCATTAGTACTATTGGACTCTCAAAAAAGATAAACGCCATTTGAAATACAACCATATACAATATATTTTTCTATTTTAAAATAAAGCTGTTGTCTGCAATACCATAATATGTATTTCATCCTGAAACTCGGATTGTAAATTGCATAAGAATTGTGTAAGAAAATATGCCTAGATTATGGGGGATTTAAGATTTATGACATGATTAAAATACTTCCACTAGATGAGGGGTACAAATGCAAATCTAAAGGAATCCTGATATCCAGTAATCTCCAATCTGGCACAATGACAAGCTTCCCGGTTTCATCACACTGTTGCCACAACTAAGTTATAAACTGCTCCGGCTCTCCTGTTTGTTCAGTATGGTTTATATCCATATACAGTATAGCATTATTATTTTTCAATAACCAGAGTCAAGTGCTGCTTGAATCTATATATATATATATATATATATATATATATATATATATATATATATATATATATATATATATATATATATATATATATACAATGTATACAAGTTTAAGTTAACTAGATAAACCATGTTTCAAATTGTGACAACAGAAATATATTATTTGAGGATGTTAGGGATGTCACAATTGAATAGGCATTATCAATGAATACATTGAGAAAGACTTCTGGTTGAAATGTTAGTCACTGAATTTAGTAAGTTTATTTTTGTATTTAGAAATTCAGCACTATTCAGTGTTTACTAGTTATAGGTGTTTCCTCAGCTTGTTACCAGTGCCTTCTGGGTGCTAAAGTGTATTGAGCCCTTTAAAACTGCATTTCCTCTACACTCTCTTTACGTACAGTGCAGGAAAGCGAATCAATGTTTTCTCTATCGCACCAGTGGGAAATTAAATAGAAGGGAAATTAAATCAAAGTATTGTTTAGGCACAGCCTGTCAAAAGCCTAATGAAACATAATGGTTGCTGGTAAATGAGCCATTAAGAATATGATGAATTGATTAATGGCACATCACTAATATTCTAACATACACAAAAATAAGTGAGGACAGTCTGTACCTGGAGTCTAAAAGCATAGCACCAGAAAGTCGTTTGGAACATTAGCTTGAAGCTGAACTTGTGGGGTTGTTTCAGGTAAATCTGTCACTGCAACCTTCATGCTTGCTTTTAAATTAACATTGGCCTACCAAAAGTCAAGTGACTGATTTAGCCTGACTTCTTTTCAACATGTGATATCAACCAACAATGGTTTAACTGCAACACAATAATTTGAGCTCTGCAAGTATATTCATGTAGTACAAGTAGTTTTAGGGTCATCAAAAAATGGGCACGCTTATGTGATGATTGTCTGTCCTTCTACCAGACTGAACATGAAAACCACTTTGATTTTGCACCTAAGCAAACTTTTACTGTGCACTCTAGCTTCTAAACTTTTCAGATTGTTTTTGGCTATTAACAATTTTGTTAACCTTTCAGGTACTGTGCGATTATTACACAATTATGAGGATCCGCTGTATGTGCATGCACTGGTTCAATTTAATTTAAACGTTCACAAGGCTTACTTCATGCAAGTTATATTGTACAATTCTTAATATACAACAATATTAAATTACCCACCAAAGCATGGCTTTATGAGACAGAAAATTATGTTTACAGCTGATGTTTTGCTTGGCTTTTCTTTGCATTTGGCAGAAGTTTCCTAATATTTCAGTATTGATATTAACATTGCATTTGTAATTTTGTATTTGTTTTTCAATCACTATCTTTGCTTGATCGTTATAATTTATCCATATCTGGGATCACCCTATTGTCTAGTGATTTAAACGTGGTAGCCCTTGGTGCACTGCCTGCATTGTCAGGAATGTGGGCCACTTGGTCCACTTCAAATCTTTGAATATATTTTCTGCTTAACTTGTTTCTCATGTTAAATCAAATTTGTTGTAATAGTTTTTGTGGTACACTTCCCTGAATCTAACCATTGTCAGTATGTGTATTATTTATGCTAAATGGATTTCCATGGCTCATGCAATTTTTGTTCTGTAATTTTGAAGACACCTTGGATTGGTCCTTGGGTTGAAATAAAAATCGCACTACTTTAGTGTTTTAACACCTATTTATGCTTTTCTTCTGCAAACAGAAGCTATTAAATGCACCGAAAAAGGTTTTCCTTTTGGATAAAGTTGCAGGAGGCTTGTAAAGAAAATAATTACTTAGTACAAAACACACAACATATAATACACTTACTGCATCTAGTACAGCCAAATCTGAATTACTTTGACATTCCCTTGGGCAGTCTTTTTTAGCAGGTTTGACTGTCCAGAATTCAATAAATAGTAATATCAAAATCAATACACAATAATTTGGCTTTAAAAACAGATTTCAGTGAATACATTATAGGTTCACCTATCGGTGCTATATATCCACAATGTATCATTATATATATATATATATATATATATATATATATATATATATATATATATATATATATATATATATATATATATATTAGATAGATAGATAGATAGATATCTATCTATATATAGATATTTATTATTTTGCATATAAATATATAGGACTTAAAGAAAACAAAATTGTCAACCAATTCGACAAGAAAGTGAAAACACAAACTTTAAATTGAGACAGGGGAGTATGTTAAGAATATAACCCTATCAAAAGCAGTAATCCATATACAAAACATTCTTGTCTTTAAATAAATTCAATGTATTTTGCCAATACTTTGCAGTAGATCTCATCCAAATGCAGCTTCTAAGACCTGATGACCAAAATGCATTTTAATAGTAAAAATGCATCATCCGTAAATACCTATTAATACTTAGTCAAAATGCTGCGGGAGTTAAATGTACAAGGTTACCCTTTTGTTAACAGTTTTCGAAGACATCCTTCCAATGGCCACTATGGACAACCGTTACTAAGTGAGAATAGTAAACCGGACCTAGTTTAGCAGCGGAAGTTGCAAAAGGCCAAGCCCTTAACAATGCAATGCTTCATTAGTGATCCATCAGTGTGGCAAACCATCCGTCTATTGCTACTTTAATGTTGGGAATTGGCCTCCTCTGGTTTTTGTTTTTTGCTCACTCTGAGAACTGGAAGATGGGCTCTGCGTTGTTATTGCTGGTCGGTGGGATTGTCTGGCTGCAGCATCTTGGTGGGGGAGGTTTTTCCAGGGGTCTGTGAGGAGGTGGAGTGCGAGCTCTCACTGGAGCTGCTGCGTGTCTCCGTGCTCGTGCTCGTCTTCTTCATCTTCCTCCTCTTCGCTAGGGGGGCCTTGTCCACGTTCTGGAGGCAGAAGCCCTCCCTCTTACACTTGTTAAACGCCTAAGACAAAAGGAGATGGATACAATGAGGTCTACTGAACTAAAAACGGCAGCATCTAAATACTGCCACCGAGGTAATTCAAATTTGTCTACCAAGGTTATGAATCTCCAGCATCTAACAGAGTGTGAGTTTATTTGGTTTTTAGGAAAGTAGAATGCCTATTTAGTAAAACCACTCACTACTTTTTTCTTACCAAAAATTTTGAAATTCTCTAGTTTGTGTAGTTTTTATACTTGCTGCCCCATCTCCGCTCCGCTCTGAATAATCTGAATAAGTGCAAGTTAGTTCTGTTCAAATGTTTTGTTCTGTGCATGTTATTTTTACTTGTAAATGTATGCTATAAACGTCTGTGTAATACACTTTTATATGCTACGTTTTCTACGGTTTGAGACAATTTTAAAATTTGTGTAGGATCTTTATCTATAAGGTATAGCTCTGCTGTGACCAAACGTTATTTCAATTAGAATGTTGGTAACCATGGTTTTGTTGCATGTTGAATATGATAAATGGGTTTCGCCAAATGAGACGTTTCTCAATGTCATAAAAAGGCTGGGGTTTTTTTAAGCATAAAGGTTGATTTTACCCATTCTCTGCTTGAATTGAAAAATAAAGAAAAAAAATCGGGAGGGGGGTTCTTGCACAATAATGGTAGCTGTACATGGGCATGCCAAAGAAAGCCTTTAATGGCAGGTTTCACAGACCATGATTTGCACTAATCTTAGACTTACCAAAGTTAACATTGGGTAGTCAAAGACTAGTGCTAATGAAGGGTTGTGAAACCAGCTGTAAAACTGTATCCTCTTCACATCCCTTAATGTATTTTATACTGGCTCCACTAACACCGAAGGAAGGTTTAAGATTACTGCAGTAGGACCTTACGTGGAATGTGGCCTTGACGCAGGTATGCACAGAAGCACCAGAAGTTCCCAAGATGCCTGGAGTCATCAGCGGATTGGAGGAGAGCTGGCTGTCGTCCTGCAGCCACTCGTTGTATCGCAGACTTGACATTTTAATCCTCTTATTTGGATCAACTGTAAGAAGTTCTGTTTTAGGGGAAAAGACGACATCAAATTACTGGTAATTTCAATAGGTCTGGAGAGATATTGGAGATTCACTTGAGCTGGAATGACCCCATTGCATGTCATGACCTAATTCCGTTTGATAGAAAGACAAGACATTTTTGTATACGCTTTGTAAGGTTGCAGATGAGATCCGTTGCAGCTGGAGGATGACGTGTCATTTGTAACATTATAATAATGACTGTGACGTCTCCTCTCAATTACTGATTTTTCTTGTGCAACTAAGAACTGTCGATTGTATGCCGTGTATTCTGTTCAATACAACCAGAGGTAAACATCTCCATACAGCCTTTTAGATTGACTGATTCTTAGTAATGAAACTTTGATCCCAGGTGTGAAAGGTTTCATTCTCTCACCACCAGTACACTGAACTCAAAACACACCAATTGATCTAAACCATGGTGGATCACTGTGTAGATCGTTAAAATAGACTCCTTTGTGAACAAACGTTATGAAAATCAAATAACCAACAGTCTGAGTCTCTTTAATGTAATTCTGTCTGTACAAATGTTAATTCTTCAAATCATATTGGCATTTCTTGTCACTCCACCACTATATAGATCAATTAAATAGAACAGCCCCCACTCTTGTGTGTAAATCAGACAATTCCACAGCTGTTGGTTAATTCTAGAGGAAAGTATACTGCATTTTCCCTTCCTTTTTAAATGAAAAGTGCATCAAAGCTTGAAGCCTCACGAAACCCTGCAGGAACTGCTTCTATATGAAAGTACATTTGTATATTTATTTTTTGTTTTGTCATAAGTGCTTTGCCTAAAAGGCATGGATATATAAAGACCCACTCTCCACTGTATGTACTGTAGCATTGTCATGCATTGCATTGTCCTGAAAGCTGCATTTATAATGAATGCTTAATTTAAAAGCTGCTTCTTAATTCTTCAAAGCCAATATATGCTGTATTACAGACAGTTGGTAAAGAGATGACTAAAGACAAAATCACATTTAGAAATTGAATCCCAGTTTACAGCAAGGATCTTTTTTTCCCTCCCCAGCAGGTTTATAAAGTGTGTTGTGGTCTGGGGAGAACTAAAATCCACTGTTCTTCCCCTCTTTCTTCTGTTAAAAGATCTTTGGATTCTTTGCTTGTACTTTCAATTACATTTAGAGGATGCTAAGGCAATGCTTTAGATGAAAAGTAATCACTAGTACCTAATCACTTTGTGTTTTATAGTCACCATAATGCTGGATGTAGCCTTTTATAAAGTTATTTTTTGAAATATGTGCATGTCCTGAATATAAGGGAGACCAGTAATACTGTTAATAATGCTAAGACAATGGTTTAGAATTCCTTTAATAATCAAAGTTATAGCTAAAGTTAACAGCACTTGGCAACTATTACATTCATATTTCAAATAAGAATTTAAATTGCATGCTGACTGTCACAATTGTGACCTTTCTATCACTTGTTTGTACACAAGCAGCTCTAACATGTATGTATACTGTAGGTCTAATAATACATGTGTACTGCACCTTGTATCAAGTCCTTGGCTTGTTGGGAGACATTTTTCCAGGCTTCTCCTTCAAAGGAGAAATCCCCTTCCTTGATTTTCTTCATGATTTCTTCTGCGCTGGTGTGGGTCAACATTTTTTCCTTACATTGAAAGGGAACTTGTCCTGATAACATTGTGTACTGATAGCGAAGGAAGAAAAAAAAAAACAACACATCTTATAAATGTTGGGTTCCCATAACATCCTGGGGGTCAGATTCAGTCTCAGACGAGCCCAAATACCTTATTTAGCTGTTGTTAAGTGTTCTGGGAAAATCAGTAAATTCAAGCTTTAGAATTGTTGTTTGAGTAGTTTTTTATTTGTTCACAATTCTGGAAAAAGCTGAACTAGTTCACAGGGTTGACCTTGTGAACCGCAGCATCGACTTTCCTGGCTTTCCATAAAAATAAAAATAAAAATAAAGGAATGCAAGCCATTGGATGGAAGAGGTTGAGCAAGCCCCCTTGGTCTATTTGAGCTATAGTAGTGGTTAGGGCTCTGGACTCTTGACCGGAGGGTCGTGGGTTCAATCCCAGGTGGGGGACATTGCTGCTGTACCCTTGAGCAAGGTATTTTACCTAGACTGCTCCAGTAAAAACCCAACTGTATAAATGGGTAATTGTATGTAAAAAATAATGTGATATCTTGTAAGTCGCCCTGGATAAGGGCGTCGGCTAAGAAATTATTAATAATAATAATAATAATAATAATAATAATAATAATAATAATAATAATAATAATAATTAGTACAAGGACCCCTTTGAACCCAAGGACAGTGTTAATGGGTTAACAGGCAGATTGGGCTCTAAAGCACTATGAATAATTGATTGTAACTCACTATAATTACAACATCACAAAACCCTACCTGAGCTAGTGGTTTCATTATGTTTGATCTTAAAGTAGAGTTCATCTTTTTTCTTTTTTTAAATCACAGGTTCACCTTTTAATATGTTGAAGTTCTTTTAGTTAATTGTTTTGTATAACTTATTTATATTTAAAATTGTAACATGCATGCACGGTATGTGGATATTTCAAAAGACTATACAATAGAAGCAAAATGTATTGCTGCTTCCTGGTACCAAATTACTTCCTGTGCTGTACAGTATCTCAGTTTCACGCCAGTGGTCTAGCTGCAATTCAGCCAGGTGACCTACAGCAGAGGAAGTGAATAAATACAACAACAAAAAAATCGGTACATCCTCAAATAAAGTAAAACAAAAACACAAGAGACTTAACAGAGGAAAAGGGGACCAGTGATAATGCTACTGATGCTATTAGGAGGGAAGAAAGTGCTTGGCAATCCTTTAAATGTTTGAAACACACCTAGGATACATTTGCCTGAATTTGTTTCAATAGGAATTGCAGATATAAAACAACCACTTAGACCAGACTGGGATCCAGACAGACTGTACTCACCAAGATGACTCCCAGACTCCAGAGGTCACAGGATTCATCATACCCATCATGATTGAATAACTCAGGAGCAGCGTAGTGCAAGGTGAAACAAGGGGTTTTTAATGGCTGGTTATCCGGCGGTTTTAATCGAGCAAATCCAAAGTCAATTATCTTTATCTCTGAACTGTCGCTTTCATCTGTGAACAACAGATTCTAAAAAAAAAAAAAAAAAAAAGTAGGCGTTAAATAAAAGACTTGCAGTAAATGTGCACTTTACTAAATCCAGAGCAACCAAACCACATCTATCCTGAATTAAAGACTGCTAAGGAGTTTCCAGCCAAGCGCAACTCCATTCATGACAACTGTACCACCTTAAGAATCTACTTTAATTTACATCAGCTGATAATGAGAATAAAGTCAAAATTCAAACCTATTTTGTGATTTAAAAGGACAGCAGAATTTAGATCAATGTAATATAGATGCCAGTGTTTAATGTCTCCTGCTATCATAATTGAATTGTTTTTAATTAGAATTTAAAACACCATTTATTTTGAGACAGGAAGTGGTTGGAATTTGAATTTAGTCAAGCTCTGGATGATATTTATATAGCTGTATAGGAAATTGAACTATTTATTTTACAGGCTATAATTACTTGAGCATATCTAGCTTTTCTGGGAACTGAACCCGTAATTAGGCAGCATAGTTGTCCTTGAAGTTATGCAAATCAAGTTGCATGCGTGGTAAAATTAAGTTTGCAATAGGTGACTATTCTGAATGCACATTTCCTTAGTCCCTTAGTATAACTGAAGACAAACATATTGGCTAATGCCTTTATCTGTTTTACAAATGTCCTACTTAAAGTTTTACCTCATAAAAATATAACTTGGTACTTGTGAGACTTAGCAACAAGTATTTTACCTGATTTAAGAAGAATAAAACTACCACAGGTTCAAAGGCCACGACATGCATCTTATGAGCTGTGAAATTTAAAATGAATATGTAGGTCCTGATCAAAATAAACTACTTTATTTATTATGGTTACTTATTATGGGGAACTATATTCTGTGCAACACTGAATTGATAAAATAGAAATGTGTGGGTTTTTTTTTTTTTTTTTTACTATTATAACAGAGGGTCTTCATCTTTCACTACAAAAACTAGATACTAGTCCAGGGGTGGCCAACCCTGGTCCTGGAGAGCCACAGGGTCTTCTGGTTTTCTTTACACCTGAGTTCTCAATTATTAATTGAACCAATTACTTTGTTAATTGGTCAACACTGACATTTATTCCAGGTCTTCAGCCATTGCTGATATCATGAATCTATGGGCAGACTGTACCTCTGGTTTCAAATCCCTGTGGACCACTCCAACATCGTGCATGTGGCTCACTGCAGAGACGAGTTTGCGCATGATCCGGCTCGCCTCCGTCTCACTGAAGTGTTTCTTCTTACGGATGCGTTCCAGGAGCTCTCCGCCTTTCAGCAACTCCAGCACCATGAATGTATGTAACTAACAGGACAAAAATATACAAGCTTCAATAGGAAAGCTACTTAAAAAAACTCTTATTGAAATATGGTACTGTATGTTTTCTCCCGAGTTCCAATTCAAATGTGACTGACTGGACAGGACATGTCATGAGTGGGAGACTGAGGGAAAGATCTGGAGTCTTGCAGAGACATTAATACACAATCATTTTCAAACATACAGCTCTTCTGATTTACACTTCAAGTCATGAAGGGTATATTTTGGAGTTAGAACCCACCCTGCCTCACACAGTTAACCAAACATGCAGAAGAAACAATATCATTTACGTTTATAACACAGATAGACATGGATTTCACAGATGAATACTGATTTAGGCAGTTGAGTAGTTTGTCCGTGTGTAATTCACCAATGCCGCTTTTCTAAACTAGGGTTTATTTGGATGCTAGACTTGGTACAGTTTGTTTGGTACCATTTATTTTTGGGAATCTGGAGAAGAGTTCACTTAAATCCAATATCAATTAATCCATAAACTCATTAACTTGAATGTGAAGGCAGGTATAGTGCAGTATCTGCATTGCACATCATTATTATTTACTCTGCATAAAGATCCGGTTCTTGCTTCTTATTTTTTGGTACTTGTACCCTGTTATTTTTTTGCAGCAAGTTGAAGACTAGTTCTAGTGATATGTGTGTTAAATAGTCCAGAAGCAAATATCTAATTAATGCATTGTGGATGAACATGGCTATAGACTGATCTCAGAACTTAAGACTATTTACTATTTTCTTTGAGAAAAAACAAACATCTTTCTTATTAAGAAATATTGGTACATCTTCTTGAAATTAATACAAAGCTCTATGCAATTGCAAAATGACCACAATTATACAACAAAAATGAACAATGGTCCTCCTTTTTTAATCTAAATGAATCCGAATATGAGCATTTTTTTCTTTTAAAAAGAATGATTAAATCTTGAATTAGCTGGAGCAAGATGAGGGTGTTTCAGAGTTGTCAAGCATCCTTTTGAAGAAGCTGCTTCTGCTCTATTGAAATAGTAATAATCCTGCCAAACTCATCAGCTCTGAAGTGTTTCTCTGCTCTCTAACAAAAGGGAAGGCACATTCTATCTGCCTGTTTATTTTTATACTGATAGAGCAATTGATATGCTGGAGGTTGACATACATTTATTTCACTGTGGCAAAATTACGTTCAACTTGAATGCCAAGTTTAAATACATTAAGCCAGAAATGGAAAGAAGAAAATATGTTCATACTAAAAAATTAAAAATTGTGCTTTAAGCAGAGGGGGTAAAAAGAAACAAAAATATCCCACAGGCCAAAACGTAATCTCAATTACTGTTGCCCTGAATTGTAATCCGATTACTTGTCAATGAAGTAATATATATTACTCTAAATTACTCCAAAAACATAATCCAATTACAAGCAACTCTGTACTTAAACAACCCTATACTGATATCTATACATCTGCATTGGGTTACACAGCAAACCAGCAACAGATCGGCTTTAAATTCCTTTTGTGACCTTTTATTCTGCAATGGACACAAGTACACCATGCAAGCTAGACTGCCTAAAATCATCACGTCACTCCAGTGATGGCCTAAAGGAGTGACTGCAGTTGATATCAACCTACTGTACCGCATAAGGCTCCTCAACCACTTCAAGTATGTATTTTTGTGTGAACAGCTAACGTTGTTTTTAAAAGAGAGAACCAAGTCTATTAAATAAATGAGGAGGCAATTCAAACTGGTAACTGCACAGAATTAGCCTAGGGAGAAATGTGAGCTTCACATCAGCAGGCTGTGGAGCTGCTCTTGCTAATGAGACCTTTTTAAAATCTGACTGTTGCTATTGCCTCTGCTGCCCTCAAGTTTTAATAGTGAGACTGGCATTTGGAGCACAAAAGAAAAATAAACTTTGAAATCCTAACCAAGCTTTTCTGCTTAACTTAATTGATCCTTATTTAAAGCCTCAAGATATAATTATCCTCCATTTATTTAGTTCATTTTCATCCCACGCCCTGTCAATTGTTCTGACTTGTCAGAAGTAACGACAAACAACAGCTAACAGCAAACAAAGTAAGCCAGTCAGAGGAGTCGACTTTTATTTGTAAGATAAAAGTAGGTTGGTAATATAGGCTTGGGTCTGGTCCCTGGTCGTTGTAGGAGCCAATGAAGAGATTACTAGAATATATTATATACAGTATATATCTTAAATTTGTAGAAATAAATCCCATACCTGATCATGATAAATTTCATGGAGCTTCACAACATTTGGGTGTACTTCACACAGCTTCAATGCAGCTATTTCCTTCTGAGTTTGTGACTCCATTCTGGAACGAGAGAAGAATATTCAATAAAGTAACTTTGTTTCCAATAAATACATACAGTAGGTAGCTGTGCTTGGCTTTAGGACACATACAACCTTGAAGAAGTGCATGAAATGGATGGAGATGGTGCCATTATCCGTGTAGAAAAACACTTTGGATTCAAATGAAATGTGCCTGCTAGAACAGACAGCAAGCAACACCTATAATTGAGGACGATCTTTATAAATTAAAAATTACAAGACAACCATATTATATATTACTTTAAAACTTCAATCTACACTACGTAGCTACTTATCTCGTGAGTTTTGAAAGTCTCATTATGAAAATGTGGTTTAAGTCCAGAAAAACTATTCTTGGACAGGTGTGTTACTTATTGGCACGGTAGTTAACTTCCACGTGTATGGATGAAATAGTTGTTTTTTTTTTGTTTTTTTTTCTGCATGCCCCAATGAAATGTGAACAAAAATAAATAAAATCTTCCTGCAGCTCAGTTTATTTGGAATGACCTTAAGGCAAGGTTAGTGAATTAAGAAAATGTCAAAAAGCAATATAACAAGCAACTAAACAGGGCATTTGAGGGGAGTTTGAAACACCACTTTAATCTTGTACGACTGCATTACCAGGGGGGGAATTATAAAAGGCTCTGTTTTGTCCCGCTTTCATTTTCTATACATTACATTTCATTTACAAGTATGAAACAATGCACTAAAAAGCAGTCCAACCCATATCTCCTTTCTAATTTTCAAACCTCAATTCACAGCCATTATAGACGTTAGTTTACATGATTAATTAACATTCATATACATGTTTACAAAGTGAGTATTCAAAGGTGACCTTACAGAAATTAATGGCAACAGCAAAAACTTATTTGGCAGCATTACATGCCAACATACATGCAATCAAAGCAGATTTGTATCAATAAATCAAAGTTACTGTTTTTACCAGGGTTGCCAATTTTAAGACTTGTGTTTTTCATTTTTTAGTTTGGACATTTACCTTTTGCTGATAATTTTTACTGCAAATTCCTGGTCAGTTTTCTTGTGGATGCATTTCCTACATATGGAAAAACTCCCTTCTCCAAGTGGGTTCTCTTTCAGGTCTAATTCATAATTTAGGTAAAATGGAGAATCCTGTTAAGAGAAGTAAAGATAGTGAGTTTGCTGGGTCATTCATTTCAATGTACAATAATACATATTTAATCTCCACCTCTGTGACGTGCTTGTACAGTAAAAAAGTATGCATTTAAAACAATATTTAAAATGGAGAATTAGCTACTGTATGTAACAATATGGTTTAGTAATTCATTAGTAACGTCACATTTCAACATGGTTAGTGCTAAAATAACAGAGTTCAAACAGTGATGCCACACTTTAATAGCCTGGCATTTCAGCCCATTGAATTGAATGGAGATGTTAGGGCTGGACACGAATCGCTAACCTCACAGTTCATAGACTAACATCTTACCATTCAACTAAAGAGAAAGCTCTATTGAGACTTAAGTGCGTATTACTAACTCATCAACTGCTAGGAGGATTTCCAGTACAACACAGAAGCCAGATCTGTTAAAACCAAAAATGTGTTCCACTTTGGACTGCACCACACTAACAGGTACCTTCATCATGGCACTTCGGCCACAGCCGTTGATCCAGGACGATCCATCCCTAAATGCATCTGGAATGGGTCCGTCATGACGGCGATGCGTTTGAACAGAATGGAAGGAGCAACGAACGAGTAGCCCTGTAACAGCAAAAGGGTTATATGTGGAAGCTGGTTTCACAAAAACTACAGGTAAAAAGGTAAGTTAATTAGCCTTGCTTTTGACGACAGCAATGATTTAAAAGAGCAAGGAGCTTCAAATGTCTTCTTAGGCATTTCCCTTACATAGAAAAACATTGGACAAATCCCTTCATTAGTGAAACAAGAATCTTGCTTTCAAGTAGAAAAAAATGGTTTTAATAAAAAATGGTTTTACTACAAATTGGAAGTCATTTGAGAAGACAAAAAAGCCACCTCTAAAACAAGCTACTAACGCATTCAACTTGCGACTCCATTGGCATATAAAGAACACAATTATATTTTAAACATGCTTTCTATACGATTGTGTTCCTTTCAACATACAGTATCCATTTTAAACATTCTATTGATTTGTATGTTTAAAACATACAGCATAGACCAGAGTATGAGAAACAGTACATTACTTATGCATACTTTATCATCCATAACTTCAAAAACACTCAGTCATTAATTGTAAGGTACAATGAGTTGCAATGTTCAATGAGTTGCAATCTCTGTATTTTTTTTTTTTTTTAACTATACCAGTTTTTAACTACTTTTACAGCAGAAGCTGGGAAAGAAATCTAGAAAGCAATGATAAAGGTGACGAAGTCAATTGCTGTGTTTAAAAATGATTGCATGCTTTGATTTGCTTTTTAAAGTCTGCAGGATGGCTGTTCAATTCTGTTGTCAAAAGACACAGTAGCAACTTCGATAGCCTGGCCTAACCAGTATAATTACAACCATTTTACAACAGAAGAAATTAAGCTGCAAACAGACTTAAAAGCTTATTTGAAGTTGGAAATTAAATGTTACAAAGATACAGTAATTATGGAAGGCATGCTTTGCGAAGTAACAACTTTATTTCAATTTCAACTACTCTTTTTAGAAAGCTTTTGATTGATGTGTTGGTCAGACTATACAGAAGGGTGGAGATTCAAATGTAATCATTAAATAAATTGATTAAAATCACCATTAATTAAATTAGTAAACACTGCATCAGAAATACTTCTAGGGTCGATAATAATAATAATAATAATAATAAATAATAAATAATAATAATATTTATTATTATTATTATTATTATTATTATTATTATTATTATTATTATTATTATTATTATTATTATTATTATTAATAATAAATTAAACATTAATTACCAATTAAGAATTAAATAGACAATGAATAACAACAAGTTATTTGCTCAAAAAAGATGAGACTTAATTTGGATAGATGAGTGTCCATTAGGTATGGTTTTTAAATTCCTATCTGCACTCATAATTGTTTGTTCTTAGTCCTGTTTACAACATTAAGGTTATCTCCACCCCAAAGGTGGAAACTGTCAGAAATCAGTTTCACAAACGCAGTAGATTGAAAATGTAAACTAATAATGTGTAACTAGCAAACAGAACAGCTTGTGTAGAAAGCTTGAGTGCTGGAAGAATTATTTCTAAGATATAAAAAAATAAAACTTCTATACATGTAGGTGGTGGTCTCTGATCACTGTAACATATCTAAAAATCAGGGGATTGCCTCACTAATACCAGCAGGTAAAAGGTCATACACTGTATCAATATAGTAATTCCTATGTATTCCATGAATCTGTTCTGTTCTACAGAACAGATTCATGGAATACTGAGGCTCTTTGTCTTGATCTCCTGAACGGCACAGTACTTAAGAGGTAAATGTGTTCACCTGAAATATTCGGTCTGAATTCTGAGGCAAAGCTGCAGGAGAGTAGGTCGGGTCCATCTCTGTAAATTCTTCTGCAAAATTACTGACGTCCAACTCGTCTCGGATAACAGGCTTAAAAGGAGCGGACACTTTTTGGAAGCCAATTCATCCCAGTTAATTTTCTAAAGGAAAAAAAAGAATCAACCTCATGTTAAAACATATGTTTTTATTGTTCCAAAGCTGCCTCAGGAGAGCACTAAGCGATTAAAAAAAAAAAAAAAATTGCGGTTTAGTTATAGACTAATGTTTTAAAGTATATTTCAATTTCTTACTTGTTTTATAGCCAATTATGTGTGTTAGACTGTATAATTTCCCATTATAAGAAATAAAATACTAGCTAACTACACATTTTTTATGTACTAATTCTGCTCATTATCAATGCTTTGTTCTGTCAAGGGATATTTGGCTATACAAAAGATGAGTCAATCCTTAGTTCTTCTGGAGTGTGAAGCCTTGCGTTTAGCCCTGGTAGTAGTTACTGCATGCAGACTGATCGAAATCAACTGGCTCATTATTCTCACCTGGTAAAGGGATGGTTCTTCACTTCATCAGAGCCACTGGGGCGGAGCCCAGTCGCTTCTTGGGGTCCTTCACCAGGAGGCGCTGAATCACATCTTTAGCTAATGGGCCCATTTTTGGAGAAAATGGAGGCTCGCTTTTAATATCCTCCTGCAATTAAAGAGGACAACATGTTGATGTTATCTTCAGTCACTATAATAATGCAAGCAGAAGCAGAAAGATGGACTAACATTGTTTTCACACACAATACTCTAACTCCGAAATTGTAATTCTCTCCTTGAATAGCAAATGCACACATCTCTCCTCGTTGCTTCACAGTAGGCATCTAGCAAGCAAATACTATTGCCTCTTTCTTTTTTGATCAAATATTTTACCTGTTTTTCAACCAAATCTGTAATACCACTACAACCCAGACCAAGGAGGACTCTAGAATAATGGCATATTTACTGCCCAGCTGAAGAAAAGGAAAGTTGACAAGCTACTGCACCTGGCAGTGTGAAGTCTAGCCTCACTGCTGTATTCCAGCTTTAATGAATGACCACCATTTTCAATGAAATCAAATCAGATTAATACTTTAATTCTATTACGAATGTATTGTGAGTCCACCTTATAGCCTAGTACTGTCTTGGCCTGGAGGCATTCATATTGTTAATGATACCACACCCTAATCCTTATTTTGCTTATTTTTGCACATTTATCTGGTGAACTGCTTATCAAGTTGTGATTAAACATTTCATTGCCATTTCCTATGCTACAGTGTACTGCAGATACTGCTGATTATATGTCATCATACTCTTTCATCACACTGATAGCCTATATGCAAATTTGAATTTACTGCCCCTGTAGATTACACGTTAGAAACAAGGTGACTGAATTTACTTCCACACTGATTGTCAGAATGTATTCAATTTCTTAGCGTCCTTTTTTAAAACTGAATTCTTCTGAACATCAAAAACTGGTTGCTAAATGGCAGGCGTTGTCAGCAAAAATAACTACATGCTAGTAGGGATTTTTCAGTCTAATGCATTATTTATGAATATAGAGAAGCCAAGAATATACACTCAGGACTGCACATACTGTACTGTCTTTATTATTCAGCACAGGTTCACACTGTTTGAATCCTTGGATATGAGCAGTATTGTATAAAATGTAATTAGCAATGAGAACAGGCTATCGAAGTTGCTGCTGTGCCAACAGAATTGAACATCCATCCTGCAGACTTAAAAGGCAAATTACAGCTGTTGGAATAAGCAAAGTATGAACTGGGGTACAGATGTATTTTAGGGAATGCTCCCAGCTACCGCAATATCATTTAAGTCAGCGTTACTCTTTCCTTTTAACAGGAACTACTGTACCTAGTGGGGTAGGTGTTTCAACAACCCTTAAACAGCAACAATGACATGTAAATGTATATTTCCTTGAAATGGGGGGTTATAGCCCTAGGACCTGTCAAATTGACATAAAACATATATAAATCTATATCTAGATGTTGTTTTATTGTGTAGCTCGTGGAAATCATAATATATGTAAAAATGAATGGCTGTAAAAACCTGGTCAATTCCTTATTTAATCTCCTTACTTTGAAATCTCAGTTTGTGAGTTCCTCTCTCCGTCAACAGTGAAAGGGGAGGCTCCTGTCAGCAGTTCATACATGAGGACCCCAAGACTCCACCAGTCAACCGCCTGTAAAACACAGACACTATAAAAACACAAAATACTACTCCTGAAACAATTAAATACAACCAACTCCAGTGTTTCACTGATTTGAAATAAAGGCAACATAAGATACTGCTGCTAAGCAGCAACTTATTTATCGTGAACTTCCAAAATTGACTTGTTTTTTAGGTTTAGTGACAAATGTAACCAAATCTAAAGGCTGAATGGTCTGAAACATTGTACCTCATTAACTAACCTGTCTATTCAATCATTTTAACAATATTTTAATACAAACAGATATGGTTAGTCCAGAGCCAATGATCCAAGGTTTTCCCTGAACATTTCCCAAATAAGGCAACCCATCCTACGCAAATCATGAAAGAGTACATGTTTTTTTCTGTTACTTGTTTATGATGTTTGCCATCATTATGAGGGGTTCCATTAATAGTTACCGTACTATAATACTAATGTATGTTTTAATAAGGCAAAAAAATCAGGCAATACCTTATCATGGCCAGTGTCTCCTCCTCTGACAATCTCTGGGGCCATGTACTCTATTGTGCCACAGAAAGAGTAAGCTCTCTCATTCTAGAAATAAGAAATAAAATAAGAAAAAATACATTTAACTATCAATTGCAGCAACAGGTTCCCACATAAACTGCCAAACAAAATTTGATTCTTATTGTTGACTGCTATAATTAAAAGAACAATTTTGTATGGAGTAGGAAATATGAGTTATCTTAACTAATGTCATCACAACCCTGTAACAGTTTAAATCTGCTCTGTAACCCATCTCCTGCAACACTGCCCCAAGTGGACGTAGGAAAGAACACATTTATTAGAAGTGTTTTTTGTACTTAGAGAAAAATTTGGCAGTTTAAAAAGTCACCATTAATTAAGATAACTGATGATTCCTACCATGCCAAGTTGCTCTTAAGACTTATTTTGGAGTCCTTAAGATACATGCTGATTAATTTTGAAATGCGTTACATAAAAGAATAATAAATGCTGCAAACTGGAAGCCTTGTTTATTATTAATAAAGAAATGATGTTCTGTAGCTCACTTACTCACCTCATCAACCAGGAATTCTTTGCTGAGCCCAAAGTCTGTCAGCACAATGTGACCGCTGGAGTCTAGAAGAATATTCTCAAGCTTGATATCGCGATATATAATGCCTAGCTGAAAACAAGGAAAAAAATGTTATGCAACATTCTTTCTTATCATTACTAGGTTATTGAGTGTATCCGGCTATATCTGATGGAAGCAGTTACTACAACACTTGCTTATTTTAACACTGAAGATGGAAACTACAGCCAGTAAGTTTGGTAACAATCAAGGTTACAGTGGTTATGAAATCATCAGCTGTGGCAGTCCTACCAGGGAGAACTAGCAAAACTTCTGCATTTCAAAATGGGCTAATACAAAGAAATTGGAGGTTTTAAAAGTTGTAAAACTTGTTCAACACAGGAACAGTAGAAAACAATGCTTTTAAATAAATGAAATTAACAGATCGATCAATCAATTAAAAGAAAAAAAAGCTCAAAGATTAAAAAATGTAATATAAAACACAGCAATTTTGAATACAGCCAACTTTCTAGGATGCGTTACTGCTGTGTGCTAATAACGTCTTACCTTATGAAGGTGTTCGAGCGCCAGTACTATTTCACCACTGTACAATCCCACTTCACTCTCACTGAAACGTTCTCTCTGGGACAGGTGTGTGAACAACTCTCCTCCATTTACATAATCTGTGAGGAAACCAGAAAAACCCACTGTGCTTTAAAAACTCACTGTGCATGCTCTAAATCACCAACACATAAATGCAATGATAATAACAAACGTCAATAGCTTTAAGAAACCAAAATACACAGTATAACCATTTAACGGGGGTTTGCAATAAGTGTTTGTAAATGGCCTTACCCAAGATGAGGTGCAGCTTGGTGTCTGTTTGGAAGGCGTAATGCAGCGTCACCAAGAAGGGGGATTGTCGAATGTGTTCCAGTACTTGACGCTCTGTTCTCGTGTGCTCCGCTGTCTTCGCTTTCTGGATGATGGTCGCTTTTTTCAACACCTTCATTGCGTACAGCTTCCCCGCATCATGGCCACTGATTTTTCTCACTAGAAACACCTTGCCATACGCTAACAAAAAAAAAAGAAAGAAAGATGGGTAGGATTAGTGGGTTATTACCAATACAGAGATACAAACCAATCCAATGTGAAAATCTGTAAAATGTTTAAAATAAAAACAGTACAGTTATTGTTGTTGGTGATCATTTACTAAATATTGTAACACAACTACATTATTGCAGTTGTAAACACATTTTTGTGTAGACCCAGTGTGCACATTTGCTTATATGTAGTCTGGGTACAAAACAAATGGCCTACATATTTACAATTCACTTATAGCATTTAATACGAATTAAGAATACACACAGTGTTTCGTAATTCCATTGTCATTTGTTGTATAAAATGTTATCCACTACCATTCCATATCTAAAAATGAGATTCAAAATATCTGTTTATTTCAACTGCATGCACTGAATTAATGAACACAGATGAAGGACTGAGATGAAAATTATTTTGCCCTAATTGTCAAATGACTGGGAAAAGAATCAGCAGCTATAAATACAGTGGATAATCAGAAATACTTCAGTGCAGATTGACAAGCACAATTCTGTTTTTGCATTTTTAAAAGAGGTAAAGCAGCTGCCGGGATACACTCCACATTCATATTAAGAATGGTCCCTTGCGAGTTAGCTTTGGTCACACGGTGAGAATGTAAATGAGAGAATTCCTGCTCTGCAATGTGGGCATGTGAGCAGTAAAGGCTTGTGTACTAGACCTATATAGGTTATGTGAAATTGCAACTATCAGGGGTACAAATCGTTTTGAAAATTGGTGCTAAAATGGTTTTGAAAGTTTAGGCCTACTGGTGCTAAATGATCAAACCCCATCCTAAATCAAGCTGCCCTCCCCCGCTCTTCCAATTAGTTTTTAGTGTTTTGTTACATTAAATATTTTTAACAAAATGTACTCCATATCTAAATCACACCCACATTTGTAATCATGCTTACCTGCTTTATATTTTGTAAAAAAGGAAATTCATGCAAGACCTAAAGTCATTCTTAACATATTTCATCACAGAAAAGCCTCTTGCACATTCCAAAAGAAATGTAACATGTCTACTGGTGCCAGAACTTATGAAGTATCTAGCACCATAGTGCCAAATTTGCACCCCTGAACTATTCAGCAGCAAACATGGGAAAACAAACAAACAACCACAGGGACGTCAAAAGGGGTGTTATAGTATGTGTCTGTGCAACTGGCTCTTCCCTCAACGCAGTGGCTACATTGACCAACATGTCCATCATGACAGTGTGCCAGGTCTTCCTGAAACTGCTTGCAGAAAACCACCTGGAATATTTCCGTTTCAAGCCTGCACATGTGTGCAATTTATTGTGTCGAACAGGCATGCTGCAGGGGCCCAAATCACAGACACCTTCAAAAGTGGACAAGACACACCTGCTTACACTCAAACAAAATGTTATGTTTTGTGAGGTATTAAGGCTGTTTTTTGTTTTTTTTAATACAATCTGTAAACATTCCCACGGAATTACCAATTACAAGGAATGGTTTGCAGCCGAAACAGATTTTCATAAAAATTGTTTCAAAGATACTTTTGCTTGGTGAATTTGGGTCTGTTTTTTCTGTATAAAAGGCAACATCAATACACTTAAACTGGCAAGAAACTACTGTAGCAATGATACAAATTGAGTTGTTTCATGTGTTCATGACACAATCATACTATGTACACCACATCCTAGAAACATCTAGAAGGTATTTTCAAAATGTACCGCTCATGAGTTACCTTTGTCTTTAACATATGAATTAACAAGTACCGCTTCCTGTAAAAGTAAATGTGCTTATAAAAACAGCCAATGGCACACAATGCTGCAATTGATCATGACAGATCACAACAGAAAGGTTTTATTTCAAAAATGATTTCCATTACATGAGAGTAGATGTTAAAACTTCATGCTGATTTGAACTTGGCTCTCGCCAAGATAAGCACCAACTAAGACGTAGCTTCAAAGTAAACTAATGTGATCCATATGTGTCTCCATCCATTTGCGCTTCCTTCCATATGATGATGTAGATATCCTTCTGTCTGGTGTTGATGGCTGAAGTGTAATGCTGGCTCCAGGGATCAGCTTAATTTTGCCTCCCTAGCGCATCAGCACACACAACGGCTGCGATGCTGGCTCCGGGGATCAACCATAGTGCGGTCTCCCCAGCGCATCAGCATGACAACCGTCTGGATTGAGCTAAGTAGGGTACATCTCTGGGGTCTTCAAGTGGGCACCTTCCATCCTCGGTGTTTCGTCGACTAGCCCACGACACCTCAAGAGGGCTCGACGGTGATTCTGGCGTCCCAGCATCACCCCCTCCGCCCCCACTCAACTCAGCCCAGCTTACTTACCTGTATATCAGCCTTTCTTTCTTTCTATTGTGCTTGAGATCCCCAGCCAGAATCTTTCCATCTCAACCACAGCCAGTTGCTGCTTCAGATAAGTTCTTCACTGTGCGACGCAACTCTTGGCCATTGAATCCGACATCTCTGAGAAACCGGGCTGTAGAGTGTGCCACAAATCCTCGACATCCCACTTCCACTGGGTAAACCCAGACTCTCCATCCTCGCTGTTCCGCTTCAGTGGCTAGTTGAGCATACCGCAGTTTCTTCCTCTCATAGCCTCATCTACAGCATCCTCCCATGGCACTGTTAACTCCACCAGGTGAACAAGGCGTGCTGATCCAGACCACAAGACAATATCTGGTCGAAGGTTTGTGGTGGCAATCTCAGGTGGAAAAATAAGCCATTGACCAACATCCGCCAGCATTTTCCAGTCTCTAGCAGCTTCCAGTTGTCCTGGGCGAGAATTGGTTTTAACACCTTTTCTTGGTGGTTGCTCTCCTGGGTGGAGGAATGTTGTCTTTTGTGTGTACTGTTTTGATGGAACAGGTGGCAACTTATTGGTCATGTTACGCTTGTCTTCCAATGCTAAGGCCAAACATCGCAGCACCTGGTCATGGCGCCAAGTAAACCGTCCTTGGCTAAGAGCCACCTTACATCCTGTCAAAATGTGCCTTAATGTTGCAGGTGTTGAACACAAAGGACATGAGGGATCCTCTCCTACCCAGAGGTTTAGGTTCTGTGGTGATGGGAGAACATCATATGTTGACCTTATAAGGAAACTGATCCTGCTCTGTTCCATTGACCATAGGTCTTGCCAGCCAATCTTGCGTTGTTCCACACTCTCCCATCTCATCCATTCTCCTGCTTGCCCTGGGAAATGGCCTTTATACACCTCATCCTCTCCTCCTGCTTTTGCACCTCGTTGACTACAAGCTTCCTCCGTTGCGCTGGGGCTGCCTTGTGCCATGTAGGAGGAGCTGAACTGAGACCAAGACCCCTCTTCCATGCTGAACTTGCCCCATGATATCACCAATTTGAAGGGCAGCCTTTGCATCCTCCACAGCTTTCTTTGCCACCCACTTTCTTCCAGTTTTCAACACAGGTGCTGCCTCCCTTACGCATTTGTCGCGTGACTCTACTAATGTCATTTCCAGTCGGACCTTGGCACTTAAACTCCTCGGTTAGAGCGGAGACAGGTAGCTGCAGTATTCCTTTACCATAATGTCCCACTCTGCTGAGGCAGCGTGGAACTCCCAACCATTTCCTGATGTGTGAACTGATTAAAGCTTCCAGCTTCTCTACTGTTGTCAAAGAAACCTCGTACACAGTCAGTGGCCACAGCAACCTTGGCAGTAGGCCAAACTGAAAGCACCAAAGTTTAAGTTTGCCTGGTAAAGCTGCTGTCTATGCTCTTCAACCCTTCCACAGCTTGTTGTCTAACTTCTCCCACACGAACTGTGTCCTTTAGATCCCCGTCGAACCATCTCCCAAGGCTCTTCACTGGCTTCTCAGACACTGTTGGTATTGCCTCACCATTAATGAAGAACGCTTTATCTACTACTTTACCTTTAATTATAGAGATGCTCCTTGATTTAGTGGGCTTGAATTGCATTCGTGCCCATTCAATGTTATTGGTTAATTTGCCCAATAACCGATTAGTGCAGGCTACTGTTGTAGTCATGGTTGTCATGTCATCCATGTATGCTCGAATTGGTGGTAGTCGTATTCCAGAAGCCGCTCTCCTCCCACTACCCATTTTGATGCCCTAATGATTACTTCCATTGCCATGGTAAAAGCCAGTGGAGAAATGGTGCATCCTGCCATTATTCCAACTTCTAGGCATTGCCATGTAGTGCTGAATTCTGAAGTTGAAAACTAAATTGCAAATCTCCAAAGTAGGCTTTCACTAGATTTGTTATTGTCATTGGTACACTGAAAAAATCAAATGCTGCCCAAAGAAGTTCATGTGGCACTGAACCATATGCATTAGCCAAATCCAGGAATGTCACATGGAGCTCCTTCCTCTCCTTTTTAGCTGATTGAATTTGTTGCCAGATCACATTGATGTGTTCTAAGCATCCTGGGAAACCTGGAATGCCCGCTTTTGTATTGAAGTGTCAATGAAGCAGTTCTTTAATAGGTAAGTTGACAATCTCTGAGCAATAATGCTGAAGAAAATCTTGCCTTCTACGCTTAATAGGGAAATAGGGCTAAACTGACTGATGCTGCTAGAATCTTTTTCTTTAGGTATAATGACTCCACCTGCTCGGCCATGCTCTTGGTGCAACCTGTTTTTCCCATGCTACTTTCATCAGTTTCCACAGGATTCAGTAGAACTCCTGAAGCACTCTTGTACACTCTGTAACGGAACTCCATTAGGCCCTGGAGATGATGAAGCCCTTGCTTTTTTCACAGCTTGCTCTACTTCTTTCCACTTAGGTGCACAGTCCTCCATTTGGTATTCTGGTGGATTGATAGGCGGGATGTCTGAAGGAATTGACATAGGCTCCTGCCTTTTTGAATCTGTATGTGTTTCCTCCAAATATCTCTCCAACTCAAACTTAGATGCTTTTAGTGTGCCATTCTTCTCACTGGTGAATAACTTCTTTACAAATTTGAATGGGTCTTTATAAAGTTAGTTCTCGCACGCTCCTTCTTTTTGTAGCGTTTCAGAGGCGCTCAGCTCTGCAATGTTGCAAGCTTATCTTTTATGACCCTTTGTAAGAGATTGAGTCCCTCCTTCTGACTTTCTTCTGCTCTTCTCCATTGCTTCCTCAGCTGTCTCCTTTCTCTAACTAAGCGTTCAATCTCCTGCTGCCGCCTAGACTTTCCAGGAATAGTTTGTACTTTTTCCTTCCTTTTTCAACTCCAAACCTCTCGCTTCCATATCGTAGATGATGTCCCCAAATTTATCCAGTTTCTTTTCAACTGTTCCACTTAACCTTTCCAATGCAAAGCAGAGATCTGTGTTTACTGTGTCCCATGCAGTTTTCTCACAAGCTCTTGGCCATTTAACTCCAGGCTTGTGCCCGTTGAGGTTCTTTTCTCTCTTACGCTGGTTTGTCTGACCGGGTTCACAAGGATCATTAGGTTCATCACTAACTGTGTCCATGCAAGTCCTCCTCACATCTATGACAGGGGTGCTGATATCCTGCGAACTGTGGTTTGCTTCCTGTCACTGGATTTCATTCGACTGACTTGACTGACTTCGTAAGAAGTACTGATCAATGCAAGGCCCTTGTCCCTTCTCCCTCAAGCATTTCATTCTCCCTTGATGAATCTTCAAACCCTGACCGTTGTCGCCTTGCTCCAGCCGCAGACACAAACCTGGAGTTCCATGTCTTTGCTAACTGCAGATCTTGAACTAGTCTTTTGTGAAGTACTCTCCATACTCATATCCGTTTCCGCTCCTAAGTCCTTAACCATGTTGTCCAACGTTGAGTCATCTTCGCCCCGCTCTCGCAGACTCTAGGGGTATTTTCCTCTTTAATTTCTTTTGAAGCCTTGGGCGGGTGTCTCCAGCATCCTGTAAACACAGAGCTGGATACTGCCGACAAGGGTAGCTAACCCTTGCCAGCCCCAATGGGGTCTCTTTCCTCCAGTCAGCTGTCTCTCCAGGCTGTCACGAGGTCTTTCCCTTGTTGCCAGCTGCACTATTCACAGCAGTCACTGGACGTATCCAGATCTTCATGATTTCCATTACATGAGAGTAGATGTTAAAACTTCATGCTGATTTGAACTTGGCTCTCGCCAAGATAAGCACCAACTAAGACGTAGCTTCACAGTAAACTAATGTGATCCATATGTGTCTCCATCCATTTGCGCTTCCTTCCATATGATGATGTAGATATCCTTCTGTCTGGTGTTGATGGCTGAAGTGTAATGCTGGCTCCAGGGATCAGCTTATTTTGCCTCCCTAGCGCATCAGCACACACAACGGCATAATTAGACTAAACCACAAAGGGGTACACGCCAGCTTTTGTTAAAAGGCAACTGAGGATACATTACATGAACTCAACAATGATATTCTTTAAACTGAACTGAAAAATAAATATTCACCTCCTGGATAACACTGGACATTCTGTATACCAAAAGCAAGTATATCTTTTTCATTTTCTTGGATATTCAGGAACAACAAAATATCTGGAAGTTTGTCCTCACTTCCTGGAACAGCAGCAAATATTCAAGAAGATGCACAATAAACCTTGTTTCAATCTGGTTCCAAAAACACTGGACAGTTTTACAATTCGCAGGATAGTGCAATTTTGGTCTTTAGTTTTCGCATTAGGAATTTGCAAAAGAAAGGTAAGTACTTCTTTTGAGCAGCCTCTTGGAGACCTCAAGAGAACATTTTTGCTACGTTAAAACAAAAAGCTTTTTATGGCTGTACAGATGTAGGTTTTATTCTTTATTTTCCAGAACAGAATTCTCAATGAAGGCAGCTATTTATAGGAACACACTAAAATTGGTTGAATTTCAAATCTGTGCCAGATAAATGTAGCGCCAGTATGTTGTACAGTAAAGACTCCCAATATGCTTGCTTCAGTTTTTAGGGAACACCATGTAGTGTTGGGTCCGTGGACCATGACGGGCCAAGTTCATCCACATTAGTGGGCTGAAAATGTATGACCCAATGAACAATTAAAGACATGGTTGAAACAAATACATGACACTGAAATACATTTACATGTTTTACAAATTGTACTCATCATATCAACACATACAGTATTTTATCATCTTCTGCAGTCACGTGACACAGTGGACTAAAACAATACCTTCTGTTAATCTGTAATGCTGTGTCTTATAAACAAATATCATGGGGATTACTGGCACACAGGAAACTAGGCCATACACATGGACTGTGGGAAACATTTGACCTTCAGGTCACAGAATACAAGGACAATCCTGTGTTTTCAACAAAGAAGAAAAAAATGTGGAACCAGTATCGATACACTTTTGTATGGTTCCAGTTGACAATACTGCTTTTGAAGCAAGTCTGTGAAACAGAATAAGCTGTATTATTCTCTTGTGGGAACATGCCATACAATTCCAAAATATATTTTATGAGAATTAGTATCCGACAGATGAAGTAACAGTTAACAACAAAATAGCTGAGCCTCTTTAAAAGATGAAAATGCCTTTGGGATAAATTTCAAAGAGAAGCAAGCACACAAGTCCATAGTTTATGTGATCTGGCATATGCACCTCTCTTAATGCTACTACTGTACTTGGCACATGTGATGTTGGTTGCTTATTTAAAATTAAAAGTCACTTAAATATAAAGGAAGTTTCAGATAATCAAGGAATGCATCTTTCTGAGTTTCTTTTTTCCCTAACAGTTCCAGCTACAGTATCTTTAAAAAATTGCACCCAACAAAGCACCGGCAGGATTATTGGACTGGCAAACACGTCCCTCCATAGGGAGTAGGGCCACAATGGGAAGCCAGCACTGATTCTACATGAAATGCCTGCAAGGTGTTTTAAACACTTGTGCATATCAAAATCAAACGGTAATGTGAAACACTGACGTGCGAGCAACATATATTTTGTGTCCTACCCTGCACCTAAATGACATTTTCAATATAAAAAAAATAAAAAAATGTAGGAGTACTCACCTCCTGTACCAAGAACCTTGAGCAATTCGAAATTCTCAATTCCTACTTTCTCAGCATGTCCAGTCAAGTTAGCTGTAAAGTAAAATAAGATTGTTAAAAAATAACAGATTAAAAGAGAGTCAACGTCTCCTTAAATCACACTTGCACTGTTCAAAGCTACAATTTACAAGAACAAATGAAGGCCTGCACCTCATACTGTTCAGACACCAATGCATAAAATCACTGGCTATAGAAAATAACTGCAGTTACCATTTTGTAGATAAAGCAGCAACTCATTTTCCATGGTCGGCAGCAGCAATTCTCTGACCCAGTAAGCACTGACAAGCTAAACTAACATTAGGAGGGATAAAACACACTGGTAAGCTGCTTACGTGAGGCTTTTACGATAATGCCTTTCTCTCAATGGGTTATATCTAGAAATCGTGTAGATCAGATGTAACCCAGAAGCAGCAATCTTACCTTCCCTGCCAGCAGCAGCACCAGCAAGTCTTTGTGGAAGGTAATGCCTATTAAAGGGAAAACTCCTACAGGAGGTTGTTTGTTACAGTGTAATGAGTCAGGCATTGTCAAAACCGAAAGACGGAGAGTGTTTTGCCCAGATGATCTATATTGATGGTTTAATGCACGGAAGAGACTTACAAGGCTACAATGACTACATTAAAAACAGACCTCCTCTTTCCATTCCAGTCATGTGACAAAGGGACCTTTAACTCTGCTAGCGCTTTAGTCACCCAGATTCTTGCAGTTCTGTGCACCCCACCATTAGACACAGCCAGCTGCATGACACGCAAGTTGGCTGCGCAGATCTTCCAGCTTTTAAAAGTAGCTGCGAGAGCTGGGATGCAGCAGCAACATGGAGAGATGATGCAGGGGTCAAGATTTACCTGCTGAACTCAATACAAGTAAAGTGCAAAACAAACACTGTCACCTTGACAGTGGAGGAGAACATCACTCGGCTCGCTACTTCTTATAATAATGAATGACAGTACTTTGTAAACTTTTTTTTTATCACATTAGCAATAAACATTTGAAAATAATGTATATAAAACGTGGTCTTGTATTTAACTTATTAAATTAGTTTGGTATCTAATAAAACAACTGTATTTTGTGTGATCGACATTAAAAATGTTAGTCTTTTGGGTATTGTACAAAAACGTAAACATAAAAATAAAATGGTTAATAGTATCTGCCGGTGAAAAATATATAGCATACAAAATGTCTAAAGCCGTCTAAATAGCTAAAGGGTACACACATGTCCAATACAGGGGTTGTAGCAAGCTAGTACAGTAGTACTGCTTGCTGCTGCAGGTGGCGTCAGACAGTCAGCAGCCAAAGCCAGATGGCCAGTTTACTCAGTGGAACTAAAACTCCTCCTCTCTAATTATACACTGTAGGGTTCCTTTGTCACATGACCTGAATGGAATGTCTGTTCAGTGCCGACAGTTAGGATCTGCAGGTAAGCTCAGAGCAAGATATAGAGAACAAGTAACATTGCTAGTAACCAGAACAGATACTTTTGACATTTCTGATGAAGGGATTAAATAGTGTGCAATGCTGCTTTGCAAAACCCAAGTTTGTTTTTCAAAAAGGAAGTAATTTTTCTTTTTCTTTGCATTGCAAGTCGAATATGAAAACAATTTTTTACAAATTCTTTAACTTTTTGTAAAGAATAGCTGTACAATGTGTGCTTTATTTCTTTTTTATATCATTTAAAATGTAGGCATTAGAAACCGATACAGGCTTGGAAATTGGAAAACATCCTTTGACTTAATCCTAACATCCATCACTTTGTTAATACAGTACCAGTCACAATTGATAAAACACAAACGGGCCAGGCTTGTGGTTCTCATTTCAAAACCAAATAGCATTCCCGGTCTGCCCTGCTTTTGTTTTGTTTTCATGACGTAAGATAACTTATGAAAACTTTCATTAGCCGTGGACTTTAGATCTCACACAGTATGTGCAGTTTTGAAGGAAGCACTTGTTATAGCAAACATGTATTTTCATCTTGCAGATTTAGATCTGGTTATAGTCTTGGTTAAAGAAAGCTTTTGAGTTTCGAGCCTCGCTTTTCAGTCTTATTGTTTAAAGCGGTTTCACCTCACGACACGATCTTTGAGATAAAAGGAGAAAGGACTGAAGAAGCTTAAAACTACCTGAAAGTAAAGCATAAAAACACATCTAGTCCTTAATCTGGGATCTGTGGACCCCTGGGGTATGCAGAGGTTGCACAGGGGTCCCCAGAATATACAGAACATCACATTTAACATATGAAAAGTGGTCCACCACTGTTGTCATGTGAGACTGGCCGTGTGATGCATAAAGTATTAAACGTTAACGCTCAAAGCCCTGCTTAGTCCTCAGGTTTTCAATTGGGATCCCTATTCAAAATCTAGTTTAAAAAGTTTGAGAACCTCTATTCTAGATAAATTGGTAAATGAAACACAAATCGCTGTCAACAACAACAACAACAACAACAACATACAATTACAAAAGAAACGGTTTTGTCTGAGATTAATTGTACTTTTAAAACTGCAGCCAAATCAGAATAAGCTGTGCTAGAATTGGGCTTGAGGCCATGCCACTGAAGAACTCAAATTTCTCTGTTTGCATTTCTGAAGAGACTTTGGCAGCGGACTGCATACAGCACAGCTATGGCCAAAAGTGTTTGCATCATCCTATAGAATTAACAAAATTTGCTTCTAAAGTTGAATGAAACCTGCTAAATAATGTTACGTTAACATATTGAATGTACTTCACGAAAAACTGACAAATTGAAAACTGTGACATTTCGAAATCTAACATGAAATACTGTACTACTACACACACATACTACAGTTTGCATGCCTTACTTCCAGGTAGTCTGTTATACTTGCACTTTGGTCATTTCACCTGGAGACTGAAGTTCAATTCACCCCTTCAATGCTGTCTTTCTTGTCATCAACATGAAGTGCCAATGTAACTGACTACATTGAAGTAAGGAATGCAAAATGATTTTTTTTGTTAACCTAGTATGACAGAAGATACCATTTTTTTGCTGTAACACTGCATATGAGAAACATACATATTGAATGGAAGAACACAACAGCTATAGTAATAGAATTATTTTCAGCTATAAGACAAGCAACTTTTTATGTGTAATTTTTTTTTTTTTTTTTTTTTTTACACACACACACACACACACACACACACACACACACACACACACACACACACACACTTATTTCCATAAAAGTTCCAAATGTACTGCTTACACACAGATGTATATTTCCATACACCTGTAATCTCCGTAGTTTCAAACCCCTCTGATAAACAGTCTGATCTAGTATATTTTATCATATAGCCTGAATTTCTAGCATCATAGAAGTAAAATTAGATGTACCGTATTTAAAAACATACCAGTGTTACGTTTACTTGCAAGGTTCTGGTCATATCCACCTGTCCTAGTCCTGTCCTAGTCCTGTTAGTCAGGAGATGTATGCAAGTCTTTGTAGAAAATAAGCACAACTTACATTCCTGTTCTGCAAGCATTTTGAAAACTGTGCCATTGATTTCCAAAGGCAGGCAGACAGACAAGCTGTTGGATCACAAATGGAGACGGACAGATCAAGGTGCATTTACCCTTAAATTAAATGTGAGCTCACACCACAATACTGCTTCTACAACTGCAAATTAAACCATCAGTTCCACTGAACTACAGGAAGTGGGTTCCGTCTTCCTCTCTCAAGCTACGGATGCTCATTAGTACTTTATCACAGAGATTAGGTTATCTTAAATTGCTGCTCAGCTTGATTGCCAATAGGACCTTTCTTTAATGATTTAACACACTGGCTTTCACCCCACACTGGAAAAGATGATGGTTTCCAGTGTACAGTCCTCAAAGAATTGTGCAGGTTAAGAGAGTTATGACCTCGTCCAGTAATGTGCTCTTACCAGACAAGGCTTTCAACCGACTGGGTTAACAGGCCAGGCATCACCAACACAAAAACTGACAGCTATGACATTTGGTTTTAATTACCACATAAAGACCGCTGTATTGAGTCCCAGTTTATTTGCATGAGTAAGCCTGACTGTTTTACAAATGGCAAAGGATAACAGTGTTAAAGAGGTTGGAGCAAACAAAATCATTTCTTACCTGTTGTGCAAATCTATTTGTTCTAGGTCAGAAAGGTGCAGTTTTGAAAGAAACACATTATTGTAAACATTTGTTTCTGATATCTGGTACTGCACTAGGTGAAGGGTGTTGAACTTCCTTGGACACCTGGAGGGTGAAATTGCCCCCACCCCTTCAACAGCTTCTTTCCTGAGATTAACCAACCAGCTGCTTCCCATTTTGACTGTTACTGTTTCAGCCTGTAACACCTTTGACCCAGAAGACACTGCTAAGGTTAATGGCTTGTGAAGAGTGTAACAAATGCTCTTAAATTAAGGAATGGAAACGGGCACCTTTCTTTAACCTAGTGTAGTACCAGATATCACGTTCTAATATGAAAATTCATGTTTGCTAAAGCATGTAGTTCTTTCAAAACTGCACTGGACTGAGGACCTGACTGAGAACTCTTAGTCTGAAGAATACCCCTCAGTGTCCTACCAAGATGCATCAAATTTTAGTATCCAAATCCTGATCCAATGTAACCCCACACCCTAAACATTTCTTTGCTGAATAATTGGGGTCAATATTGGAGCATTTCTAGTGCACAGTAATATCGCTAAAGGCTTATAGCAAAACACAGTACAGTAGTTTATTTCCTCGATGCCTTAGGCATCTACTTTATAATGTTTGAAGGTCAGTGCAATTAAAAATATGGGCTGTTCTCAGAACATCAGGCAAGCGGCTTTACAGAAACAGTGCTCCAGTTTAGATTATTCTTGGATAGGATTACGTTGTACAGGGTACAGGGTAGGTGCTTCATGAGTCAAGAAAATATTTCCGTGTGTGCTTCAGGTGACCTGTCTCCGCAAAGCTTTGACAATTCCAAGTTGATAACATGCAAGCAGTTTGAAAGATACCAATCAAAATGAACTGGTCTAGTTAAGTCCTTTATTTCTAACAGTTCTTTCACTTCAGACTTTATTTTTGTTTGGTTGGCTTTAAAATATTTTTTTTTGCAGCATGGATTTAATGTCAGGTAGACTGTTATAATAAAGCACAGACAAGGCTTGGGTCTCAGTGGAAAAATACGGTATTGAAAGGAGGATAAGGAAGCACCACTGGAAATAAAACGCTGATAGAAAAATGTCTGTAATAATTGTTTTCCTATTCATTTATTTGATGCGCAAGTACAGTAGCTTCAAATGTCATTTAAATATTTGGTGTAATGCAATCTCGGTTATTATTAGGGCCCGACCTAAATCACGGTAAAAATAATAAATTGCAGCTCAGTTGTGGACAAAAGTAAGAACAATTGCAGAAAAGTAATTATACTGTAGCTCTTTAATAATAATAATAATAATAATAATAATAATAATAATAATAATAATAATAATAATAATAATAATAATAGTCTCACCAGTACATTTTACAGTAAAATAGTCGTAAAAAAAAATGCTGGACAAAATCGAGTCCAGTAATCTTTAGACCTTTGCGTTTTACAAGCACTGAAGGTCAGTGCAGAACACCCAGTTGCAGTCTTCTCATTCATGCCCTGTCGTTGCTTTGTGAAGACTTGTCCATACCAAAACGCTGCACGCTCGGCATCTACAGAATTAGGCAAGATCGACAGGGATCGCTTTGCTGTCTCTGCTAATTCTGGAAACTGTTGACTGGAAATCTGTTGACTCGTCAAAAACAATACAAACAGAATCAGCTTTTTTGATATGTTCTCTCAGCTCGTTCCTATGCTCTTCAAACACTTTGGGTAAGTAATCTTGGAGAATTTAACAGAAGAAAGAGCACCTGTGTTTGGAATTTTTTTTCTGAATACATTCCCTTAACATTGGGTTATCCAGTTTGTCCAAAGGTATGTTTGCACTTGTGAATGCCTCGACAAGTTCAAGATATGCCACATTGAGCTTCACGACTCTCAGTGCTGCGATTAAAACATGGACACAACAGTTGACTGCTGTTTTGCTTTTGATATCAGATCAGTCTCTGCTTTCCGTTTGGCATTTTTATGTTGATCTGTATTTACATGCACATCAACACTCCACTTACATGTGTGGTCTAATGTGACATTGTTGGTTGTGCAGAACAATCTTCTGGGATACTGTTTAGCACAATCTAAAGCACTGACATGTTTAGCTGTTTTTGAGTCTTTAGCATTCACCATTTTGCTTTAACAGTACTGTAATTGCAGACGTGGTCAAGCTAGCGTTCACTAGCAACATGTAAAGGACATCAGTAGTTGCAAGATCTGACATGCACCTTACTACTCTGGTTAAGAAGGGTCGGGGAAAATAATCATGCTACATTGCAAATTCCAGCAGCTGATTGTGCTTAAGGTCACGCTTGTTATGTGAATGAGGTTAATGAGGCTCTTCAGTCCTAGCAGTTTGAATTCTTCAAGATTTTCCACCAATATCAAAAGCCAGACAAAGGCAAATGAACAGAACTCAATTTACATTACTCACTGTAATGTAAAGAAATGACTGGTCGTGATTGTACACCACTGAAACGCCATGGTCTTACAGTGAAGTACTGTGTAGCTGAGCAATACATTTTTGTTTTAATGGATCCTTGGCTCTTGGAACAAAGTGACAGGTTTACTGTCTCTGAAATTAAAATTTAAAATCAGCACATCTAATGGACATAGCATCAAAAACAATGTGAATGTACCGCGTCTTCGATTAATGTTGATAATGAGAGAAGCAATATATGATAATGTTGTAGCAATTACAAGGGATTGACATTCTGCTTTGAGTGGTGTGAATATCTGCAGTGAAAGCTGGATAACAATAGACTTGAAAGAAGTCTGACTATTGCAAGCAGACAAATAAAAAGTGATGTTTTCACATTCAACTGAATAATATTCTTTTGTTTCTGAAAAACTAAAATTAAAAAGTGTAAAGTGAGGACATATAGCAAATAAATATCCCTTAATTGAGAACCTGATCAGGGCTGTTTACTGTTGATGGTTCTGTAACATGAATGCGATAATTATATATGAAGCTCAACGATAAATGAAATATGAAGCCAAATATGCATTCTGTGGTGAACCTGCCTAACCACCGACAAATTATATTCTTCTAAAGCTTTTCGTTTACAGCAGGCATCTTGACTTCAAAGAAGTTTAGCCACAATGCCCACAAATTTCCGGAAGACAGGCACTTAGTGCAAAACAAACAGAAACATGGTATACCTACTGCAATACACATTTAAAAGACCTATTTAATGGAATATGCAACTCAAGCCATTTATAGAGAATGTCATTCATGTACCAGTATAAGCGTTTGGATTTCCATCACATATTCGAAAACAAAAGTTTGGGAACAAACTCCTTTCAACCAACAATGAGATTATGGCTTGCTTTCTTTCTACACTCAAAATATAAGCAAATGCGTTTTTGTAACGTTCCTTTGTTTGACTCAAAATACATGATTAACTTCCTTCAAAATGATTCTGACAAACAAGACTGCTGCATTAAAGGAGTGCAAACCAATGCTTTTAAAATGAACTACATTGTAGCGTGCACTGGGGTAGGTGTGAGGGCTGGTAGGTGACGCAATCTGAAAAGACATAAGCCCGATACCAGCTCCCGCAACGGAGCCGGCTCTTTTGTACAGCGGTATCGCGCTTATGCTTCAGAGCAGGAGGTCCTGGGTTCGGCCCCACCTCCGCCTGTGAGAAACTCCTGCCTGCAGGAACTGCAGTTTGCCACAATATCAAAATGATTAGTAGTGCCTTTCGGTTCATCACTTGTTAAATCAAGATTTAAATAAATAAATACATACATAAAATGACAACTCTAGATGAATTACCACATCCTGGCACTGTACCTTGGGTGTAGGTCACGTGGTCTGGCTGCAGTTTGAACTTCAGTACAACACAAGAAGTGATTTGCTAGGAGAATCACAGTAACCATTTAGTAGGTAAAACAAGTAGAAAAATGTTTAGCGACAATAGTGCCTCTATCAGTGCGTGTTTGTCTTCTTTATTATAAGTACCCATACGCTCCGAAGCAGTATTCTATGATTATTAAGAACTAGGGGCTGTCAATTAATCGATTTTGTTAGTTTCTTGTGTCTAAAATCAATGTAAATCAGACTGTGCAATCCGGCACCGGTCATGTGATTTTTCTTTTCAAGTTTAAAAACTAGTAGAAAAACACTATCACAAAACAAAAGTAACACATTGTGTATACTGTACTCATATGGTATTCCGAATTGTACAGTTACTGAACAGCAAATAAAATATCTAAACATCCACACAAGTTACCGGTATGTTTTGAGCGCTTATCAAGAAAGCTGAAGGTTACCAAAACCAAGACAAAAAGCCAAGAATTAAAAAAAAAAATCGCAAGCCAAACTCTTTCAGACATTCCGAAAAGCAAATAATTCTACTTAAAAGCAACACTGAGTAAACCTGAATACCAGCAGAAAGCGCCTGAATCCTGCATGCAGGTACAAACAAGTGAACGTCTTTCTCTGGGAATGGTTTAAACAGGCTTGTGTCAATAACAGGTAAATGTCTGTGCAGGCATTCTTGTATTTCAAGTTTGCCAAGGCATTATTGTGTTTATTATTTAAGCGACAGTGCCCGTCGATGAAGGCTCTACCATGTCAGTTGACCGAGACTGAAGTTATGCGACCCGAGCCGAAGGTGAGGGCGCTAATGAGTCAAGGTCAACTAACCTTTAATTGAGAGGGAGCTATCGCTATTAGAACATTTTTTTTTTTTTAAAAACACTTTGAAACCTACATTTACCTTGAACTTGTAATAATTTGTCAGGTACACTTCTGCTGTGAAGTTTTAGGAAAATAGTCCCAAATAATCATAAAGGATCACAGACATTAGAGAGGAAAAAAAAAAAATTTAATTGTCAGAGCTGCTTATAGTTGATCTGAATAGTGCCAGGTATCTGAATGGAGCAATATTACTGATTTTGTTGTTGTTGTTGCTGTTAAAAGCTGCTGTGCCTGTGATGACGCGCTCCAGTCGAGCCGACAGGCTGTGATTGGCTGACTCGGCAGTTGCAGGTACAGGATTGGAAGACGGGACCTTCGTGTGTGTATATTTCCAGCTGGGGTGCACATTCTTGGTGATGGGGATATAGTGGAGTACTTTCTGTGCCTGGAGGAATCAACTGCAAGCTATCCTTGTGTCTGTTGTCTGGTCAATGAGATGTTTGATCTCAATTGTCTTCTTATCCTGGATAAACAAATTGAACTTGGGAATATAGATTATTATTCCTACTAATTATTCATTTAGCAGGAATATATATGGAGAAACCTGTCCGGATATCATGCAAAGCAGCACATTTTGTAGGATTTCCACATAACAAATAAAAAAGCTACCATTTTCTAAAGTAAATCTGTTCTCAAATGAGGATTGTTGATTACTGTCAAGCAGTAACCCACTACCTGAAAACTGGTATCTGTCTAATTCCCACTTCTCATTCTAACCCACTATAGCAATAGGACCCTGATTAACATTAATCATGGGCTACCCATGTTACTTTAGGTAAGGAAGTCCAAGACTAGTGCTAATTGGGATCTGTGAAACCAGCGGCTGACCTTAAAGAGGTGAGGTTGGCTAAATTGGGTCAGTTTTTTACAATCAAGTGATTTGGATGCATTACCTCACATTGCAGCACAGATCAGGGTGAACTGTTTTATTATTTGTTTATTTAGCAGACGCCTTTATCCAAGGCGACTTACAGAGACTAGGGTGTGTGAACTATGCATCAGCTGCAGAGTCACTTACAATTACGTCTCACCCGAAAGACGGAGCACAAGGAGGTTAAGTGACTTGCTCAGGGTCACACAATGAGTCAGTGGCGGAGGTGGGATTTGAACCGGGGACCTCCTGGTTACAAGCCCTTTCTTTAACCACTGGACCACACAGCCTCCTCTTAAACTGCTGATGTACTTTAGCTTTACACAGGAGACCAACACTCGCATCTTTTGCTGCCCAGCGTTTTGCTATTACATGAGCTTTCTCTTTGCTTTCATCAATGTCATTACCGTGCCTGAATACAGTATTTTAAGCTATAATACTGAGAATGTATTCAGAGGCGCTTCAGAAAAAGGCTTTTATACAATTATGGTGATGAGCTACACCAAACAAGATCAGTCAATCAAAAGCTGTGGGGGGGAGGACAGTGCCATATTTCCCAGTAGGACACTAATAGAGAGTAATGAATATTCTGTAATGTGACTCAATACTTGAGATTTACATGGCTGTCCTAATTACACACAAATTTCAAATTCTGCATTTCAAACAAATAGCACAACTCATAATTCATTTGTTTTTAATAAAATATTCAAATGTGTTTGACTCATTGATGCTAAATTAATGTAAAGAAAAAAAATATGAACCAATTAAGCATGAATCTCTTATATCAACATCTGTGGGCATTTAAACAAAATAACACAAAACAATTGAATATTTAAAATAAATAAATCTGTAAACTAGCTTTTGTTGTGGATGTATATAAATATTTCGGCATCTGGATTGATTCCCAATTATGTAAACATATTGTTGTAATCACCACATAAATGCAAAATTGGGTGTGCTTCAGAAGTCATGCAAAAAATCAATTATTGTTATTACCGCTCTTAGATTATGCAGATTACATTTTTTTTATGCCCCCAAAACACATTCCAGACATAGAAGTGCAGTGTCAATTTTACTAATAGGCATAAGGTTTTTTAAGTTTAGAGTGTAGAGCTTACAGTCCTAATGCATTTTTGGTAGCCCTAAATTAATTCCTTGAAAAACAAGCTACAGTCAGTGCCGCCTAATCGTGACACTGATAATTGGGACTTCTGCTTAAATGGGACAGAACTCTGGGAGACGGTTCTTCTCAATGCTATTTATGTTGTTTAACTGGGACGCCACTTCGCTTAATTGGGATACAGTATTTTCAAATGATGAACGAGATCGCATTTCAGAAGACAGGTTCGCACAGTGCAGTGAGTACACGAGTACATGATTACGCTGTGACTTGTAAATTGCGTAAACCACGCTGAACTCTTGAAGGAGCTGGAGTCTCCTGTGGTTTCTCAGGCTGATGTTGTAAAGAAAGTTGTCGTGTCAACATCGCAGGTGCCTCACCTTGTAGAAAGTTTTTCTTTTCATTTAGAAACAAACAAATGTGACTAAGGTCATCTCAAATGCCTCTTGTTTAATTGGGACAGCCGCTAACTGAGGATATTTTTACTTCTCCTGAGGCGTCCCGATAAAGCAACAATAAAAAAAGTTTTATTTCTTTCTCTTTGGTAATTAATATGCATTCTGTTCTATCATTCATTTCAGTACACCCCACTGTCCTCCTGCGCAATTTTAGATGAAGGGCAACTACTAATGATAACCAAATACTCCCGCATTTGTTTTTTTTGGAACTGACTTCAAATGGGAAACCTAGGCACAGCCTGGAGAACTAGCATGTATCCATTCTGCCCCTCAAGAGAGTATCATATTAAAGCATGTTCGCAACTGAACCAGAGTCAGCTGTCTGTTCCAAAAGGATTCTTAATACAGTAATGCTACGCAGTCACGCAAAGGAGGCTATGTGGGTCAGTGGTTAAAGAAAAGGGCTTGTAACCAGGAGGTCCCCGGTTCAAATCCCACCTCAGCCACTGACTCATTGTGTGACCCTGAGCAAGTCACTTAACCTCCTTGTAAGTGACTCTGCAGCTGATGCATAGTTCACACACCCTAGTCTCTGTAAGTCGCCTTGGATAAAGGCGTCTGCTAAATAAACAAATAATAATAATAACATAAGCCCACATTATGTTTTATTTGGTCATGTGAAAAAGACGTATGGTTGTGCCACTGAATTATCATTTTAGGGATCCAGGGATACTCTCTCCTCTAATATAATGTTTTTGTTTTTTTTTAATGTCCAGATTGACATTGATTTCTAACTGTAAAACCATGAAAGGTTACGGTATCCCACTCCCCACCCATTAAAAGGCTCTGTTCAAGGTTTCCATGCCTCTTGCTACAGCACTGTAGTTCTTTTAGAAATAAGAGTGTACAAAATAGTGGATCTTCTATCTACGCAGTCACAGGACAGTGGCGGTGGATATAATTCAAATGCAGTAGGTCTCAGAGAAGCATTTGTAGCCTTTGTAAAAAACAAGCAGGTAAGTCTGCAAGTACCAATTTTGTGACTGTGCAGCGCAACCTTAGAATCAGCACGAAGGACAATTAACTTCAAATTAACTTTCAGTGAAACAAAGTGGCTTCAAGCAGTTTCTGTATGGATGTTAATTGAAGATCTCACTATTACCGTATCAACTTGGATTAATTTGAACACAGGCTTTGCCTGCAGTGCATTACTGGACACACAGGTATTGTTGTTTGGTCTAATCTACTTCGATTACCTTCAGGCTGCACATTGTACAAAATTTGCATGTCCTATGGCTTTTCCTGCATGTCTCTTCCCTTTGGATCACAAATTATAAAAAAACAGACAAGATGAAAACGATGTACGTACTTTTGCAATTAGAACAGAAATGCATATTTTTTTGTACTGCTGCTTGTCCTGGAAAGCTGGATCTTTAAGAGTCCCAAGATACATCTGCCAGATGCTGGTTTATACATGTTGTTTGGTTATAAAGAAACAGTGAAGACATATTGTTTTATTAAAATTGTACAGATCATACAATTTCTCTCTAAACTCTTTGAATAGGGTACAGTGGCCCAGTAAATTAATCTAATATACTGCTAGCTATTTCTATTTTATCTATTTTTCTGTACAAAGCACAAGCAATTTAAGTTGGGAAGTCGGTTTGTTACTTAATGCTAAAAGAGTTAAAGCCTTGTACATGACTTGGGCATTAAAGGAAAAGTGGGTGGATATTGTCCTAATTCTAAAGGTGAGATGGACATGTTGAAGTGATAGTAGATTGGCCAAATATAGCCGCTTGTGACGGGGAGGACCCTGTCGCTGGTTCTTGTGCAGATGTGTGCAGCTGGGACGCATAACAGGAGACAAGTTGCTAGGCAACTAGTTGAGCAGGTAGGCTCACAGGGCACTGAACTGATCAGGAGGACCAGATTGGCTAGGGGGCGTGCCCGGGAGCCTGCACACAGCTCAAAAACTTGAGGATACTGCACGCCCCAGCTCAGGGAATGAGCATTAAACCCTGTCTGGTGAGCCAATCCCGTACAGAAGTATGTTTAACTTGATTAACACTGGTCAATATTTAGTATCACAATTTGAACATGTACAGTATGTAAAAGATTAAGGTTATGCAACACCCTGTATCACACTGTTTGGCCCTTGGGGAAAGGAAAGTACTTGAGAATGACGAAAGGGAAAACCTTTATAGAACAAACTGATATCCAACTTCATTCTTGACTACTGCTTACAGACTTTATAGGCCCTCAGTCAAAAATGTTAACATGCTAGCAGATATTCTGGGAACCTGGGTCGCTAGGTTCAGTACAGAACATAAGCTGCTTTGGGTGAATAATATAGTGCAACAAGCAGTAATCACAAACAAAGAAAAGTGGAGAAGCCATACACCTTAATCCAAGCAGGTACACCCCAAATTTGGGAGTGAATTAATAATATAGTTTACTGACTGTACACAATTTAAAAATGAGTCATTCAAGCTCAAGTGGACCAAATTCTGGGGTGAGGTCCCCACAATTCATGGTTGATGATACATGAGCCACATGTGATGGAGAAAAGGTTGTGTAAAGAGCTCGAACAACCCACACCACATGCTGAGAACAGGTCTTGTAAAAATGAACACTTGCATTACCTTTTTTATTCCTCCCACGCAGAAGATGAGCTAGACACACTTTGTAATTCAAAGGCTTTCGAACACAAGATCATTAATTGACATAAACTTGAATGAACAAAGGTACAGTAAGTAAACATTTCCAGTTTTGAAAGTCATAGTAATGTAAATACAATGATAGAGTAATTCAGTCATTTGGGACCACTCTGAACAGTTGCAGAAAATAATATGTACATGAATCCCATGCAGAATGTAAAGATTTCCATATACTTACAATAATCATTTTTCCCCCACTGACCAAAATATATGGGAATGTATAGTATGCTTGATAGAGACGTTTTTACGATACACATAACACTAAGGAGTTCTAGCAAATGGAATTGTGCAAGAACATTAAAACTTTCTAGGATTTATATGATCCTCCACAGATCTCTGCTAAAGCATAGAATAAATTAACTTGTTACTGCAGCTGAGGGAACATGCTTGAATTGAATACTCTGAGAATGCTGGAAGCTCAGTAGGGTCATAACCAGGCCTCTTTGGGCTAAAGGGTGACAGATTAGATCTTCCAATTAAAATGGTATTTCTGCAAGCACACTGGAAACAACGTAAAGTGTGTAACAAGAAGTTAGCTAGGGACGGGGCGTAGTCTATAATGTGTGTTGGGGGATCTTTAGAAAAATTGTGGAAAGATCTACATGTGGTTTGAGAGGCACAGCAGAAAAGAAAAGTTAAAACCATTGGGATAAATTCTCAAACTGTAGTACACCAGTAGGTGCAAAGAGGAGTTTTTGGATAAACTCTCTAACCCTTCCGATAGGTCTCACCACCAAGAAGCCAGGGTGATCTTCCATTGAGCTGGACCGGTATGACTGTCCTTCTACAATTCTCTCTAGTTTTATTTTAGGTTACAGAAAGCAATGCTTTGCTTGTTTTTTGACTTTTGGTAAATTTAAGAGCTTAATGAAATAACTGTTTAACTTATAAGTATCTTTGAGGGAAATTAAAACTGCAGTACATGTTTATAATAATAATAATAATAATAATAATAATAATAATAATAATAATAATAATAATAAACAATTTTGTATAGCCTTCAAAAGCAATCATCTCAGAGCTTCACAATTAATAGTACAGCAATAATAAAAAGATTATACATAAAAAGCACAAGGAAATAAAACACTCAAAGAAGCTGAGTCCCTGACCTCTAGTGGAATAGAGTTCCATAATTTGGGGCATAACAACAGAAGGCCCTGTCACCCATAGAGCAGGCGAACAGGCGGGACACACAGCAGTCTGAGATCAGCAGAGCGGAGGTTGTAAAAAGATAAAAGATCTGACAGATAAGTTGAAGCTAGCCCATGAAGAGCCTTATATGTCAGCAATAAAATTTTAAAATAAATTCTGAACCTGATAGGCAGCCAGTGCAAGGCCTCCAAGACAGGAGTGATGCGATCTCTTGAGCGGGACCGAGACAAAATTCTGGCTGCAGAGTTTTGAACAAATTGAATTTTAGTGAGGATACTATTAGACACCCCAGTGAGCAGGGCGCTACAGTAATCGATCCTGGAGAAAACAAAAGCATGAACCAGTTTTTCAGCTGCAGGTAGAGAAAGCATGGGACGCAGTCTGGCAATATTTCTAAGGTGAAAAAGAAACCTTGACAGTATTCAGCACATGCGATTCAAAACTTAAACCAGGATCAAAAATCACACCCAAATTTTTCATCTTAGATCTGAACTCAAGCATGTTTCCATCAACAGACAGATTTAAAGCATTGGTTTTCCCTAGCTGGTGGGGAGTACCTAACAGCATTACCTCAGTCTTGCCACAATTAAGATGTAAAAATTTTATGACATCCAATTTTTTATATCAGAGATACAGGCAGTTAGGGCAGAGGCAGCAACATTGATATCAGGTTTAGAATTAATATAGATTTGAGTGTCATCTGTGTAAAATGATAGTGTATGCCATGAGACCTTAAAATGTGGCCAAGGGGAAACATATAAATACTAAATAACAGGGAGCCGAGTATAGAGCCTTATGGGACGCCAGAAGTTACTGGCCCAATTTCAGAAATAAACCCACCCAGGCTTGCAGTTAAATGGAGCAGAGAGCATTATGTATTACAACCAGGTCAAATGTAGCTCACTGTAAGAGGTTTCAGACTGTTTTGTAGGGTTTGCTTGCATAAAGTCTAAAATGTTTATGATTTCACAGATAAACACAAAGCCTGCCTCATTCTATGATTAATGTACACTGTACCAGAAGCCAAAAATACTCTATAAACATGGCATATAAACAAAACCCTATTCAGAGCACGTGTATTTCTGTATAATATAAAAGACCACACAGGGTAAGCCAGTACATCTATTGAGCTCATCAGCAGCAAAAAAAGGCCAAATCCTACTTTTTTTCTGATCCAGTGGGTATTTATTCAGTTTTTGTTTTTTAACACAGACAGGAAGTCTGTGCAATTACAGTAGCACTCTTTTTTTGAAGTACCATATACAAATAAGTTTCTTATTTTTGAAAACTTTTCACCTTCGATTATGTATTCATTTAATCAAAACCAAACATACTCCTTAGTTTACAAGGTAATACTGAGGGTTCCACTGTAATTTCCAACATGAACTCCCCCCAGATTTAATGATTTCACCATTAAAAACAATTACTGACTCTCCTGCAGCATTTAAGTGAAAAATGGGGTTCCAAGACGTGTTACGTTGAAAAAATAAACACAAGCAATTATTGAAGGGACAAATAGGTAAACCGGTCTTTAATAATGTCACAGCTGATGGTTTATTATTAGGACAAAGCCTTTATAAAGAACGTATTGCACATACAGGCTTCAGAATAGATTCTGTTGGAAATATATTCAGGAAAATGTTCATCTCTTCAAACCAGGACTTTCATTTCCTGGAGCAGATTTCTGCCCAATAAAAGCAATGTATTGTTTGGTATCTAGAACCAAATGCAAATAAATATTGCATGGAAACAAGTTGTATCTACTTATCACACCAAGAAACAAATATTATGGGGAAAAAACCCTCTTATACAAAGTAGTTAAATATTTGGAGACTTTGGGGCCAATTAAGAACAAACTGCAATGCCCATAATGAGCTATACTATACATTTTATAAGACGCAGGTTCTTGGATGTATATTTGAACTGCTGTTTGAGAACTTCCTCCCTTCTTGATGCCTCGCTGAACTAAACAGACTAATTACAGCTGGCTTCAGAGACTATGTTTAGCACTAGTCTTGGGCTACCTAAAACCCAGATTAATGCTAATCATGGTCTGTGAAACAAGCAGTTAATTAAATAAAACGCAGTCCAATCTGCGAGTAATATAGGCATCAGTTTATACTAACGTATTTGCAACAAAATTAGGTTATAAACATCCGCAAGCTGCACTAGGCTCCTGACACCAAACGTGAATTTACCTTACCCCAGGTAAAATAGACATGCCGCTGGAATGTGGAAATGCAGACATTTTTGGCTGCATAGCTATCTGAAATGCTCCAAGGGCCAGACAGTGGCATTTGCATTACTACAACTAGTTAGAAAATAAATACAATACAAAGTTCCAAACCTCGACATCAAAAATTAGACACATCGTAGCATTCGTAGAACGCAAATGAGAACATTGTTTCATAGTAATATTCTATTCACAACCACAAAGGCCTGATGCATATGAAGTAATAACTCACTACTGTAATATTTTTTTCATATGTATCCAACGACAACGATTCCCCCCGACCTTCTCTGTGCCTGCAGTAGTATAAGAACTTAGTGCACCACTACGTTTTCCTGGTTGACGCGATTACAATTTTTTTTTTTTTTTTTTTAAATTGTGCAAGACCCTTCTACTCCAACTAAAAATATGTTCATTAACATCACGCCCCTTTTTGTACTACTAGTAAAGTGGTAGTAATACTGCCATTTTCGGTCGCTGTATTTTTGCAGCGATTTGACAGGTTTAAAACACCAACAAAGCACGTTAAAACGGGCCACTACGAGGTTAATAAATCACTGACGAAATTAAGACAATACAAATTCTTAACTTACCATTCTTCAGCTCATGTTTCACTGTAAACAGGTCGCCTTCTCCGGAGGAACCCTCCATCGCTCGGGACACGTTAAGCAACTTGGTGGCAGTAGATTAATAAATCGTAAAATGGATTTACAATTAAAATCGGCTCCTTCTGGGCTTAATAAAATATGCAAAAGTATTAAAAATGTTGACCCTAATTCCTTACAGCTAGGTACCGTACGTCTGCCACTACAACAGCACCACAACCCCGTTGAACCAAGCTATGACCCGCCCAGTAGTACTGCGATTGGGGTTGCTAGGCAAGTTTCCCACCAATAGCAGGTCTATTCTGCTGCCAAACTACCAGACATAAAGTCCCTCCCTAGAAATAAAGCGCCCCCGCGTCTTTGCTCTGAGTTAATTGGTGTCTTCGTGGGGATCTCCTCAATAGATTGGAAGAGGACGTTGACAATCAACTGCATGCGGCTGTTCCCAGCCACCCTCTTTCTTGCCAAGGTGTGGGCTGGCTGTAAAGAATTGGAGACGTATGGCGCGCTCGCGGAGATCGTTCTGCGCAGATTCTGTGCAGAATCTGACCAATTTAGCCAATGATCTTCTAAGAATGATCTCCGTAAACGCACCCATATACTGTTGATTACAGTAGGCTAATTATATGGGCGGTTACAGAGTATTGAATTCCCACACTAAAGTAAATATAGTGCGAGGGTTTCACGGCTTCACACTCACAAACTTCGCCAAAGAGTGCAGGAAGTGCGGCGGCTAGGTCACTGGTAAGCAGCGAGGGGCCGTGAAAAAAGCAATGGGCGACTGTGTTAAAAAACTGTGTTCGACTTCCAACACACTGCACTTACTGCTAAAACCTAAGAGGACATAACTAGTAGACAGCAGAAACGTGTCAGTAACGTCAATAAATCGTGATAGGTTTGCAAATATGAGACTTAAATTGGAGCGATTTATTATTTTATTTATAAACGTATTTTGCAAAACTTCTAAATCAATTTACCAACTTTTGCTTTCTTTAACACTATTCAAGTTCCGTTTCTAAAGGAACCATTTTCCAGCAGTCATTGCTAATTTTGTTTATCACGATTGGTGGTCACAATGCATAATAATATTGCAATGTTTCCTATGATGCAATGAACTTCCATATGCATTTCAAACCCCTGCTTGAAATCAGACAGGTATTGCCATCTGCAGCATCATGGTTTAAAAAAAAACTCATCGTTCTAGTATCGCTGCGATAGGCGTTTGATTAGTGTAGTCTTTTCATTTCTCCCTCCAGGGTCAGACTGCAGTTCCTGTACTGCAAAAGAATTTTAAAAAGGACAAAAGTTTTGGCGTTTTAGTACACGGAACTTGTTTGATTGCTGTTTATTTGTAATGCTTTGGTCTGTTTTGTGCACAGAATTATTGCTTTGTTGAGCGTGGACATTTTAAAAGTGCAGCAACAAAAATAAACTGGTTATAATAATGCCGTTTCTTCAGTAATCATTTAAGTATCATTTTCAATTACACGTCTTCACCAAAAAGTTAGTTCACCTTGCTTTCTTCCCTTTTTAGAATAATCCAGAATTTGTGTTTTTAACAGGAAAAACAGACAAAGTACGAACTGGTTTGTTGGTGACTTTTACCAATACAGCTTGAATGCAATTTCATTGGTAAGTACTGGATTTTACTGTACTGAGGTATATATCTCTAAATGCTTCTTATGTTAAATGCGGTGTCTACAATATATCAAAATCCAGGACATTTTTGTAAGTTACCTTAGTAGTATACTTTTACATTCAACTGGCATTCAGCTAATTGTTGTTGTCTTTTAAATGGAACTGTGTAGTAGTACTGGTATGTGTTTGTTTTGTGACTGGTCACAGAAGTATTGAATAATTACAGCCAGGTCCTTCTGTGACAAGTTACCCAACAGGGTAATACCCTACCCCTCGAGTTACACCAAACTCGGTGCTCTGGGATGTTCAAAGGAAAGAAATCAGACATGGTAGTTGAGAACATAAGAACATAAGTAAGATTACATCCAATATGTTAAATCCAATATGTTTGGGCTGATTCAACAGTAGAATCCCTCTGTTATGAGTGACCACCAAATCTACTGAGAAAAAACATTTTATATTCAGAGGGAAGTACTGACCTGTGTATGTGTGTGTGTATATATATATATATATATATATATATATATATATATATATATATATATATATATATATATATATAGTACTGTGCAAAAGTTTTAGGCAGGTGTGAAAAAATGCTGTAAAGTAAGAATGCTTTCAAAAATAGACATGTTAATAGATTATATTTATCAATTAACTAAATGCAAAGTGAGTGAACAGAAGAAAAATCTAAATCAAATCCATATTTGGTGTGACCACCCTTTGCCTTCAAAACAGCATCAAGCATCAATTCTTCTAGGTACACTTGCACACAGTTTTTGAAGGAACTCGGCAGGTAGGCTGGCCCAAACATCTTGGAGAACTAACCACAGTTCTGTGGATTTAGGCAGCCTCAGTTGCTTCTCTCTCTTCATGTAATCCCAGACAGACTTCGATGATGTTGAGATCAGGGCTCTGTGGGGGCCATACCATCACTTCCAGGACTCCTTGTTCTTCTTTACGCTGAAGATAGTTCTTAATGACTTTCGCTGTATGTTTGGGGTCGTTGTCATGCTGCAGAATAAATTTGGGGCCAATCAGATGCCTCCCTGATGGTATTGCATGATTGATAAGTATCTGCCTGTACTTCTCAGCATTGAGGAGACCATTAATTCTGACCAAATCCCCAACTCCATTTGCAGAAATGCAGCCCCAAACTTGCAAGGAACCTCCACCATGCTTCACTGTTGCATGCAGACACTCATTCGTGTACCGCTCTCCAGCCCTTCACGAACAAACTGCCTTCTGCTACAACTAAATATTTCAAATTTTGACTCATCAGTCCAGAGCACCTGCTGCCATTTTTCTGCACCCCAGTTCCTGTGTTTTCGTGCATAGTTGAGTCGCTTGGCCTTGTTTCCAGGTCGGAGGTATGGCTTTTTGGCCGCAAGTCTTCCATGAAGGCCACTTCTGACCAGACTTCTCCGGACAGTAGATGGGTGTACCAGGGTCCCACTGTTTTCTGCCAGTTCTGAGCTGATGGCACTGCTGGACATCTTCCGATTGCAAAGGGAAGTAAGCATGATGTGTCTTTCATCTGCTGCAGTAAGTTTCCTTGGCCGACCACTGCGTCACGGTCCTCAACGTTGCCCGTTTCTTTGTGCTTCTTCAAAGAGCTTGGACAGACAGGACATCTGGAAACCCCTGTCTGCCTTGAAATTTCTGCCTGGGAGAGACCTTTGCTGATGCAGTATAACTACCTTGTGTCTTGTTGCTGTGCTCAGTCTTGCCATGGTGTATGACTTTTGACAGTAAACTGTCTTCAGCAACCTCACCTTGTTAGCTGAGTTTGGCTGTTCCTCACCCAGTTTTATTCCTCCTACTCAGCTGTTTCTGTTTCAGTTAATGATTGTGTTTCAACCTACATATTGAATTGATGATCATTAGCACCTGTTTGGTATAATTGTTTAATCATACACCTGACTATACGCCTACAAAATCCCTGACTTTGTGCAAGTGTACCTAGAAGAATTGATGCTGTTTTGAAGGCAAAGGGTGGTCACACCAAATATGGATTTGATTTAGATTTTTCTTCTGTTCACTCACTTTGCATTTAGTTAATTGATAAATATAATCTATTAACATGTCTATTTTTGAAAGCATTCTTACTTTACAGCATTTTTTCACACCTTTTGCACAGTACTGTGTATATATATATATATATATATATATATATATATATATATATATATATATATATATATATATATATATATATATATATGTATATATATATATATATATATATATATATATATATATATATATATATATATATATATATATATATATATATATATATATATATATATATATATATATATAATAAACTTGTTCCTGTAATGGAAGCAGTCAAAAGGGCCCTTTCTTAGATTTTTGTTCCCTATTTAACTTTTTTACTAGGATACAGTAAAATGTAATTCTGGAAACTTCTCTTTTGTAATACAGTATATACTGTATATGTAATGTCCAGGAAAGTGGTCCTTTGCTTTTTTGGTGAGAGAGAGGTCTGATTCAACATACTTTAAACATTTACTTTCACTGAGTTTTGCTTCTTGTTTGCTATTTGCCCTTTTCTGCAGTTTTCAATAGGATGGTCCCTATAAAAATAGCAAAATAAAGGAGCCCAAAACAGAACCTGTGATATGCAGGAGCTCATTTTCTTTACCGTTAGCTAACAGTTAAAAACAACCCTACCATAGTTGGTAAGCTGTACTATATTGTAACCAATGTCATGTCTGTATTACATGCACAGTTCACATTATATCTTAGGAAGTGGCTTTCAGGGTAAGGCCTCTATAAAGCGTGGTATTCCATGAGTGTACATGAGTTCAGGTCCTCTGAAAAGGACGCAGTCTTCATGAAATGAATCGGAATACGACAGTCGTTTTCTGAAAACTGCACTTTTGAAATCAAAATCACTTTTTGGAAAACCAATCTTGTACGCATGTATGCACACTTAGGGCTTGATCTTCAAAACACCCATGTTCAACATATATCTGTGTACAAGACTGCATGTGTACAGCAGTTAGTTCTATGAGGAAATACTGTACAGTATAACATTAATTGGCATGCACTGTACACTTGTAATACTTGACTCATGTTTAAACTGTAAAACGCTGTAAGATCGTTATAGATTAACTGATTTAGTTTTGTGTTGGTCTGAGAAGCATGTCTATAACATTAGCTACTCACGTAATGTGTTAAATTATGTGATCTTGCACATGCAGCTAAAACTGTAATTTTTTTTTTTTTTTAAACTTCGAACCTGCAGTTTACAAGTCTGTTCTTGTTGTTGGTGCTTTTATACAGAGAGGGACATGCTGTACTGACTGACCTTAGAACATAACCTCAGCAGAATAGTATGCATGATGTATTTGTAACTGATTGTACCTCTATGGGATTAGAATACGCAACAGTTGTACAATCCAAAAGCTAAATATAGAAACTGAAGACAGGGACATATGTCTTTGACTGGGCATTTTTCCATCACCAGGCATGATCAGTGTGTGAAGTAATTATGTAATTAGGCATACATCTTGGAACCTGAGCTTATAATAGTTTACAGTTTATTTAGTGGACAAACTGTTTTCAGTGTTTAATGGAGAGGTGACTCTGGTTCTTATTTGCTATTTATTGATGGATATTTTTTTGTTTTGCATACCTCTTAGTAGTGATGATGAGAACAATGGTTTGGGATTTGCAGATACCATTATGCTAAGGTTTCAGTCTTGCCTACTAAAATAAATTGAGTAAAGATGAATTAGGATGTATGAAGGAGATGCCACATTATTTTAGCTCTCTGTGAACAGTACTTCTCAATATAGTACTCTAAAAGTAGATTTACAGGTTAGCACATGTTCACAAGGTCATATCTATAGATCTAATTGTCCTAGAGACCTGCCATTTGAGAGTTGCAGGTGTCTTTATGAAATAACTTGTGCATGAAGTAACTTTATAATATGACATGCAAATGAAAAGCATTATCTATATTTTCCCAAAGGAATAATGATATAAACATAGGAATGTGACCGGAGACTGAAAAGCAAAGGTGATGGACTGACTGTTTGCATTTGCTCGGAGGATACAGAAATGTTCTCTACCAGATCCATTAGGAGCTTTCTCCCTTCTGCAATCCGAATGCTGATTCATGATGGAAAAAGAGCCAGAGGCACTTTGGGAATGTTTGGAGGTGAGGTGCCTTTTAAATTCCTGATTTCAGTTGAATTCCTGTTGGTGAATATCTTTTTATGGGATTTACACTTTTCACAGGTTACTGTAAATCAGTGGTTCCCAAATCTGGCCATTGCAGCTCTTTCCAGTCCAGCACTGTTCCAGTCAAGTCCAATTAAATAATTTAGGACATGGCTGGAAAGAAATAGCTGAAATGGGGTGGATCTTAAGGGCTAGAGAAAGCACTGCTATAAATCTACACTTATTAAAAAATTTTAAAAAAAATAATAATAATACACTGTACAGTTCATTTTGTGGTGTTTTTTTTGTTTTTTAAGGATACAAGCAAGCTCAAATTGTGATATTGCACAAGTTCCTGGCTGATGATTTTGAAAAATTCTGCCATGCAAACAGTGGCCCATTGCCATTACTATACAGGAGTCAACCAGGAGAATGGAAATATCCTAAAGACAACTCAGATATTGGGTACGTTTCTGTGTTTAAAATAGGCTTTTACTTTTATTTGTGTCATGTAAGTTGTGAAGCCTCACATCTCTCATTGTTACAGAACGGACTGCCCTCAGTATTGTAGACATGAATTGGGAAACTTCACTGGCAGTGTACCTGATCTACTGGAGTACTCAAAAGAGTTGGAGGAGATGGTGACTCACTCAGTCTTCTGTTTCCCAAACTCCCTAGTGCCTCCAGACACTTAACTAGACACTTCTACTTGATTGTGATCATGGTATGTGTAAGGGGTAACGATAAACTAAGCCAATAAGGGGGGCTACTTGGTATGTGTAATAAGATAAAATGAAAGTTATTGATGGACACATTTTAACCTTTAATGACTTCTGGGGAACATTTCTTCATATCAACTATATCACCTGGACTACACACAGGTAGCTGGCTATGTAGTGTATTTGGTCATGTATCAAAATATGACATCATGTAAGAAAGCACTTTTTTGTGGCTTAATTGTGAAATGTTCATGGAGGTTTACACCAGCCTCCAACAGCATTGGGAGAACAAACACAAACATATGCTGGGTAGACATGGTGAGTAGTTAATGTGTCAGTTTCAATGAAAAATGCCAATTGGGTCTTTATTTTTAGTGTGGCATATATTGGGCCATATTCACGAAGCATTTACAATTTTTAGATGAACTTGTAGATAAACTGTTTGTTTTCTGTAGACGTCGGTGCCGTGTCGTGAGGTGGGCAGGTTCCAGTGTAACATGGTGGTCTCCATGAGGCCTATTCCAGAGTGAAAACTCGACGCTGTCGCACAAGCCACCCACCCAGCAAGAGATGTTCATGGGGCTCCAGTGCATATTGGCCACCCTGGTGAGTTCAGCCCAGTCCATTCACACCTCATATTCGCTGTACTAATGAAGAACAAAAACCTGTATTAGGTTTTTATCTATGGTCACATTTGGATTTCCGATCTGTATTTTAGGATTAATTGGAATCCAGGATCTGTCCAGACCAGATTATGGGGAGTCGGTTCAGCCTCATGAAGGAGACGTCCCTGTGTTCTGGGCCTGTGGGATGATGGGGGTGGAAGCTGTACAGAGCACCAGTGAGTATGGAGCAGTCTGCAACAGACAACATCCCATAATAAGACACTTGAGTAGTATATTATTGAATGTAAGGGTGTCAAGTCTAAATGTTTCAGTTAATCTAGCATTGTCGGGTATATTATCGGGTATATCAGTCACTAAAGTCATTCAGTACATCATGTATTTGCTGTTGTTACTTAAACATTTTAATATATTCTATATATCTTTTCAAATAGGGGCACTGTTTTAACAATTAAGTGTTTACACATTTTGTTAGCTTTTTTATTGTGTGACTAGTCCCTAGTTTGTGCTTCTTTTAAAATTCCTTTTAAATCAAATTTTCCCCAAAGAAGAAAGGGGACCCATTTAGGACAAGAAAGAGAAGTTGTTTTTATTTTATTTTATTTTTTTAGAACCTCCTCTGGCATTCACCCACTCTCCTGGCAGGATGTTCATCACTGACTGTAAAGGAACGAGTCCAGTCCTGTTCCCAACACTGACCCGGCAGAGACCCTACAGACCTTCTGCATCTCCCAGAACCCTCTGCACTACAGTGTCGCCTCTGCTGCTGCAGTTCAGAAGATCAGGCCCCTGGAGAGTCACATTGGGGCTGACCCAGGTAAGCAGCCACTGCACTCTGCCTGCTTGTTCTCACACCATTTGACCATGTAGGAAATAATCAGCACTCTATGAGCTGATACTGACTGAGATATCTAATGTACCTTCAGCTGACATTTTACATACAATCATTGAGATTAATTTAGGTGGTTAGTAGTCTTTATATTCAGAAACTGACCAAACATTTTTAAAAGGAATACTGTGGGAAATAAAAAATACACCACAATGACAGACATTTTAACCCACTTGTATCAATGTTCTACAACTTTTAGGAAGACAAAAAATCAAAATAGGCACCAGTACAGACATTTCCCAGTGCTGTATACTTTCTCAAGTGTGTGATATCAGACATACATGCTGTTCTTTCCATTGCTTCCAAAATGTTATCAATTTAAATTCCATGTTTGTTTTAGGTGACCGAGGTATAAAAGCCCTGTTCATCCAAGACGAGCTGCTGAAGGCCTCCCTGTGCATGTCTCATGCAGCCTCAGTTCTCATCACTACCGGGTTTCCGACCCATTTCAACCAGGACCCTCCAGAGGAAACCGACGGACCTCCAGGTGCCATCGCCATGGCAGCCATGCTCCAGGCCCTGAAGAAACAGGTTGCTATAGTAACCGACCACCGGGCCTTAGAAATGAACAAGAAGATTATTGACGATGCTGTTGAACAAGGTAGTGAAGTAATACAATCTCCAGACATATCTGAGTGATAACTGCACAATCTTTCATCTTATTTTACAAAACGCTCAAAAGAGAGTTTAGGGACAAGATATTATGACATTGCTGCCTACAGCCTATGAAGAGCCTAATTTAGCTAGAATGTTGGTCTTTTGACTCTACTCTGCTATTAGTATTCCAATAGCTGCAACTAACTTTAAGTTTAAACAGAAGAGTGAAAAATATAAAGCTCTTGTAAATGTGCTGACAATGTGAACTTTTACTTTCAACTCATATGAATAGCATCTCTTTACCATTTTTATTTGTTTGGCAGGCATCTTAAGAACTCAAGTACCACTGCTCAGCTTCCAAGACAATAGTCAGGATTCAACTCTGAGGTTCTTGTGTCAAGATGGCAACCCCCAGACACCCAGGTAACTTCAGTTCTGAATATGGGCAGTCTTCCTCCATCTTTTTCTCTTCCTTAAACTTTTGCAACAAACAGGCTTTATTGGACTTGACAGCTGTTTGAAGTTGCATGACCAGGTTAGGGGCTGTATAGTAGTTTTGGTTTCATTTAGGAACTAAATATTTGTTTTAAGTATTCATTGTTTTCCAGTGTATGGTATATAAGACAACACTTACCGACAAGCGTAACTACAGTGATTGCTCTAAAGTCAATCACCAGACTGCACTACAAAAAGAAAAGGAAGAACTGATTGGATCAAAAACCTTGACCTGGGAACGGTATTAGGCTGTGAGGGCAACAGGACATGCCACTGAATATTTGTTGGTAAATGCTGTTGTTCTCAGGTATGACCACTTGGTGGCAATAGAGCGTGCTGGCAGGGCTGCGGATGGAAACTACTACAACATGAGGAAAGTGAATATCAAACACCTGGTCGACCCCATAGATACTCTGTTCACAACAGCAAGCACAATCCCAGGCATCATGACAACAGGTACATTACAGTGCTGGGGGTGGGGATACAGAACTATTTAAACCCCACATCTGTATTTATTTTAATATGAAACACTCAAAACAGCCAATTGATTGTGAGAGTGAAATATAGAAAAAAATGATACATGCATATGTATAGACACCACCACTATTACCCTGCCACCAGAGTTTAAAAGGATTTAGCTTTTTCTTCCCCAAACAGTGTTTTTGTTCCTTACAGTAGTAACATATTGAAAATATTGAATGTTACTACTTCTTTTTTGAGGGCTACATCCTTTTTATCTGCTTCAAAAGACAATGTTACAAGTATCTCAGCTGTATTTATAGTGTCTGGCAGCTTGTTAAAGCTGCAGGTGAGTTTTTTTTTTATGTAAGATAGTCAGAGGTGAATGGCAGTAGATCACCAAGAAATGGGTTCTAAGACTTCAGATATTCACATACTGTATGCACAGAAGGATCTCTAAATAAAGAGTGTTGCCTGCCAGGTATCGGAGACGGAGGCAATGAGCTGGGGATGGGAAAGGTGAAGGAAGCAGTGAGGAAGTTCATGCCACATGGGGAGCTGGTAGCTTGTGACGTTGGAGCTGACTTTGCTATTACTGCAGGTAAGGTGTGTCAACATTTCTACAGCTTCTAAAGAATCAGTTTCTATTATAGCACTTGTTTTCATTTGCATTAGTAACATTTTTTCTGTTGTGTAGTGTCTTCCACCACACCAAATTGAAGTTGAGCTTGTCAGCATGGCATGCCTGTGCCTCTGTCTCTGGTGTTGGGGCCTAAAACATATGCAGAGGCTTTGACTTAATGTGCAACTCTAAGAGTAGTGCATTTTTCCATGGCAAAATGAATGCCATTTATCTTGCTGTTGCTCTGAAGGGAAAGGTAATGGAAGTATTGGAGTTGAGTTTAAATTATAACATTGCTAAGACCTATACAGCAAAAACAAAAAAAACATTTGTTTGATTTTGTATAGGACAATACTAACTGTCATTGAAATTAATACAAGGACTGTGGTTATGGTAATTTTCTGAAGCATCTCTTTCCTTGTGTGCCTAGGTGTTTCAAACTGGGGAGGCTATGCGGTGGCCTGTGCTCTCTACATCCTGAACTGCTGTCCAGTTCACGACAGATACCTCCAGAAGGCAGTTGGGTTCCCCAGACACTCAGAGCAGGATTCCTGGGCCTCAGCACTCCCAACAGTCACTAAGGTAACCTGTACTGGTAAATGGGTGTTCTTTTTAAAAGCGTTTATAGCAATCCTGCTGCCTTGTTGAGGCCTTATTAAGTCTGTTAAAACCAAAAGTTCTCAGCACCATTATTGTTTACATCAAAATGTCTAATATATATCTGCCCCCATCTTCTTATTGATCAAACGATTAACTGATTTTGGTTCTAAACGGAGTATGCCTGTGTGTTTAGGAAGAGAAGCTGCTGGAAATCCTGGTGAAGTACGGATTGGAGCGCAAAACTGGGAATCTGGGAATGGAGGTGGACGGCCTTCTTTTCTGTGACACTCACTCAGCTATGATCCAGCAGCTTAGTGACATCACACTGCAGCCAGTGGCATTGGCATGACAAGCCCAGCAACACTTTGTAAAACATTTTTCAATATTGCTTCCAAAGAGTTCCTGGTCTTTGTTATTTTTAAGATAGAGCCAAATAGGAATACAAATAAATAGCTCAAATGGCCTTTTACTGAAGAATTGTATAGAGAAAGTTCCCTTTCAGGGACATGATTGTAGCCAAGAACTTTAATAACACATAGACACTGAATACATCATTGGTCATTTCATTTAGCAAAATAATATCCATTGGGATGTTGTAAGGATGTTTTTGTGAAGTTATACTGCTTGAATTATTCTAGACTATTCTTTGCATTCATGTAGCCAGACTGTATTTTGGGGAGTTGTGTGAACCGGCATAATGTGGTTCCTGGGAGGTGCATGGGTGATCGCACAGTCATTGTTTTGAAGAGGTGGTGATTGCTTGTCCTGAAGTGAGTAACATATCTTCAGTGGTACATAACCACCTTTGATTGCGTTATCGCCAATCAGCATATTGCCAGACATCTCTCATTGCCATTGTTGCCCACCACACAATGGTGCCACTCCTATTTCAAAGAGTCAGTATTTTTCTCAAGCAAGACAGCCACACTGAACTGTATTGTCTCAAAAATATATTTATGCCTGTATGTATCTGTGTGCCTCACTCACAACCAATATTCGAGTCCTGGAGAGAACCTGATTGTTCCATTGTTTAACGTGAATATATAAATCTGCTTGTAGAAGTGTTAAGTGTTTCATATATGCATTGTATGCTATGTAAAAATGTACTTCATGTAACGTCTATATCTATAAACTTTATTTTGCGGTTTTAATACTATATGCTTGTCTTGATTCATTTATTTACATGATTTTATTTATTTTATTTATTTATTTTTTAGAAAAAGCTAACTGGTAACACAGTTCTGGGAGAATGAGTGCATTTTGATTTATGGGTTAAGTCTGTTAATAATTAAAAGATAACATGGTTGGCTTTTAACTTCAGGCACATTTTCAAAGTCCTTCATTTTAAACAGCTAAACACACTATCAACAGGATTTCAGAGATGTCCATTTCAAGAGGTGATCTGGAGCCGCCTCTCAAGGTAAAGTCTTACGTTGTCCTCATTTAGATCGATTTTGGTATGAGAAACAGGAAATTTAAGTGACACAGCAATGGTGTCAAATTTGCATACAAACACATTTTAGTGATGCATGTTTGGGAACATTTTTAAACATCTGGAAATTATAAAACACTGTTCCATGCAAGCTGTATCTATCACCCCAGGTTCACACTTTCAATACCAAGTTTCAACAGGTTCAGATTTTATTCTGCTTTCACAGTACTTTTCTATCTGTGTCATGAAAATGTAATTGTGTTTTATTTTAAGGAAGGGCTGTCCAATGGATGACTCGTGAGCCACAATATGGATTTTTAAACAGCTGGTTATGATACCAGAGGTTTTACTGTACTGTGTCTAATATGTCTTTCGAAAGTTTCATCTCAATTGAAAAGGTCTCTAGATAAGCGTAAAATCTCAGTCCTCAATAACTACAACTAGAAAATGAAATCCACACCTGACGACTATACAATGGCTCTCTTATATTAAACAGTAACTCTTCTTGTTTAAGAGTTCAGAAATGGTTTCCTCTGAAAGCTTAAGGAGCTTGCACCCTGCTGCGATCCGACAACTGATTGAACCGGAAACTTGGGACCAGGAGCACTTCAGGAATGGCAGAAGGTGGGTCTTCATTGTTCAGTTCCTCTGGCTTGATATCCACCACTGTAGTGCGGGGTAGTTTATGGTGTTCATAATTATATAATCGTGCAAATAGGCTTGTGGGCTTATACTTGGGTACCTGCTTTTTTCTGGGAATGCAGTTAATCCATCCTTTGGTTTTATATACAAGCCCATGCACAAAAGTTTTCACCTTTTCAAAGACAACATTGAAATAAAATCTTCAGTAAACGTTAATATTAAGCTATAAGAAATATGGTCCTGGTTTTATTGATCTAGATGGTGGTGGTTGTGTTTCAATCAATAAACATGCTAAATGTGAGAAATAACTTTTGAGGTTATTGACACATATTACTGCACATGTATTCTTGAGCTTAGCTACTGGCACAAAATATACATTTACGGTGTGTACAATATACAATTTTTTTTTTTTTTTATTACAATTTTATTACAATTTTATTATTTAGGATACAAACAAGCCAATATTGTGATATTGCACAAGGACCTGGCTGATGATTTTGAAGAATTCTGCCATACAAACAGTGGCCCATTGCCATTGCTGTACAGGAGCCAACCAGGAGAATGGAAATGCTCTATACTAACAGACAACTCTGATATAAGGTAAGTATTGTGTTTAGGGTTAATGGTGAATACATATCCAGCCTTTATCAACACTATAATAATAATACACCGTTTCTTAATTAAAACAAAACCCAGGTCTGCCTAATATGTGTTATCAACACATTGCACAAGAAAACAAACAAAAGTGTTTAAAGGAAACTCCATTTCTTCGCTCGATTGTTATATGTAACCTATTATGTTCCAAAGGTTTTACAAATAATTGATGGTTTACTAATTCACATTGGTTCAGACCTCAAGTACAGCAAGTCTTATAGATACACCAGTTAATGAATATCAGTAGACTTTCACCACAGAAGGCCTGGTGTTGAATCTTACAGTACTTACTTTAACCTGGTTTGTGGTGGACAGAAGGCCACGCAGAGCCACAACAAAATTGGTGTCCAAATTGTTGGGAGAAACGTGGATGTGTACACACACTACTGTACTGATCTGCAGCCAGCACCAGACATGACCAAGTACAGACAAAAGAATAAAAGTTGGGACTGCCTTGTCATTCAACCTGGCGATGGACCCTTTAAAAAAGGGGAAAAAGTGTATTTTGCTAAAAATGATTGTTGTATTATGTGTTGGGTCTATTTATTGAACTAGAAGTGTGAAAATGATGAAGTACTGTTAAGTTTAACAGAGCATTTTAGTGCATTTATATTTTTTTAAATCACTTGTTCTGTGTGATACAATTCTGCTAAAATGATTTTCTTTTTACTTTATTTATTATGAAGGCCAACACAAGGCCTTGTTGTGGATACACTACTCCTTCCTTTGTTGTTGGGTTGGTTCTTATCTATTGTTTAATCTGTTTTGCTGCAGAACAGACTGCCCTCAGTATTGTAAATTCCAATGTGGAAACTTCACTGGCTACAAATCTGATCTACTAGAGTACGAAAGAGATGAAAGACATGACAACCTTCTACCTGGGCTGTAGTTTTGCTTTTGAACAGGCAATTTTGAAGGCAGGGGTTCCAATAAGGAACATTGAACAAAAGCGCAATGTGAGCATGTATAAGGTGCGGTGAAAAAGACTTCTTATAAAGACTGTTCTTTGATTTCCAACAGTAGTTTTGCTATATCCGATTTCAAAATGCAATTACTTGTTCAATTAATTATTTGATACTTGCTCCTGTTTATCGTTGTACCAATACAACTACACTTGGAAAAGCAGCCCTCACTTCCTTTTAGTCCTCCATTAAAGTCCCTTGTGTCTGTTTGAATTATGAATTGTGTATTCCTTTCCCTGTAGACGTCGGTGCCGTGTCGTGAGGTGGACAGGTTCCAGTGTAACATGGTGGTCTCCATGAGGCCTATCCCAGAGGGAAAACTTCGGCGCTGTCGCACAAGCCACCACCCAGCAAGAGATGTTCATGGGGCTCCAGTGCATATTGGCCACCCTGGTGAGTTCAGCCCAGTCCATTCACACCTCATATTCACTGTACTAATGAAGAACAAAACCTGTATTAGGTTTTATCTATGGTCACATTTGGATTTCCGATCTGTATTTTAGGATTAATTGGAATCCAGGATCTGTCCAGACCAGACTATGGGGAGTCGGTTCAGCCTCATCAAGGGACATCCCTGTGTTCTGGGCCTGTGGTGTGACGGGGTGGAAGCGGTACAGAGCTCCAGTGAGTATGGAGCAAACTGCAACATATGTTTTTTTTTAATTGTCGCAGAATCATGAAGGTATGTTTTGTCTCAGAATTTGTGATTTGAAATTTGGTTTTTACGGTAACTATAGCAGTGGTTACTGATAGTTGCAATAAAATACACATATACAGTACAGTAGTTTTCTGATTTAAAATTTACAATGAACTTCTTGTCTTTCTTATTTTGTGTTTTGATCAAATCTATTTACTAATCAAACTACAAACTTCTACCCTATGCATTCAATCAGGTTTCAACATATTTTGCCATTGCGGTAAACCAAGGATAATTCATACGTGTAAAGGTGGACATTTCTAATCTACTCTTTTTAAAGAGATGTGTCAGTTGCTGGGGATTCAGCAGTCCCAGACCACTCCTTATCTCCCCTTGTGCAATGGGGTTTGTAAAGCAGATTGACCAGACCATTAATGGGGATGCATTTCTGCCCTAGTGAGTGATTGCTTTGGTGTGTGCCCCTCTTTTAGAACCTCTTCTGGCATTCACCCACTCTCCTGGCAGGATGTTCATCACTGACTGTAAAAGGAGCGAGTCCAGTCCTGTTCCCAACTCTGACCCGGCAGAGACCGTACAGACATTCTGCATCTCCCAGAACCCTCTGCACTACAGTGTCGCCTCTGCTGCTGCAGTTCAGAAGATCAGGGCCCTGGAGTGTCACATTGGGGCTGACCCAGGTAAGCAGCCACCACACTCTGCCTGCTTGTTCTCACACCATTTGACCATGTAGGAAATAATCAGCACTCTATGGGCTGATACTGATTGAGATATCTAAGGTACCTTCAGCTGACATTTTAGATACAATCATTGAGATTAATTTAGGTGGTCAGTAGTCTTTATATTCAGAAACTGACCAAATATTTTTAAAAAGGAATACTGTGGGAAATAAAAATAGACACTGCAATGGCGGACATTTTGACCCACTTGTATAAATGTTCTACAACTTTTAGGAAGACAAAAACAAAGTAGGCACCAGTACAGACATTTCCCAGTGCTGTATACTTTCTCAAGTGTGTGATATCAGACATACATGCTGTTCTTTCCATTGCTTCCAAAATGTTATCAATTTAAATTCCATGTTTGTTTTAGGTGACCGAGGTATAAAAGCCCTGTTCATCCAAGACGAGCTGCTGAAGGCCTCCCTGTGCATGTCTCATGCAGCCTCAGTTCTCATCACTACCGGGTTCCGACCCATTTCAACCAGGACCCTCCAGAGGAAATCGACGGACCTCCAGGTGCCATGCATGCCATGGCAGCCATGCTCCAGGCCCTGAAGAAACAGGTTGCTATAGTAACCGACCACCGGCCTTAGAAATGAACAAGAAGATTATTGATGATGCTGTTGAGCAAGGTATTGTCACTGATGTCTTAGATTGTACCCACTACCCTATATTCTGGATTTCTGTGGTGGTGAGACAGTACAATGTACTGCAATAAGAAGCAAATTGCTCAAAGCAGTATTTTGTTTTCTGTTTTAGCCTTTGAATATTCAGTGCAAGACTTTGTTTGGTGTCAAAAATATATGGCTAGTGGCCATTGAGCACTCAAAAGGGTCGTTCAAGAATAAATATAAGGCTTGATTGTTTTCTGTGCTTATTTTAAGGAGTGCCCAAGATACCACAATAAATTACTCCCTTTTAGAGGAAGGTATGTTTTTTAGCCAATTGAGGGTCTTCATAAAAATAAAATCTGTTCATTGTGTAACAAGCTTCAAAGGCTTTGGCACACAATGTGATAACTTTCCATTTAAGTTTATCAGCTTCATTATTAAACACCAGCAGATTGAGTGGGCAGAGACACATGAAAAATGAAGGAAAACAGAAAAAATTAAGCCCTACTTTTAAAGTAGGAAAGGGTTTTATATATATATAATTATAGTAGTGCGCACTACACTATATATATGATGTGCTATTCAAGTGCTTGTGGGAGAAAATAGAACATTCCTGTAACATTACTAATTTCTTTTGTAGGAATTTTAAGTACTCCAGTACCCCTCCTCAGTTTCCAAGATGATAGCCAGGATTCAGCTTTGAGATTCCTGTGCCATGATAGAAATCCGAAGACACCCAGGTGCGGTTAATCCTGCATATAACAAGCTAGACCTTTTTATCAGCAGTGTTATCACTACAGTGCATCGACAATCATGCATTGTGGACAAAAGTTAACCAAATGTATTTGCACATTTTTGTGTGTGTGTGAACAATTTGCTTAACACATACACTGGAAAGTTTTGGTGTTCTCGTTGTATGATGTTGCATGATGCAACGTCAGTACTGCTCATTGTGTACTTAAAAAAAAATCTGTGTAAGCATAGAAAAGTAAAGAATGTATGCTTTGTCTGTGTGCTGCTGTACTTAAAATGGGAAGCGATGCATCATTTATCTGTTTTTGCTTGATACTCAGTAATGCCAGTCTTTAAGCTGTCTTGCCCCACATGTTCTGTTTTATGATCAAATATGATTTCTGTGTGACTGCTTACTCGCTGCACTAGACAGACCTTGTTAACCTTCCAGTTTGTGTACATTCCTTAAACTTAAAGGTTGTGTCGGTACCTTCAGGCTTTTCAGCTTCTTCCCTCCTTGAGGTGTTCATTTTATTAACTAAATAGACATGCTATACTACTACCTACAGCAGAAGCTGGGTATGCATGTATAGCTATGTTGTTTGTTAAGTTGTTAAAATGAATGAATTTGAATTGGTTGCAGATTTCAATTTTCAAGTGAAAGATGAGTAAACAGGATTTAGTTATGTTGAGTATGTCACTGAATAATGGTGCTGTTCTCAGGTATGACCACTTGGTGGCAATAGAGCGTGCTGGCAGGGCTGTGGATGGAAACTACTACATGAGGAAAGTGAATATCAAACACCTGGTCAACCCCATAGATACTCTGTTCACAACAGCAAGCACAATCCAAGGCATCATGACAACAGGTAATCAACAACTATTTCTGTTTTATAATAATAATATGAAAGTGCTAGAGCTGGTTTGGAAGCAACTGAAAAGTGTTTCTAATCTATTATATAATAACAGGACCCAAAGAATACCAGTATTTAGGGTTTGTATTTAAACTCCTGTTTTGAAACATAAAAAAAAAACAATATGGTGAGGTGGGGTTAATGCAGAAATATGATACACCATCAGATATATTGAGATACTCGAGTCTATTTTGACCTCTATTTTACTATATATTATTAAAGTGACCACATCCTATTTTCCATCTTATACGATATACTGATTACCAGTGTATTTTATTTTATATATAGAGTAGTTTCACTGAGCAATTCATCATATTTCAAGGGCCAGCTGTCGATAGCCTTCAATGGTCTAATGTTCATGTTAGTCACAGTCTAGGAGACTTTTCAAATGAATCATCGTTCCTCAGAGTGCTCAGTGACTTGTCTGGGCTACAGCACAGAGAGTCATCGGTTCCTCCCAAGCTCACACACTAATAGAAGCCCACCCAGCTGGGAAGAGAAATTTTGCATTGTGGAGATCTACGTTGGTAGAGAGCAACATTGCCCATGTCATTGTCAGGTTAATGGAGGATTTGGGTGCATTTTTTTTTTTTTTAATATATAAAGGAGCGAGATCAATTGCATTATGCTAGATAAGAAATGATCTGGTAATGCCCAGCTTAAATCAATATCTAACTTCTAATTCCCTTGGAGGATTTTTAGCTTATGAAATGAAGGAACATACATATTAAACTTGCGATAACCCTTTCTATTCCTGTGATGGTTCTGGTGCAAAAATGTGGACATTCGAAACTTGTTATAGTTAATGAAATCCTGTTTTATTAAGCCCTTGATTATAAGGTGGCAGGGAAGTCTTGATGGTTTTCACAGTTTCTCCAGGTAAGAGTTTCACATCTGAGATGCAGGCACTGCAGGATGTTGTTTTACTCAATTGGTGTCAATCTGCAGCTTTCCAGACACAACCCTGGAGGGAACTAGAGGTGCTGATCCTTGAGGAATAGTCAAATATCCCAGCAGAAGAATTTAAACACAGAAGACTCACATTTAATCTGAGCTGCCCAGGGTGACCCTGCACCTTATTGTCCTTTATGTAATCCCGGGACCAAAATTAAACATAGTGTTCTCAGTGCAGTCTCACCATTGAATTATACAACCTCATCAGAACCTCCCTTGATCTGTGATCTACACCTTTGACTGCCTCCCCACACTGCCTGGTTGCTGTCAGGTCTTCATGACCTTTTGTAGGGTGGATGACCTGAATGAATAAATACTGTAAATGATATGCTGCCTGCCAGGTATCGGAGACGGAGGCAATGAGCTGGGGATGGGAAAGGGGAAGGAAGCTGTGAGGAAGTGCATGCCACATGGGAAGCTGGTAGCTTGTGACGTTGGAGATGACTTTGCTATTACTGCTGGTAAGAGAGTTTAACCACATTTATTTATAACCTGATATTACACAACCTACCCAAGAAAGTGGATTATGTAATATGAAGCATTTCAGAAAAACCCAAAGATAAGATTAAAACAAGTAAGACAAATCTTGTATTTTGAAAGTAGCTTAGGAATGCAATTACTTGTATATCTTTATTTTATAAATCTGTTAAGACACTTTAACTAGAGTTTGTGAGCTGCTCTTCACTTCATGTAATATAGGCTAGATCAGCCAAAGTGCATTTTATACAAGTAAGCGGCCTACTCTTAGTGATCTGCCACTTTGAATCAAGTTCTTTTTGTATTGCTGATGAAACAGTGCGTCACACAATAGTAGCACTGCTCACCACACAGGCATTAAACTACTAATGTAAACTAGATGGTGCTGGTGCTTACTAACATAAAGACATCTACATTACATACGTCTATGGCAGGCAATTAAAACTGAAGAGCAGCTCCTGAATTCACAGCACCTTATAGTGTTACACGTCCCCACATGTTGCTACAACTGTTTAAATAACTTACCTGTAATTTTCTTTTCATTGTAACATCCTGTCAACTTTTACACTTATAACTTTTTAAAGTCTGTTTCAAAGCTCTTTTCAAAATGGCCGCTCAGGTGCACTGGGATTTCAGATCTGCAGGAAGAGCGATTTAAAAAAAAAAAACACTTAGTGTTCTGGCTTTCTGGCTTTTCTGTTCCATACCACATCATGGATCATTATTGCTTTGTTACCTGCGTGACAAAGTGGGCAACAATCCTTATGCTATAAGAGCACTTTGAAACTGACTTTAAAGTTATAAGTGTAAAAAGTTGTCAGGATGTTACAATGAAAAGAAAAATGACAGATGCGTTATTTAAACCATTGTAGCAACACGTGGGGACGTGTAACACTATATAACCCTGCTACTTACTCTAATGCAGACTTATCAAAAATAAAAGCACACAATATTTGAGCAATTGACTTTGCAAGAACCACTGAGAATAATTTCACATATAATACACAATGAAAGGGAACAGTGCAAACAGGTGTCATTGTGAAGTTACTTATTAAAACTATGCATGATCAGATATTATATTGCAAAGGTAAAGAGATGACCCTCTAGTTTCTGTTTTTGTGGTAGTTGTCTCTGGAGCTCTTCCCTGTTCCCATTCTGAAGCATCTCTTTCCTCGTGTGCCTAGGTGTTTCAAACTGGGGAGGCTATGCGGTGGCCTGTGCTCTCTACATCCTGAACTGCTGTCCAATTCCACGACAGATACCTCCGGAAGGCAGTTGGGTTCCCCAGACACTCAGAGCAGGATTCCTGGGCCTCGGCACTCCCAACAGCCACTAAGGTAAACAGATAAAGAATGCTACTGCTTAGAAATTATCCTTTAATTTCAGGAGTTTCTAGAATGAGTCAAAGTTTACATCTCTTTCTGAAACTGGTCTGTATCTACTAAGCAGAGTGTAGTGTCTGACCATAAACTGTGGATAGCAATCCTGGTTCTAAGCAGAGAATGCCTGTTGTGTTTAGGAAAAAAGCTGTTGGAACTCCTGGTGAAGTATGGGTTTCAGAGCGGGCAAACCGGGATTCTGGGAATGGAGGTGGATGGCCTGCCTTTCTATGCCACTCACTCCGCTATGATCCAGCAGCTTGCCGAGATCACACTGTAGCCAGCAGGAACATCACGACAAGCCCAGACACTCCCTGATGGAATAAAATTCCTTGTGAAATAAAAACATTATTACTGTTGTAACTGATAGCCACAGCCTAGAGTGTGGAAATGTGTATTAGTTTTGTTACAATGAAAGGTGTTGGTTTTCAGACACTGAAGCCTTTCCCCTATGTTTACAGTCAGGTTTGAGTAATTCTTTGTATCAGAATCCACCTGGCATTATCTGTGCTTGTATAATCCTGCTTGCCAGACCATTTTGAGGAGACCTTTCATCTCTACTCGATCTGTAATAGTAGGTGGCGGGTTGATTTGATCATTTTCTATCCCTATCAAATTTTCTGTTGGCTGATATTCTCATATGGCCATCGATCACTTGTAGGCATGGGATAAATGTGTGAAGCGGCAATCCATTGCCGATTTTTAAAATACAGCTGTAATTTGATTTCTTGTCGTTATCAAAGAAAACATAAAAAAATGCATTAATTGGTACTCCAAAATTCATGGCAATTGATCATGTTTCACTACTGCCTTAAAACAATGAAATACCTGGCAGAGTTCCTAATTACAATCATTGACAAATTGTTGCGGGAGACTGATCAAAACAGATTTACAGCAAATAATACTCCTGTAGAAATGTCAGTAGATTATAATGGCATATTGTAATAAACAGTAACTACACCTATAATTACCTTTTATATAAACATACATTGACATATAAATAGAGTTTATTAAATGTAGTGTTCTGTTGATCAGTTATTTTAGTAAACTATTGTGACAGGATGACTGGGCGGTGACGTCACGGCAGAGGCAGGAACAATTAACGACAGAGACTTGGGGTTTTGATGAAGCTGAGCGCGTGATTGCGCTCAGCATTTAATAATAAAATAAAAGATTTAAACAGAACACAAAACAGGACACGGCACTTGCGCCAAAATAAATAGATAAACAAAACGGACTAACACTAAACAAGCGGTTATGCGGAGACAAACAAACACGGTGAGTAAAAAACACTTATTATATTTAATTTACTTCTCTCCACACCCGTTCTCCACTCTCGAACACCCAACCCGAGTGAGTGAAAACATGCAGCTTTTATGCAGTTGTACGAGACTCGATTGCTAGTCAATCATTCAATTGGAATCTCGGTACAACTGCACGTGAATTAATTAAGTGTACTCCGTGACCACACATTACATTTTAACCAGCACGTGAAAGTGATTTGTGCCATCCTCGTGCTAAATACAAATCTACATTTTTAAACACACGTGAAACACAGACCAGCTTATATCCCGTGAACCAATGCCTATACACCAACACTTACACACAACACGTAACATATAACATACACAGGGCGGGCACTTTGCCACAACTATTCAATCAGTATTTTGTTTTGTCCAACCTTGTATTTCCTTTATTGGACTTGGCAAGTTGCTGCAGACATATTGTAACATTGGTAATTACTGGTCATTGTAGCCTCAAAGTACTACTGTACATTAGATTGATCATTTCTATATATTGTCAAGATATGATAAAAGGGACTATATATACAAAAAAAATAATAAAACATACAGAAAATGCAAATGTAAAGATTTGGTAAATGTAATAGTTAACTGCTGTTTTAAATTGTTAAAAATTAATAAAACAGTTAAATTAACATTGTTCAACATCCCATAGAAATGTAGTGCGAGAAAAATGTACTTAGTACTGTGACAGGAGAACCCTGTCGCTGCTTCTTCTTGGGTTGTGTGCAGCCTGGACATGTAACGGGAGACACGTTACTAGGCAACCAATTGAACAGGTAGGTTCGTCCGAGCTGATCGGGCGGTTCGGATTGGATGGGGGGCATGCCTGGGGAGGTTGCACAGAGGGGCGCTTTGTTTAAATCCATGAGGACAGCGTCTGCTCTGCAGGACAACTACTACAGAACCCCTCATTTGCAAGACGGTGCCTGGAGTCGCTGGAGGCCCGGACTTCAGGAGCAACAGCAGTAAGCTAGTTTAGGGATGTGGATCCCAGTATAGAGGGGTTTTGTAGTGTAGTAGGTTCCTGGGCGGGACATCTCTTAATGAGACTAGTACTCACCTTGTGTGGCAAACTTTTATTTTTAGCTTTGTTTTTTTTATTTTATTAAATCTGAGACTAGGGCTACCATTGCTGGTACCCTAGTGACACCCTGTGTGTTTGGTAAAACCTGTGTGCCAGTGTGGTGTGTCAACACCCAATGCTCTGTGTCTATCTCATTATTATCCATGACCCACACACGTAACACTTCCTGTTACAAGTACATTTTGTTGTATATTTTTGAAAGGTCAGAGTCTCATTTTCAAGCCCTCCAAGTTGATGTTTCAGAATAAATAAATGTCAAGTTGTTGATTTCCTCCCCTTAAGGGTAGATGTTCCTCTATAAATCTCTGTGCATTAGCATGTATTTTAAGAGACTGCAGACAATGGGAAATAATCACAAGTCATTTAACTTTTAATACATTATTTTAATGGAACTTATTTTGTTTTATATAAAAAAATAAAACATTGTATCATTTTAAAAGATGAAGAATTACATTCTTTGTTACTGAAGCCAGCACAGTACCCATATAACACATATGAGAGCATTTAATACAGTGGAGGTATAAAGGTAAATGTAACTAGCATTTATAAACTTATTACAAATCATAAACCTCAACGTATTGCTTTAACAAGTGCATGCAAGCAAGAGCTTGTTTGTGAGCAGAGGACCTGGGGCATTTGGAGGCATTGTGATGCAATACAGCAGTCTTAGTATGACAGTTCAGAGATAATGAATTGCAAACTGTGATTACAGGTAGGGTTTCCCTTTTTCCAGCAAATCTACAGTACATATGCAATCACCAGTACTGTATATTCTCCACAACAGCCTTGAAATGCCTAAATTCAGATCACTTTCTCTCATCATCATACAGCTTCATGAAACACCTTCATCCCTGAATTTGGTGAAAGAATCTGGCAGCTTATCCCAGGTGTCCTAATTTATGTTTGAAAATGTGATTCATAAAGCTGTGTCGGTTTCCGTAGTACAGGAAGGTTTTTGCGTGCAAATAAATTGGTAGCAACAGTATATATCGGTTCTTCTCACACATTTGTACTTTTAAGCTAAAATGAGTTATTTTTGTGCTAGTGGGAAATGACAGCCACTACCACAAAGATTTTGTTAGAAGATACCCAACTAATGTTTCTACATATTTTTGCTCCAATACACTAGATTCTTCTTGTCAAACAGCTGTATGCAAGTAAGTTGCATTTTTATGCATTCAACCATTACTATCCAGAATACAATCAAGCAGAATACAGTAAACCATGGATGCCAGGATTTGAAGTTTCTGAATATCATTAGGTTTGTTTTCTTTTCGGGGATGCAGCTTGCAACAGTCGGAAAGGGATTGCAGTGAAGCACAAGCAACACAGTTTTTGTAATACCTGTGAGCTATATTGCATGCTGTGATGTTCCTCCCAACCCCAAAATATGAATAAAAACAAAGGTAACAGCAAATCAAATACTGTATCAAATAACAAACATGTCCCTTGCTAAAATTAAGTTTGACATCCCTAAATGGTATACTGAACAACATACAGTGGCTTTAGACACTTTTGTTCTTTATAAAAACAATACATTAATTGTGTTTTACTAACATTATTAAATACATTTACAAAAACAAAACATTTCGTTTCATTGGAAAGCACAGGCAGTGGCCAGCATGTCTTTTGCTCTCTCGAGGATATGTGACATCAAGGCAAATGAGGTTGTATAGACTTTTAAGTCTTAAATCACCACAAGTCTTGTACAATGACCTCAGTCAGCATGTCATATTACATGGGCAGCCACGACTGACATCATTTAAATACAGAAATCAGTCTTCTAATGAACATCACAGCTTCCAATTTCATAGTGAACATTTTCATTTCATTCTCAAAAAAAATAATGTCTTTGGGCAACATAGTGGTGCACTTGGTGGGCAGGGAGTGCTTTCTTGTTCCTGAGTGTAAAGAGGTAATTAAATGGTCATGGGATCGGATGATGCTCCTTTCCATAAGTACCTTGTCCCTGTTTTGTCCAGCAGCTTTAAAACTTAAGATCCTGTCTTCTGAACCTCCCTAAGCATCTTCATTAACTGGTAGGAATGCCAAAACAGTTCCATTCTGATCTGGTGTGTTGTTTTCAGTCAAATCCATATTCTCTGCCTTTTTACAACAAAGAAGCTGCATGCAATAGTTTTTCATCCTCAGTATCATTTTCTGGTTGGTCTCGCTGACAAAGCAATACAGCACGGGGTCAGCGATACAGTTAAAGCTGGTCAGCAGAAGGGAGACGTGGTACAAGTTAAAGATCTTTTTAATGAATGAGCATTCTTGCTCCAAAATGGTCCGGACCAACAAAAAAAAGTGATAAGGAGAGAAGCAAAGCAAGAAAATCAAAATTGTGCCGGAAACCAAGCCTTTGATGCGGACTTTCTGCGAGGTCAGAGTGCCAGTGCTCTTATTAACTGCCCGCAGGACTTTGAAGTAAGAAATTGTGAGGATGCATAAGGGGAACAGGTATCCAATGAAAAAGCGATAGTAATTCACATTGCGTTCCCACTCTTTCATGGGGTAATGCTCAAAGCAAATGGAGTGGTTGTTTTGGTCTTGGCTGAGTTCCTTGTGCACAAAGAAACTAATGCTGACCCCGATCTCTTTGAGCCAGACGAAAATGCTTACCAACAAAGCTGCTTTCCTGCTTCTCAACCAGTGGAACCGGAGGGGGTATACCACAGCTAAGTACCTGTCAACAGAGATGCAGCACATGAAACCGATGCTGATATAGATGTTCTCGTAGAGTAGAAATCCACAGACTTTGCATAGCCACTCCTGGTGCCTCCAGTCATCGCCCAGAAAGATGTACTGCAGCCACAAAGGCAACGAAGCCAGGTACAGCAAATCGGACACTGTTAAGTTGATCAAGTAGATTCCAAGCTCGTTCTTGGCTTTCCATTGCTGCCAGCCGTGATGCAAGGAAAAGATGTTTGCGGGCAGCCCTATTGCCAGAACAAAAATATATACCCCAGAAAACAAATACTGGTGAATGGTGTGATCAATACTACAGTTAATGTTTCTTTCATTTGACATGCTAGGAGACTGCATCTGTCGGGTACCTAGTATTGAAGAGTGCTCGTGTAGCTACAGCTAAAGCCTGCAAATGTGTTTCGAAACTCTTGATTTGCCAGTAAGCAGTGTCTTATTTTACACACTATCCAGAGGCGGGTCTGTTGGAGAGAGAGAGAGAAAGTTTATTTTATTTGAAAACGAGTCTTTGGGAGGCATAAATATGCAAAAAAAAGTTATTTATTTTAATGTGATTGGCATAATTAGGCTTAAGAAAAGTGTAACTTGTATATAACAACAGCTAACTATTATCTTAATTGACAGAGAGTAAGAGGCAGGCATTTATGAGAACTGAAGTGGCAACATTAATGGATAAACAATAGTAAAAACAATGTACACATAGATGGAGTCAGTGAAAGTTCCTGTTAGCACAGATTGTCATTGAGAGAAAGGAATATGGGCAAAGTTTACATAAAGGTGTAAATGCATTTGAGTTGTACCTGACAAAATATTATTATAGTATTCTACTGAAGACATCTTTTAAATTTCACTTACTCCCCTTAAGTAATATCAAACTCATATGATTCTCAGCCTAGTTTCAAGCATTGAACTACCGTGGACACATTCAAAATATTTTCACTGTGAAAGGAATATATCAATTGGCATAAATATTTGGCGGTCCAAAACTTTCACGTGGCAACAAAAGATCTTAATATGCATGTTTTTGCAACAACGCATAACCAAGTTTTTTCGTTGCTTTTTATTTATTATGTCGGTTTTAAACTTGGTGATGTATTATATCTGGTTATTAAACTAGACACTGAAACCATTAGTCTTCAGCTTTCTATATACAGAAGTTTTATTGTGCTGAAATATAAAACCAGCCATTAAAACAAATATATGAATATTAAATGTTTGCTTGAATTGAACATTAAAGCAGAATTTACATTCAAATAACTCATTAATCTAGGACTGTAAAATTCAGACTTTTGTGTGCAAGAATCTTAACTACTTGATTATATATTATATATAACAGTTTTATATTACATTAAACACAAACCCAGGGTTCAATTCAATTCAATTCAAACCTTTATTTAACCAGGTAAAGACATTGAGAACAAGTTCTCATTTAAAATGCCGACCTGGCCAAGAGGCCAAGAGGCAGTTATAATAACATCAAACAAAAGACTAGAATGGAAAATTCTGGTCTTTCAACTGACACGATGCCCTGTGTAACAGTGAAACCACTTCCTTTTTACCTAAAATTGAACCTCTTTGTTGTTCTCACATCCTCCTCATATGAGATTAGGAATTTTTGTTTCATGTTAATAATGATGCAAATGAGATTTAGGTAGAGCTATATACACATAGGATGTTCATACGTTTGGACAAGAGAGAACCAGTTTTTGGACTACAGTCATACAGATCTTTACAAAAAGCCAGAAACGTGGTCAAATTAAACACATAAAAAGGAAAACAAAACACAGAAGCTATATTTATGTTCCAATATGTATATTTTGTTAACTCCGTGTTTAAATTTGAAACCGTAAAAATAAATTGAAAATAAAACAGGAAGAACAAACAGACATCTTTTTTTTTTAGAAGGGAACTGTATCAGTACTTTAGTATGATCCATCGCACAGAAGTTCTGAGGGCAGACTTGACGTTTTTCACTTTGAAGCACATACTGTATGAGCTGCCAGCATTAGCCTGAAGGCCAATTACTAAAATGTGGAGCATTTCAGAATGGAATTTATTATGTTGATTGAACTGCTGGTACAATTACAATCCATACCCCTTAGAGGTGAAGGGTATCAATATATGAATATTACAATATATTTTAAACATTCTGTAATAAAAATAAAAAATAAAATCTTAATGTGTCAAATAATTAAGCTGAAAGGCCACTTGTTTAAAATGTGCCGACTACTGCATATTTATTTGTGAAAAAATAACTTCCTTTATTTTCATAAAAGTCTATTACGAAAGTTTAACTAAAACTCATCATAATTAACTAAAAGGAGAAAAGGAATAGAAGGTGGTATCAAAGGTGAGAAAAATAATTTAAATAGCACAAGTTGTGATGTAGAGTCCCCGAATGTCACAATAAACAACCTGGGGTCTGCAAACCCAAGACAAAAGCCTCATAACAAATACAACAATATAGTTCTTCTGAATCAAATCAATGGCAGCTGTCCAGCCGTTTTGGGTAAAAGAGCCATACTGTTTGCCAGAGAGTTCTTAAGAACCATACAATATATATCACAAACACTAAAAATAATAATAATAATAACTGTAGCTTAAAATAGTGATAGAAAGTCAAAGGTGTACTCACAAAACTGCTTCTGCATTCATTAAAACATGTTGCATGTGTAACAGAGCTGAGTCTGGACGTGAACTGAAGACCTTGCACTCTCAGACGAGACAGACTCAGCAAAGGCAGTCTATCACACAGCACTTCCCGTTACACGTGTTTAACGACTAACACTCTACCTTCTCGCCTATGATTAATTTCTTCAGTTACATTTTTGAATCACGATGACAGCAAAACGGAAAACTTTCTTAGCATATCTGTCTTATCTCCAATTCTACAGCACACTTCAGCAGTGTGCATCCGTTTTGCTTAATGAGCTTTGATCGCAATGAAAGATAAGACTATTATGCTAGTGCAGCTGGCAGAATACAGATAACCTAATCGACTGGCAGTAGATTTACTAAATTTAAAAACAAACAAAAAAATTTACTACTGTAGTTAGCACCAATGCAAAATGACTAGGTTGGATGTAAATTTGCTCTCTCAAAACATTCAATGTGATACCTGTCTCATAAATTACCACTGCACATTTTTTAAGTACATTCTTTTAAATGTTTTTAATTTGAAGGAAATCATTTCTAATTATTTTCTGTAACAAACAACTTTGTTTACATAAGCGCAGGGTTATTTTGTTTCTTTCTTTCAGCAACATGGCATGAACACGTCAGAGGTCAGAGCCATTGCTATGAATATGTACTTTTTCTATCAATGGTTGCAAAGGACTGAGGCTATAGTGAAAAATAAAATTGTGTTTAAGCGAAAGACAAAACAGATTTTAACAACAAGGTTTAAGTGTGGGCAGCAGTGTGGAGTAGTGGCTAGGGCTCTGGACTCTTGACTGGAAGGGCATGGGTTCAGTCCTAGGTGGGGACATTGCTGCTGTAAAGTACCTTGAGCAAGGTACTTTACCTAGATTGCTCCACTAAAAACCCAACTGTATAAATGGGTAATTGTATGTAAAAATAATGTGATATCTTGTAACAATTGTAAGTAAGCCCTGGATAAGGGTGTCTGCTAGGAAATAAATAATAACCCCCAAGCCAGTATGTTCCTAGTGGATAATTTAAATAACACCACCATCTTGGGGATAGGGTAAGGCCATTTTAATGATCTGCTATGGACACCAAGCTGATGGGTCATATTTCTACTTGGGAGCCTAGCATATACAGTGGTACTGTGGTAAAAAGTATTGGCACCCTCATTTAAGATCATATGCACACCACATGGTGTCTCTTATTAGTAAGATGACTATAACTATTACTATTAGTAAGATTACTATAACTTATGAAATCACACAAATGAAAATCATATACTACACTGCTATTAAACATATTTTATTTATTTTTTACTTTAGATTTGTGCATGGGACAAAAGCCGTAACTGATTTATAACACCTTCACAATGCAAAATGCTCCAGTTCACATTTATATGATTGCAAGTTATGTGATGTAGATCTGTCTACTACATACACAAATTTCTTCTTCAAAACGATTGTGTTTATAGTTAACTATAGCTGATAGGACCTATAAGGTTTGGCCAGTTTAAGTCACAAATGAATCCAAGTTAAAAATCACAACTTATCCCCAGGTCCATGACACAAAATGTAATAATGTGTTTCAGCGCAGCAGGTGAACCAACTTTACTCTTGGTGGATTGTGATAATTCAGTGACATGCTGTGCTGTTCCTCCTTTGGGGGGAGTTTTTGTTGGTTTTTTTTTTGCTTTCTTTATTGCACTTCAAAGAAAGATAATGAGCAGTAAATCGGTACAATATGGAAATTGTTAAAACATCATTATGAAGGAAATACAGAAGCATCAAATTAATTGAGAATAGAATTTATATATATTGTAAGCGAGCCACTTCTACTCGGGTTCGTTGCCCCTTTAAAAATAGACCCAACACACAGAAATCGATTTTCAAGCACAGTTAGCCGATTTTCTTTTAATAAACACACAAACAAAACAAAATAAACAAAACAAACACCTAGCTTTCCTTGAGCACTAACTAAAACAAAACAGGAACCTAAACAGGACAGTTAAGTGGTTTACCTGCATCAAACACAAAATCAATCTCTCTCTCTCTCTCTCTCTCTCTCTCTCTCTCTCTCTCTCTCTCTCTCTCTCTCTCTCTCTCTCTCTCTCTCTCTCTCTCTCTCTCTCTCTCTCTCTCTCTCTCTCTCTCTCTCTCTCTCTCTCTCTCTCTCTCTCTGACTGCCTGGAAGCAGAGTACTCCTTTCTGCCTCCTCCTCCTCCTCAGCAGCCTTGAGCAAACTGCTGCTCTCCTTTTAAACCCTGCACCTGGCTCTAATTTTCAATAGCCAGGTGCAGGTAATGATAAACAATAAAACAATTAAACACAATTAACACCAAAAAGGTGCATTTTCTCTTCAGGAGGTTTTAACCTCCTCCCTGTTGTCTCACACAACCTGCTGCCTTACACCCCTTGTCTTTTCAAGACACAGGCCACTCAACGGCCACCTCCTCCCTAAAACACAACCACCCACCCTCGAGTCCATAAATGTCCTTTTTGCCCTTTTCCACGGGCGGACTTGAGGTGGATCGGTCCACGTCCCGGCCCAGCCAGGTAGGACCGCCCGGCGATGAGGGGACCCAACGGTTCGACAGGGCGACGGAGCGTAGGCGGGGCACTGGAGGATGCAGCAGTGGACAGAGGTCTTCCCTGGGAACCGGCGCAGTGATGTCCGATCACCCAGGGAAGCCGAAGCAGCAAACAGGGGAGCGACAGCGGCGTCTGGCAGCAGCCCAGCGACGTCTGGGTGCTCGGGAGAAGCGGAGCAGGGAACCAGGGGCAGAGCTGTGGCCAGTGTTGCAGACTCCTGGGCTCTAGGTCCAGCACAGGGAGGTCCAGGAAGACCCGGCAGGGTGTCCTGGAGCAAGGGGTGAGGACGGACGCAGCGGCGCCGGACTGGACCGTGGGGTGGTGGTGGGGCTGTGGTGGAGGTATGCTTTTCGTCTCCCCTCTGGGCTCCGGGGCGGCTCCTCCCCTCTGGGCTCCGGGGCGGCTCCTCCCCTCTGGGCTCGGGGGCGGCTCCTCCCCTCTGGCTCAGCGGGATGGCAGCTCCACCCCTCTGGCTCTCGGGACGGTAGCTCCACCCCTCTGGCTCTCGGGACGGCAGCTCACACTTTGTAGCAGCAGCTCCAGTTCGGTTGGCTCCCGCTCGGTATTATCCACAGGGCCCACCCCAGCTCTTGTGTCTGCCTCTCCATCTTCCTTGTCTGCTCCTCCACCTTCCTTGTCTGCTCCTCCTGAGCAGCGGTGTTTTCTTAATCCTCTCGATTAAATCTTTAAAAACCATTCTTGGGTCATTAGGGCCCACACTCGCTGCCACCATATGTAAGCGAGCCGCTTCCACTCGGGTTCGTTGCCCTTTAAAAATAGACCCAACACACAGAAATGGATTTTCAAAGCTGGTTAGCTGATTTTCTTTAATAAACACACAAACAAAACAAAATAAACACCTAGCTTTCTTTGAGCACTAACTAAAACAAAACAGGAACCTAAACTAAACAACAGGACAGCTAAGCTGTTTACCTGCATCAAACACAATCTCTCTCCTTTCTGCCTCCTTCTCCTCAGCAGCCTTGAGCAAACTGACTGCTCTCCTTTTAAACCCTGCACCTGGCTCTAATTTTCAATAATAAGGAGGCTGTGTGGTCCAGTGGTTAAAGAACAGCGCTTGTAACCAGGAGGTCCCGGTTCAAATCCCACCTCAGCCAGTGACTCATTGTGTGACCCTGAGCAAGTCACTTAACCTCCTTGTGCTCCGTCTTTCGGGTGAGACGTAATTGTAAGTGACTCTGCAGCTGATGCATAGTTCACACACCCTTGTCTCTGTAAGTAGCCTTGGATAAAGGCGTCAGCTAAATAAACAAATAACAAAAAATAAATAACAATGTTAAGTGATATTTGTTTATTTAACAGGATTGTTTGTTGAATTGATATTTCCAGTGCTGTAAGCAGGAATCCACTGACCAAAAAACCATAGGACTCAGAAATAGAGAGAGTGGCCATGCTGTGGCTGAGAAATGCATGGGGTTGGTCGCGTGGGAGGAATGAACGCCTTCTGAAGGCAATGAAGAAGCAGCAGGTGCAGCAACATGACTGAATAAATATGCAAACTGTAAAATATGAAGTATTTTATGCCTGGTTTCTTGTTTTTCTTTTTTATTAGGGGGGCAACCTCTGAATAGCTGGGTTCCCAGGTCATCACCGCTGTAGAAAAGAAGCTAATAAAAGTCCTGTGATTTACTTATTTGCTTGTGAATTTATGTATTTATTTTATAAATATGTATTTTTGTTGTCAAAGTTTACATACCCCAAGTATGGAAATTTCTATAGATTATTTCTATACATTGGGGTATGGATTTGCACATGGATTTGCAGTGCTGGCTGCCCACATTGGGCCAATGACTTGGGGCCAAAATGGCCCAGACCTGCAAATCCACGTGGGGCCCACACCGACTGCCAGTAATGGGCCAATATTTCAGCCCATGCTGGGCCATTGCTGGACCTGCATGGACATTTTTGCTGGGTTAACCTTTCTAAAACGGGTCGAGTTCAGTTTTGTTTTGAGGGAGGCATTATTATTATTATTTTTTTTTTTAAGAGCCATTCTAATTAATGGGATGTGCTTAGCTTTCATTGGCTTCGTCATCCAATGAAAGCGGCATGAAGTTCCATTAATTTAAACGCTTTTCTTACAAATACTACGGAAACAAAAGCAATTACTATCCAAGGGATTGCCCAGTATCATCAATATATATAATGTGCTATGGGTATGAGTAACACACTGCAAGAACGAATGTTTTGCATTGGCCATTATTCATACAGTTCATGTATATATTCAACAAATATTCATTTATTACTAAATAACATAAAAGGATATACAAATACACATTATATTATATGTAATACAAACAAACAAACAACTCCATGTAGCAACACAGACTTCTACAAATCCTAAATGCCGTCATCTTTTTTCAGCAATAACCTTGAGATGTATTTCAGGTGCCCATGTTATAAACAAAACCCAAACTGCCTAAAACCCACAAGAATGTTATTAGAGAAAATGCACAGCATCTTAAAAACATGCAACACGTCGTCTTTGTTTTATACACCCACATTTAATCCTGTAGCGGAAAGAGCCAATACTGACAGGACTCTCTAAAATACCACAGGGAACAGCCAGCGTTCGTTTTATATTGCATTATTATTTAAATTAACCTGTTTTGATATTCGGGTGGGGCCACTTTCACAACAAAGCGCTAAACTAATATTGCCTTCAGCATTTGGGATCACGTGTAATTTACAGGAATTCTATCCGATATAATCCTAATAGAGGCTAAATGAAAAATAATAATTTTTGCAGAAACATTTTTGCAAAAACGTTTTAAAACTACATGTTTTTATTTATATGCAGTCCATACTGGCTTTCAGTATTCAACATCTCAAATCGAAACGTACTGCCTGAAAGAAATTTAAATCAACAAATAATAAATTCAATAAAATACATATAATTCTAATAATTGCTATAGCGTTACAAACCAGTAAGAAATGTGTATTTCTCCTAAAAACCGATGAATTGAACTCACCTTCACGATCAGGCTCTTCTTTTGACAGCAGCTTGATGCTTTTTCTTAACTTGTCCGGTAAATATAAATTACTTTGAGCCAGAGTGATTTTAACTTCACAGTGCTGCTTTACAGACTAGTACTAAACCATGCAGCAGCGTGTGCCTGAGCCTCTTTCTTTTGATCTTATTGGTATTGCAGCAGGAGTACTTCCGACACCTACAGCTTCCACAGAAGCAACCTATTAAACCTATAGAGTCTTATTTGGCGTGTGTACTGTGATCATGAAATATACGTCATTTAAATAAACCCCTTTGGGAATGACAATTAGTAATGATGTAATAGGCTTGTAGTTTTTGTTGCAAGCAGCAGTAAATCAGCTTTATTTTTTTTTACCGAGTTAATCGCTTTAAACCTAGGCTAAATTGCTATTTTGCGTAATATGTGCATAAATCAATTGTCCTAGTTTATTGGATTTGTAAATGTTTAATTTAGTATAGTAGGCCTTATAGTTGTCATTATATACATATTGCTTTTGCTTTGTTTAAGTCGGTTCCTTTTATGACGCTGCGAGGATTATTATTATTATTATTATTATTATTTTTTGGTTGGTGTTATTTATTCTGTAAATACGTATCATCAGTATCAACAGTCGTTAAATAATTATTATGAAATAGATTAAAAATGATTTTAAAATAAATGTATTTAATATTATATGCTGAAAATCACAGAAAGAATACAAATACATCTAGTTTTGTGTAAAAGTAATGTTATTTACCAGCGCTTTATTTCCACCTAGTTGTTAAATGTTTTAATGCACACAGCACTTCCGTTACACGTGTTTAACGACTAACACTCTACCTTCTCACCTATGATTAATTTCTTCAGTTACATTTTGAATCACGATGACAGCAAAACGGAAAACTTTCTTAGCATATCTGTCTTATCTCCAATTCTACAGCACACTTCAGCAGTGTGCATCCGTTTTGTTAATGAGCTTTGATCGCAATGAAAGATAAGACTATTATGCTAGTGCAGCTGGCAGAATACAGATAACCTAATCGACTGGCAGTAGATTTACTAAATTTAAAAACAAACAAAAAATGTACTACTGTAGTTAGCACCAATGCAAAATGACTAGGTTGGATGTAAATTTGCTCTCTCAAAACATTCAATGTGATACCTGTCTCATAAATTACCACTGCACATTTTTTTAAGTACATTCTTTTAAATGTTTTTTAATTTGAAGAAATCATTTCTAATTATTTTCTGTAACAAACAACTTTGTTTACAAGCTGTGGTTATTTTGTTTCTTTCTTTCAGCAACATGGCATGAACACGTCAGAGGTCAGAGCCATTGCTATGAATATGTACTGTTTCTATCAATGGTTGCAAAGGACTGAGGCTATAGTGAAAAATAAAATTGTGTTTAAACTAAAGACAAAACAGATTTTAACAACAAGGTTTAAGTGTGGGCAGCAGTGTGGAGTAGTGGCTAGGGCTCTGGACTCTTGACTGGAAGGGCATGGGTTCAGTCCTAGGTGGGGACATTGCTGCTGTAAAGTACCTTGAGCAAGGTACTTTACCTAGATTGCTCCACTGAAAACCCAACTGTATAAATGGGTAATTGTATGTAAAAATAATGTGATATCTTGTAACAATTGTAAGTTGCCCTGGATAAGGGTGTCTGCTAAGAAATAAATAATAACCCAAGCCAGTATGTTCCTAGTGGATAATTTAAATAACACCACCATCTTGGGGATAGGGTAAGGCCATTTTAATGATCTGCTATGGACACCAAGCTGATGGGTCATATTTCTACTTGGGAGTCTAACATATACAGTGGTACTGTGGCAAAAAGTATTGGAACCCTCATTTAAGATCATATGCACACAACATGGTGTCTCTTATTAGTAAGATGCATTACTATAACTATATAAGAAATCACACAAATGAAAATCATATTCTACACTGCTATTAAACATATTTTATTTATTTTTTACTTTAGATTTGTGCATGGGACAAAAGCTGTAACTGATTTATAACACCTTCACAATGCAAAATGCTCCAGTTCACATTTATATGATTGCAAGTTATGAGATGTAGATCTGTCTACTACATACACAAATTTCAGTGGTTAAAGTTAACAGCGCTTGTAACCAGGAGGTCCCGGTTCAAATCCCACCTCAGCCAGTGACTCATTGTGTGACCCTGAGCAAGTCACTTAACCTCCTTGTGCTCCGTCTTTCGGGTGAGGCGTAATTGTAAGTGACTCTGCAGCTGATGCATAGTTCACACACCCTTGTCTCTGTAAGTAAGCCTTGGATAAAGCGTCAGCTAAATAAACAAATAACACAAAATAAATAACAATGTTAAGTGATATTTGTTTATTTAACAGGATTGTTTGTTGAATTGATATTTCCAGTGCTGTAAGCAGGAATCCACTGACCAAAAACCATAGGACTCAGAAATAGAGAGAGTGGCCATGCTGTGGCTGAGAAATGCATGGGGTTGGTCGTGGGAGGAATGAACGCCTTCTGAAGGCAATGAAGAAGCAGCAGGTGCAGCAACATGACTGAATAAATATGCAAACTGTAAAATATGAAGTATTTTATGCCTGGTTTCTTGTTTTTCTTTTTTATTAGGGGCAACCTCTGAATAGCTGGGTTCCCAGGTCATCACCGCTGTAGAAAAGAAGCTAATAAAAGTCCTGTGATTTACTTATTTGCTTGTGAATTTATGTATTTATTTTATAAATATGTATTTTTGTTGTCAAAGTTTACATACCCCAAGTATGGAAATTTCTATAGATTATTTCTATACATTGGGGTATGGATTTGCACATGGATTTGCAGTGCTGGCTGCCCACATTGGGCCAATGACTTGGGGCCAAAATGGCCCAGACCTGCAAATCCACGTGGGGCCCACACCGACTGCCAGTAATGGGCCAATATTTCAGCCCATGCTGGGCCATTGCTGGACCTGCATGGACATTTTTGCTGGGTTAACCTTTCTAAAACGGGTCGAGTTCAGTTTTTGTTTTGAGGGAGGCATTATTATTATTATTTTTTTTTTTAAGAGCCATTCTAATTAATGGGATGTGCTTAGCTTTCATTGGCTTCGTCATCCAATGAAAAGCGGCATGAAGTTCCATTAATTTAAACGCTTTTTCTTACAAATACTACGGAAACAAAAGCAATTACTATCCAAGGGATTGCCCAGTATCATCAATATATATAATGTGCTATGGGTATGAGTAACACACTGCAAGAACGAATGTTTTGCATTGGCCATTATTCATACAGTTCATGTATATATTCAACAAATATTCATTTATTACTAAATAACATAAAAGGATATACAAATACACATTATATTATATGTAATACAAACAAACAAACAACTCCATGTAGCAACACAGACTTCTACAAATCCTAAATGCCGTCATCCTTTTTCAGCAATAACCTTGAGATGTATTTCAGGTGCCCATGTTATAAACAAAACCCAAACTGCCTAAAACCCACAAGAATGTTATTAGAGAAAATGCACAGCATCTTAAAAACATGCAACACGTCGTCTTTGTTTTATACACCCACATTTAATCCTGTAGCGGAAAGAGCCAATACTGACAGGACTCTCTAAAATACCACAGGGAACAGCCAGCGTTCGTTTTATATTGCATTATTATTTAAATTAACCTGTTTTGATATTCGGGTGGGGCCACTTTCACAACAAAGCGCTAAACTAATATTGCCTTCAGCATTTGGGATCACGTGTAATTTACAGGAATTCTATCCGATATAATCCTAATAGAGGCTAAATGAAAAATAATAATTTTTGCAGAAACATTTTTGCAAAAACGTTTTAAAACTACATGTTTTTATTTATATGCAGTCCATACTGGCTTTCAGTATTCAACATCTCAAATCGAAACGTACTGCCTGAAAGAAATTTAAATCAACAAATAATAAATTCAATAAAATACATATAATTCTAATAATTGCTATAGCGTTACAAACCAGTAAGAAATGTGTATTTCTCCCTAAAAACCGATGAATTGAACTCACCTTCACGATCAGGCTCTTCTTTTGACAGCAGCTTGATGCTTTTTCTTAACTTGTCCGGTAAATATAAATTACTTTGAGCCAGAGTGATTTTAACTTCACAGTGCTGCTTTACAGACTAGTACTAAACCATGCAGCAGCGTGTGCCTGAGCCTCTTTCTTTTGATCTTATTGGTATTGCAGCAGGAGTACTTCCGACACCTACAGCTTCCACAGAAGCAACCTATTAAACCTATAGAGTCTTATTTGGCGTGTGTACTGTGATCATGAAATATACGTCATTTAAATAAACCCCTTTGGGAATGACAATTAGTAATGATGTAATAGGCTTGTAGTTTTTGTTGCAAGCAGCAGTAAATCAGCTTTATTTTTTTTTACCGAGTTAATCGCTTTAAACCTAGGCTAAATTGCTATTTTGCGTAATATGTGCATAAATCAATTGTCCTAGTTTATTGGATTTGTAAATGTTTAATTTAGTATAGTAGGCCTTATAGTTGTCATTATATACATATTGCTTTTGCTTTGTTTAAGTCGGTTCCTTTTATGACGCTGCGAGGATTATTATTATTATTATTATTATTATTTTTGGTTGGTGTTATTTATTCTGTAAATACGTATCATCAGTATCAACAGTCGTTAAATGATGATTATTATGAAATATGATTAAAAATGATTTTAAAATAAATGTATTTAATATTATATGCTGAAAATCACAGAAAGAATACAAATACATCTAGTTTTGTGTAAAAGTAATGTTATTTACCAGCGCTTTATTTCCACCTAGTTGTTAAATGTTTTAATGCACTAATTTCTGTTACAAGTAAATGGGACGGTACGGTGAGTCAGAAACAATCTGTTTCCAATCACTATCTGTTCTTTGGCCCCAAGAGACATGCATGTGTTATAATATAAAAATCAACACACTAGGAACTTGGCCATCAGAACTAATTTTGCAGAGTTACCATCAACTTCAAATCCCACTGACCACCAGGGTCTGGACATGTATTTTTTGATTTACTGGTAACTCTAGGAAACGGAATCAGATACAATACAATGGAATGCTTGCTCAATTCGAACTCTTTATTACAAAGGCTTCCATATTATTAAAAAAAAAAAAAAACTTTTCTATAGTAAATCAACACGGACAATAGCAATATGACAGTAACAAAAAGAGAATTCAAAAGTGAACATGTCCTATTTGAATTTCCTGTGAGAATAAGAGACACACATATTTACATTGTAAATCATAATTTTTATTTTTTTTTTTAAAACTAAAACAAAATCCAGCTCTTTGTAGTGTAAAAAAACAAAACAAAAAAAAACAGAGGAAATGTGGTTTTGTTTTCTATCCTATGTCACCTAATTGATCTCTCCCTTACAGTTATTTGTTTTTTTAAAATAGAAAAAAAAATGAAAGTACTTCAGCACACCACAGGTTTTTTGTTGTTTTTTTTGCGGTTAGATTCAGGATAAAAATATTTCCAGCACATTTAAGATTTTGGATCTCTTCTGCAGTATTCAGGGACAATGTAAAACAAGTCAGTAAGAAAACCATTCTTTAAAACAATGTTAATTTAAAAAGGTTTACAATTTGAACAATCATTTTGTTTATTGCCGAGTTAAGAGTTCAAATGTATCCAGTGTAAAGACCGTTATGACAGAAAGGGCATTCAGCATGTGAAACTCCTCAGTGTATTACTTTCCTGCCAAATATAAAAATGGAAGTTACATTCACATATCAATATTCATTTACATTGTATTTACACAAAGAAAAACAAATCACAACTTTATTTACATTAGGATCCAGTGTAAACACATAATGAATGGAGTCTTCCGCCTCAATGTACTGTAGGTCATAAACTGTTCAATTCCTTACCAGCAGTATTGTCTCAATAACCTGTATCAATTCAAACAGTCAATACAGCAGTCACTTATAGGGAGGGCCTTTATACTGTGGAACCAGCTATAAGGTGGTATAGTCATGGCTCACATTTGCCTAATAATGATATTTCACCAGCACTTGCTTTCTCATTATAAGGCAGAACACAGAACCTGTCTACATTATTATAAAGGGGAACTTTATAATCAAGTGCATTTAACACTCAAATATATTCACAGCTGGTTTCACAGACCCAATTAGCACCAATCTTGGACTACCTTGCCTAAATTATCATTGGGTAGTCCAAGATTAGCACTAATCTGGATCTGTGAAACCAGCCCTTAAAGTACAGGGTGATTAGAAAGTAAGTTTAACACATCAACGCACCATGCGTATAACCAATTCATGTAAAACAAAAACAAATCCCTATACCAGACTGCTAAATTATTTTGTTAAGAACAATAAATAAGATTGGTGTTTTCTCTGTTAAAATAATCAGCACAGTAAGGGATATATACAGATGTAACAGGGATTTTGTTTTATAATTCCAGCAGAAAAGTAGAAACTCTAATTGCCCAGGATGGTGAATTCAAAATTTCAAAAGTAGTAAGAAACAAACTGGACTCTGGGTATTATTTAGAGTTAGTTGTTATTGTTATACCAGACCAACAATAGGGAAAAATCTAGAATGCATGGCTGCACAGTACAATTTGTGTTTGGTTACTTTTAAAATGTAGATTCCTTAATGTCAGCACTTCTAACAAATGCATTACTCTATAGAGATGTTCTTGCGTAATGCAATTGTGAGAAAGATCTGTACAGATTCTGAATTACCTTATAACTGATGAACAATGAACAAAAAAAAAAACAGATATACTGCTGAGAAACAGGCTGAAATGAATTTGAACTGGGGAAATACAAGTCAGGCATAATGATGAAATGTTCATGATGTTTCCTCCGTGGAAAATTTGAAAGTGCTGTACTGCATAAATGCAAGTTGATTTATTTTACCCTTTACAGATGTCTTTGAATTAGGAAGGTGGAGTTTGATTCTTATCTGGATATGAGGCTATAGTGTGTAGTCAGAGGCAGGTTCGGGGACTTAGGTAAACTGTACTATATTAGAAACCTAATTGCCACGGGGACCAATGTTTGCCTCCCAGTCCCAATAAATCCTGCTGAGGAGAAAGTCATGGAGAGGTGGCAACAAACATGCTAAATAGCCTGACCCTTCTCATCCCGGACCACCATTTTACGACGGTTAAACAGAAAATCCCATTTTGTTTCAGTGGCTTTCGTTTACACGCAGCCGTATTCATACCAAACACTTTGTGGGTCATTGCTGGGGTCAGGGGAGGCCGGAGTACTCTTATGGGTGCTGGAGCTACTCTGATTCAGGTCTTCTGTGTCGGGACCCTCAGTGCTGCTGCCTCTCTCGGGTGACTTGGCCAGGCTTTTTGAATGAGACGTATCCATCTGCCTTTGCTCCCCGATCACTTCTTTCTCTTTTGGGGGGGGCACCGCCCTGACTGGCGTCACCATTGCCACCTCTCCACGATTCTGGGAAACAGGCCGCACTGGTGGCTGCTGCGGCACAGATCTGGGTGGCCCTTGCTGTGCCGGGCAGTAGTGCAGTGAACCGGTAGTGCCATACCTCTCTGCTTGTGCGCGAGCTACATTGGGGTTGTTCACAGAACCAGAAAGAGAAAGTGTGGAGGACTGGTGCTGGGGATGCTGTTGGGGAGATAGGGGTATTGGGTCATCCTTGGGAGGAGCTAGAGAAAGCCGTCTGGGATCCACAGTGCGGTAATGAAGTTCGCCGCCCTGAGAAGAGGATCCCGACAGCCTAGCGGATTGGGGCCGCTCATGGACAACTGTAGCCTGCCTCCTGACAACGATCCCGGAGCTGGGGTTAAGTTCTGTGGCAGGTTTAGGCGAACTCTCCTGCCTGCAATTGTCTGGCCCATTGGATCTGAGGAGGTCGGCAGATGCCAAGCTGAACGTACGGCTCAGGTTACTGCTGCTACCTCTGGTGCCAGGTTGCTGCTGCGTTTGTGCCAACCGTTCTGCCTGCCGTGACCTGGTTGGCAGAGTTTGCGTTTGCCGTACGGAAGCTGCATTGCTTGGGGTTTGTGGCTGAGGGTCTGGGGGTTGGATGCTGGGTTTGACGCTCTGCCCAGGTTTAGATCTCCCATCCAATGAATCGGCAGGAGCCGCTTTGATGGTTGGCATGACATAATTTGTGGGCATCTTGGCAACATCCTTCAGGGTGCTCTGCTTCCCGATGATAGGGGACTCGTTGATTTTCTTGAAGTAGTCACTCATCAAATCCTCTCGGATGTTCGTCTGAACCTAAAACGGAGGAAAACATTAAAACAGGTACTCAATCTGCTTAAAAAAAATAAACAAAAACCTTTATTAGCCACTCCCTGTTTAAATGAAATTAGCAGTGAACTGAAAATCACATGGAGTTTAGCCAAAATAAAAAAAAAAGATCACAAACAGTTGTACAGGTTTTGAATGTTTTTGATTTTGAATATCAGAAAAAAACTAAACACAAATCAGCTTTGCTTATCTATAGGGGTTAAGTTCCATCGGATAATGTTTTATGCATTAATCTAGACAAATCCAGACTTTCCGATGACCTTTAGCGTACACATAAAAAAAAAATAGACAGAATGTGTTAGTTATACCATCTTGTGCTCTCGGGAATGTGCATACAACCTGATCTCAATTATCATTTATTTATGAAAAAATGAGTGCAGCGTTTAGATTATTTTAAGTGGTTACAGTACAGAAGTTAGCCTATTTGTATCAGATGCTTCAGATTTAACACTGAAGTATCTATATTTCAGGACTGATATGTTCTTAGTTGTTCAAATTGAACATTGTGCTTTAATTTAATTACTTCTTATTTAAGATTAAATTCAACTATGTGGTGCATTTGCTTTACTCTCCTAATTGTGACAAGTGGTGTAGTGGGGAAGAAGCCTTATGGTATATATGCTGTACTAAGATATTACAGCTGTAGCTCTGTATTCATGGTTCCACAGTGGACAGTTTAAAATTATTTTTACTGTAAATTGGTAATGGCTTGGAGTTCAAAGAGGTCATGCTTGAATTTTCCAAGAAAACTAAGTGAAGACTAACAGGCAGTTGGTAGCATTCTAAGAAAACACCCCTGGGTGATGTCAATGCTGTGATACAGTGCCCCTATAAAAAGAGAGAAGAGATGCAGTTTCATTGTGAATGTACTATTGTGACGTGTCAGGTGACTCATTACAAAAAAGTACTATCCAATTCTTCCTGGAAAACCTTACACATTTAAATGTACATAGGGCTTGAACTTTTCATATAATATTTTCCAAATCTCTACCTCCCTTTAAATGTTAATTAGTAGTTTTTAAGCTGTCTGTGCATCCTAATAAGAGAAAACTACCAATTAAAGACTGGGTTTAAGATTATTTGTTTTGTTGCTACAGAATCAAGGAGATTTTAAATGATGGGCTTGGTATCAGTGTACACTCCGTACTGGGTATTTTATGCTGAAAAGAAAAAAAAACTCAGTTAAACCAGTAAAAATAATAAAGCACAACGATAAAACCAGACGATGAGCAATTAACATAATTCATCACGTCTGTTTGAAATAAATTAAGCGAAACAGAATCAGCTCAAAATAAGTTTAAATGGATGTCATGTTATCAAAAATAAAACCTGGAAACTGCAATACCTAAATATACAATCAATTGAAATTAACATAAAAACAATGTTCTAGTCAATTTAGACTGGTTGGGGAATTTTGGGAAGCTTATTAATACTGTATGAGTCCAACAGGGATTTCAAAAAAATAATACTATACTAATACTAATTCTGTTATACTTCTTTCATCTTCATTACAGCAGGGTTACATTACCCACTGCAATGTCAATATACTGTCAGTTTCAAATCCACAGTACTTTTAAGCCAAACCCAAGTGAGTGTGGCCTTTTAATGAAATACAATAAATACAATATAAAAATGTATTTATCTGATTAAATGAAATTGTGGTTTCCAATTAACACCCAGGCTAGGCTCCACCATGGTGCATTGTTAGTGCTTTGAATCTGAAGGGTACCCTGGGAATATTGGAAAGAGGTCTCCTATTGGGCCTGCCTGCCTTTTTGCTGTATGTGTCACCACTGCTCAGACGTCTGGTGGCAGTCGTTCTGGAGAGAGCGGAGTCACTCGGGAGCATGGAGTCAGCTTCGGCTAAGAACTCGTGCAATGAAATGAGCTCTGTCTCATCTAAACTGTGTCTACGCTGGAAGAAAACAAGCAGCAACCAAACATGGAAAGGTTAAAGTTGCATAAAATAGAGTGAGAGTTAACCAGGTACACCAGTCTTTAATTACTGTTTTTTTTTAAAAAAAAATGCAGAAACCCTTTTGACTTTACAAAACTAGTATCAAACAGTTAAATAAAGACTGGGGTAAACGCTTTGTTTTTCTTACAGTGGGTGGTGATAAGTTGTTGCTCTCCTGCAAGAACTCTTCCAACGTGACCAGCTCGCCGCTGGGGGATCCTAGCCTTGGTCGAGCTCTGCCCTGGGGATGACTGGGAGCACCCTTCTGGGGGGTGTCATAGGAAGCCAGGCCGTTCACACACTGTCCAGGCTCCTGCTTGCTGCTTGAGACAAAAGCTGATCCGGAGCGATAGAGACAGCCTTCTCTGGGGAGGGTGGCCGCCTCGTGCCCTGAAATCACTTCATCGCTGGACAGGCTTACCGACCTGCCCTGGATCCGATCACAAGAACCTGAAAGGAGGCGCCACATTGTTTGGTATTAATGGGGGAAGGCAAGCAATTACATTCTAAGTTCTCAGATCCAATGGTGCATAGAACTTCCATTAATATAACAATTTTGCCTAAAACAGTTCTGTACAACTGAATCACTAACCAACCGCAATTGTGCAGCCACCTCAGTGGGGCAACAGGCATCAACTTTGGGTACATCAAACAGCAGCCTCTTTTTTTGTCCAATTTAATTTATATACAGTACTGTGCAAAGGTTTTAGGCAGGTGTGAAAAAATGCTGTAAAGTAAGAATGCTTTCAAAAATAGACATGTTAATAGATTATATTTATCAATTAACTAAATGCAAAGTGAGTGAACAGAAGAAAAATCTAAATCAAATCCATATTTGGTGTGACCACCCTTTGCCTTCAAAACAGCATCAAGCATCAATTCTTCTAGGTACACTTGCACACAGTTTTGAAGGAACTTCGGCAGGTGGGTTGGCCCAAACATCTTGGAGAACATAACCACAGTTCTTCTGTGGATTTAGGCAGCCTCAGTTGCTTCTCTCTCCATGTAATCCCAGACAGACTTCGATGATGTTGAGATCAGGGCTCTGTGGGGCCATACCATCACTTCAGGACTCCTTGTTCTTCTTTACGCTGAAGATAGTTCTTAATGACTTTCGCTGTATGTTTGGGGTCGTTGTCATGCTGCAGAATAAATTTGGGGCCAATCAGATGCCTCCCTGATGGTATTGCATGCTGGATAAGTATCTGCCTGTACTTCTCAGCATTGAGGAGACCATTAATTCTGACCAAATCCCCAACTCCATTTGCAGAAATGCAGCCCCAAACTTGCAAGGAACCTCCACCATGCTTCACTGTTGCCTGCAGACACTCATTCGTGTACCGCTCTCCAGCCCTTGGCGAACAAACTGCCTTCTGCTACAGCCAAATATTTCAAATTTTGACTCATCAGTCCAGAGCACCTGCTGCCATTTTTCTGCACCCCAGTTCCTGTGTTTTCGTGCATAGTTGAGTCGCTTGGCCTTGTTTCCACGTCGGAGGTATGGCTTTTTAGCCGCAAGTCTTCCATGAAGGCCACTTCTGACCAGACTTCTCGGACAGTAGATGGGTGTACCAGGGTCCCACTGTTTTCTGCCAGTTCTGAGCTGATGGCACTGCTGGACATCTTCCGATTGCGAAGGAAGTAAGCATGATGTGTCTTTCATCTGCTGCAGTAAGTTTCCTTGGCCGACCACTGCGTCTCACGGTCCTCAAGCGTTGCCCGTTTCTTTGTGCTTCTTCAAAGAGCTTGGACAGACAGGACATCTGGAAACCCCTGTCTGCCTTGAAATTTCTGCCTGGGAGAGACCTTGCTGATGCAGTATAACTACCTTGTGTCTTGTTGCTGTGCTCAGTCTTGCCATGGTGTATGACTTTTGACAGTAAACTGTCTTCAGCAACCTCACCTTGTTAGCTGAGTTTGGCTGTTCCTCACCCAGTTTTATTCCTCCTACTCAGCTGTTTCTGTTTCAGTTAATGATTGTGTTTCAACCTACATATTGAATTGATGATCATTAGCACCTGTTTGGTATAATTGTTTAATCATACACCTGACTATATGCCTACAAAATCCCTGACTTTGTGCAAGTGTACCTAGAAGGATTGATGCTGTTTTGAAGGCAAAGGGTGGTCACACCAAATATGGATTTGATTTAGATTTTTCTTCTGTTCACTCACTTTGCATTTAGTTAATTGATAAATATAATCTATTAACATGTCTATTTTGAAAGCATTCTTCCTTTACAGCATTTTTTCACACCTGCCTAAAACTTTTGCACAGTACTGTATATATATTTTTTTTCTGGATAACAAAAGCTGTAAACACAGGTGTCCAATCCTGGTCCTGGAGGGCGGTGTCCCTCTTGGTTTTGTTCCAACTGTACCCTAAATTACTTAACTAGAACAATAATTGGTAATAATTGGTCCAATTATGTAATTTAGGACACAGTTGGAACAAAACCAGGAGGGACACCGCCCTCCAGGACCAGGATTGGACACCTGCAGTGTAGAAAATAACTGACTAGGAGTAGGCCGAAACCACAAGTCAAATTGGTGCCTGGGTTCAAGCCACTACATCACCAACTCCTCTATACTCAACTGCAAACTGAGATTCGATATTTGAGTGCCACTACAAAGACCTTGATCATTTCTATAACATTACCTTTGGAGTTGACAGGAGAGCTGCTGTTGGAGGCATTTCGACTGTGGTCTAAAGCGTTTGTCCTGTATGCTGTATGAAGAACATGTTACAGTATGTTAGTAGTGGAGCATTTAATGGCTTCAGAATTTAAAAGGAATGTCCTTCAAAGTTATTATTGTAGAACATGCAGTACTCAATGATCTTTTGTATAAGCGTTTGCCTACTAGGCGTTTTAGTTTTACTCTCTCAAGTCTACCACTATTAGAAATAACTGGTAAAGGGAGGCCTGAAACATTTTTAAATAACTGCACACATTTGAGGAGAAAACCACAGACTGATGGTGTTATTCTGTCACATTGGATAGGACAGTTGCATTTATCTGTGAGAACATCATGTAATTAAAATTGTAAATTATCTCTAATAATCATGTAAACATTTTTAAATACAGTATGATGGTTTTTATTTATTCTAAAGGTAAGTGTGTACCTTGGTTTCCATTACTACTGTTGGCAAACACTGCATCAAGTGACTGCAAGCGAAGATCGTCATCCGAGATAAAACCTGAAAAACACAGCAAATTCCACCTTATACTAGTATACCATTTGGTATTTATCATGAAACACTCAATCATAAGAACTACACAAAAACTTTAATATTACATATGGTACATACAATGCAGGTGGTATATTAGAATAATTCATTCCAAATATCTTTGGTCTAAATTGTTAATAGAAGCTTTACAGTTTCAGAAAGCAGCATGGAATGGGGAATACATTTCTTTCAGCTGCTGCAAGCTATGAAGATCAACTGGTTACCTTTAGGCCTCAGAGTTTGCCTGGAGCCAGGGATTGGAGTAGAACTTGAGGCACTCATATGGATGGCTGAGGTAGAGTAGGCCATGGATCCCAGCTCCATGCGTCGTCGCCTAGCAACGGCTTCTGGGCTCTCCATGTTCTCATTACTTCCTGCGCTCCTGTACATGCCTCTTAGTCTGACACCACTGTCATTCAAGGCTACAAGCAATGGGTGAAGTTAGTATTCACCAAAACACTGACACTAAGTTCAGTAAACTTTAGCAAGGTATTTTAGCAAGGCACAGCAAGGCTGGTTTGAATGCAAGGAGGTTTGTGACACAGAAACAAATATGCAGTGAGATGTACTCTAAAAAAAAAAAACAACATTAAGATTGGGATTCATCCTGCAGTACCTTTAACAGGCCCCATCTCATTGCAGTTGTGGTGTGGGAGACTGAACAGGCCGAGGCCAAAATGTCATGAACTTACAATCACACTGGATTAGCTGGGAATTTCAAACTGTTATGTTAGACCCCAACTTTCAGAGAGGCCAATTAACCCAGATTCCAAAACTCTTGCCTAGATCCTTGAGATTATGGTGCAACAGTACCACAATTCAATTTTAGTGCCACACTGATTTTCAGAACTGTCTATCAAATATTAAATGTGAATTATGAAACTCCAAAGGCAAGAATCAAAACAAAAATGTAAATAAGTGTTTCCTTTCTTTTTTGATAAACACTGAACAGCAAAGCTGTCAAAGAATGTTCTGCTCACACTGTTGAAACAGTTTGTGGGTGGATGCCATGTGTTCTAGAACAAAACCCCCATGCACCACACATGGGGGGGAAGGAAGGGGGTTCACGACTTAACAAGACTGCTGCCAAACAAAACACGCCCCCAACTGTGGCTGGGACACAAAACCATGATGTGCTGTACAACAGATCATCAAAAACAGCGGGATTGCTTTCAATTTGCAAACACATACTGGGTATCAAAATGTAGCAGCTAATTTAATAAAATGATTATGAAAACCATGACATTTTGTTCCAGCTACTGAACAAAAAAAAATCCCAGCATGTTGAGGTATGCGACATCAACTTTTACAGACTTAATCAGCAAATCAGCAAAAAGGGGCTAGATGTGTGTGTGTGTGGGGGGGGGGGTTAATGTATGACTGACATGTCAGTTTCAATAATACAAGGTTCACATCACAGCTGGTAAACGGTTTCTGTGTACTGATAAATCAGGTGTATGGGATCTCATCTCTTTAGGGTGATACTCAATATGGATATCTATAATGCATGTGGTTGCGGACACACAATTCAATAGCGCAGAGCTAAGAAACAACTACCAAATTAGAGATGCAAAGACAAGGTGCATTTTAGAAGGGAAAATAATTGGCTGGAAAGCAAGAGCAAGACAAAGAAAAGCAATGAAAGAGATGGGGATGATGGAGATGCCACTGGAGCTGGGTGCTTTGGTGCTGAACAGGATGCTTTGTGACATGAGGCAAAGCTTGCTGCAAATAATCCCTAACATTGGTTTACTTATTCTGTTCTATAGACAATATACCTTTTATTGTCATTTTCTTTCTAGTCTACTATGTATTGTTAAAATTAACATTCTGATTAGATAAATTAATGCCAATCTATTTAAAAGGTAATCAATTAATTTTAAATGAGAAATACATTGCCTATATTTTTTCCCTAACTTATCCAACAATATTTCTCCCACCACTTTTCACATTAAAATATCTACCCCCAACAACTAAATTATCAGAGGCATAACTGTGCATTTTCACAACAGAATGTGAAAAAACATATTTATTAAAAATAAATACATCAAAACATTTTTTATATTTTAAAAAGGGACTACTTACTAAAAATATCTATTTTTCAGGTAGATTCCAACTGTAGGCCTGGTTGCCCAGCTACATAGTGTTTCTGTTTTTTTTGAGTAAGGATGTGGGGGAGTGCTGAATTCTGTCATTGCTTAATCCTCTTTGAAAACCTGTATCTTTATACTATGAACTCACACACAGTGGCGGAGGATGATGTGTCTCTGGGTGTGGCTAAGCAGGGAAATGAAAGTGACTGATAGGAGTGAGAGAGAGAGGGGGTTAGAAATCCCCAATCTCCGAGAGAGCTGGGTTCTGTTCGGAGAGGATGGGATGTCAGAAGATGACCAGAACCGGAGGCGTTTAGAGAGAGAGGGTCGGCCGGGTGGAGTCTTTGGGGACTTTATCTTCTCTTGGCTTTTGCTCCTCAGAAAAGGGAACCTTTTCGATGAAGACACTACAGAGTTATTGCACAAAAAGAGAGAGAAGAGTTTGAGTGGGAGGAAATGAGATGAGTTCAATAGTTCACCACACATGCATTAACTGTTAATGTTTCAAGGAATCTATTCAGCGTGTTAAAAAGAACGCCCCAACTAGAAACACTGATTAAGGTAGGAGGAGTTTAGAATTGAATCGAACCCTATCCTGAGGTCAAATAAGTTATTTTTATCAACACTAGGGCCAGCATTCCAATTAGTTATATGACACACTATAGCTGTAATACTGCTTCTTTGAATACATTGCCCCCTAGTGTAACATTTTATTAATGCAGGACATTTTGGTAATACAGTAATATTTTAAGTTTATATTGGTTGAGAAAAGATTCATTTCTTTTTTAGAGATGTGGGCACAGATGCACACAACTAAAATCTGGATTATGCAGGATATTAAAAACTCAAACTCTTCAACTACCTTATTCAGCACCACACAGAAAATAAGAAAAGTAACCTCACCACCAAGAAATAGAAAGTCTGAATAAAGAATAAGAACATGTCTTTTCCCTTCGCAGTTCACGAAGCAGTTTATATCAGTGAGGGGAGTGTATTTGCATGTAATATGTATGATAAAAGGAGTATCCTTTGAAAGTTTGCATCAAGACATAAAAGTAACTTCCACCTGATGGTTGTGTGGCTCCCTATTACCATGACAATGAACCATACACTATAAACATGCACACTCTGTACGACACTGTGTGCAATATATCAGTATTATACTGAGCAAGCATTTACACAGAGTATTATCTGTTTTAACAGTTGCTGTTTGGATTGTTATCCATTTGTCTGCTAGACTGGATTAATTTACATGTTCTACCTTGTCTCTGCACAGTTTCACTGTACAGGTAAGCTAGGCCCAACCTGCCTTTCCCTACCTCTGGTGGTGGGGGTGTGGTTGAGGTTCTCCTCCAGGGAGTGAGAGCCCAGCAAGTTGTTATCCAGGCTGAGGTGAGACAGCCTAGGGGGCAGCGGGGGTAGGGGGAGGGGTGGCAGTCCGTCCGGGTAGTCCGATGGCTGTGCCAGGCTCTCTGGGGTAGACTTGGGTCGTTCTCGGGAACCGTCTTTCTTTGGCTTGATCAGTTTCACTAGAGCTTTCGCCCCAACCCAGTTATTCTTCCTAAGAGAAAAGCATATTTTAAAAAATGAAGAAACTTTTCTATTCTTTTATAAAAAATAAAAAAAAAATTTTAAAAAGGAGAATGGAGAACTTTATGCTTACTTTTTAGGAGCCGGATCATAAAATTTGTACTGGTCCATTATCTTCTCTTCCAGTTTCTCTTTTTGTCGTCGAAGGGTATTTAATTTGTCACTTAAAAAAAAAATAATTAAAAATTAATTAAAATATGAAGTAAACATTTCTATTCTAATTAACTACTATTGTATCAAAAGCAATCCATCAACGATTACCAAGAAAAATATGGCCAGATTAATGGCATACAATAACAAACAAATATGTGAACTAGTGCCACTTAGGTTTTTAATCTTTTGTTCGAATATGATTTGAACACAATTTAGCTAGTGCTACATACATTGTTTATATCAAATCATCCTAAACAAGACGACACAGGTACCACCTAAAGACCAGTGCCTGCCCCATAGTCATGTTCTATCTAGATAGCAGAAGACCTCTCTAGTCTTTCCGTGGACATAAGTACATTTGCTGTTCCCAAGGCATGAGAATCCCGGGCCTCCACTTACATGTACTGTTTCTGCTCCTCGTGGTAGAGCTCCTTGCTCTCCATGGTCCTCTCCAGCAGCGTCTGGTTTTGCTGGCTCAGCATCTGGATCTGACTCAGCAGGTGGTGGTTCTCCTCCTCCAGGTTCCCTTTCAGACGGTTCAGCAGCTACAGGGGGATATTAAACACCAGGACACTAGAGCATGGCACATTAAACTTTCATATATAACTTTTTTATATAACCACGGCCAGCCCAGTTACAGTACAAGGTACAAATGCACTTTTGAGGATTGCTTATATATTGTGTTTTAAAAGTGCGTCAAGGTGAAAAACCACCAGTTCATTTCCCCTGTGCTGTCATGGGCTGAAGTTTCCACTGGACTAAGTGAGAGCTGCCCGTGCCTCGGGTGCCTTGGCTCTGTACCTCACAGTGGTTGTCCAGCTTGGTGAGGGAGATGTCCAGGTTCTGGTGCTGCTCTTTCAGCTCGTCGTAGCGCGCCTGCCAGCGGTTCAGGTCCAGCTGACTGCTGTTCAGTGTGGTCTTCAGCTCCTTGGTGTGCAGCTGCAGCCCGTCGTACTCCTCTTGCAGCTGTCGGTGCATGAATGTAAACCTGCAAAAACAGAGACACCATCAATCACATCACACAGGTGCAGTTCTGTGGAATGCTGGTTGGCCATAGCTTTGAGATGTTTGACCGCCGGCCCAAACTGTGTCCTCTATTCTTGTTTTCATGCTTGTACTTAGAATTCTTTACTAACGCATTGATAAGCTAAATTAGGCTAGAATTGGGCACAGCTTCTAAGCAGGCATAAAATCTGTTAAATGAAATCTAAAAACTGTAATCAATTAAATTAAATTGCAAAACCACCACTAGAGATGGTGTATGGACATCTAAATATACAACATTAAAGAGTGCAAAGTGCTTACTGCAAAAAGGGATACACTTTGAAATACAGGTACATTAACTATTTGTTGCTGTACATTGTAGTTACCATTTACTTCTACTTACTACATGCATTTAGCACACAATTCTCTGAATTGGAACATGCATTAACAACATGTATTTAACAAAGTTATTTGTAACTACAGTGTAGTTTAAATGAACCTGTGACTGCATATAGGTTTTTAAGGAGAACATCCTGACAGTCGCCAAGGACTTTACAGAACTGCATCTTTTCCTAAGGCAGCTGCTGCTTTTTGTTGAAATTGGCAACCACCTCAACTTATTCACACTTTCAGAACACTTCTGATAGAGCTTATCCATATTTGGGGTTCTAAAGTGGAAGATGCCATTTGTTGAAAAACATTACCAGGTACAGATGCACTTTGTAACAAGATGCCAATGCAACAAGAGGGAAACAAAAACATGTGACCCTGCTTTGAAAACTGAAGCGACAGTGGAATTTTAAAATGCAAACCGCAAAAATGGAAGTGTTTTTAATTGGAATGTCCCCAGGAAGGCTAACCTGTCGATTTCTTCCTTAAGGTTGTTGTTCTCTCCCAACAGGAGTGTGCTTTTCTGCTTCTCCATTGCCAGGTTCTCCCTCTCACTTTTTAATGCCATTTCCAGTTCTTCCATAGCTGCCTTCTGCCTCAACAGAACGCCATACCTAAGGGGAAAAGACAAGAGAAGATTGTAATGAAGGTGTTCAGCTGTTCAGACAAGGCCTACAGTGATATATAAACAGTGCAAACAGTAAGTGCACCAGTCTCTGAAGAGGGGAAATCATTGAGCAGGTCTCCCAACAGACTGGTCAGCTTCACTGCATTCAAGCCAATAAGAGACTATAAAAAATTAATGTACAATTTTCCTAATGCAGTGCTATTAGCCACCTGAGACCACAGAGAGAAGCGGACGGTTCCCTTCTCTGTGTTTAAAGGACTTTTTTAAGGCCGGTTTCCTCAAAAGAACTGACTGATTTAATTTAGCCCCTTGCTAATTCTGGTGGAAAAATAAGTGCCATTAACTATTTAGTGGGTAGCAGCTGAAGTTACCACACACAGTTAGCTTGGTATTTGTATCAAGTCAAGAAATCCAAGCATGTTTGAAATGACACTGGAAGTGTTTAAGTTTTAAACACAACATTGCATTATTTACAAATGAGTAATGAAAAAAAAAATTGTAAAACTCTAGTAACATGCAATGAGGCCCATATCCTTATCCTATTAAAACTGTTTTTTGGGACATTTCAAAAGCATGTCTTAAAGCTATTGCTGCAAATATGAAGCATATTTTATTGGACATTTACGGAAATTTGTAGTTCAGTTCCCCTTTGCACAGATGAGGCATGTTTAAGCACCAGATAGACATTTTGCATTTTTAAGGAAAGAGGCATTCATTATTACAAGCTCTAGCTCGACAGTTAATAATGGCAACATTGCACAACAAAAGAGCTTGAAACAATACCAGATCATTTGACTCTGATGTTTCAATTAATCCGTCTGCCAAGTGTTGCCCGTATAAGTGGGATAGTGTGTTAGCCATTATTCTCAGCTCATTAGAGTAACAGCTGCTGTCCTGCAGATTCGCAGCCACCTACCAGTGCATTGCAGCTGTCATGCCACAAACAAAATTACGATAATTATTTTTCAAAACACTTTTCATTTAGCTTCATCTACAGTGTGACGGGTCAGCATATTGCAGGCTCTGAGTTTTACTACCTCCAGTCTTTCCCTCTGTATTGAGATTTTAATTTGAAATAGAATTGATATTTTTAATAGGGTTGGAAATGAATTGCTACAGATTCAGTGTTGATATTTGGTATTCCTCTTATCTCAAAGCTGCAAGTAACTACAGTTTGTGATAACAACCCAGGAATATCAGAAACACGTCCCAGAAGTTACTTTTTTTTTATTCTGAAGTACAGCATCTGCTTTCATCTGAATTTAGAATTTTTTCTTTTAGCTGGCTCTTAAAAGACTAGTTTGGTAACCTTCCCATTTTCCTCCACAGAATCTCAAATCTAGATCCCTCTATCCTAATCTAAACAGTAAGTGTACCAGTCTGTAAAAATGCTTATCTGTTCCAACTAGTTTTGTGCTGTTGGGCCCTATCAGGTATTAAATGGACTAAACCACAGAGTTGAAAGTGGACGGAAGCAACTAGTGCTCACCACCCTGATAGTTTTATCACGATTAAAAAAGCAGTTCTCTAGAGGTATGTGAAAATGTAAATGTGACATACATACTGTACAGACAAGAAGACTCTTTAGCAAGTGTCATCCCCTTTGTATAAGTGATTCTCTCTAGATCTATGTAAACCCTAAAGTGAGACTTGCATGTGCATTCTCAGCCGTGGATAGAATAAAAACCCAACCATGAAAACTACATTCTGTTATTTAGCCTACCTGACATCCAAATCCCTGTATTCAAGCTCCAAGGCTTTGTGCGTCATTTTCAAGCTGCCATGCTGGCTGATTAGTGTTTCATACTCTACAGACTGCCGCTCGTGTAGGGCAATGAACCGCTCATGGTCCAGGAGCAGGGACTCGTGGGCGGCCTTCAGCTCCTCTTTCTGCTTCACCACGTTTTCAGCTTCTGTCTCCATCGACGACTGCTGGCTCTGGAGCATAGCATTCTGGGCCATCAGACTGACACTCTGAGAATTCAGTGTTGAGTTTTCCACCTGTCAAATAAATAAAATGCAATTAAATTCAAATGAACCAGGCTTCCCAGACACGCCAATGTAGTTCTACTTTAATACATCTAGTAAATAAACAATTGAATAGTAACTCGGCAAAAGCACGCTAACATGCTCTCATTTAGAGCCCTTCCACAAAACTTTTCTGAATGGCTTTTAGTATTGTTAGGCTGTTAAATTGGGTGTGCAAGTAAATATGATGCTTGCATCCAAGTAGACCAGTAGGCACAAACTCATGGTACTGGACAATAGAAAGCCATCTAGGAGTGGGAGGTAACATTTACAAGACTGATATATATGTTGACCCTGTAGCACACCCTATCCACAAAGCCTGATCACCAGAACCAAATTATAAACGGATGCTGTGAATGATGCAGACTAGTGAATACACAGAAAGAACCTTTGTCGTAAGCTAGCAGTGCTCCAGGAAAAACAAGGGAGTATCTACCCTCTATAGAGCTCAACACTTTTGATACACAGTGCACCTTGGTGTGTGACAGTGATCCTAAAGCCAAGGGACAGCCCCAGCATTCTAGAAGGAAATTGCCAGGTCAAACATACTGTACTACACCAAGACATTATTTATTGCAAGCAGTGAGTGTACAGTCAGTCCTTGTGCTTTTGTAGATTGGTCTCAAGCAATTTATGTTCATTCCTGGCACTGACCTGGAGCTTGGCCGTCTGAGTCTGCAGGGCGGTGTTGTGCTCCTGTAAGGAAGCGGCCTGTCTCTGAAGTGTTACAATCTGACTATTCAGCAAGTTGTTCTGGCCATCCAGCTGTTTGAGCTGCTCCTTCAGCAGATGTTTCTCAGCTTGGAGGGCAGCATTCTGAAACAGAAAATTATTATTTAAAAAAAATTATTAAAATGCATCTGGGTGTGTTACATTGACTGGCTTATCTTTGATTTTGATCTTATATTTTTTAAAATAAACCCATGTGCACACCCCACCCACTCAAAACAACTTTCCATTTTACAATGGAAAAAGGTTCAGAAATAACATGGAACTTTAAAAACATTATTATTATTAAACTCACTGCCAAATGACATATGCAATGCAGACACTGCTTGCACAAATATGAAACATCTAATAATGTCCATGTTGGGGTTTATTATACAGTGTTTACCAATACTTACAGAATTATTATGTTACTAAAGTACATAGGTCTACTTTGCTTTTTATCACATAACATACCTGAAACCATTAACTCAGATCATCATCCTGTTAGAATCTAAACTTTACTTTGTGAAAGATGGCAGCATGATCTACTCCTGTAGCATCACATTTGTACTAAACTGTTTTTGTACTTGTGTGACAATGACCTTCATGACCTAATTTGTGAAGCTCTCTCTCGCTCTCCATTTCACACAAAGTGGGGTTTCTACTCAGATCTGTAAGTCACTCACGCATTTCTCGGTGTCGATGACTCTGTCCTTCACCTTCAGCAGCTCCATGGTGGTCTCACGGTGCTCTGTCTCCCACTTCTCCTTGTTCTGTCTGTTTGGTGGCTGTTTCTCCGGAGAGCTTTTAACCGAATTCAAGTGGTACGCTTCTTCCTCCTGTCTTTGCTTCATTGCTTCCAAGTTCTTTTTCACCTGCATGTTTCAAAACAAGTCACCCCTATTAGATCAATGATACGCCAAGCTGGTGCAGGTCATGGCGAGACCCATACTTCCCATCTGCATCGGCACACTAAGCAACTTTCTGCAAACTAGCTTCAGCACAATTTTGTTTTTAAAACAGCAACCTGAAAGAGAAAGGGAAACATGTACAGCCACTTCCACTGTAACCCTTAGTGGGGCTCAGGTAGCCGAAAAATCAATAAGGATGTGAAGACATATTTTTATTTTATTTTTCATTTATTGCATATTTTGAGATGGAACTTGATCCAAATCATGAGAGAGAAACTTTCCAACCATAAAGCTAACACCTTTAACAGTGTTGGCAATAGTCAAAAGAACTGGTCTTGAAAATAATGAGCATGAAGAATGAATTAAGGATTTTAAAAGCCTAGCACATGTCTTTAAAAAGGGACAATTACCAAGGCTTGAAAAAATATTTATTTCCCTGCATTAGTATATCAACTTTTTTTTAAGTTCCTTTTTTTCTGTAAATTGTTTAGTCCATTCATCCTGCCACAGCACTGCAGACTCACTTGTGCCACATTAATTAGGACCTCAGCTAAAGTCCTTTTTGCAACTACATAATACAGAAGCTACGGCACAGAAAATAAACGTGTGGTGGCAGCAGAGCTACAGAACAGCTACATACACGCATCACAATGTGCGCCGAAGGATTTGGGTCGGGACCCAAAAAGTTCTTCTAGCAATAATTGTTTTGAGAGCTGACAGGGACATTCAGCATCAGCATCAGTGGCCGCCGGAGACACACTTCTTAGCCATTGTCTTTGAACAGCTTATCGAATTTCTTTTCAGATTCAAAGTGAAACAGAAATATTAAGCCTGGCCTATAACTTTTGCCTCTTGTTAACTATACACGTATAATTATTTGATTTCGGGTGGTTTTGATTTTCCCGGAAGGTTTGAAGTCTTGCCCCAAAGATTTTTGGACACACTGCTACTCTGGATGGCAGGATAAATAAGCTGAAGTCAAAAGTGTAATAAAAAAAAAAAGAAAGAAAATCTACAAAATAAGGGACAAGTAAAACGTCAAGGAGAGAAAATGTTTTGCTATTAAATCTGAGATTTAAAAAAAAGAGGGACACCAAAACCACTGTAGTAAGTCTTACAGAGGTCAGTTCACTTCGAGCTGTTGGTTCAGGCTGGATGACTCTTCAAGCCGTGACTCCAAGGCCTGGATCTTCTCCTGTTTAATCTCTAGTGTTTTCTGTAGTGTTGACTCTATCTTCGTCTCCAGGATCTTATATTTACTGCATGGAAAGGGTGGGGGTGAGGAAAGCAGGGTTTAACGGGTTGCTGGTTAAGATTGAGGTAAGGGTGATTGTTGTATTCCAAAGGAATACAACATAAGTTTAAAATGGAATCCAGATTCACCCTAACTGGAAGCAGCAGTTAAATGTCTTAAGAAATTAAGTGAAATATATACACAGCAATGTAAGAATTAATTTAATCAAGTTGATAAACATTTTGGCTAATATTAGTCACTCACCCACCCATATATTCCTGATAAAACATATTTCTATGCTACATGTATGATCCAAACCTTCTTATGTAATGTATTGCTTAAATCAGACTTGATAACACAGAGAATAAAAAACAATAAAGTGGTGATGCCCTAGCCTGGTAATTATCTTGTCAGATAAGGGAACACATAAAGTAATAACCACGTCATTGTTTATGATAGCATCGAGTATAGTACAAGTTAGAACTTGTACTTGTGTTTGTTTATGCAGTGGTATAGCACTGTTAATTACACAAGTACCTCACAAGATCCCTCAGGCCAACAATCCCCATTCAGAGGGTAAATGTCTGCCAATAACATCATGCTAGTGTTGTATTTGTTAGCTGGACCAGTGGGTCAATACACACAGAACACTGATTCAAGTTAAAAAGAGAAGAACAAATAAAATTAATAAAATTCAGTCAACCAAGGGGTATTTAAGTAAAATTGCAGGCTATAGAAATGTATAGTGTGCATTCTGTATATATGAACAGGTTGATTGTATAAGTCAGTTTGTCACATTACACTACTGTTGCAGAACAAAATATTCATCATGAGAGCAATGAAACTTGTGAGATGGAAGCATCCAACAATGGGCTACAGATTAAAAGGACATTGTCATGGCTGCTATTAATATAGCTACCAGAAAGCAGTAATTTCACAAATGCCCTGCCCGCCACCCACCTTTCAAAGACCAACTAACTTGGTAAATTACCCTGTGTATGTTTTAAAGTTCAATGACAACATGTTTTTATTTTCAAACCAGCTGATAAAGACTAAAGTTCAACAGAACCACAACTTCAATGCAAATGTACTCTACGAAAAACAAAAAACACACCACCCCTTAAAAGGGCAAACTTATTTCCTGACAGATTTTCTAGATGAGGGATTCAGACTGTAGTCTCAAGAGGAGACTGGAGATCAGCCACAAGACTAACACGACTCACCTGCAGTAGCTGTGAGAAACAAAACCCCCAGTAGAGCTGCTACAATCAATCAATAAATAAATAAATAGCGTTTGAAAAACAGAATACTTTTGGTACAGTTGATATACAGTACCAACTGGCATTTCAATATAGTACATTCTCAGTATTAAAATACATATTCATTCAACTGATCCTATGCTAGTTTGTCAACATAGACTTTTTAGGCCCCCATACAGGGCTCTTTGTGGAGTCGGCAGTATCTCAAATTACGTATTGATTCCCAGGCTGGTAAACGACATTCCCTTACTTGTCATCACTGCTGTGCTCCTCTTGTAGAAGCTTCTCCTTGTTGAGGCCGATCTTCTCCAGCTCCTGGTTCAGCTTCTCCAGCTCGTTGGACTGCTGCTGGCTCTTCAGCTTTTCATGAACCAGGTCCTGTAAATACACCAGACTCTTAGAGTAAACACTATTGGGAACACTAAGGGATGCTTAAATTTGTCTCCCAAATCATGCAGCATTTTACAAATTAGTATACTCTACCCTACCTCTCTCAGTGTGGCTAGTGTCCTCTTGTCGATGGTGGCTTGCTTCTGCATGTCCTTGTTCTCCCTCTCCACCTCCCTGGCCTTGTTGGAAGCTTCTTTTAACTTGCTCAGCTCCTTCTCTAGTGTCTTACTCTCCTTCTCCAGGGTGGCGACTTTAAGCCCACTCTCATCCAATGCTGCCTCCTTCACTTCCACCTGCTGCCACAGCCGCTTTGCCTCCTTCTCCAACTGCTTCTTGTCCTTCTCCAGCTGAGTCACCTCCTGCTCCAGCCCATGGTTGTCCCGCTCCAGCTTCTCCAGGCGCTTGCTGGAGATCGTAAGTTCCTCTAGGCTCTTCTGGAGTTGCTGGTTCTCCTTCTCTGTGTCCTGCACCTCTTTTTCTAGGTGCTGGATTTTCTTGTTGCTATTCTCCAGAGTCTGTTGGAGCCTCTGGTTCTCGGAGTCCAGGGCCTGGTAGCTGACCTCCAACCGTTCAGATTTCTTGGACAGGGCCTTCATCATGTCCATGTTTCTGGCTAGCTCCTCTTTCTCCTTCTCAAGCTCCTTATTTTCCAGTTCCATCTGGGCCAGCTTAGTGCTTGTGAACTTTAGAGTTTCTACCGTCCTCCTCATCTCTAGGTTCTCCTCCTCCAGCTGGTGGTTGTCTTTCTCCATGGTTTCAATCCTGAGAGCTGCATTGTGTGCATTGTCCGCTAATTTCTTCAGCTTCCTATTTTCCATTTCTAGGATGCAGTTCTCCTGCTCGAGAGCTTCGATTTTGTCGCAGGTGATTGTCAGGGACGCCAGTTTCTTCTGCAGCTGCTCGTTGGTGCGTTCTAGCTTGTGCACCTCTTTTTCCAACTCCTCAGACTTCTGTACCTTCTCCTTGAGCTGAACCAGCTCTTTGCGGACCTGCTTCTTCTCAAACTCCAGCTGTGTCAGCTTGCTGCCTGTGTCTGTTATAGTCTCATGGAGGATTCGGTTCTCCTTCTCCACATCCTTCACTCTTGCCTCAGAGCCGATCTCGGCTCTCTGTCGTAACGAGGTCATGGTCTGGTTCAGGTGGTCATTCTCATGTTCAAGTTCTGAAATCTTTACAAAAAAGAGAGTTGTTACATACAGCTTTTACACTGGGAAGAATCATCTGTGATCCAATAAAATACAATAGGTTTCCAATTTAAAACAAATATCTTAATGACAATACCTGTTTTCTTTCCCTTTGAATGTTTGCTTGTAAAATTTGCTAGATTTAATGTTAGTGAAGAAACCTCTCCTTTTTTGTCTACTGAGGAATTACCGCACACATAGCTTCACTGGTTCCTCTAAACCCCTGGATAGACCACTTCACTTTTCATGAGGTTAGGCTGATGAGGTGATGAAGACACTGGTCTACTTAATGTGGTTGATACCCACCAGAACTAGTTGTGCTAGTTACCTGTTTGTCTTTTTCACTCCGCATGGTCTCCATATTTTTCACGAGCTTCTGCTTCTCCTTCAGCAGCTCCTCTACCAGAGTTTCCATGTCCTGGTTCGTCTGCTTCTCCTGGTCTAGCTGGGACTGAAGCTTCTCTATCTGTACCACACGACACAATACACAGCTGTTAGTAACAGTGGCAATTAATGGAATTATTTTTATTTCACTGGCTTAATTAAAGCCTCCTACATCAATCACAAAAGAAAGAGGCTTCACATAACTCTGCAGGGGACCCCCAGACCAGGATTGCTCCCCACCTTTTTGCTGAGCTGCTGGTTCTCCTTTACAAGCTCGAGGCTGCAGGTTGCCCTCCTCCAGGGTAAGTGAGGTGTCCCGGAGCTCCTGGATTGTGTTCTGCAGACCCTGGTTCTCTTTCTCCAGCTTTAGGATGCGACTTGATGCAGACTCGTTCAACTCGAATACAAACGACTTGCGTGCTATTGAAACAAGAACTTGCATTACTTTAAATTATTCAGCCAGTCCTATCTTTCTCTCTCTAGTCTGCATCAAGCCAGGAAACAGGGCTAGAAACTGAATCCATAGCTGCTTGCTGTTTTTTTTTTTTTGTTTCTTGTCAGAAGGTAAATTACATCTTAGACAGGATCTGTTCAAGTGGGTTATCCTGGGGGAATAATTTCCAAAAGCCCAGAGAAGTAGCAGCCTCACCATGAATGAAGCCCCACAAGGAAGACAGTGATAGGTTCCAGGAGTTTTGAACAGACGACCACTCAATTTAGTTGACCGTTAAGCAATTAGTTATTTTTCTCTTGTGTCTGGTTACCACACACACACACACACACACACACACACACACACAATCTAGTGCTCAATTTCAATTTCCACTTTTTTTTCTTTTTTGCATTCTGTATTTTATATCCCATGTTAATCTCTGTTACTGTCATTTTACTACATGTCACCTACTTTCTAGTTGGAGCCACATTATTAGTAGCCTCAAACACTACTAAAACATTCCACACACACACACAGCCACCTTGTGCTCTGCATTTGTCAACTGAACAGGTTTCTTTAACCACCTTGTTCCTGGTGCAGCTGCTTTATATATTAAATCACATTGACTTTTGCTGATGGAGTTTGATGCGTTTTATGCCGATTTTAAAAGCACTAAGTGCTTCTAAAATGATCTGTGACTCAAAAGCTGCTGTTCACAGTTACTTTTCTCCAGCTCGCTGCACTTACAGCAGACAGGGGAAGCTAAAATGTTATGTTCGAGCAACGCTCAGACGATTTGTGTTACTGTCACTGCAACGTTTCTGTAGGCAATAATGTTTATAAGCAACGACTGACCCAATATATGAAGTGAAATTTGGCCTAAAAAAAATATGAACTGTTCATTACTACAAACAAAAACAAATCAAAATACACAAAACCGGAGCCTATAAACGTTTAATGATGACCATCACATTTTGTATAGATTTAAATGGGTAGTTTTATTCTCATGGTTCTATTCTGAAAGATCCTTACCATCATTTACATCAGTGCTTCTAGACATCTGCTCCAGTTCCCATCCCAAATGTGCCGACTCGTTCATGCTCTGTTTCTGCGCAATCTCCAGCACCATGTTCTCTTCCGAAAGCTCTTCGATTCGCTTCTTATCGGAGTCGCGATCCTGAAAACAAGGATTACAGAAGGATGTGGAAGAATTTTAATTAAAAAAAACAATTGCTTGCTGTGAATTTGGGGTTGCTCATTAAAAGATGACCTAGTACTAGCAAAATCTCTCTTGCCCTAAGAGTGCTTTAACATTTTGTAAGTTGTAGTGCCTTAAGACCTGGTGTCAAAACATAAGACATGGTGTGAAAACATTCAAGCGGGAGTCTTGGTGTTGGAAATGATGACATACAAAAAAAAAATCTGTAAAATGCTTTGCTCCTAGGATGCCAAGCAGCATAGCAGAGGTCAGTCAGTCAGTCAGAGACAGACAGAGACAGAGACAGAGACAGAGACAGACAGACAGCACAGTTGTTTTTTCTTACTAATTCTATGTCATGGAGTTTAGATCTGAGCTGCAGGTTTTCCTTCTCTAGCTCATGAAGTTTATCACAGCGACCTCTTGCCAACGTCAACTGTTCCTCCAGCATTGTTTTGGTCTCTATCAGGGTGACGTTGTCTTCACGCAGTTCCTGCAATAAAAAATGAGAGTAAGTCTAAGCATCTGGCTAGGACTGCTATAAAACGGTTCAGTCACAATGTGTTGCAGTTGTTTTGCTCCTCACAAAAATATCCCTTCAAAAGAAGGCCTATAAAGCTTTAACATAAGGTACAATAAGTAAAGTAAGTGACAACCACAAGTTATGCCAAAGAAGACATTTTCATTGTGGTGTTTACTACCCCTAATTATTTATGATGGCTATGCAATGCTCACCTCCATGCGGGCCTTGTAGAAATGAACGTCGTGTAGTCTCTCCTTACAGCGGGCAAGCTCAGTCTCCAGCTTGTCCACCCTGGAGGCCTTCTCTCGGAAGGAGTCCAGCTCGTCTCGATAGGCTCTCAACGAGCGGCGTCCGCTGTCAGCTGAATATTCTAGGGCAACAAGCGACAAAATAAAGGATTACAGTGTGAACAATAACCTGGATGGGTGGACTTGCACAGACATTGCATCTCTTTACTTCATTACCCCTTAAACATTGCTTAGGTTTTAGGGTCTTGCAAGAAGCAACTTAACACATTTAAGTTAATTTTAGATAAGAGAAAGTTATCCATTGTGTCATACTGAAATGTAATGTTTCATGCAACTGGTCTCTGGTTTTTAAAGGACTGGCACTTTCTCAACAGCTCTCCAAACAGGTATTGTAGTCATTGTTTTGTCATTTCACTGTTTGTTGAAATACAAATAAACACAGATATATTAGTTAAAAGGAGTTCAACATTCAGACTTGCCTCTTGCTTTAGCTTCTGCAGATCCAAGTCTAGTCGATCTACTTCATTTTTGGTATCAATCAGCTGTTCAGTCTTTTCCTCCCTGCAGCAACAAAATCAGCATTTCTGGTCAGGATCAATTATTTACCTTGCAGCCATTACACTAATGAAATATCAAAAGCCAAAAGACAAGTGCTGCTGCTTTTTAATACATTATCACATCAAACTGTCTTTAAAACTTACTGCTGTTTTGGCTCATCTGATGTACTTTTAAAATGTATTCAAAATGTATGAAAATGCGAGACTGCAAAGAACATTCAAAGAATGCCTTTAGGATTTACTGAACTTAAACTGACATTTTAAAAATCTTCCACTGCAGAAACAAAATGCTTCTACGGGTTGCAGTCAGAATACTATACCTGAAATGACTAGAATTAAAAGACTACATTCTTTAGGAGTCAGTCTTACAGTTGTAAAGCTACACCACCATCTCTATAGGCTTGAATCAATGAAGGACCAATATAAAAATTGGCTGATCAAAAAAAAATATTTGCACCAGTCAGCCTGTTTTGCCCCACTATTGCATGATACTGGGTGGTAAGATTTACTCTTATTCTCCTACTAGATTTCTTGCTTGGCCATGGGTTTCCAAAGCACAACAAAGCAGGTTTAAAGCATCTCATCACAGCTGCACTCAACATAGGCTCTCTGGTTTCTGTTCATCTGTTTACATGCATACACCCCAGGGACTTTTGATTAAAATTGTTTGATTAAAAGGAAGGAAGCAATGGCTATAAATTGCCAGCTAGTTCACAACCTCTGGCATATTCTGTTAACCAATTTACCAGCATACTCTATGCAAGGCATACATTATACAATTGCAAAGCAGTCCTAAATGCTGAAATAGCTCAAACTCCTATATGGAGTCTTATGCTGGTATATTCAACAGAGAATCCATGACAAACATGTCTATTTCCAAATGACTCGTCTGTCAGATAAGCTGACGGCTCAGCCATAGTCCATCACAGAATTAACCTATGGAAGAGAAGTGTTTCTGGGGTAGCAGCACACCCACAGGGAAGATAACGACCCACAGTAAACCTGAAGCACTACTCACAGCTCCTGCCTTGTCCTGCGGAGCTTGGCCTTGCAGTCCGCCAGTTCGACGGCCAGGTGTTGGCGGTCCTCCTTAGAGAGCAGGGTGATGGGGTCGGGGGTTGTCTCTGGGCTGGAGGTCTTCACAAGGCTGAGGGACTGTTGGGACTGCAGGTAATCTCGCTCCTGGGTCAGTTCTACAATCGCCTGAGAAACAGATGCTGGGTTCAGACTTGAACAAGGAACTTTTTCTTGACTGCTTGACATAAGGATGACCAAATTAAGTTTATCTTTTGTTTTGCATCTGCTTAACATAAATTAACAAAAGTTAACTGTAAAAGACGATGTGCAATTAAAATAAATCTACCAAAAAAAAAAAAAAGGCAAGGTTTATCAGGCGTATACCTTTTGAAATGTGTCTGCTGGACTTGGTATAAACGTTAAGAAGTTTCACATGCAATACTATTTTGTTTTTTTACATTTCACATTGTGTTTTTGATCACCGAGTTGTTTTGAGTTTGTACAAAATTAAACGTACAAACCTGGCAGTGTCTGTGCCTGACGATCTTAGTTACCTCTTATCTTTTGAATTAGGAAGTCGGCAACTAGGATTCTACAGGCACAGACAATGCCAGGTGGATTCTGATAGAGAAAAAGTGATTACAATTAAATATGGGAGCATCTAAACTCAATATCGCTCAGATTGTTTACATATACAAATGCAGGGAAAATAACCGTAATGCGTGAGAAGAAACATTACTAGTTCCAGATGAACCAACCTCAGAAGAGTCGTCCCTCTCGTCAATGAGCTTGCGCAGGTGGAAGACCATGTTCCTGGAGAGGGAGTCGAGGTCCTCTGGGGGCAGGTAAGGCATCTCCAGCCACTGCAGGTCAAACACGTTCTCCTGATTGTGGGTCACCTGGAACACAACAACACTCCTTTAGGCCACAGAGGAGACAAGAAGTCTGGCTCAAAGGAAATGGAATAATACAACATAAATATACACAGCTACTTTACAATAAGCAGGACAAAACGACGAAAGGCCAGACAAAGAAATTCCTGTCTCAAGCCTAGATTAAAAAAAAACAAGCAGGTAGTATTCGGTGTTGACAGCAGAGCAAAACAAGGTTTCCACTTACCTCCTGAATATGCGTGACTATGGCTGCCTGAGTCTCTATATCCAGCTGTTTGATCTTCTCTATGAACTCCTCTTTTCTTTCACACTGTAATGACAATGAACTCCTTAAAACCAATCTTTCAACTGTTACATGAATAGGCAGCTCTGTGTTTAAACATATATAAATGTATTATTAACATATTAGCTGTCTTTAAACAAAGGTGGCAATACTAGTTAAATATACCGTAATGCCAATAGTTCAATCACAAGAATGCAAGTTTGTAATGTTTGGTTCATGCATATAAATGTATTTCCTTGTTTTTACTACAACTCTTTTCCTCATTTTGCTGTATTCAAGTACTATACACTTCAAACATTTCTCAGCCAGTATTGTGACTATATCACATATATAAGGTTTTAAATTCTTCAGTTCTGAATGTCACAGAACCAGTATGTTTCCCCATGAGTCCAATGTCTTCCTGTACTAACATGTCTATTACTTCCTGGATTAACAAACTGAAGAGCCTGGTTTGTTGCATTACTAACCCAATAGGTTTGCAGCTTCAATGTCTGCCTGCCACTATAAAACATGTAGCATGCAGACCACTCAAAAAATGCTCACATTAATTCAGGATTTTAAAGTAGTCCATACAAATACCTCTATGGCACTAGGGGCAAGAAATACAACAGATTTTTCTAACCTAATGATATTTGATTTAGGAACATTCTATTCACAAAAACAGGTAAATCCAATATTGATCAATATTACAGATCTGACAGCAGGAATTATGACATTTCAAATCTAACAAATTACCTGAACAGCACATCCTAGAATGAGCAGCAGCAGCCTCTTAATTTCTTCCATGCTCTTACCTGCAGAAAACAAAGATAAATGTTGGATCATGCACATTCACCTGTGGGAGAATTGAGACATCAATCTATCTCTCCAATGAAGGGGATTACCAACGTTATTACTGCTGTCAGTATACATAGGTGCTTGTGAATTTCTTATCTTTAACACAACAACCTAACAAGTGACTTGTGATTATTGGTATACATATTACTGTGAACTCTACCTATCACAAAAGTTTTTCCTGCTCTTTACAACACAAACCTGATGAATAATTTCTTTCCTGTCATAGAACTATAGTTCTCTTAACGCAGTTAACTGGTGTTTTACATGCTGCAACTGCAGAGAGGAAACTTTGTGAGTTCAGGTTGGGTTCTATTACCTGAACCGGGGGTATTTTCACTCAGAAACAAAACCAAGATTACAGTGAATGCTTGTTCTTTTCATCACAATGGATCAGAACTTGGTCAGCTTTTTGTTTTTCGATTGTTGTCTGCTACATTTTGCACAGATTCTAAAATTAGCTCTAGTTTTTCATATGGGATGAACAACAAACAAACACAGGTGCGTGACAGGACACAAAAAGAAAATTCACGCAGCTAAACTGGTTATCAGCTGTTACCTCGCAAATAATCATGACAAAAATATGGAGATATAAAAATGTAAAAGGATTATATATATATATATATATATATATATATATATATATATATATATATATATATATATATATATATATATATATATATATATATATATACGTACTGTGCAAAAGTTTTAGGCAGGTGTGAAAAAATGCTGTAAAGTAAGAATGCTTTCAAAAATAGACATGTTAATAGATTATATTTATCAATTAACTAAATGCAAAGTGAGTGAACAGAAGAAAAATCTAAATCAAATCCATATTTTGGGGTGACCACCCTTTGCCTTCAAAACAGCATCAATTCTTCTAGGTACACTTGCACAAAGTCAGGGATTTTGTAGGCATATAGTCAGGTGTATGATTAAACAATTATACCAAACAGGTGCTAATGATCATCAATTCAATATGTAGGTTGAAACACAATCATTAACTGAAACAGAAACAGCTGTGTAGGAGGAATAAAACTGGGTGAGGAACAGCCAAACTCAGCTAACAAGGTGAGGTTGCTGAAGACAGTTTACTGTCAAAAGTCATACACCATGGCAAGACTGAGCACAGCAACAAGACACAAGGTAGTTATACTGCATCAGCAAGGTCTCTCCTAGGCAGAAATTTCAAGGCAGACAGGGGTTTCCAGATGTGCTGTCCAAGCTCTTTTGAAGAAGCACAAAGAAACGGGCAACGTTGAGGACCGTGAGACGCAGTGGTCGGCCAAGGAAACTTACTGCAGCAGATGAAAGACACATCATGCTTACTTCCCTTCGCAATCGGAAGATGTCCAGCAGTGCCATCGGCTCAGAACTGGCAGAAAGCAGTGGGACCCTGGTACACCCATCTACTGTCCGGAGAAGTCTGGTCAGAAGTGGCCTTCATGGAAGACTTGCGGCCAAAAAGCCATACCTCCGACGTGGAAACAAGGCCAAGCGACTCAACTATGCACGAAAACACAGGAACTGGGGTGCAGAAAAATGGCAGCAGGTGCTCTGGAGTGATGAGTCAAAATTTGAAATATTTGGCTGTAGCAGAAGGCAGTTTGTTCAGCCGAAGGGCTGGAGAGCGTACACAAATGAGTGTCTGCAGGCAACAGTGAAGCATGGTGGAGGTTCCTTGCAAGTTTGGGGCTGCATTTCTGCAAATGGAGTTGGGGATTTGGTCAGAATTAATGGTCTCCTCAATGCTGAGAAGTACAGGCAGATACTTATCCATCATGCAATACCATCAGGGAGGCATCTGATTGGCCCCAAATTTATTCTGCAGCATGACAATGACCCCAAACATACAGCGAAAGTCATTAAGAACTATCTTCAGCGTAAAGAAGAACAAGGAGTCCTGGAAGTGATGGTATGGCCCCCACAGAGCCCTGATCTCAACATCATCGAGTCTGTCTGGGATTACATGAAGAGAGAGAAGCAACTGAGGCTGCCTATATCCACAGAAGAACTGTGGTTAGTTCTCCAAGATGTTTGGGCCAACCTACCTGCCGAGTTCCTTCAAAAACTGTGTGCAAGTGTACCTAGAAGAATTGATGCTTGATGCTGTTTTGAAGGCAAAGGGTGGTCACACCAAATATGGATTTGATTTAGATTTTTCTTCTGTTCACTCACTTTGCATTTAGTTAATTGATAAATATAATCTATTAACATGTCTATTTTGAAAGCATTCTTACTTTACAGCATTTTTTCACACCTGCCTAAAACTTTTGCACAGTACTGTATATATATATATATATATATATATATATATATATATATATACATATATATATATATATATATATATATATATATATATATATATATATATATATATATATATATATACACACACACATATATATATATATATATATATATATATCTATATCTATATATCTATATCTATATATCTATATCTATATATCTATATCTCTATATATCTATATATATCTATATCTATATCTCTATATCTATATCTATATATATATATATTGCAGATAAACACAGTAACAGACCACTGGGCATCAGAAAAATATATATTGACAGACATAGGGAAGTCTGTCATTCCCAATAATGAACAGAAAGATAGGAAAGTTATGAGCTTAATGGACAGAGTAACAACTGAAATGAAATTCCCAGGCAAACAAAACCAAACTGCATTGACAGATTAGCACACACTTACACCTTTGAACTTGATACAATGCAACAGATACACATTTGAAAGAACGTCAATCAGCAAATCTGCTGAATGCTGAAAACATTTTGCTGTATCTTACTTCCTGAATACACATCATGGCAGCAGGTGCATCCTTCCCAGCTGATTCCTCAAGGATGTGTCCTTGCTAGTGGTTTGAACAAAACACCAGGAGTAACACCACACCAGCATTCACTCACGGTAATGAAGTATCACGTCAAAGTGAACGAGGAGGTGACAGGATGGTGGTGTTACAGGTGGGTTCTTTTGCCAAGTGTACACAATGACACTCAAGGTTTATATTGGTTCTTAAGGGTACAGGAAAAGAAATCCTTAAGAAATACATCCAATGTTTGTTTTTTACATGCGGCATGCCCATCTATTAGAAGGCTAAGAGCACGAATTTCAGAATATATATTTTAAAAGTAGGATATGAGTCTTATGGATTGTGAAAATAAGTTCTTATTTGAGAGGTGGATATAATCATACCCTCCCTGGCTTATACGTTTCAGTAGTGAGTCAACATGCTTCATGCAGCCATCTAGTGGGAGCCTAGGGAAGTACATTTGTGTACAATGAGTATCAACCATGTTCAATTTTAAGGTACATTTATAGGGAAAACAGAGCAGGAAGAAGGATAACTGCATTTGGTGTGCATTGTTACCACGATCTTAGTGTACTTACTTGTGAGGGGTCTTTCCCAATCGTCAGGGCGTTGGGCAAGTTCATTACTATCAACTGCTGTAGGTTCTCCTGTAACAAAAGAAAAGAAAAATCATAAATAAATACCATAATAGTGTTTATGGACACAAACAACAAACATTCCATTCTTCCTTAATATACCACACCTGGAAACCTAATGCGCAGTACAGTCCCAAGAGAACTGACTGTGTGACCTGAAGGACACACCTTTACCAGCAGGGATCCCAACTGAATAAAAATGATATTAAATAACAGCTGTAGAATTCCCTAACTGAATTTTAAAAGCAATTTAAAAATGTAAAATAAAATAAAATTCTTTGAATGGAAGCCTGCTTTGTGGGGAAATTACCAAATGAACAGATGAATAACAAATAAATAGCAATTAACATGTTTGTTTGTATCACAGTATTATTATTATTATTATTATTATTATTATTATTAACTCTAAAAAGGGAAACAAATATCTTGGTTCAGAATCTTTCACATGGCATTCTGGGTGATGGATTTTGGACACTTCCTCACCAATTGTTAGTATAAAGTGTCATGCAGGTTATCACAAAACCTTGATAAAAATAGGAAAGGAAAGTAATTAACATATCCACTATACAAACAAGCAGAGGAAATCCCTGAAAGCTCCCACTTGTTTTCTGTGGCACCCACTGCTTGTGGTTCAAATTTCACACTCTTCCCCGACAGCTAGTCAAGTTAGGCTGTGCATGGTTTACTCAGGGAATGAACAGAGTCTGCAGGGTTCCCTTGCCCTTGTACACTAAGGCTGGTGGGACCAGGTAGCTTAGAGCACACAATACTGCTGTACTGTCAAGCAAGACAGCACATGCCTGCCTGCCAGGCCTGGCCTCTATACACAAACAAAGATCAATTCCAATTAACATTTAGGCAGGGTAATGGGACATGAAGGAGAGGACTTCATTACAAGATGTATTTGGTTCGTTTTTTTATTTGTTTTATTGCATCCACAACCAGGTTTCCCCAATACACATACTTAGTTACTGTGACTTGAACAAATAACATTAAGTAGCAATGGCTAGCATCATCATTAACTCTCATCTCCATAGATTTATAACACTTCTGGTATATGGTACCATCAGATTACAGTTATGACAACTCATAACTAGGTAAATAGATGCAATCTATTTAAAAAGATTAAAGTCAATAATGTAAATGTGTACAGCAAACTCTCATCCAAGTCCCTTTTTTTGTGTTTTTTGGTTTTTTTATAATAAGGTAAACCTGCTATTAGGTATGTAGGAGCCCCAGGAATGGGCCAGTAACACACTCAATCTGACAGCCTATAAAATACTTAGGGAAAGAGGTATTTTTATAGCCCTTCAAAGCAAATCTAAAATTAAACTGAAAAACCCTGACCTGAACAAGCTGAAGCATGACCGATTCCAAGCTGCTTTATCAATTTCTTAAGCGCAATTTGCAGTTGTACTTTTTTTTCTTCTTTTTTTTTTTTTTACTGCACAGTCCTTTGGTCCTTTGGGGTTTTCATCATGACTCTGTTCAAACATAGTCTACAGTGCCACATGTTATAAACAACAAATTCCAGTCATAAAAGTAAACACACCACACTATAAAATCAAAAGGCAGTGCCTGAAACAGCGAATTTGGCATTAATGTAGATTTGTATTAGGTCGTATGAAGCTTCATTCTGGCCACTGCAACTGTATTCTGTGGTACCTTGATTTACCAGCCACAAAGATTCAGTACCATTAATAAATGCTTAATCCAAGTTTAACTACCAAACTAATGAAGAACCACAATCATAAACATCTTTATTTCAGAGGGGTCCTGTTTGCCCCCAGTATTTATAGTTGTGTGTGTCACCAGGTAGTAAATTCTGCCTCCCTTTGTAAACTCAGTGTCGTTTTAGATTAATGTTGAATACACTGCATTTCTTAGTAAAAAATAGTTTAGGTTTTGTGCATCACAATTATTAAAAAACACACACACACACACAACACCAATTTAGGTTTAAAATGTGCTGCGTAAGACAGAGGTTCATTTCCTAAACACTTAGTTTTACAGTTTGGGTCTCAAATCACTTGTTCAAAACCAGGATATCCTGTCTTAAACCATGCTGGGCCACACCACGTCCCGTTAGTAGCAAGAAGCTAATTTTGTTCATGTATTTCAGCAGCCCACAGTTGAACAAGTGAAATTCTATTGGATAACAAAGGCAGGGCATGCAGAGGAGGACAGAGTTCTGTTGTCTGGCAGGAATGCATGAAGATCATTTGTTTTCTTTGTCAAGCTGTCAGATCTTTCCTCTTTGCCATTTCCAAACCTGCAATCTGGATCACTGGGGGGGGAAAGAAAACAACTGACTGGACAACATTCCATCTCCACAACCACCCCTCAGTACCCTACCACTACAAGTGGAAGCAGCTACAGTGTTTCAGCCAACAAGTGCATAGGGCAGAGGCATTAACCTCACCACACACACACACCTTGGAAACCTTCAGGCGACAGAACCACCACTTTACAAGGCACAGCCTGGCATCAGAAATCACATCTGTACTAGGAAAACATTTAAAGTAAAATGTGTCTATTCTTCTAGTGTTATTTAAGAAGTACCAAATAACAAAACTATTGTGATAAATGACAGCTTTTTTGCCATTTTATGCAGTGGTAGTATTAAATAATAGCATACAGTTACCACTCTGTAGTATTTGGTAAAAACAAACAAACAAAACATTTTAAACTCTTGATTATGCAGTTATCGAGCTGGGCCATCCAGCAAATGTGTTGTGCTTCCTAGTACAGTTGCATGAAAGTGCACTAGCGGTAGGAATGTTTTTGCCTTTAAGGCATCTGAAACTTGGAATCGTAATTCTATTTCAAATAACTGCTGCTACTGAGCTTTGGGTAGCTTGTCTGCTATTAGTTGGTTATAAATTATATTTTTATAAGAATATAGAATTTGCAGATAACAATTAAGTTATAATTCTGGTTTCAGACCTTAATTAGCAGCCAATAGTTACATTTGTATCAACAATCATTTTAAAGCTAGAGCGTTTTTAAATAAGTCGGTCTGTCTAACAGATAGAAAACTCTAGACAACTGCTATGAGGGTTTTAAATTGCTGATAATTAGAATAGCACCAACACAGACCTACAGTACTCCACGTACAACGTTTCTTGACACCGCCCACATAAAAAGAGGATACAACATACAATAATGCAGCACAGCAGCCACATTTCAATCCACTGATGACACATTCAAATCCACTTATAAATGATGTACCGCAGATCATGTAATTGCTCGCTTTATGAGTCAGTCAGACATACAATAACAAGGCTTTGGTTTGCTGTCGGAAGCAATGGCTCATGTTAATTTACTTTAGAACTTATTATTTGTTATAATAAGTTCTTTTTATTTAAGTGGGGTGGATTTGTTAATGTGTACAGGAAATTCTAATGCGAGAGGACAGGGAGGAGCAGGTTTTGTGCCGATACCAGCATGCACAAAACATACAATGCAGAAAAGTGCTTGATAAGCTGAACTCCAGTACTAAAGTCCACAATACTGTGTTCGGAGAAAAAATACAATAAAATTGACTATTTATCCATTGAGGCATTCCATTTCCAATAGTATATATTGAAACACGTGAGCTATGAATGTTCAGTGCTTCGTCTGGTGGGTGACACACACAAAAAAAAAAAAATGGATTTTTATGTATTTTATCATGACATGTGCTCTCCAGCCCAATGAAAAAAAAAAAATACTAGAAAGCCAATTAAATACTGACATGCCATTATGACACCTGCAATGAAAAAGTTGATCTCTCTTGTGCTACAATGCTATGCAGTGCGGTCTCTCGTATGAGTTTCTAAAGGAGGGGAAGTTGAACTAACGCCCCCACAGCCCCAAGAAGACAAATGCATATTTAACAGTCACACAGATACAGTACCTCGGTGAGCACTTCGTACTGCACAGTCACCCTCACAACACCCCCACTCTAAACTTAAAAATGCAGACAGAAGACAGCAGAATCGTAATGAAAAATGTTTCTTTCTTCTTTCAACCTGCATGTGTAAGAACACCAATTTATGAATTCAAGAAGACATTGTCCTGAATGTAAAACCAAGCAGGTTATCCACGTTGTGAAATAGAAGAAAAATAAAGAAATAAAACCTACTACCTACTTCAATTAAAAATCATTTCACCTTTTAATTATTAAATTAAAAACACCAGGGCTATGACTCGACCGGAAAGATGATTTGAGAACAAAGCAGTCATGATAATGGTTATAAATCGACACCTTGAAATCATTGCATTGCTCCATTTCCTTTTATTAGGTCTTGTGTAACCTGCTGCCACTTGCCCCAGGACTTTACTGGAATTCAGAGTTTATTGGTCACGGTGAGTAAAGTGCCAATTTCAACTTGAAAAACAATAAGTTATATTGCAGCTATGCCATCTGATGGTGAGGGGGGGAGGGGCTCATTAAGAGTCTGTTTTCAGAGCAGTGACGAGGGCAGTAATAGAAAGAGGTGCTCCTCAAACATAAAACACTCAAAAAGAATCCTAAGCAGCTGTCAACCAGTATAAAATCACCAGCATACCAGTGGTCATCCTCCAGTGCCAACACTTCAATCACTGCAGAGTTTTTATCAGGGCACATTGCAAAAGCTCAAATCCGTGTGCCGCTGCTTGATACATTCATTCATATATTATATATAAATAACATTACTGCCTTTAGTCAAACACCTGCAATGACTGTAGCAAGCACAGACACCAGAGATCCTTGAGAAGTTTTAAGCTGCTTCAGGGTAACTTACAGTACTATGCGGGGTTGTGGAATTTAAAAATAGCCCATTACCAAGGTGAAAGACGCAAAACAGAGAGAGAGAGAAAAAAATAATTCCTCATAGATAATCATAGAGATACATCTTTCATTACTACCCCCACAACTGTTTCCTGATAGCAGCTAAAGTTCTAAATCTGTACCTGCAATTGATTATAGTAATAAAAAACTCAGACAGGTCCAGAAAATACCAACGTGCCTTTATTGGAAACCATAACAAACTATAAGGTTATATGGCAGCCTTCCCCATATTCAATACACACAAAAACAAATTGATATGTGCATATAAATATGTAAAATAGTTACAATATACAGTTACCATGTAACAATGTATACAGACTGTCCATTTCGATCTAATAATATGCAAGACCCTAGACTTATTATTCTATTATAGGGAAACCATAGTCTACAGTGCATAACCTGTTACAAATTGAGATATATATCAATAAATCTGCATTCCTTGAGTTGTGTGCGTTATTCCGAGCATACAGAGAAGGCATAATCGAATGTATTCAGAAGCCCATTTTTGTGACGTTTTCTTTAAATCAAATCATCTGGACCCATACAAAATCAATTACACACACAGTAAGCCCTGCTGCTCTGGGGCTGTCACACCAAGGGAGATCAATAATGAAATATCAGTTTCACTGGGGCTCCCACCAGCACTCTTCATGAATAGACTTGGCTGCTGTCAATATGAATAGAGATGACTGGGATTGTCACACATGCATGCATCTTCAAGTGAAGAAAAGGATCACTAGTGACAATATTTTGTATTGATAATAAGAGGAATGAACATTGATTTTGGTTAGGATATGTTTAGGACTTCTTAAGCAATAACAAGAGCAAATTATTTCTAAATTTGTGCTTTTGCTTTGCCAGTTGCAATCTTTGCATAACAGACATCATAAGAAAATGAGCTTGCAAATAAAAGGCAGTACATTAGAGTAGCTTATGTTTCAGTCACAAATAGATACGATCAGGGATTATCCTTTGCCTTGATGATATTGGAGGCTGTAAAGGGTGACATGTTTAGATGGCAAACAAGAACAAAAAATGGAATAGCCATTTACTAAACATTTAACCAGAAATGGACGAATGTATGAGGATCTTGCTCTTTGTTTTACTTAAACCACTGTTAGAGTCGATTGTTAAAAATCAATATAAAATTAAATAAAACATAAAAGGGGACTACAGATACTAAAATCAGACATAGGTGTACGCTGGTTAAAACAGTAAACAACCCTTTACACAAAAGGTTTAAACGTTGAATCTTTTAAAAGGTAGATTTACAGTCTCATTAGAAGTCTTGCATGACTTCCTTATCCTCATTTACTGAAAACAACCGTGTGACTTTTAGCTTTTAAATCTCCACTTGAAATTGTACTACTACATAATTCCCCAAAACATACAATACAATTAGAATGAAGGCTGATTTGTGTTTGCTTTGTAAATTTGGATCTGTATGTGTGTTTTTAATGAAGACTTAGGAAAGAGATGGAACAAATGTATTAAAATAAAATGAATATACAAAATAAAAATAAAAATAAATAAGCTTTTGTTGTGACTCAAACGGTTTTGAAATGAAGCAGTCCCTTAGGTTTCAGCAACAAATTAAATATTTTATCAATCGATGACCTTCAGATCGATGACTATATTTTTTATAAGCTTATAAGTGTAGTAAACACAGAAATCTGGAGAAGGCTTTGGACACAAGGCCCTACCCGAGGCTGCAAGGCTGCTGCACTGGTTAGTTGATTTATTTATGCAGCCCGGTTTACCTGAATGTCTAATAAAAGTCCTGGAATAACAGGAGACGTTAAGCTCCAAGGAGTGCCGTGAGCTAAAACGTCAGTGTCCGTTTTAATGTCTGGTAATGAAACACAAAGGCGCATCTTTGTTGATTTTCAAAAACTAACCCTGAGCAAATAAAAGTGGCTGCCAGGAAACCAGTCAAACAGCCTGCTGGTTAATGAGTGTTTTTGACAACCTGCAGATAGATAGATAGATAGATGCATACATAGGGCAGCAGTGTGGAGTAGTGGTTAGGTGGGGGGCTCTGCTGCTGTACCCTTGAGCAAGGTACTTTACCTAGATTGCTCCAGTAAAAACCCAACTGTATAAATGGGTAATTGCATGTAAAAATAATGTGTAAAAATAATGTAATTGTATGTAAAAATAATGTGACATCTTGTAACAATTGTAAGTCGCCCTGGATAAGGGCATCTGCTAAGAAATAAATAATAAAAAATAATAATACATAAAATAAATAAAATATAATGCATATACATATTACAGTTCTAATTTAATTAAAAGTGTAGTGATTGATCAATATCTGTAAATGGTACATACCAGAAAACACACCTGCTTATGAATAAAGTACAATATGCCAATGTCTGAAGTTGGCATGCCTATGGGGCAAAGGAAAAAAGAAAATGGGCAGGGGAAGCATTAAATGTCTGCATCAGAGACTGTGAGAATGCTAATGATCTGATCCCAAAAGAACCCAGATATTATTGATACAACCAGAATGTGTGTTAATCTGGGGATGGGATGTTATCTTGTTTTAGTCCCAGTACAAAGGAGAAACCCAATTAAAAGCTTAACAAAATTGGCCCATCATATTAACACATGGAAAAATAAGCAATAATTAGGGCTGTCACAAGTGTTTACTGTTCACAAAGCCTTTGAAAGCAGGCAGTGAAAACTCTTACATCCTGGCTGAGTGGGCCAACATTTACTTTGATGTTGAACCCAACCGGAGAAGGGACTTGAGCAGCAGTGAAGTGTTAGATTTCTAAGACACCACTCAAAGAGAACATGTTAGATGCAGTTTAGAATACAAATATTTAACTTATTGCACGGACTGTGGTTAAAGGGAACTTCAGCACAAACATTTTCCCAGAATGGATTCCCATCTATTCCATTCACACAAATGACTTGCAAACAAGCACCATTCGTATCCTAAAGTGACATCTGCACATACAAACAGTTTGTATACAAACTGCCGTTTAAGTCCCCTGTCAGGACTGAAGCCCACCACCAAATAAAGAGGCGATAGGGTTCCCACAGGGCCTGATCTAATGGCATCAGATTAGAAATGCATTTAACAAAACCATTCCTTTTCCATCACTTGAAGTGTCACTCCATCCCCCTTACTCAGACAGCTCCCAATGCTCCAGACATTCACCGATCCCTCTGTCACTATTGAGGAGGCAGCCCAGTGAATCCGCTCACTTCCAGCTGTTCTCTTATTAAACAGGCGACCAATGACTGGTGATGGAACACTAATTAATATCGCTCCATGGTGTCAGCCACACACAGCAGAAATAGGGAGATGTTTCAGGAGAATATATAAAGCGGCTACATAATTAAACAGTCCTCCCATTCCTTGAACAGCAGCAGTCTGGTCAAGAGTGCAATTGGTTGAAACCATAGCAGTGGCAGAAATATCACAGAAATGTTGAATATTCCCATTGCATAGCTCTGTTCAATGCAAAGTTAAAAGTAAAGCCTAAAATGATTGGAATGGCTTTGCTGATCATTAACCCCGTGTCAAATTACAGCGTTCAAGAAAAGCAAGGCCGGTATTATTAAATTGTAAGGGAACAGATGGACAGGTGTCATGGGGTCTGATCAATAGAGTTCCTGAAGGGATAAGCTGCTGGATCTCTCTTCAGGGATCAAAAAAAAAAAGACCCAAGGGAACAGATCTCAACCAGAGGCCAAATCAAAAATGGCAGATATGCCATTATAACCCATCAATAAAATATTCATGGCGACTGTAGAGAAGATCTATGGGAAGTGGCTTGTCAATAGAATGGCCATGTCAAGCAAAAGGGTAAAACTCAAGTAGTGTAAAGACACTTTATGAAATTAAACTAACCTGTAGCCAAAAAGCCCTCCTCCAAGTCGGTGGTATAACACCTATACTGTGTGCTGATCCATTAGCTCATTTGGTTGCAAGATGAACAGTCAGAACACATGCAGAGATATCCTTGTGCAATTGCTGTGATATTTAGGGACGCAGTGCTGCTCCTTAAACTGGGACAGATGGCAGGAAGAAAGGAATTCCTGTGATGCAGCTGTTCTCAAAAACAAGGGCAGTCACTCCACAGGGCACTTTTATTGCCTGGATTCGGCAGCAGGATCCAAGGTCTTGAACTTTGTGTGCGGCGTCTACTTCACTGCCACACTCCTATAAATCAGCAGTAAGGATTCAGAACACAAGTCGTAATAAACCTCAACATGACAGCACTTTCAAAGGACATCCCACAAGGTTGCTACTTTCTCCCAAACTGAAAGACCAGGATTACAAGCTATGCTCTAGTCATGGACGCTTAAGTGTTTAGACTCTCTTGACAGCCCAATGCAATAGATGTGACTATGCGTAAAAGAACAGATGTGCTTGAAACTTACTGCAATGACCACAGCACAAACACCACTTGCAGGCTAATACTTTAATATTAGGCTATCCTGTATTTACTGTACATGCAACTCTAGCTCATCTGCATAATGTTCTAAATATTATTCTCAGTTGTACATCCACACACTCCATATGTAACATGCTACCACATATTATACATAAACTGTGTACAGCATATGGTAATACAGACAGAATAGAAGATCTATCTAGAACAGAATCATATTAAGATCACCAAAGGGACTGAGTAAAATGCTGGTAAGCAGGTTCTAACAGATGAAGATCTTCAGATTGCGAGCTAGAGGGAGTTTATGCTTTCTATTTTTCCACAGAACAGACAGAACATCTCCTATCTATTTGACACAAACCAGAGCAGTAGGCACTTCAAGTTACAACATACTTTATGCAAAGTTATCAGCCTTCATAGAGTAAGTATGTATAAGGGCGTCTGCTAAGAAATAAATAATAATAAGTGGTTCAACTGTACCAGGACCGAAGTCCCTACTCGGAGGATGAAACTATGAAAATCACATCCCATCCTGTTTCAGCAATATGGGACTTGCAGTACAGTATAAAACACTTCACTGCTGGCTTCAATTGCAGATGCCGCACATCGGTCGGAGATGCCCTGGTGCATCTCTGAAGGTTGCAAGAGAGCCCTGCAATTCTGAAAGAATGCAAGGTGAATGGCTATTCAGAAACCCAACACCTATGGGAACTGAAGCTTGGTATTAAAGAAACCATAATACATAAAACCAACACATTAGAAACGAGTAAGCTGTGCACAATCCTTTAATACTGTAGAAACTGGTTCTGTTTTTGATGGCTCAAGAAATTCTGGCAGGATTTCTTGCATGCTTATCCACAGCTTCATTTATAAACAATGAGTCCCTTAAAGTGATATCCAACACCCTTTTTACAACTCTCTCAACACCTTTGCAGATTCCTGTGCACTGTAAACAGCAGTTACCTTGATAGTATCAAAACCAAATAAGGAATCAACCACAAGCTTGGGGATAGTTAGCAAAGTAATTTTACTGAGAACCCCTCCATGGAGTTGTTTAAACACCATATTGCAGCATGCTTCTTTATAAATTAAAATCCCTCTCAATCATGTTGCAGTTTCAACAATAGCTAAGGTGATTAATGGGACTTTTTATGCAAAAGAAAGCTGTAATAGGACATTCAGACAGAAAACAGGATAGTTAGGGATATAAAAATGTCAAAATAAAAATCACCCTAGGCAGAGTTTAAATAGAGATCATTTTGAAGCAGTGAGGATGTTTTAATTAGCCATTATCATGGGTGTAAAAAGTCTTTGAATTCCCCTTCAGATGGTTTACCTGCTCTGGGAGAGGCCTGCATCCAGTCTATTTCCCACCCCCTGGAGTCCGCCCTGCTGACCTGGCCTCCTCAGGTCAGATCTTCAGTCAAGGGTGACGACCTACATTCCTCCCATGTGTTACAAGGCTTAAAGAATGTGTCTACCATGACAATCTCTATCTTGGATACAATGTGTAAACAAGCCGTGCTCTGTACCAGTGTACAGTATAGATGTGTATATTTAGGGGTTTGAACCTGACAGATCTGCTCATTCAAAAATCAAAGATATTTTCTTAACCAATGATCAGGTTCTGCATTCTCTCTGTGTATGCTGGGAATTAAAGCCAGATTAAAATGCAATACAGTAACCTGACAGTGTACAATAAAACCTAAAAATCCATACAGTTATATATATTACAGTATTGAAAAACTTCAAACTGCATGTTAGGTTTGACAACAAATGTAGCACTCGTTTTTGTTAAATGCTGCAACCATTTACAGATGCAAAACTTCAGGGAAATAAAAGGATGCAAGTCTGTTTTTAGGAAGCTACAGGTAGTGGACAAAAAAAAGGAAACACCAATGTAAAGTCACTTAATAGGGCGTTGGGCCACTATGGTATCCCGCTCTGTGGAGTTCTCGGCAGACCGTTTTAGATGAAACTGGCTGTTCGCTTCCCAGGTTGAAATTTGTAGTCAATTGATCTGCAGTTGCTCGCCTGTTTTGCCCTGCACTTCAAATTAATGCACGGATATCACGATCCTGGAGTATGCGCTTCCACTCACTGTTGCGCTTTGCTGATGATGTCTTTCCCTCGGAGTTCCATGCCGACATCACCTTAGACAACGTTGCTCGTGAAACATCAGCAATTTGAGCTGTCTTGGTCACTGAAGTTCCTGCCAAATGCGCCCCAACAATCACCCCTCTTTCAAAGTCACTGAGGTCTCCTCTTGCAGCCATGCTAGCCATAATTATAGGCAACCAGGCCTGTCCAGCATTTTTATACATGACCCTAAGCATGCTGGGATGTTATTTACTTAATTAACGCATGAGCCACACCTGTGTGGAAGCCCTTGCTTTCAATATACTTGGTGTCCCTCATTTACCCAGGTGTTTACATTTTTTTGTCCACTACCTGTACTCTTACAATTTAACAAACAAGCTAAACAAAGAAAGTCTCTGGTGTACCTCTGTTCAAACTGCGATGTACACAACACAGGAAAGACTGCATTCTTTAAAACATGTCAACACCACACCCCAGTAATTTAATGAACTCCCCCTCCCCCTCCTCCTTCTCCTTTACCCTAACTTATGTTGTAATTACATTAATGCATTTTAAATTATTGCTGGTTCATGAAAAACAAAAAGGAGGCTCGTGTTTCATAGGCAATGGAGGATCAAAGAACATCTTCTCCAAGTTCAAATATCTCATTAATAAGCATAGGTTCAGATCAGTTTACTGCAGCTCGGCTGTCTTGACTTTCCTAAGACTTGAGTCAACAAAGCATTACACAGCTCTCAGACATTGCTAACTGAATGGAAGGCTCAGTGCCCAAGAGACTGGTTTATGAAACACATTATCTACTGCTTGCTGTAGATTTTGTGTATACTTTTCTTGCATGCTTCTGAAGCTCATTAACAATTTATTTAAATTTCCAAAAAAAGGGGCACACAACAAACTAAGGACAAAAGTTCAACTTTCTAAATGAGCGGCAGAGAACTTGTTTTATAATTAAATACCACACAATCTCCTGAGCTAAACATTTTAGAAATACACATGACATCAATTAAAAACAAATAATAATTGGGGCTTGACTACAAAGAAGGTTTAATTTATTTATTCTCTTGCCAATTTCTTACCAAAAGAGGGCAGTTGGTTTGTTTGTTCAGCAAGGCAATTGTGTTGTGTTAGTGATGTGAATTGAGTGGTTTGGGATGAAAACTCATACGAACCTAACAGATCCTGAACAGTAAAAAATGCTTATCATTCCGAAAACCAGACATAAATCCATCAACTTTAGCAGATCCAGCACTTAAACCATTGTATTTTAAAACTGTAATTTACTTAAAAGTAAAGGCTGTCATACCAAATGAATTACTATTGTTATGGTGACACAAGTCAAATAGAAACCTGATAATGTTCCAGGAACAGTATGAAACTAATATTCCAGATTAGCCTCTTATAGTCTACATAAACAATAATGGACTATATTACATGTACTGTTCTAATAAACCCATGAGACCTCAAAACAAATGCTGCTCAGCACCAGCCATTATGTTAAGAAACATGATTCTGTGACACGATTGTCAGTTTACCCAAACAAGTTCTACTGTAGTAAAAGTTTAACACAAGTTGCCTCTGTTCCAAATCTGTCTCCGTTTGTCCAAACTCTAAACCACAAAATTCTTATTTCCTAAAATAAGAAGCAAGCAACATCTAATGTAGCACCTCCATCTGTACCTAGTGCGAGTCAAAAGACAAAAACTGAAACTGCAGGTTGCTATAACCACAAAGACATTCCCCAAGTACAGTGAAACCTGCTCTTGCTAACCAGTGTGCACTCAAACAGACTCCTCCACGCCCCCACCTTCACTGAATACAATTTTATTGCAGGTGAACCTTATATTCAGTCATAAATTCTTTGTCTCCAAGGGTGATGGAGAAATGCTTTTATAAGTGGCACCTTCAGAGGGCTGGAGGCCTACAGTTTCATCCCAGAAAGGGAGTTTTTGAAGAAGTGGTAGGAATGCAGAGAGAGAGAGAGAGAGAGAGAGAGAGAGAGAGAGAGAGAGAGAGAGAGAGAGAGAGAGAGAGGATGTTTTATTGAGGACTCCTCTGAGAGTTGAAAATGGAGAGGAGTCACTCCCTTTAGGGGAATAAAGCCCTCCCCTCTCCCCCCTCCCTTACCGGTTAGTCAGGCACACTGGGTTAGAGCACAAGCGGGCTGGCAGTGAGTGGAAAGCAGCAGCTGCTCTCTATTTGGCTTTCACCACAGGACAGTAGATTAGTACATTTAGGGAGAAGGAAAAGGGGAGTGGGAGTGGGGGAGAGGCAGCCACATTTCAAGAAGCACTATTAATAAAAGACAGGTAACAGAGTTGGGGAAGCAATTAAATTGTTGAAAGCACTTTCCTCCTTTTTAGTACTTATTCTCAATGACAGCAAGTTTAACCTATATGTACAAAACACATTTTAGAAGTCATCATTCTTGCAGTGTAATTTCTTATACTGTATATGCATTTGGAAGCGTTTGGGATTTGACAGCACTGTTTCTGAAACTGAAATTAATGAGTGCAGTCAGGTTTCTGGTGATCCATTTTAAATCCACGCACTGCGCCAAGAGTTATATTAGATGATATCAATCATTTCATAGTGTGTGGTTGTAAAATGATTAAATGAATATTTTAAAAAGAACAGTGTAAGTTATTATTGCTTGGGTGAACAGAGCACTCTGATTCACTGGACAAGATTCCATGCAGTGCTGTTGCTGAACAGTAGCATAGTGGTTGGATCTCTATAGTCTCATATACAGGGTGGATCACTTAGCATTTGTTTTTCCATCACTAATCTTTTCTTCAGAAATGGATTATTTTATAATCACAATTACACTTCAAGGTGTGTGTGATTGTGAAATTATCACACAGCTAGGCAAGTGCAGCAGAGAAGAGAGTTAGATATAAATGTTTGGTTAACCACGCCTTATTTCAACCACCTGCAGTATTTAACGTCTCTGTTGGAGGCCGGGGAGGCCTGCTCTTGTTGCTGTGATACAAGAAATGAGTCTGCGTTCTCAGAGAGCACTTCTTTTTTGTTATTTGTTCAGGGTAGGTGGCCATACTTTAGATATACAGTATCGGCTCATGTCCAAAGAATTATGAACACACCCTTTGTGAAAAAATAATAGTGGTTTCTGCTGAATCTAATCTCAGATAAAGCATACAATATTACACTTAGCCTGAAGCAGTCTTTCAGAGTTGAAGGGCCATTGGAGATTAGATTATTACAACTGTGTTTTCTTGTAATTTACTCTTCACCAGATATAATCTATCTATCTATCTTTATTTATTTATTTTTAAAAGACAGATTGAGGGAACAAATTCCACAATCTAGGTACATAGTTACAAGAACCTCAGCACCCAGGAAACAAAAGCCAAATACAAGGGACCATATGTGAAGAAACGTGATGTTTATCCAAGGCAATACAAATGAAAATGAGTTCAGGACATCGCTGTAAGTATTTAATAATTCCAGGACAGACTAATACAAATTTCAAAAACAATCCTGATTTAGAAAAAGAGACTATACTGCTTTAACTCACTTTAAATTTTCAGTCCTAAAAAATATATAAAAAAGAAATAAATCTCGATTTTAATTGTAATTTTTCCACATCCGAAAAAAGTGCCAGATTGATGAATATTACTACGGAGCTAATATAACACTGCAGTGTCTGCGTATTTACTTATCAGTCTCTGCCTTCTGTTCAGGAACAAGTGTTAACGTCCTTCCAGATAACGCCTCGTTACAAATCACAACCGAGAGGACCACGCAAGCAATTCACTGTCAGCACAGCTATTGGTCCAGAAGTCATGAATACAGACCGCATTGAGAGTAATGCATATTCACTTTCATGAAAGACACAGTGTGCAACAGGAATTCATAAATTTAGTATGTACAGATAGCACTCTCCCTAACAGACAGACTTGTTTGCTGACAAGCAATTACGATTCGTAGTGTGCATAAATAAATGCATGTCTTTCACACAGAAACAAGATTAGAGACGTTAATGGTCAAAACAGAAGCGGATCTAAAGAGTCTTACAAGATAACTTGCACTAAAAGCATTAATATCACTTTGTCAGTAACTATAGTCTTTGCCCATTTCAAGGATATCCTTCACACACAGACTGTCGACACATTTGGTCCTAGGTCATTTATCAGAGTAAAGTCTCGGTTTAGCCAACTTGCCATACTGGGAGCCTCTGGGGAAAACTACAATTAGGCGTGCAACCATAGCACAGCTGTTTGTAATAAGCCAAGTATTCATCCAAGGAGACCCCCAGATGCGGGACGTCTCAGGTGTCACCACCAGGAAGAGAAACTGTAATGTTAGCTTCCCTTAATGTGGAGTCTGTGTCAACTTACTAAAGACCGATTAAAGGTTGAAAGAGAACCATAACAGGGGCCAACAGCTGGAAATCCACTGTGCAGAATTATGCTTGGATGTCTAGGAGCTGCAGTCATGTGGAAGTGCAGTTATTAAAGCAGAAGAGTTACAAGCCATTACTGTACCCTTCCTTCCACTGATCAGTTCATCTAAAGCTAGATCTTGAAGTTAGCTCACTGGCGATGAAATAGCATGGGAGAATCTGTGTCAAGATGACCAGAGATCACACTGTCACTACATGAAAGAAATATTCTGTCTTCGTAGTGGTTAGGGCTCTGGACTCTTGACCGGAGGGTTGTGGGTTCAATCCCAGGTGGGGGACACTGCTGCTGTACCCTTGAGCAAGGTACTTTACCTAGATTGCTCCAGTAAAAACCCATCTGTATAAATGGGTAATTGTATGCAAAAATTTAAGTAAAATAATGTGTAAAAAAAAAAATTATGTAATTGTATGTCAAAATAAAGTGATGTCTTGTAACAATTAAGTTAGTCGCCCTGGATAAGGCGTCTGCCGCCAACAACAACAACAACAGCAACAGCAACAACAACCTTCCAATTTGTACTCAAAGTCAAAATCAATCAAGAGAAAAAGCTTTTCTTTTAAACCACAGCTGTAACCTGGAAGTATTCGACAAGAAATCGCATTGTTTACCTTTCATGACATCTCCTAGTTAAGGAATTACTAAGCAACCAGTGGCGTCAAAGAAAAAACGTACTTGAAGGAGTTCAGAAGACAGCTAAACAGATTCTTGCTACCAGTCAGCACTGTCTGACCTTTTCTCTGCCAGTTTAGACAGAGTGGCCTTTTTCTTTTTTGTAAGTTCATGTGAAGTCGGACAAAGAAAGACTGAAGAATGACCTGCAGCAAAGGGACTGCTTCAGAACCACAACAGAGTTATTAGATAGATCTGTTGCCGTGTTGTTTCAGTTAGCATTGTAAAACTACAAAACACAAAGTTGACTTAAAACAAATTTAGGAGACATTTTAAACTAATAACTAATCGCTAAAAGAGTGCTGCCCAAGGATTGTAATATTTTTTCTTTGACCTCTTATTAGTCCCCTTTCACTTCTGGTCCATTCTTTGCTTGTGTTTTACCTGTATATTACAATTTGGAATATTCAGATACACCAAAGACAACACAATATGATACGTTGCTGCTGCTGCTGCTTTAGTTGTAGTTCAGATAAAACCTGTTATTTAAATTTGCAGTATATATTACAAACAAAGCAATGCGATTTTGTCCCAAATGAACCTCTGAAAATAAAAGTGTCTATTCTTTAACGACAGTTAAGACAGGTTGTGGCTACAAACAGAAATGACTCAGAAATCAGCACCCCAAGCCCTGTGATGCAAGCATGCAAAAAAAGTCAGTTTAAAAACACCAGCAATGTTTAGCAGTACTTTGGAACCCGACAGTTAAATCATTAACATGACTCTACCAATAGTGTTTAAGAGGCAATTAGCATCAGTAAAATGTTATGATTAAGAATACAACATGGGATTATAAACACTGCATTCATACAGTACCTCCAACAAAGCTAAAAAGTCAGACATGCAGAGCCCAGACTTGCTAAACCCAGACATCTTACACCAGAAACAATACAGCTCACTGTGGGTCAAATCTACCTTTACAACACAGTAACCAGACACCTGGGGGGTATTTGGAAATTCAAACATGGATTTAATTGGGGGGGGGGGTTAAAGGTGAACAACCTGAAGATATTTACAATTATGATTACAAATACAAGAGCTTAGAGGACAAATATAATAATTTAACTTTCATTTCATGTTTATAGTTCACAGATAAAAGAATCTCATACAGTGATGATGAACACGTGGACTATGTTTTCATGTATGCAAATCACGGGCAAAGCGATTATAGTGCAGGAGAAGCCTTCCATGACAAAGTAGCTGAACAGACCAAGGCCAAGTTAATAATTTCATTGATAAAGTGCTAAAATGAAGTGTGGGTGTCACTGCTTTAATATGCAGTCTGGCGGACTAGAAGTTCTGAGATTCAAACTATATAGACACACACAAATACACAGTACACTCTCGCTAAAACGCCCTTCATTATAACGAACCTTCGGCTATAACGAACCTGTGCCCCTGGACCCCAAATAAAAAACAAAAAGATCATTCACACACACTGTCAACATCCCCGTCTGAATGCACGGAATGACACCTCCGCAGTGAAGTCTGGTCTTAATAAAACCCCACGCTGTGTAACTATGCCTCGAAACGAAAATAATTTTATGCTGCAACAATGCTGGAAACTATTTTGATCGTTTGAAAAAAGGAGTAACGTGGGCATGTCTCTGTCGTGAATATGCTTGTTAAGCAACCATGTGGCAAAGCAAAATTGATTAAAAGAAAAAAAAAAAAAAAAAACAACTTGGAGAACCTGATAACTGTATGTCGGGTTGATTTGGAATGAAAGCTCAGTTTGGGATTCTTGCATGTTGGATTAAGATTTGGTGCACTTTGAAACGATTCGTGTCAGATGGATTTTGAATAAAGGTTCAGCTTCAATTCGGGATTTGTGCTTTCTGTACTGCACTTTAATTCTTCATCACACAGGATAAAGCAAAGGCAGAATACTGCATACATGAGACAAACAGGTATATGCAATTCTACTTTTATTCACACTCTCATCTTATTAACTTACTCCAACAGTTTATCATTCATTTTGATTGTCCTTTCGCTATAACGAACCCCTCAATATAACAAACAAAAAGCTTGGACCCCAACAGGTTTGTTATAGCGAGGGTGTACTAATAAAATATTGTCAGCAAGGAGAAGCAGAGATTTTGGTGAAGTAAGACTTGCAATCAGGCTGCATTGGAGGCCTAAGGTACATGCAGGGTTTCACTTTAAACAACCTGCTAGTCAGTTATAAGCACAAAATGATTTCCTCTTGATTTCCTGTCAGAAAAAAAAACCCAACTGCCACTCAGAATAGGACAAAGATTTTCAGACAACAGGAAACTACGGTGAGGGTTAGAAATGATGTGCCCACCTGATAGTAGTTCTTGATGTGCCGGACGAGAATAGTAAGGTTCTGTATCCGAAGGTTGACATCATTGTTAACGTTTCTGTTAACTCGTTGGTTCGTAGAACTGGGGTCTCTGGAGGAGCAAGATAAGAAAGACATACCTTAGATTATAAGCAACAAATGACAGACATTTGACCTCGAATAGATTGTACACATAGCTTAGGTACCTACCTACTACCACCACTTGTCCACCCGGAAATATAAGAGATGCTTAAATCACTATTTTGCATACTTACTAACAATCACAACAAAAACATATCAGTATTGTACAGGCTTCAGCGCATAATGCTTATGACTTTATGAACACTCATGAGCTTCGGTTCACAGCGCCATGTAATATGCTTCCCTACCTCAACTGCTGCTTCAAGCCATTTGGAAGATAAAAAGGGCAACATATAAAATGTACTGTACAGAATCCTACACAGAGTGTGCAGTGTCGCTGACACTGGTATACAGTAGACAGAGATCTCAAGGTTCACTGTTTGACTTTAAAAACACACTCAGGCTAAATCAAGGATACGTTAGGACATGCTCAACTTACATTTGGTACAAGCATTTATCAAGACGACACTTTGTACACAGAGCACTTTGTAAAGTGTTCTATTAGGTAATCCCACAGGTCTGGCAATAGAACAGTTTACTGGATAGGGTTACATTACTAAATGGCCAGTGTGAAAACAAAGCAATACATCAGTAACACCTGTGTAAGGCTTGTTATACAGGCGTGAGTTTTAGAGGCAACCAGGACAAACACTACCAAGTAACGCTGGATACCTCGCACTCACTATTATCTGAATACTGATGAAAGCACATTGCTGGATGTGTGTTGCATTTCCTTCAGTTATATTAGACATAGCTCAAGGAACTATACACTGAACAAACTGCATAGTAAACCCAGAACTACTCTTGCGTGCAGATTACCTGCCCAGGTCCATTAAATACTACTAATAATGTAGAGACATTCCCTAGATTCATTTGGATTAAATGCCACTGTCCTTGTTTTGCGATGATATTTAAAAGGTTCATGTTGTTTTCCCATGTATACATATCGTACCAAAATATAAAAAAATGTAATTAAAAATGCAAGATTATTGTTATGTTACTGTCAATGGAAAATGGTGAATGTTTAATGTGTGCGAGCAAAAATGACTATGGCAGTTGTGCCCTAACTAATCTGCAGCTTTAATTTCAATTGTTTGACTCAAACAATAAAAAGACATCACAAGTCCAGCGTTCCCCCACCTCCCAACACATCACCATGTTGTATTCTTTTACAGTCGTCGTCAAACACACGATAATAAACAAGCTCACACATTACACAATTATTTCTCTCAACAGAAACTCATACCACTCCATAAAAACGCTTTGGGAAGGAAACTCCCAGGTCATAAAGTTTACAATATATTGCATAGCCTACTATTGGTGCATTAACCTAAAGATATAATAAATCACCTGCCCATGAGGTTATATCTACCACTCAGACCTGTTTATACCACTCAAGGCACCTTCTGAAAAGTTGTTTTTAGCCAGGTGGCCATTAGAACACATGCATGCAATTTAAGAGGCAACATATGCGCATAGTGGTTTATCACTGTAGAAGTCTTTGATACACATTTGACTTGCTACTCCATAGATTTATTTGAGTTAAATCCTGAAATTTACAGACTTTTCAGTTTCAGTAGCCAACAAACCTATGATTAATTTTGCATCTTGTACAATCTGGCCTTACTTATACAGATACAACTATTTGTATGAAATCCATCTTCCTAAATTCTAAAATAAAACTCAATGCCAACTTCTGTAGCAGAACATTGGGACAGCATAGGCAATGAAAACTGCTGCAGTACTTCAGACAAAATCAGCTTCCCATACGAACCCCTTCAAATGAACAGTAGGAATTGTGCAACTACTGCATTTGAATCTAAAGCCCCCTTAATCTAACCAATTATCATGCGCTTTAGTCAGTGTTCAGCCTTTCAGCTCCAGTCTACGCAATCACTACATCCCATCTTCACATGAAAGACAGACCCCTGACAGCCCTGGCCTCATTTCCATTAAAAAGCTCAGTCATCCTATGCAAATATGGGTATGGTTAATCCTTATTGAACTAACTGTATGCTGCAATTAACCTAGTCAAGTCAAAGTTCTTTGAGAGCAGCAACATCCTCATAATATACTGTATACTTCACCATATCTCTTCTCAGGTAAAGACTTAAATTATTTGCCATTACTGGTGAACGGATGCAATGGGAACAGAAGGAGGGTATTCAAACCCTGACATGCAGCAACCAGAAGCTGACTAGAAGGTTGAATTGGTAGAAATCCAAACTCACTTGCCATGTTTCCTGCATGGACTCATGGATACTCGCTTTAGACTTTGCACTAAGGTTACTGAGGTACCTTATATATCTGTATCAATTAAGGTTAATTACTATAGTTGCATTACTCAATATGGAAGAGGAGAAATAGCACAGAATAGCCCCTATTGTATGCTACAGTATAATCAGCCTTAAACAGTTTGTTACTCCCCAAACACGTTACCATTTTATATAAATATTAAAACAATATTTAAATAAGCACACAAAATTCAAGATATGTTTTGATGTTGTGCACAGTTGACAGATATTTATCATCATTCTGTATTCAGTTTCTGATTGCCGACAAGATACTTGGAACTCGTTCACCTAATTTACATTTGTTTTGTAGCAACTGCATGCAAATTCTCAACATTTGGCTACAGAGCCCCACCGATACTGAAAGGACCCTATTTTAAAATATATCTGTGAAGAAAATAACTTTTCCTGCCAAGTTTGTCGTTTTGCTTTTGAACACAGTCTACTCTTTTCAGAATTAGGCATTGCTCAGACCAGGCCTCAACACCTTAGAGCACGAAATTTCTCTGGAGAAAAACACACTGGAAGTTGTTTCATCATTAATGGAACTACCATGGGCTATATTTGCAGAAATTAACTTGTCTATTGCCACATTCCTATTTTTGTATGTATTAAATCCTATGTAGGCCCACTTGTGCAATTTTGCTCATTTAAGACTTGTTAAAGACAGCTCTCACACAAAAAACAGATTAACTTGACTTGCACAGGATTTAATACACATGTTAAAAATAAGAATGTGGCCAAAGACAAGATCATTTCTTCAAATATACACTTGGATGGTACCATTAAAGGTGAAACAACATCCATAGTTAAATTTCATTTTTGACCATCACAAATCCTTCTGCACTCCAATGAATACAAGCTGTGACCAATAAAGATACAAGAACATATACAAATGTACCAGATTAGTTCAGGATGAACTGACATACAGTTCATTATTAAAGAGACAGGCCAGTTGTATCTATTTAAAAAGTACTAGGCTGTCTTCCGGTTTACTGACCTGTCTGTGGTCCTGCAGTCACAAACTCAGCTTACCTGCACCGTGCACATTAGCTCAGCTGAGGTGAGATTACGGTCAAAGAGAAATACAGCTTCCAGAACATGCATCTCATATAGGCAGCCCAGTCTTAAGTCAGCCTGATAATGAAATAATACTGTCTGCTTACAAGTCTTAATAAGCCTGCTTACAAAAATCTTTGAAGAAAAAAAACTGGAGCTGGATCCTATCATTTTTCTTACTTACAGAAAACAGTGTTAAATTTCACCTGCTCTTCATCGGTAAATGTAAATGACAATGGCAGCCATAAACATCCAGGCTCTTATTGAAATGTAATGAATTCATGTTTCACAGTATACTATAATCGTCATGCATGTAAAAATAGATTTAAAAAGCAGATATGTGCTCTCGAGTGTGCAGGGGTTCCTTTAGAATGGCTTCATTCACAACAGACACAGACTGGGTCAGGGTAACTTAACAGTGGTTGGACCAACAGGTATTTGTATGTATGTTTTTTGTGAAGGTTAAATTATTTGTGAAAATTAGTACCAGCATTTGAATATTCTTCCCTTCCACAATAATAAAAGGAGAGAAGTGTTCTTTATCCTTGATCACAGAAGCACTGCGTTTTATATATGCCAACTTACAGGGTATTAAAGGCTGCTTCTGCTGGACAGGTACATGTCAATTTAATTATTTTCCACACAATCTTAATATTGCCTACTAGGTGTTTTAGTGTGAGTCACCCCAACCAATCCAGAAAGTGATGTGCTGTCAAAACTAAAAACATCCCACGCACAGCAAAGCCAGCAGCATCGCTAGGGAGTTAAGAGGAGTACTAAAAAAGTTATTTTTAAATTTGATATGAACTAGATAAATTCAGGGAACATGAAGCGAGCCATGCAATGGACTCATTCCTCAGGCCTGCAGAGAGTTTTAAATCCATTCGATTAACTCAGTTTCATTTGGGGGGGGTGTATATATACATATATATTAATAAAAATAAGTCACCTGAGGTATATCCACACAAGATGTAGTCTATATAGCCATTGTAGAGCTCATGACAGCGCACTGAGGGACAATATAAAAGGGCATTGTTTTTTGTTTTTTTGTTTTTATAAAAAAATTGGGAATCTGCAATTATTTTTTCTCAATTTCTCCCCAGTTTGGAAAGCCCAATTATTTTTATTTCAACCCGGCTCACCACTGCCACCCCTGCACTGACTTGGGAGAGATGAAGACAGACACACACGTCTTCCAAAATGTGTGCCATCAGCCGTCTGCTTCTTTTCACTCTCCAGGCCCACCATGCAGCCACTTCAGAACTACAGTATTGGAGGACCACACAGCTCTGGGCAGCTTACAGGCCGAGGACACCCTGGCCGACCTGAGCCCATCCCACCCGGGCGACACTCTGCCAATTGTGCACCGCCCCTTGGGAACTCCCGTCCATGGTCGGCAGTGGAATAGCCTGGACCCGAACCGGCGATCTCTAGGCTATAGGCCGCATCATGCACTCCATGCGGCCTTTACTGGATGCGCCACTCGGGAGCCACTCTAACGGGGTATTGTTTGGCAAACTCTTCCCTTTAAGTTCTGGCTTAGAAGTACAAGTTACCCCAACTGTACTGTACCAAATCTCCTAAAATCACTTTTCTGCAACACCTGCTATTTTTATTTATTTATTTATTTTTTTTTAAACTGACCTGGCCCAACCTTGGTTAGCTTTCTAAATCTGACAATATGGCATGAGAGTGGTAGAACTGTATTCTCTTAATAGGATCATACTGGTATTGAAAACAAATGACCATTTCTCCCAACATTCCAATCATACTAGAAGAATTCTGGGCAAAGCGCAAAGAATGAACTCAAACTAAAACATACAGAACACACACACACACACACAGTTTGTTTAGAATCTAGGTGAAAGTTATATCAACAAATATTATTTAAAGGTGTTACATAGCATACACTTGGGAATGCACTCTCAAAAGGGGTCTGGTTAGCTTAGGAATGGGAATAATGTTTAATGTACAAGTCCACTGACATGCATCTTTCCATAGTGGCTCAATGTTGGGGGTAGGGAAAAGGTTGAGCGTGTGCAAGAGCATGAGTGTTTTAGGGGTGGGATGTGCCAGACAATATCTTAATGACAGCACCCAGAGTTTGTACAGGTAACCCCCCGCATAGCCTATCCCATCCATAAACATATATACACACACACACACATATATTTACCACACACAGAGCCACTAGCGGTGTTTGTAAAAAACTAAAACACCTGAAATATGTGGAACACACTTAGGCAAATGACTGTCGCGCAGACGAGGACGTCCATATTTTGAATATATAAAAGCTTTATCTCCCTGTTGCGAGTCAGTTTCAATCACATCACAGAAGTAGTGGAGAAAAGAATGTGAAGCAGATTTCTACTTCCAGCTTCTACAAAGGAGTTTGATGTGTTTATCATTAAGGAATGGTAAAATATCCCCCAAAATCAAATTAGTGTAGTCCTCCCTCACCCAACACCTCAGAATTCTGGCAGTTTGTTTTTTGTCAGAATCCTGTGCTTAATAGACCAAGGAAGGTAAAGTTAATACCTAGGCATACAGAAAAACAGGGTGTGGGTTATAATGTGTAACATATTTTCCATTGAAAAGAAAAGAGGGGAATGTAAAAATAAAACTATAGTACTACAAAGCTATTATTAAGCTCAGTTGTGTTTTCCATATTAATACAAAAAACAAGGGAGCATCGAAGCAAACACCTGCAGCACAGAATTAGTCATAGCTCTAGGAAACCGGAAATTATTCAGAGAACCAATAGTATCAGACCCAGACTTCGTCTCCCTTTATCGACAGCCAAACTGTCATATCCGTTAATGCACAGCTTACTGGTTTTAATTACAGTAGCAGTAAACCTAGTGAACAAGGTACACAGCCTGTTAACACTATAGTATGGTATCTATTTTAACTCCTCTGGGAAGCTGCTGGATCCCCAGTACAACAAGGACTAGTTTCTTGCTTAACATCTTTTGAAGCTTTTTGGGCACGCATGCTAATTTATAAAGAAGAAATTCAAAGAATATCCTGTTCAGTTGTGGGTGACAATAAATGCATAACATTTCCAAAGGCTTTTATCAAAACAATTTTGAATTGTCACACAATAACAAACACCCACCATAAGGAAGCCTGAAATGTTTCATAATAGAAAGGTTTTTGTAAGAAACATTTGGGTGTAACAAGGTGAAAAAAAACCCTACCACTCCTTTTACAGTACATCTGTTGAGAATTTTACATAAGACTGGTGCTTTGCCAACAAAAGCACAAACATTTCTCTAAAAGGTTTGTGGGGTGCTGGAAGTATAGACAAAAAGTTATTTTTCAGATACAAAGGGTTTTAAATAATTACAAGAGCTGCATTTTGTGAGCGGTCATAGAAAACATGAAATGTTGCATGAAACACACTAAGGTATTTGCTAAACTCAATTTTACAGCACGTGATAGTTGATGACTATCTTTGTGTTGATATTAGTCAAAAGGCAATGGCAGCAAGTCTGGTCTAGCCCTTTTGTACAATACAGATTAAACTGGGTTTGTATTTATTTAAAATGTTCATCACATCACAAGACCGTTAACACTGTATACAATACAAAGTGGTCAGGTGGGTGGGGGTGGGGGTGGGGGTGGGAACTTAAATCAATTTTCTGGAAAGGCAAACTTCAGGGATTTGGCAAACATGAAATGATGAAGTGGTTTGATTTGACAAAGGAAGAAGATGGTCCACACACTGACAGCAGGGGTGGAAGGGCAGCGAAACTCCCTCCCATCCAAGCAGTGGCACAAGAGGTATTTTTGTTTTGTTTTTGAAGGCCAGACAGTCAAGCATTTTAGATTTTGGCTAGCGCAGTGAACAACAACAAGTCAAGAGTGACAGTAGCATTCACCCACACCAATATCTTACATGTAATTCAAATAGATATTAGCAAACCTCTGCAAATTTGGCAGACATCACATTTTCTCAGAGGCAGCGCCAAAAGTAAGGATCATTAAACACAAAAGGCAAGCTACAACTCTTAACACGGACTAATCAAACATCGTGCTGGGATGCTAGTAGAGGGTGTACGTCTGGTTAATAAACCCTGTCAAATTGGACTACTATAGACTGCTGAAGATATTTAAGCCAATCAGAATGCCAGTTTTGCCTGCTGTATGTCACGGCGCATCTTAAATAAACGTACTGTACCATGCCTTACTATCAATATCAGTGCGGTTGGCGTCGCCAGCTTGAAACAAATCATACTCAACTCTTAACACTTAACAGAACACAAATAACAGAACACAGTGGACAAATAAAGGTTTGTTATTATCACAAATACTTCTAGATAGATCTTGTGACTTGCATATTAAAAGTAAAGCCATATGTAATACAGTTATATTAGAACAAGCATTTCTGTATGGGTTATATGGACACTCGTATCCAGCCTTAGTCAATTCACAGATACTCCATTTTTCTCCCTCTAACCCTATAGTATATTAAGCTAAAGATGTCTCAAAACCAAATACACAGCCAAGGGCTTAGGGAATTGCAAGGCTAGTGTGTTTTTAACATCATGATCCTTAATGTCGTACAAAGACAGCAGGTCTCAATGTGGTTCAACCACCCAAGTGGAAGGAAATTCATAATCGTTTCAGAGCATTAAAATATACCATTATTTACCTATATTTACCTAAAATATACCAATATTAAATACCTAATATTTTTTCTCTGAGAGATGGCTTTAAGTTGAAAACAGATTTAAGTCCATTTAACATAACCAAATGATATCATAGAATAGTAAATTGATGAATATTTGCTGTCCTCAAGCTCATTTATTTTATAACCCCCGATGCAATGAATGCTAGTGTAGCAACATCTCGTAATTACAAAGGATACTGTTACAAACATTAATGGGTACTGGTAGAAATATGGGCATTTATACCGTCTAGACATGTCTATGGAAACCTTAACATAGTCAGCATATACAGATCAATTTAACCATACCTAACTGTACTTACATTTTCAGCATTATTTTGTTTAAGACGACTCCATCCACCAGATCCAGGTACATGGACAGCTTGTCCTCATCCCCTGTTCCTAGTGGTCCAAATGTTTTGACCTGTAATGGAGAGAAATACAGAAACAAGATTGGTATCTTTCTCAGTGAAGACCTCACAGAGCAAATACAAAATCTCAAGAACACCACTGAAAGGATATCGACCACAATGATGTATTTCTTCATTTTAACCCAGCGGTAACAAACAAAATATTGCAAGTGAGGTCACTATTTCAAAAGTGTGAGTTTATACATTACATTTTTTTTTTTTTATTGTAATAAAAACATAAGAAAAAAATAAAATAAAAAAGGAGTACTTTCATGGAGTGGAGGGGCTGGGACGGTTAAAACAAGCACACTAAACAGCTGTTTATATTAAATTATTTATTTTTAATAAAACCACCACAACATGCATTTGCCAGTTCTAACATTGATTCACATTTGAACTGGACACTTGCAAGTGAGCCTTTGGTCTCGAGAGATTTCCCTGGGGAAACCGGTTTGAAATATGAAAGAAGATTAAGTGACACATGCTTAATGGTTCATTGTAACACATTATAGGGTCTACACATCTGCACTGATGCTGGTGCAAAGGCAGATTTCATTTTTCAGACAGGAATAAAAATAAATAGTCCATTAGCCATTTCCACCCCCCCATTTTTTTTCTTTCTTCCTCATCTAGCCTCTTCAAGCAGGCCAGCTTTATAGTTCACGTGATCATCTGTGGTCTCCTAGTGCAATTCCAGACTACTGCCAAAGCAGAAAGAGGTTGAATGACTTGCCCCAAGGTCACCAGACAGTCTGCGGATGAAATAGGATTCAAACACAGAGTCTGCCTTGGTCACAATCGTTTTTCTTAGTTACAACTTGTGGTAGCTGTACCAAGATGGAGCTTGCTAGGTCAGTTGAGTTCATAAAATGTGTGGGTCAGAAGATCATGGATCATGTAAGTATTCTTGATCACGGTGTACAACATTAGGGAACAACCACTGTGAAGTCAAAAAAACTTTCTCCATTACAGTATGCATTTTGTCTTTCACTTTCATTTACAGATGTCTTACCAAGAGATTATGGAGGCATCATACTGCTTTATTTCCTAGAACATCCTTTTTTTATTATTATTTCCAGAGCATCCCTTGTGTGCATTTCCTTTTCGAAATGTAGAAGTGCAGACACGTTGTCTCTGTTGACATTGGTAATTCAGACAGACTATTGCAGCTTTAGTATCTCACAAATCTAGGTTGTCATTTTAGCTACAGTAAGTTCAGCAATAACCTTGCTATTAAAATAAAATGATTCTCCTCTTATTCTATTAGTAGCGAATCCTGCGAAACGGTGATATGAACATCTAGATTTGTATGAGCCTGGTACATTTTGATCCTTTTTCATGGATGTAACTGCAGCAGTATCTTTTGTTATCGGAGATACGACTGCTTGTAGTGCTGACATCATGTTTTGTTATTGCTCTTGGTTAATTCCACTTGACCAGAACATGAGGTTGTTGTTATATCTAGGATACAACAGTTTACCATTAAACATAATGCCCAATACAACCATAGGAGTATCCAGGATTGCTATAAAGAATCAGTTTTCAGTCATTTTTGATTGGTACTGCGAGCGTTTCGGAAGAAACATTCAAAAATCCATTATTAATTCAATTTAATTAAATGAATAAATAAATAAATAAATAAATAAATAAATAAACAAACAAACAAACAAACAAACAAACCTTTCCTAAATGTAAAACTAACAAAACTCAACAAGCATTCTGTTTGCTTTTTACATTCGCTACTAATATGTAGATATAATGTATGTCAAGAACTGCTTTTAGGATAAAACGTCTTTAAAATACAAGTCAAGAGTGAATCATGATCTGGAGGGTTATATACAACATTTGCATACATCTTGATTTTATCAGTCATACACTGGAATGCCCCTGTTCAATACTGAAAGTATAGCCTCATCTATTTGTATATGTGCATGCTAGGAACAGCAGGTAGGTCTAACACTTTTTTTTTTTTAGTAAAGTTGTTCTTGAGACAGCTTTCGATGTTCAAACTGTGGTGAGGATTTTAAAGGAGCTAGTTTTGTATTTTTAGTGACATGCCTTCGCCTGTACAATATGTGAGTATTTAAATTGGCGTCTTTTCAAAGAGGGGTATGGGGTTTTAATCCTTAAGTGAATGATTAAGACTGATTTTGAAAGAAATCATAACCAGACTGTACTGAGTGATAACAGCTTTAATTATGTGTATTCACAATGCAACTTACTACATAATATAATTAGCAATCAGATCAAATGTCTAATGTGACCAGGCAGGGACTTTTACTAGGATTATGTACAGTAAGTGAAAGCCAGCGATTACCCATGCTTTAAATGTAGCATGTATTTAATGACAATTACAGATCATATATCAGAGATTCATTAATCAATGATTATAAATTGTTTCTTTATCAAGCATTTACTGTGTCTCATTGTGGTAATGTGAGACTGATTCATGAAACAAAAGCTCTTATTTCATACAAGTAAATGTATCTTCATGACGGTAACTCCTAAACCTAAACCCAAACCCTCACATACAGACACAAAACAATATGAAGACTTCCTGCTTACAAGCTTTGACAGCATCAGCTGTAATACCATGCAGAAACAATAGGGTGGAGTTTTGACAGAACACTGCACCAAAAAGGATGTGGGTAATTAAAACTGAGAATCTCCCAAAGCACACAGTACCAGTACCTATCCATCCTATTAAGTTCCCTCACTTTAAGCACCAATTCATAAAGCTAAAAAACACTGTTCTCTTGAGTAAGTATGTAATCCATCATAAAGTTATACCTACAGAACAGTTACATTAAAGTCTATAAGTTTTAATCTACAAAAATAAATAGCTGAATAGGATCAGGTGGCATACATATGTAAATCTTTGGTTAAAAACTAGCCACCTGCATCCTGTCAGTATTATATACATGAGGGCATGACATTTTTGAATCCCGTTACGTTGATTTAAACTTGCATCACTGTGACTGATTGTGTTGTGGCACCCTTTTACAGTATTCACCGATTGGTTTAAAAAATGTATACGTTATGTTGGTATACACATCACAGACCAATTAAAAAGATTGGGCAATTTTATTTGTTCCTCTGTACATTGAAATCAGCCAAGAGGGGAATACTGCCAACCTTTTAGCTGCAATTCTCAGTGTCCCTACAGGTAAAATGTGACCAGCACTCACCCATGGTCCTGGACACAAGGGTTCGCCAATATGACAGGTGGTCTTCTACAACAGCTTTAAATGAACGATGACTGTTCTGAAAGCAACTGGTCTTTTTTTATGACATGTGGTCACCTCTAACAGGTGGTATTTAAAACCACTGATAAACCCCCAGTTCCTCAAACACTCAATGGGTGACCAAACTTCACTCTTTATCAGCCAGGGCTGGTATACAGAACAGCAGCATGACATGGTGGACTTTGTACAGTATGCTGCCCAGGGCCCAAGCAGCAGGAAGTTGTTGATTTCCTCTGCAGATACACATTTGGCGGTGTGGTATTAAAGATGCTCATATCAAACACTGTCATGCCTCAAGTGCATATCTGATTCATGACAGCCCTATTCTTCTAATTGCTTTTCTTAACAAAGAGTGCCCTATATTTAATGCGTACTAGTGTTCACATCCCAGTCAGCCTCTGGCATTTTAACCCTTCAGGTCATTGGTGCATGGTGCTATTTTTGTCCTCCAAGGTGAAAAATAATTATTTCATTTCATTTTCAAATTGTGGGACAGGGTATTGCATTTCCGCAATGAGGTTTGAAATGTAGAACACACATTGCTGTGTCATAATATCAAATGAAGATTCCTTTTTCTTTCTTTTGGGGACTTGAGATCCGAGGAACGTGCAAGGCCTCTTTTTTAAAACTTCTGTCTCAATTGTGACGCGTTCTACCCAGGCCAGCTTGGCAGTGAATAGAATATAGTTTCTATACTGGAGCCAGTAGCAAATGAACATTGCCAAGGGAGAACAACGGTTTATTCAGCACTTCAGCCCAGATTCGTGTTTTGTTATGATACTCCTGTAAACTGAATAAGCTCACTAGGTATCGAACCAGCCAAAATGAATCCTACCGAAAATGAGAAGGCCTGACATAATATCAACGTGGAAACAAATTCTTCACCAAACAAATGTTTAATTACACAAAATAATTCACCTGCAGGTTAGGTATAAGAATTGCTTCACACATCTTTTTAAGTTAGATTCCAGCCAAATGTTAAAATGAAGAAAACACAAAATAGCTGAATTCTCACATGCTGAATAAATAATGTGTTTGAAATTACCTATATATATATATATATATATATATATATATATATATATATATATATATATATATATATATATATAACACGCAGTTATATAACAAAAAAAGGGGAAGCAATAAGCCTGTCTACTAAATAATAATACACGAGAAAACAATCTCTAAGTGCATTTTGGTAACCAAATTATTAATGATGAATGGCCATGTGGGTTATAGTAGCAATCATAATAACAATTATACATATGCAATGGAAACAAATTAGAGAGCACACATCATAGAAACATTTTTAAATTATATCTCTCCTAACAGGGCTATTGTGAGAAAACTAAGGCAATACATTTCAATGCGTGTACAGCTATAAGTCATAAATCACAAATATGCGGAGTTTTCCCCAGAAATACCACTGGGCTGTTACTACTGCTTACAGTGTTGCAAATCTATTTGCTGCATTAGATACAATGCGACAGTAAGATGTTTGGACTTTCAAAGTTTATCAACAGATGCTGTATTAACAAAATTTAGCATGTAGGTCACCGATCAAAGAGTTGCAACTGAAATAGGTCACCCACGGTATAGTTTGTATTCATTTTTCTGTTTTTGGTGCAATGTATGGTCTAATCAGGGACGTTTACAGTTTAACGTATCGGGTTTTAACTGCAACAACAACAACAATAACAATAATAACAATAACAATAATAACAATAACAATAATAATAATAATAATAATAATAATAATAATAAAATATCTTACCCATGTCACCAATGGACACTCCAAGAAGTTGCCCATTAATTCCGAAACCGTGACATCCATTTTTAAAAAAAGATAACTCTTCCACTGAAGACGAATGTCCAGGATCGATCACTGTATCACAAGAATAAAACCTGAAGCCATGTTGTTATAAATATGCTCTTTTAGAGCACAAATACTAACAGGCAAGTCAGAAACAATAGCTGAACCACTCGACCATCCTCCACATGCAGTCTACGGATCCTGTTGATTTCCTCGAAAATGTTGGAGGTAATCCACAGAGAAATTTAAATAAGTACAAACCCAAAAACAGACACTACTTTCTGCTGCAACTTAAAATAATTATTTAAGTAGCTGTTATGCACAATACCCAGGGAAACTAGACAACAGTGCAAGGTAAACGACTTTGCAAGAGTTAACAAAGACTCCTATTGCAATTAGTCGAGTCGTTTGATAGAGAAAGTTTAAGTAATTCCATTTGATTTTCTCTTCTGCATCTTTTTTTGAACAACTGTTTTAAATTGAAAAAAAAGTTTAACGCATAAGTTCTTAATAATAAAATACCATTAGCATCCTAAAAATAATACTAAATATATGTATACTGTACAGCAAAGCGAGTGTAATTGTGTTCAAATTTAAAATAATCCTATGAATGATTTCAGAACAAAAACAGTTCCAAACAGCACACTAGTCCCTCTCCACCTTGCTACTGCCTCGCGCTCCTTCTCGTTGCATTAACCTGTAACCGCATGAACAGTCCCAGCTACACTGGCCAACCAGAAACCAAAGACGGGTACAACTGTGGAAAATAAGCCAATGGGTGACCTTCAAATACGGGACTTGTCTCTTAATGACGTAA